>ML058327.1:8164706-8809706 GCA_003013855.2 Liriodendron chinense | reverse complement strand
TTTGTTTATTACATAAATGAGCTTTGTAACTAAATGGTGATCATTGGGAAATGACAATATCCATTCATTATCTAGCACAATCAAGCTTCAAGGGCTAGTTGGTCGTGTCTTAAATGATCGAGCTTTCATCCCTCAGCAGAATACTTCGTGATGGGAAGGTTGGTGAGGTGACAACCTGCTCGTCGCTTTGGATCCTCACTTCATAGCGAGATAGTCATGGGAATGATTATCCGTTTGTTGCTTAAAACCCTACTTTGTAGGCAAGGATGTTATAGAATGACCACCTTTTCTTGTTAGTGCACACATCTCACTGTTAGTATACTGACCCACCCTATTAGTCACACAGCAATATTAAAATGACCACCTATTCATCACTTGATTGGGCTTCATGACAAGGTGGTCGTAGTTAAATGATGATTTTTTCATAGTTTTGGTCAAACTTCATGGTGAGATGGTTAAGCCGGTTCTTTAGGCACATGGTAAGATAGCCGTGCTGGTCATTCATTGGGACTTAGAAATCTTCTTAGGTCCGATGACATGATCGCGGACATAGTGTTGAACTATTATATTCTAATATACTTGATTTGCATTTGTTTGCAGTATTACACGCTAGTTGACAATGGAGGAGTTAGATTAACTAATAATAATAATAGTGATAAATATTCATATATAGTAGATCAATGATATGTAACGTTGTGGTGAAAAGAGTAGTGTTGTATTGTATTAGAGTGGCGTGGGCCCCAAGCTCTTCATTCTCTGCCGAATTTATAAATATATAAGGCGGTTTACTAGTGACTCGTATTGGAATTGGCCTACAAAATCTTTTGATTGATTATACACTTAACTCGAAAAAAGTTTTCAAGATCTTCTTCTAATTGGCCAATCATCGAATAATTAATTTACTTTTAGATGTGTGTGGCCAACCACATTACTTCATGTATCATTATTGATCACCACCTTAGCTAATAATGCTTATCAGAGCTTTCCACATAAAGCTTCTTGAATGTGTAGTCACTTGATTTTTGCCATGTGTCATGCGAAGATCACCAATAGTTAAAACAACAGTTGTGAACATCCTCTCTAAGCCATTACGGAGCTTATTGCCTTTCTTATATTACCACGTGTCATGTAATAGCATTTATTTAGGCACAATTAGTCAATTACACATCTTGTGGCAACAACTTTCCTTATGCTCCACGATCTCCTTGTACCAATTGCATCAGCTATGAGGATCTCGTGATCTTCCGTATAGTGGTTTCTCCATGTGTTGACATACTAGCCATGGTTTCTCCATGTGTTGACATACTAGCCATCAGATCTAGTGTGATCAAATCCCTTGTAAACAGTATCTACACACACTTTCATTTATCAATGGATCCAGCCGCCCTAACTAGATCCAGCAGCTTCAATTACAAATTTAGACTCATTTACTATGGGATCCGGTTATCTTACCATGGGGAATTACATTTCTTCAACATGCACTCTACCTATCCCGTGCCTCACCATGGCTGTATGGCAAAGCAAACCTGCCGTAGTTGGATGATTGTGACCTTTCCTCGCCCCCATTCTGCTTTTCCATATTGATGATTGTTTGTTATGAGAAAATAGATAATGAATGATTAACATCATCCAAGGATGCCTGACCACCTGTGGCAAAACTACTTATCCTGCACCATTCACCAAGTGGGCCTCACCATGGATGTGCCACAAGGTAAACTTGCGCCAGTTGGGTGATTGTGACCTTTTCTTGTTCCAGTCTGATTTTCCATTTGAATACTTGATTATAATGAATGGTTAAGATCATCCAAGGATGTTTGACCACCTGTGATGAACAGAGAAAATTGCTGCATACATTCCACTTGAAGGAAGATGAGCTATATTAAGGATTTGGAACAAGGCCTGTTTGGCAAAGTCGTCTTTGAAAGGAATTTCATGCAACCTACCGTCTATTTTATTGATGGGGAGGATGGTGAGCTGGGACCATCCATCTAATAGCCCCAAACGTGGATGGGTCCCATTGAAAAGATAGATCTAGAGATCATTGTGGTCCGGTCACTGTCCACAAGATTGACAGTAAGCAGAAAAGTGGCTAATAATCCACAATGGGCCGGAAAAGTGGAGAATGGCTATGGCTAGGATTAGTTTAAAAACTCTAAAACTTGGCTTGACTTGATACTCAGCTAGGTCAATTTGACTCCACACAATGTTTAATAATTAAATTTTGTATAAGATTTTTATAATAAAAGGTAGTTAAAATAGCATGGCTACAAGGGACTGTTTGGATGGATGCAGATTTCCTGCGAAAGCCTTGCGCATGAAGTTCCTGCACTGGGAACCTAGGCGGGCCCACAGTGATGTCTTTTATAGATCCACTTGATTCTTAGATCTGGTTCATTTTTGGTCTCATGTCCTAAAATTAGCTCCCAAAACGGATGAACAGGGTAGATTTATCAAAAAAACATGATTGTGGCCCCCACTTAGGTTCCAAGTATAGGAACTTCCTGCACAAGGTATTCCTGGAAATTCGTATCCTGTTTGGATCATCAATTGTAAAAATATTGTATTATTAGTTTGTACTAATTACAATTTACCATTGCTTTGTTTTCATCTAGATCGTTTATGGAGGCAAGAAAAATATGACAACTTCTAAATAAAGGTGGGCCATACCAAGATAAAGAGTGGAAATGGGATCCCAACCATATGTTTGTATGTGAGACTACTATAATTCTTGTCTTACATCAAACCTGTTCATCATGTGTGAATCAACGAAATTAAGAGAATATGCAAAATCTGCATTGTTCCCATTGGTGTGGCCAACCTGAGTCGTTCATTGTGCTGATCCTTCCTTTATATGGTGACCATAAGGTTTATCACCTAATGGATGGAGTGGATTTTACAGATACAGTATGGTGGGCCCAAAAATGTAGAGTGTTGTGTTTTACACGATTGCCTAAAACAAGCAACGTAGACGATTCTGTGTTTAGATGGACAGTCCGTTTCTTGTACAACATCTGTACGCGTTGCAGCTGAATTCCTACAATGATACTGATGGACAAAGTGAATAGATCACATACATCATGGTGGGGCTCACAGATCACCGTCCAGCAGCAAAATGTCACTATGCAATCCGCATCCATCTTCGAACGGAATCATCCGGACGTGGATTCGCTACTGAAAGTGACATCACCAAGTTATGTGGGCCCCACCATGATGTATGTGTTGTATCCACACCATCCATTTATTTGTTGAGATCAGTTTAGGGGATGAGCCAAAGAATGAGGCACATCCAAAGTAAGTGGACCCTACCACAAAAAAATAGTGGGGATAGTTACGCCAACTGTTGAAACCTTTCTAGGCGCCACCATGATGGTGTTTTGAGATCCAAATTGTTTATAAGTTAACACAGATACTGAAGAAGGTAAAAAAAAAACAAATATCAGTTCCCCTAAAGAAGTTTTCAACTATAGGTGTTCAATCCCCACTTTTTTCTGATTTGGGGTTCACTTGAGATTTGGATCCGGCTAATTCTTTGTCTCATGCCATAAAATGATCTCTTCAAATGGATGGACGGTATGGATACAACACATACATCATGGTGGGGCCCACAGGACTTGGTGACGTCACTTCAGTAGCGACCTTTAAGCCCACCATGCTGTATACTTAAAATCCACTCCGTCCATTAGGTGATAAACCTACATAGAAAAGATCGGATCAATGAGAAATTCAGTTGGGCCACATCACTGAGAACAATGTTGATTTTCGTATGTTCTCTTCATCCATGTGATTCACACCGGATGCTGATCCTGTTTTAGTGGACGGTCATGGTCGTCTTACATCCTATTGCCACATTTTCTGTGCTTGTCACATGCACAGATTCCGTAATCCTTGGAGTCGCATTGTACCCGAATTCCAGCGCCGAAATTGAGACAAACAGAGAGTCAATGCTCCGGCCATTGCACCGGCCACTGTAGCTGTGTTTTCCAGTGGCACCGGCCCAGCTTTTCTAGCAGACCTTCCACGAGAAAAGGCGGACACGTAGCTCGCCATCTAACTCAAGTTGAACCGTCCAAACCCGTGGGCCCACCATAGATAGGTCCCAACTCCAAAATCAGATTGATTGAGACATCCCAACATCTGATTAATGGAAGAGAAAAATTACACCTGTAATTATGATATAATTACAATTGAGTATGGATCCCCCTGTTGGCTTCCAAATATGTGTTTGGAGCCTTTTCATTGGTCCACATCACATTGCATGACGTCATGTGACCAGGTTGCATTGAGGTGTGATCAGGTTATATTGAATATGTGACAGGGTTGCAGACCTATGTGATGAGATGGACCAATGAAAAAGCTCCAAGCAGGGATTTTCTACTTAGAAGCCAACAGAGGATCCAGACTCATTGCAATTATATATTTAATTATGCTCACAAACAACTAGTTGGCATGTAGGGCCCACCATGGTGTTAGTGTGATATTTCGCCCATCCAATAACGTTGTCCCATTATGAAAATGGGATCCTAAAAAATTAAGTTGATCTAACTATTAAGTGGAGCACATGGTAGAAAACCTTAAACAACCATTCAAAAAAAAAATATTAATAAGCTTACATTCATGTGCGGTGTCCCATTTCATGGTTGGATTAACCTGTTCTTTTGGGAATCCTATTTTTAGGATGGGACAACCTTGTTGGACGGGCTAGATATCATGGAAACACCATGGTGACCCACATGCGTATATCTAGTTGTGTGTGAGCATTTCTCCATATTAATTATAGTTAAAAAAAATTTATGTTATCATCTCCCAAACACTTGGAAGTCAACAAAGAAATTCATTTAAATAATCAAAATGCCATTTTAATAAAATGTAACTTTGGTTTAATAATGTAAAAATGAGGATTCAACAGCTGCATTAGGGGGAAGCTGATTGCCTGGTGTACCATACACCAGCTAACTTGCTGGTTGAGTACGGTCACCTGCAGGCAACTGTGTCAGTCCTCGATTTCCATGTTCATACCAACGGCTCAAAAAAAATCAAGATTATATGAGCCCCACAATGATGTATTTAACATATCTACACAGTCCATCCAGTTTACAAGATCATTTTAGTGCATGAAAAAAAAGAAGAGATATATCCAAATCTCAAGTGGACCACACCACAAAAGGCAGTGGGGACAACGATTTTCACCATTAAAACATTCCTAGGTCCCACCATAATGTTTATTTACCATCCAAACTGTTTATAAGGTCACATGAACCGGATGAAGGCAAAAAAAATATATATATATCAGATTGATCCAAAACTTCTGTGACCACCAAGAAGGTTCCAATGGTATACGTCCCACTGCATTCTGCTGTGTGGTCCACTTGATCATTGGATCTGTCCTTTTTTGGGTTACACCCTTATAACCAGTGTCCCAAAATGGAAGGACGGTTTGGATATACCACGAACCTCATTGTGGGGCCCACAGAAATTGGTGACGACAATACACGAGCTCGCTAGTGTGCGGTGCACCAGCTAATCCGCTTCCGCATTAGGGCTATGGGGGCGCGGATTTCCTGCGAAAGCCTTGCGCAGGAAGTTCCTGCGCTGGGAACCAAGGTGGGGCCCATAGTAATTTTTTTGATAAATCCACTCCGTCCATCCGTTTTGGGAGCTCATTTTAGGACATGAGAACAAAAATGAACCGGATCCAAGACTCGGGTGGGCCCAAGACGTGAGAATTGAAAGTCCACAGTTGAAATATTGTGGAGCCACAAGAGTTTCAAATCAGGATGCTATTTGTGTTTCGTGTTCATCCCAGTAGTAGTGACGTTATGAACGGGATGGATGTCATATAAACATCACTGTGGACCCAGGGAGGTTTCAACGGTAGTAATTTACCTACCCACCTTTTCGTTTAGCGAGGCCCACCTGAGTCTTGGATACGGTTCATTTTTGTTCTCATGTCCTAAAATGAGCTCTCAAAACGGATGGACAGGGTAGATTTATCAAAAAAACATCACTGTAGGCCCCACCTTGGTTCCAACGCAGGAAATCCGCGCCCGGCTAGGGGCTGTCAGGTGGTCACTCACCAAATGATATCACCTCAGATAAGCCATGTATGCTTAGATATGCTCTGTAGGATCAATCATTATGTAGGTAACGGAATCTATCCCATCAATCAATCATATGCACCCCTTCATGGTGAGCCATGAGCTGAAAAATCAAGCCAATCTATGACTTAAGTGAGCCATACCACACACAACAGTTGAGAGTTGACGCCGGTCCATTGAAACCTTCCCGGCTTTATGTAGGGCCCAATGGGATGTGGTTTAGAGACCCAGCTCATCCATTGTGTGTGTCCCACTTATATTATGGGTCACACTAAATTTTAGGTCATTTCAAAATTTAAGTGGGCCCCACCAAGTGCTTATAGATGTTTTAGGCAGGATTTTACATGGTTTCGGATCATGTGGCCCACCTGAGCTCCAAATATGGCTGATTTTTTTACACATACCACAACTTAGAGAAAAACTACCAAATGCGCGGCATGGATGTCCATCACACATCATGGTAGGGCCCACAGAGCTTGACCTCATGGGAATTTTCCATGAGTTGGACCTTATAGTACCATTTTCACACATACACACACACACACACCTCAGGTCCAATCATTGGACCACCCACACCTTTGGGACAGTGGTAGACTGAGGGGTCTGGTATCAATTCCCAACATGAGGTTGGCTAACACCGCAATGTGACAAAGATCGTGTGGGATGTGTGTACTGACACAAAAAAAGTCCAACCGGTTGGACCATAGGTTCTGGTCCACCCAGTGGATAACTTTCAATCAATTAAGAGAATGTGACATCCAACTCCTCCAATGGGTTGGACCATCTATGAAGATAGCCTAATTGAAACATCAACCCCATATACTCAATGGGTGGACCACAACAAAGTGGATGTATGTGTGTAATAATTCTGAAACTGGGAAATATAAAAGTAAGATATGATGATTTTTTTTTTCAGTATTGTTTTCCAGTGAATTTCTTTGAAGAGAGCATTGCTGTAGTTTTTTGTTTTTTTTCCCACACACTCACACCCACATGCACCACAATGGGTACTCCAACCATGACCTTAACATTGAAAACTCTTGTGAGTACACCACCAAGCCATGGGCATTGCTGGAGTTATTCTAGGTAGAGAGAGAGAGAGAGAGAGAGAGAGAGAGAGAGAGAGAGCAGGGACGCAGATTCGGCCCCTTCGACCATGGTAGGTACTGGTCGTGGGCTCCACCATGATGTATGTGTTTTGTGAGCACATTTCCATCCATTTTGCCAGGTCATTTCAGGGTCCGATCCTAAGATTCAAATCTCAGGTAAACCATACCATGGGAAACAGCGGTGATTGAATGCCGAACATTAAAAACTTCACGAGGGTTGCAAAGTTTTGGATCAAGTTGATATTTGTGTTTTAGGTTGGAAGGTAAATAAGAATTACACTAAGCCCTAGGAAGTTTTTAATGGTCCGGTCAGGTGGTGACTCACCAATCACCATCACCTCATATATGCCATGTATGCTTAGATATGCTCTATAGGAACAATCATTATGTACTTGACTGAATCTATCCCATCAATCATATGCACCCTCTCATGATGAGCCATGAGCTGAAAAATCAAGCCAATCCATGACTTAAGTAAGCCATACCACATACAACAGTTGAGAGTTGATGCCTGTCCATTGAAACCTTCCCGACTTTATGTAGGGCCCTATGGGATGTGGTTTAGAGACCGAGCTCATCCATTGTGTGTGTCTCACTTAGATTACAGGTCACACTAAATTTCAGGTCATTCCAAAATTTAGGTGGGCCCCACCAAGTGCTTTTAGATGTTTTAGGCAGGATTTTACATGGTTTCAGATCATGCGGCCCACCTGAGTTCCAAATATGGCTGATTTTTTTACACATACCACAACTTAGAGAAAAACTACCAAATGTGTGGCATGGATGTCCATCACACATCATGGTAGGGCCCACAGAGCTTGACCTCATGGGAATTTTCCATGAGTTGGACCTTATAGTACTCTATATATATATATATATATATATATATATATATATATATATATATATCCCTCAGGTCCAATCGTTGGACCACCCACACCTTTGGGACAGTGGTAGACTGAGGGATCTTGCTATCAATTCCCAACATGGGGTTGGCTAACATTGCAGTGTGATGAAGATCGTGTGGGATGTGTTTACTGACACAGAAAAAGTCCAACCGGTTGGACCACAGGTTCTGGTCCACCCAGTGGATAGCTTTCAATCAGTTTAGAGAACGTAACATCCAACTCCTCCAATGGGTTGGACCATCTATGAAGATCACCTAATTGAAACATCAACCCCATCTACTCAATGGGTGGACCACAACAAAGTGGATCTAAAAAGTAAGATATGATGATTTTTTTTTTTCAGTATTGTTTTTCAGTGAATTTCTTTGAAAGAGCATCGTTGTAGTTTTTTGTTTTGTTTTGTTTTTTTTTCCACACACTCACACCCACATGCACCACAATGGGTACTCCAACCATGACCTTAGCATTGAAAACTCTTGTGAGTACACCAAGCCATGAGCATTGCTGGAGTTATTCTAGGTAGAGAGAGAGAGAGAGAGAGAGAGAGAGAGAGAGCAGGGACTCAAATTCGGCCCCTTCGATGAAGGTAGGTATTGGTCGTGGACTCCACCATGATGTATGTGTTTTGTGCACACATTCCATCTATTTAGCCAGGTCATTTCAGGGTCCATTCCTAAGATTCAAATCTCAGGTAGACCATACCATGGGAAATAGCGGTGATTGAATGCCCACCATTAAAAACTTCACGAGGGTTGCAAAGTTTTGGATCAAGCTGATATTTGGGTTTTAGGTTGGAAGGTAAATAAGAATTACACTGAGCCCTTGGATGTTTTTAATGGTCGGGTCAGGTGGTGACTCACCAATCACCATCGCCTCAGATACGTCATGTATGCTTAGATATGCTCTGTAGGATCAATCATTATGTACGTGACTAAATCTATCCCATCAATCATATGCACCCTCTCATGATGAGCCATGAACTGAAAAATCAAGCGAATCCATGACTTAAGTGAGCCATACCACATACAATAGTTAAGAGTTGATGCCTATCCATTGAAACCTTTCCGACTTTATGTAGGGCCCAATGGGATGTGGTTTAGAGACTGAGCTCATCTATTGTGTGTGTCCCACTTAGATTACGGGTCACACTAAATTTTAGGTCATTCCAAAATTTAGGTGGGCCCCACCAATTGCTTTTAGATGTTTTAGGCATGACTTTACATGGTTACAGACCATGCGGCCCACCTGAGTTCCAAATATGGCTGATTTTTTACACAGACCACAACTTAGAGAAAAACTACCAAATGCGCGACATGGATGTCCATCACACATCATGGTAGGGCCCACAGAGCTTAACCTCATGGGAATTTTCCATGAGTTGGACCTTATAGTACCATTTTCACACACACACACACACACACACACACACACACACACACACACACACATATATATATAACCCTCAAGTCCAATCGTTGGACCACCCACACCTTTGGGACAGTGGTAGACTGAGGGGTCTTGGTATCAATTCCCAACATGTGGTTGGCTAACATTGTAGTGTGACAAAGATTGTGTGGGATGTGTGTACTGACACAAAAAAAGTCCAACCGGTTGGACCACAGGTTTTGGTCCACCCAGTGGATAGCTTTCAATCAATTAAGAGAATGTGACATCCAACTCGTCCAATGGGTTGGACCATCTATGAAGATCACCTAATTGAAACATCAACCCCATCTACTCAATGGTCGGACCACAACAAAGTGGATGTATGTGTGTAATAATTTTGAAACTGGGAAATATAAAAGTAAGCTATGATGATTTTTTTTCAGTATTGTTTTCCATTGAATTTCTTTGATGAGAGCATCGCTGTAGTTTTTTGTTTTGTTTTTTTTTTTTCCACACACTCACACCCACATGCACCACAATGGTTACTCCAACCATGACCTTAGCATTGAAAACTCTTGTGAGTACACCACCAAGCCATGAGCATTGCTGGAGTTAATCTAGGTAGAGAGAGAGAGAGAGAGAGAGAGAGAGAGAGAGATAGAGATCAGGGACTCAGATTAGGCCCCTTCGACCAAGGTAGGTACTGGTCGTGGGCTCCACCATGATGTATGTGTTTTGTGCACATATTCCATCCATTTTGCCAGGTCATTTCAGGGTCTGATCCTAAGATTCAAATCTCAGGTAGACCATACCATGGGAAACAACGGTGATTGAATGCCCACCATTAAAAACTTCACGAGGGTTGTAAAGTTTTGGATCAAGCTGATATTTGTGTTTTAGGTTGGAAGGTAAATAAGAATTACACTGAGCTGTAGGATGTTTTTAATGGTCGGGTCAGGTGGTGACTCACCAATCACCATCGCCTCAGATACGCCATGTATGCTTAGATATGCTCTGTAGGATCAATCATTTTGTACATGACTGAATCTATCCCATCAATCATATGCACCCTCTCATGATGAGCCATGAGCTAAAAAATCAAGCCAATCCATGACTTAAGTGAGCCATACCACATACAACAGTTGAGAGTTGATGCATGTCCATTGAAACCTTCCCGACTTTATGTAGGGTCCAATGGGATGTGGTTTAGAGATCGAGATCATCCATTGTGTGTGTCCCACTTAGATTACAGGTCACACTAAATTTCAGGTCATTCCAAAATTCAGGTGGTCCCCACCAATTGCTTTTAGATGTTTTAGGCATGATTTTACATGGTTTCAGATCATGCGGCCCACCTGAGTTCCAAATATGGCTGATTTTTTACACATACCACAACTTAGAGAAAAACTATAATGCGCGGCATGGATGTCCATCACACATCATGGTAGGGCCCACAGAGCTTGACCTCATGGGAATTTTCCATGAGTTGGACCTTATAGTACCATTTTCACATATATATATATACACACACACCTCAGGTCCAATCATTGGACCACCCACACCTTTGGGACAGGGGTAGACTGAGGGGTATGGTATCAATTCCCAACATGAGGTTGGCTAACATTACAATGTGACAAAGAGTGTGGGATGTGTGTACTTACACAAAAAAAAGTCCAACCGGTTGGACCACAGGTTATGGTCCATCTAGTGGATAACTTTCAATCAGTTGAGAGAATGTGACATCCAACTCCTCTAATGGGTTGGACCATCTATGAAGATAGCCTAATTGAAACATCAACCCCATCTACTCAATGGGCGGACCACAACAAAGTGGATGTATGTGTGTAATAATTCTAAAACTGGGAAATATAAAAGTAAGCTATGATGATTTTTTTTTCAGTATTGTTTTCCATTGAATTTCTTTGAAGAGAGCATCGCTGTAGTTTATTATTATTTTTTTTTTCACACACTCACACCCACATGCACCACAATGGGTACTCCAACCATGACCTTAGCATTGAAAACTCTTGTGAGTACACCACCTAGCCATGAGCATTGCTGGAGTTATTTTAGAGAGAGAGAGAGAGAGAGAGAGAGAGAGAGAGCAGGGACTCAGATATGGCCCCTTCGACCAAGGTAGGTATTGGTCGTGGGCTTCACCATGATGTATGTGTTTTGTGCACACATTCCATCCATTTAGCCAGGTCATTTCAGGGTCCGATCCTAAGATTCAAATCTCAGGTAGACCACACCATGGGAAATAGCGGTGATTGAATGCCAACCATTAAAAACTTCATGAGCATTGCAAAGTTTTGGATTAAGCTGATATTTGTGTTTTAGGTTGGATGGTAAATAAGAATTACACTGAGCCCTAGGAAGTTTTTAATGGTCAAGTTTCAATAACCACTGTTTCCTGTGGTGTGGTCAACCTGAGATTTGGATCTGCCTCATTTTTGGGCTCATGCCCTAAAATGAGCTGAAAAAATGGATGGATGGTGTGGATAAAACACATACATCATGGCAAGGACCTCAATACTGGAGAGGTCACTACCTACTCTAAGTCCGAGATCCAAGCCATTCATCTGATCTTCCTACTTTGGTATTGCAACCGCACAAACATTCTCCGCCCAATAGGTAGATCATCAGCAATAAATCAAGCATATGCGTCTTGTCCTATCAAAATCTTGGATGTTGCCATGCCTGCTAAACTGATAGTTTTAGAGATGGAAGATTTTAAGGTTATACTAGGAATGGATTGGCTAGTAGTAAATTGTGCCCAAATCAATTGTTCAAAGAAAACCATTACATCTCAAGTACCTGGGTAGCCATAGTCTCAGTGCTCAGGAAAGTAGAAAGAAAGAACAAGCAAGGGATTTCTTATGTCGATAGACGCAAAAAAAGAAGAAATCGGTAATAAACACCCATAGGATATTGTTGATATATTTCAGGATATACTGGGATTCCCTCCATGTCAGATGGTTGATTTTAGGATTGAATTGATACCTGGGATGGCACCAATATCTGTGGCCCCGTATCGAATGACGCCAGTAGAATTAAAGGAATTGAAGGAGCAGAGAGAGAAATTTTCAGAGCAAGGATTCGTTCGGCCAAGTACATCTCCCTGGGGAGCACCTGTTTTATTTGTCAAAAAGAAAGATGGACCCTTGAGATTGTGTATAGATTACCACTAGCTCAACAAAGTGACTATTAAGAACAAGTATCCTCTGCCTAGTATAAACGATCTCTTTGCCCAGTTGAAGGAAGCTAAATATTTCTCAAAGATTGATTCGTGTTTAGGATACCATCAGTTGCGAATTAAGGAATAAGATGTTCAAAAAACCATTTTTCGAACTCGGTATGGATATATTATGAGTTCCTAGTTATGCATTTTGGACTGACTAATGCCTCAATAATCTTTAAGAATTCGATGAACAAAGTGTTTAAGCCATACCTCAATCAGTTTGTAGTGGTCTTTACTAATGAAATTTTAATCTATTCGAAGACAGAAGAGGAGCACCAACAATACATAAGGATTGCACTCTAGACACTGAGGGATTATCAGATGTACGTTAAAGCATAAAAATGCAAATTTTAGAGGCAAGAAGTCAAGTTCCTAAGTCATTTCATCTCTTAGAGAGGTATTTTGGTAGATCCATCGAAGGTAGAAGCTATATGGAACTGGGGATGACCCTCTAATATTTTGGAAATCCATAATTTCTTAGGATTAATAGGTTAATATAGGCATTTTATTAAGAATTTCTTTCATCTAACAATACCATTAACCCATCCAACAAAGAAGAAACTCAAGTCCATATGGAATGAAGAGTGTGAATAGGCTTTAATGCCTTGAATTTTTAGAATTTATTTGAAATTTTTTAAAAATTTATTTTGATTTTAGTTCAATTAAATATCGAGCATGTACTTTGTTTTGAAAACAATGGACCATCCATAAGAGTTTTAATAGACAACCTTTTATAAAAATTGCTTAGAATAATTTCATAAATAACGTAGAATGGTTAGATTTCTTAAAACTCGCATTTTCCAATAATTACGATAATGCCCTTGGATCCCCTAATTCGTAATTTTTTATCAATTGGATATGCATTTTTGAATCCGTCTGAAACGTAAGCATAATTTTAGGTGTATAACAATGTCGTATAGATAGATTTTTAATTAATATCCGCAATCATGGAGATCTTAACCTAGGAGCATCTGCAGCCGTTGATCAAGGAATGTGGTTGGAAAAATAACCACATCAAACTGATTATCTTAGTGGTAAAATCTTATTTTAAAATTTATGTGATTATCCAATGCATATAAATATGAAATCTTGAGTATCCAAAAATATTAATGGCTCACCTTAACCTATATCCTTGATTTCTAGTTCACATGGTTTCCATGATCTGATTGATGTGAAATTTTATACCATGCCTGTCTATCATAAATGAACCACACATGTCTAATTTCAGCCTTTATATCATAGTATAAATGTCATAATTAACAAATCAGCCCCTTAACCCTTGATTTTAATCGAGTGAGGAAAGTGGATTGTTAGTCGTAGTCGAATATTTTCCTTCATGTGGGTAACTTAGATTATCCATATCATGGGCCAATAGTGTGATTTGAGTGCCTTCCATTGATAAACATCTTTCTTAAGTGCGAAGTTATCTCGTTTTACGAAATAATTGAGTTACCAACTCCTTTCAAATCTCGACCTTTCAATTAATCCACTTCCCACCGTCAATCACAACTCAAATTTAAAACTTATCTTAGCTTCACATGACTACGAGACTCCATAAAATTTGAACCCCGATCTATAATCCTACATCGTTGAACCACAAAGTCAGCCCCTTTATTTTCTACAAAAAGTTGAAATTTTAGATCTAGGAATTTCTCACCATCTATCAACCACCAAATTTTATCCAATCGTTTGACTGTCATGACTACACATTTTCTCCAATTTTGGGCCCTGATCATCAAGCGTAGACCGTTAATTGAGATTAAGCCCGTTTTAGCACCTGCTAGGCCATTTTCAAAGATTAGCCAATCCAGAAAGTGGACCGCTAAGAAAATTACATATTACGACTCACCTTTTAATGCCAAATCAGATTAGTGGTATGGATTTCACAAAATATCATCATGGACATCATAATGAGGACCGTCAAAGCATGAAACATCCACCCTCATGTGCATAAGGTGTTATATATGAGAAAAAACCTCTCTTAACATGTGTTATAGAGAAAACCTAAAAAAATTCAGCCATCTCTACCCATTGCATGTCTAAACCCTAGGAGAGAGAGAGAGATGGAGAGAGAGAGAGAGAGAGAGAGAGAGAGAGAGTTCTCTAATTTTCCATCAACATACTCAGCATCTTCAACCTCCAACTGTGTCCTTCCAAGAGGTAAGAATTTTTCCTTCAATTCATTCATAATTTTCTCTTATTTTTCTAAGTTTCTTTTAATATAGGTCGTGTTAATTGAATTTGTGTGGATGATTCATACTATGCGTTAATAAATGTAAGATTATCGTTATCGTTGAGTTCTATTATATTATCCTGTGGTATGCGTATGTGGATGTTTAGATATGAAAATATAAATATTTTCATGTTTATGTGAGAACCATGCGTAAATTCATCTTAATTCGTGTTGTATATGTCTTAATGATGTTTATGACGTTACATGTATTATGTGGATGAGATTATTTATATGAATGTTACATTCATGTACACCCCTTGTTCCCATGTTGCTGAAATCACATGATGTAGAGAGATGGAACCCGTGCGGAGTATCCATGATGGAAAAATGTGTCTTGGCTTGGTTATGAGATTACAATGAATGTGTGTCAAGGGATCCTTATGACTTTATGTTGCTTAAGATGGATCCATGTGCTATACTTGATGATTTTGGCTATGTTAAACAATATGGGTTCTTGGGAACATGATTAGATTATAAGACGAGAAAAGGAGTGAACATTGATGGTATGTGAATCTTATGAGCCGGGGTTGGTTCTATGGACATTAAGCCCTTGTTGTCGGCCTATGCTGGGTTACTTGTGACTCCCTATAGTGATCATTAAGTTATATTTAAAAACGATATATGTGAAATTAATTTCATACATTCACTTGGCTTCATGTGAGTGTACGAAATTGGGAATAGGCTAGAGCGTCCTACTTCTCCCGTACACCGTCTTTTGAGATTTAGGCTATAAGCATCCCACTTCTTACTTAGTCGGGCAATACTCTAAGCTTGTGTGTTCCAGAAACCTCTGGTGACTAGTGGCTAGCATGAAGTCGTAATAGGGAGTTTTCTGCTTCATGTATTATGATTCTAGTCACGGTGCCTTAGTTAGAGCATGCATCTCATGCATTTCATTAACAAGATTTTCTTTAGATGTTTTGATTTGGTTAATATTATTTTCCTGCTTGCATATACTATGTGTTATCATTGTTATCGTGATTGTCTTGGAGAGATATACCCCACTATGATAGCAATTAACCCTATCCAAACACATCACAGGTGATCCAGATAAAGATCAAGAAGATGAAACAAATTATACGAAGGTTTATGACAATAGATGACGGATGACGTAGTCGAAGCGGCGTCATGAAGATTTTATTTGTTTATATATTCTTATGATAATTTACTGTTTATCTCAAAATTATAATAAGACTTTCTATTGAAGAAAATAATTGAATATTCTATTTGATTCATTTTTAAGGACATTTTGTTGTTAATTTAGCATAAAAATTCATGGAATAAGATAATTTATTTTCTTCACTGTACTTAGAAGCCACAAGTATTAAATGTTTGAATGATTAATGAAATGTAGATGATTTTGTCCTTGGCGCATTCCTGTTAACACCCAGGGACTCGGTTCATCGCGGTATCTACGAGAGTCGAAAATCTCAGGGCGTTACATAGGCATTCATCAAACTAAAGAAGAAGTTGACATCTATACCTATCCTAACCAAACCCTCTAGTGATGAAGGTTTTGTAACATATAACGCCTCTCATAAAAGATTGGGCTATGTTCTTATGCAGTAGGGCGGGATAATAACCTATGCATCGAGACAATTTAAAGTGCATGAGCAAAGCTTTCTGACTGATTATTTAGAATTAGCAGCCATTGTCTTTGTGCTCAAGGTTTGTAGGCATTAATTGTACGGAGAAAATTTTGAATTGTTCTCCGATCACAAAAACTTGAAGTACTTGGTCTCATAGAAGGAGCTCAACATGCGTCAATGTCGTTGGATAGAATTCCTAAAAAAAAAACTAGTAGTCAACGCGCTCAGTCATAAGCCACCACTTTAAATCATACATCTAAAGTGGGCACTACTGCCTACGCTAAGTTTCAATGGTAGATTTGGTTATCTAAAGTTATCTATGATTTAAATCATGTATATAACCATGATCTAGCCATGATCATCATGATCATTGGACCGATCTTAGATATAAGCCATGGAATTTAGAGAAAAGGCAAAATGATCAACTTAGGCTGTTAATATTTCGATCAAGCCCAATCTAGCCGTTCATTTTTTGTACAAACACCTATATGGAAGGTTTAATGTAAGGAAACTAAGAAATGTTCGACTTAACCCTTAAAACTAAAACATTATATCTAAAATTGAGAAAAATCATAAAATTCAACGGTTGGATCGGATGGATCTTACATCCAATGTATCTTAAAGCAAGATCTTAATATAATTGTTAGATTTAGACTTGATGACCGGTTTAGATTTTATTTAAAATGGTCTATTATTAGTAAAATGGACTAACTATGGCATTGATTTAGGGATCAGGGGGCTAATTTTGTCGATCAACGATTAGATTGTTGATAATTGTTGATTCTATTCTGATATTATACAAATATTTGAATAGTGTAGTACATTGACTAGATCATTTAATTATAGTCATTAATCAAAAGACGAATTGTCCTAAGAAAGAAAATCGGAATCTAGCCGACAGATCATTAGAGGGATAATCAAGAAGCCTAAATAGTTTATAGGAGAGTGAACATGTTTGATAAGTAGTCACTTACACGGATGAATTTTTTCGCATGCATCTCATAGCATATCATATACATTTTCTTATTTACTATTGATTATTATTGATATCTGCTAAGTATGCAACTGCCTTATATGATATGAATTCTTTAGAACACTAGATAACTTTGGAAAAGAGTATCTCTTAAATTCTTAGGCGAGCGTCCCACATGGACCTAAGTTGGTACTAATAGGACCTCTTTCGACTAAGGTCAAGGCTAGAGAAGAAGTTTGGCTAGCTTCAAAGTATTATATTCATCGCTAGATTATATGGACATACATCGTACATAAGAAATCACGAGCAAGTCTTGTCAGTACTAGGGCTGCACACAATTCAATTTATGATCAATTTATCAATCGAATCAAATAAAATCGTTCCCCAAGATATTCAATTTTTTTAAATTAATTTCAATTTTCAGTTCCGATCGATCGAATCGAATAAAAAATCAAATCGATTGATCAAATATATATATATATATATATATATATATATATATATATATATATATATATATATATATATATATGAAATGGTACTATGCAGTCAAGCGCATGCAACCTTAACATAAGGTTGAGTGATGTCTTCACTTGAACCATTGGATGATAGATTTTCAAAATGCTGGAGGTTATGGCAGAAGCTTAATGTGATAGGAAGCTAATTAGGGCCCACTGTCATGCAGTGAGACATCCACACCGTCCATCAATTTTTTCATGACATGTTAGGGTATAAGATAAAAAATAGGGTAGATTCAAAACTCAAGTGGGCTACACGACAGGAAATAGTTATGATTAAAAGTCCACTGTTGAACATTTGTGGGGCTACAGAAGTTTTGGATCAAACTAATATTTTTTATATTTTCAAATCATCCCAGTAGGAATGACCTTGAGAACTGTATGGATGGCATATAAGAATAACGGTAGACCTCAATAAGATTTCAACAGTAGGTATTTCCCTACCCAATTTTTCTTATTGTCCGACCCACTTGAGTTCTAGATCTACCTCATTTTTTTACTCACATCTTAATATAACCAAACAAAACAAATGGATGGGGTAAATTTCTCACAAACATTATAGTAGGCCCACTTATCTTTGTGTAGGTAAAAATTCTTCTGTTTGCAGTTGGACGATAGGTTGCTTACTTGGGAGTGCATTAGGAGCGGCCCTAGCCTCACCCAAGACGATGCAATCTTTATCGTGGGGCCCACCTTGGTATATGAATTTTATATCTAATTCGCCCATCCATTTTTATACATCATTATAGGACACGATTCCAAACCTGAAGCAAATACAATTCTTAGGTGGACCACACCATAGGAAACACTGGTGAATAGCAATTAATGAGCCACTTAAATTTTAGATCAAGTTGGGTTTTTTTTTTTTCATCCAGATTTATGTAACTTATCAACAAGTTACATGAAAAATAAGCATTATGAAAACGTTACAGTGAGGCCATAGGAAGTTTTTAATGGTATAACATTCAATCACCACTATTTCTGATAGCATGGTCCTCCTAAAATTTGGAACTTCTTCATTTTTGGACTCATGATCTAAAATGGTTATAAAAAAAGATAAACCTCGTAGAATTTGGATCTTTTCAAAATTCCGTACATCTGAAATTTCCACCAAGTATGTGGCATCTTTGCAACATAACGATAAGTTGGATTAAATTTTTACTCCAAAATCATGTATGGACTAGTTACTATACATATGTTTTAAGAAGTATTTTTACTAATATTATTATTTGAGGTACTATAAAATCCAAACCTACAAAACCTATAGGTTTTCAATTTTCAATGTGTGAAAAATCAAATCGAATCGAAAAATCCATCAATTCAATCTTATATCAATTCCAAAAAAAATGGGGTCAATTCAATTTCAATTCAAAATTTTAAAATTAAAATCAATTCAATTTCAATTTCAATTTTAAAAATTTAGAATCAATTCAATTTCAATTTCATCCAAAATCGAATTGATCGAATCGATGTGTAGCCCTAGTCAGTACACTACTACATGTGATGGACCTGTGTAAGTCTCGGTTGAATGGGTGTTGGCAGGTTGGACGTTGTATGCAACCATAGCCCTGGTGGTTCAACTTATAATCATAGCTTAGTAGTTGGCATACTAATTTATGTATTATTGCTTTTGTAACTTGACCTTATTATAAATCATGTGTATTACTACTTGCTAGGGTTTTAGCTTATGTTGTTGAATAGAAAATCATACAGGTTCTGGAAAATAATTGGAGATGTCGAGAGCAGATTGATGCATTTAAGAGGCATGCACTTGCTAACATGATGATTAAATAAATATTTTTACTTCTATTCTTGAATTGAATAATGTTATGTTTATGTTTAGCCGATTATGGCCATATGGATGATTAACTGGATTATTATTATTATTATTGGGTTGGATCATGACTTGGTTATTTAGTAATGTATGATGATTTGGTTACTTAATGATGATTATTTAAATTTTATATTGTTTAGTTATAGCTTGACTACCCAGCTTGGTGTTATAAATTGCTTATATATAATCCACACTCGAATCACACCTCTGATGAGGTGACTGAGTCAACCGAGCTCGAATTTTTACAGGTGGGGTGTGACAAGAAAGATAATTTCATAAACTTTTAAATGACTTTGGAATCATCTCATTTGTATACTGTGTGACCTTTTAAAAGTGGGCCCAAAATTCAACTATTGGGAAAAGATCAATTTAAGATTAATCTTTTAAAGAAAGAAGAAAAACCCATCTTCTAAAAGTAGAGTCTTTTATATCTTTCATCTCCTTATATCAGTTTCTTACCAAGCACATCTGTCTAAGCATAATCTTTGTAGGAAAAAGAAGAACCCATCTTCTAAAAGTTTAATTTTTGCTATCTATTTTCTTTTCTTCTATTTATTTTTATATTTACACTATCCAAATAGGACTTAAAGTCACTCATCTACCATTGACTTGGCATGTATTGCAATCCAAACTACTCACAATTTTTTATGGGCTTTCTATTTATATACACTCAAGGTTCTTTAGACTGGAGAAATAACATCACTTTTTAAATCATTATTTTTCTACGCATCCAGGCAATGTTCGCCTTTTTCCTTGAACGAAAAATGTCCTAAACACTTTTTTCAATTTTCAATGCACATGTACCTTCTCTTATCATTACTCTCTAGTAAACTCTTCTACTAATGCACTTTTTTCAAATTTCTATTAACTTTTTAGTTTCTTATGCATCTTAGAAAATAAAATTTTCTTCTTTAGATGAAAAAAACTGCTTAAAATGAGTCATTTGTCAAGAAACAGATACAAAAAAAGAAAAGCAAAAGCAAAAATTCAACTTTTAGAAGATCGGTTCTTCTTCTTTCCACAAAGATTATGCTTGGATGGATTTGCTTAGGAAGAAACTAATATAATGAGAGGAGGCATATCAAACCCTCCACTTTCAGAAGATGAGTTCTTCTTATTTCTTTAAAAGATTAGGCTTAATTAGATTGATCTTTTCCCAATAATTGGAGTTTGGGTCCACTTTTGAAAGGTTAAATAGTTTCTAAATGTGATGATCCAAAGCTATTTGAAAGTTTGCCAAATTATATTTCTAAGGAGCCTAAGATCACCCCAATCAGACCTATAATGAGAGGGTTATGATTATTTTCCTAAGATCGCACAATGATGAAAATAAGAGCGAACACAACCTGACATTATCATGGACATTGTGCCCACTTTTAAATGATTAAATGGTGTCTAAATGAGATTATTTCAAATCCAATTGATTTTTTTTTTTTTTTGAATTATCTTTCCAACAAGTACAAGATAACCCTGATCACACCTATAATGAAGGAGTTGTGATCATTTTACTAAGATCACAAGATGCTAGAAATGAGAGCAAATGAAATATGACAAAACATACTCTTCAAGCCCACTTTTGAACAATCAAATGGTGTTAAAGAGATGATTACAAATTCATAAAAAAATTTCATCAAATTATAATCCCAATCAACACAATATTACCACAATTTGACCTGTAATGAGGAAGTTATGACCCTTTTTGTGGGATCGCGTGATGTTGGAAACGAAAGTGAATGTGACCTCACGTATCATGGGTTTTAGGATCACTTTTGAATAGTCAAATGGTATCTAAATTAGTTGATTCTAAATCCATTTGAAAGTTTATCAAATTATCTTTGTAATGAATTAAAGATCACTTCAATCGGACCTATAATGAGAGAGTTATGATAGTTTTACTTAAATCATGCCATTTAAGAAGTGAAAGAGAACGCAATCTCACACATAATATATTTTGGGCCCACTATTAGATGGTCAAATGGTGTCTAAATGAAATAATTCTAAAGTCAGTTAAAGGTCATTAAATTATCTTTCTAGCAAGCACATGATCACTCTTATTAGACCTATAACGAGGGAGTTACGACCGTTTTAGTGGGATAAAGTGATGATGGAAATAAGAGCAAACACAACCTCACACTTCATGGACTTTGGGCCCACTTTAGAACAGTATAATGGTGTTCAAATGAGATGATTCTATAGTCATTTGGAATTTCATCGAATTACATTTCCAATGAACATAAGATCACCTCAATCGATCCTATCACAAAGGAGTTATTATTATTTTCATGGGATCATGAAAAGCTAAAAATGAGAGTAAACATAAGTATTTACTTACGTTTGCTTTCTCGGAAAGTGAAAGTGACGCATTCACTCTCGTTTTCTGCTTCACACAATCATACGAAAATGGTCATAACTCCCTCATTAAAAGTCAGATTTAGGTGATCTTATGCTCATTGAAAAGATAATTCGATAAACTTTCAAATTAATTTAGAATTATCTCATTTGACCGTCCAACACTAGGCTTATATTCCATGATGTATTAGGTCATGTTTCTTCTCATTTTCAGCATCGCATGATCTTACAAAAAGGGTCATAATCCCTTATTATGGTTCAAATTAGGGGTGATCTTATATTCGTTGAAAATATAATTTGATGAACTTTTAAATGGATTTAGAATCTCTTATTTAGACACCATTTGATCACTCAAAAGTGGGCTTAAAGTCAATAATGTGTTAGGTCACGTTCGCTCTTATTTCCAGCATCATATGATTCCATTAATACGGTCATAAATCCCTTATTACATATTGGATCAAAGGATCTTATGCTCATTAGAAAGATAATTCGATGAACTTTCAAATATTTTTAGAATCATCTAATTTAGACACCATTTGACCGTTCAAAAGTGGGCTCAAAGTTCTTGATGCATTAGGTCACATTCACTCTCGTCTCCAGCATCACACAATCTCATTAAAGTGGTCATAACTCTCTCGTTATAAATTCGATTGGGGTGATGTTATACTTATTGGAATGATAATTCGATGAACTTTCAAATAAATTTGTAATCATCTTATTTAGATATCATTTAACTCTTCAACAGTGGGTACAAAATTCATGATTCTTTCATTTTTAGAATCATGTGATCCCATTAAAATATTCATAACTCCTTTATTAAAGGTCGGATTGAGGTGATCTTATACTCGTTGAAAAGATAATTTGATGAATTTTCAAATGACTTTGGAATCATCTCATTTGGATACCATTTGACTATACAAAAGTGGGTCCAAAATCTATAATGTGTTTGGTAGCGTCTACTTTCATTTCTTGTATCGTACATTCTCATGAGAATAGTCATAACTCCTCGTTATAAGTAAGATCAAGGTGATCTTATACTGGTTGGAAAGATAATTTCACACAATTTTAAACGATTTTGGAATTATATCATTTGGACACTATGTGTTAGTCCAAAAGTGGGCCCAAAGTCCATTATGCTTATGGTCATATTTTCTCTCATTTCTGGCATTATGTGATCTCACTAAAACAGTCATAACTCCCTCATTACTAGTCTAATCGAGGTGATCTTCTACTTGTTGGGAAGATAATTCGATGAAATTTTAAATGATTTTAGAATCATCTCAATTGAACACTTTTCGATCATCCAAAAGTAAGGCCAAATTTTATAATGTATAAAGTCATGCTTACTCTCGTTTTCAGTGCCACGTGATTTCATAAAAATAATCATAACTCCCTTATTACAAGTCAGATTGGGGTGATCTTAGGTTCGTTAGAAAGATAATTCAATAAACTTCTAAATGACTTTAAATTCATCTCTTTTAGAGACTGTTGATCTGTTAAAAGTGAGCCTAAAGTCCATATCACAATTTAAATAAAACTTATATCGTGGTTAAGACAATGCATTGCACGGTCTTATGAAAATAGTCATGACTCCCTCATTACTGGTTAGATCGGGTGATCTTGTGCTTGGTAGAAAGATAATTCGATGAACTTTAAAATTCATTTGAAATCATCTCATTTAGAAACTATTTGGCCATTCAAAGGTAGGCCCAAACAACAATCACAGTTTGGATAATACTCATATCGCGGTTTGTGCAACGCATAACATTGTTCAACTAAAACAGTTATAACTCTCTCGTTATAGGTCGGATCAGGGCGATCTTATGCTCATTAGAAAAATAATTTGACAAACTTTCAGATGTTTATGTAATCATTTCTTTTGGAGATTTTTTAACATTTTAAAAGTGGACCTAAACTCCAGCTTATGTTCGCCACATTTCTATCATCGTGCAATCGTACAAAAATGGTCATAAATCTCTTGTTACTGATCTGATCAGGGTGATCTAGAGCTTGATGGAAACATAATTTGACAAACTTGCAGATGACTTTACAATCATCACATTTAAATATCATTTGATCTTTTAAAGTGGGTCTAATGTCCAACTTTTAGCAAAAGATCAATCTAAGCCTAATTTTTTTAAAGACAAAAAGAAAAGAGAAAAAAATCATTTTCTAAAAGTAGAGTTTTTTATATCTTTTCTCTCGTTATATCATTTTCTTTCCAAGAAGATCCATTAAGCATAATCTTTACAGATAGAAGAAGAACACATCTTCTAAAAGTTAAGTTTTTATTATCTCTCATTTTTTAAGAAAATGGACATAACTCTCTCATTACAGGTCTGATTAAGGTGATCTTAGGCTCTTGAAAATATAATTTGACAAACTTCTAAATGGCTTTGGAATCATCTCATTTGGATACCGTTTGACCTTTCAAAAGTGGACGTAAAGTCCAACTCTTGGCAAAAGATCAATCTAAGGCTAATCTTTTGAAGACAGAAAAAGAACTCATCTTCTAATAAAAGTGGAGTTTTTAATATTTTTCCTCTCTTTATATTAGTTTCTTCCCAAGCAGGCTCGTCTAAGCATAGTATTTACAAAAACAAAAAGAATTCATCTTTTAAAAGTTGATTTTTAGTTATTTCTCCTCCCTGAAGAAAATGGCCATAGCTCTCTCATTACATGTCTGATCAAGGTGATCTTAGGCTCATTCGCAATATGACTACGACCTTATGGCTTAGCGGTAGGCTCACGTGTGTTTTAACATGAGGTCATAGGTTCGAGCACCCATTGTGGTGTGAGTGCATGGGTGTGGGTGGGGTGTGTGAGTGTGTGTAGATAAAAAAAGGTTTATTTGAAATATAATTCAACAAACTTTCAAATGGCTTTGGAATCATCGCATTTAGATACCATTTGACCTTTTAAAAGTGGGCCCAAAGTCCAACTCTTAGTAAAAGATCAATCTAAGTTTAATTTTTAAAGGAAAAAAAAAAGCCATCTTCTAAAAGTGTAGTTTTTAATATCTCTACTCCCCTTATATTAGTTTCTTCCTAAATAAATTTATCTGAGCATAATTTTTATATAAATAAGAAGAATTTATCTTTTAAAAGTAAAATTTCTGCTATCTATTTTCTTTTATCCTATTTATTTTTTAGCAAGATATTTATCTGAGAAGAAATTTTTTAAGAAATAAAAGGACAATTTATTTTCTGAGATCCATAACAATTTAAAAAAAGTACATAAAGTTTTAAAAATTACATGAATAAAAGAGTTTGTCAAAGAATAATGATTTAAAAAGCAATGCTATTGTGGCACTCCCAAGATGTATGTAGGTAAAAAGCCCGTTATCTTTCTTCTAATGACCCCAATCTAACAGCCGATATGCTTGTTGTAACAATTTAGTACCATCTACAACGGTTGCAAGATTTAACGACTTGGATTGGAAAAATACATGCCACAGATATAGTTTATGTGTGCATGCATGTGGATCCTGGTGCTCCATCGACCTCCATTAAATAACTTGTCCCCTATAGTATAGTGGGGTTGAAAGGTTAATTAGTATTGTTGTACCAGCATTGCGAGTGTGTCCAACGGAGAGTAATAAGGCCTGAGAAGGGTGGAGCGGCTTAGGTGAAACCCAGCCACGCCCAAGATGGTGCAACCCTTATTGTGGGCCCAACTTTATGTATTTATTTTGTATCCACGCTGCCAATCCATTTTTTCATATCATTTTAGGACATTATCCAAAAATGAAGAAGATCCCTATCTCAGGTGGACCATACTCAAGGAAATGGTCCTGATTGAATGCTCAAGCATTAAAAACTTCTTAGGGCGTACCATAGGGTGTGTTTGAATTCTCGGAATCCACCGTAATGTGGGGTGTGGTCAACTGTAAAAAGGTAATGATTACGATTACCACAGTAGTCCGAAGTAAAGCCGGATGCAATTCCAATACCACTTTAAGCTTTAATTTTTTTTTTAATATGCTTGTAATATACTCCCTAGAATACATGTTTGATATAACTTGCCTAATATGCGTTATATGCACACTGTCCATCTAATTTGTAATATTATTTTAGGGCATGACCCTAAATATCAGCTTGATCCAACACTTCTATGAGTCGTAGGAGCTTATTAATGGTAGGCATTCAATCCCAACTACTTCTATGGTGTGGTCAATTTCCATTTTGGATGTGGCTCATTTTTTTTTGTCCATTTCTATAAAATGTTCTTGCAAAATGAATGGTTGGTGTGGATATAACACATACATCATGGTGGGGCCCACAAAATTGCGCTACGTCAAGGCACCTCCACCCACTACATTCAGGTGGATTCCTATGATTTGACAATTGGGTTTATCCAATCCGCTACAATGAGTAATAATGAAAGTTTTACAATACATTACCATGAATCCAAACATGCCTTTAATGTTTCGGTAGTGCCTATTTTCTATCCAATCTGTTGATAAGGTCACATAAACCTGGATGGTGGGATAAAAAAAAAAAGCTCGATCTAAAAATTTTGTGGCTCAGTAATGATTAATCACCACTATTTCCTTTAGTGTGGTCGACCTGATAATTGGATCTGCTTCATTTTGGGTTACTGCCCTAAAATGATATGGAAAAACAGATGGACTGCGTGGATAAAGAATGAATACATCAAGGTGGGCCCATGGTGAGGGCCGCATCATCTTGGGTGAGTCTGGGTCTCACCTAATCCACTCCCCTGGAAAGAGAGAGCGGATTAGGTGAGACCACGGATCCACCAAGGTGGGTGGGACCCCTAACTGTGGGACCCACTCTGATGTAAAGATCATTTTAGAGCATGATCAAAAAAAAATGAAGCAGTTCCAAATCCAAGATAGACCATAGTACAAAATGTTGGAAGAGCCTTCAAACTGTCCACTAATAGGGTCCCTGAACTATCAACGACTGGTCATGACCGATCGGATAGTGGGGGCCGACCAGTCATGACCAGTCGGATGTGTTAAGGCAGACGTGAAGTTTTGGTGTTTTCTCCTCTGGACTATTTTTTTATCAGTACGACCGGTCAACTATGTATGCAGTTACTTACACAGTTACTTGGATCTACATAAGTTGTTTCTATTTTCGGGTTGTCTGCTATATATATGGCATGTATCCAGACTTAGATGTAATCCTAAGGTGTCGTTTCCTAAGTGTATTAGGAAGAGGGGAGAGTGTTTTGAGAGAGAGAGCTTAGGTTTTCTCCGAGTAGGGCTCTCAATGGGTCGGATCTGGATCGGATCAAGTTGGATCTGGCTCCAAGTCCGTATATCTGTAGACGGATTCGGATCCAACTTGGATCCAAAAGGTGATATCCATATCCGATCCATTTATAAATTGTTAGATCCATTTCCGATCCAAAATCCATATAACCATCAGATTCGGGTCGAATCTAGGTCCGAATCCACCCCCATTACAAATCTAAAAAAATATATGATATAAAATATATAATATAATATATTTAATTTAGTAGAAAAATGATGCAAATCCCACTATTAACTATGCTATGGTTGACATGGCCTAAAATAATTTGTAAAACGGATGGCCAACATGAATATAACATATACAATAAGGTGACAATGAGTCAGATCTTAATCGGATTCGGATAGAACTCGGATATGTTCTTGTGAATCCATATCTGCTCCATTTAAGTAATCGGACCTATTTTAAGATCCAAATCTGGTCCATTTAACTAATCAGACCTATTTTAAGATTCAAATCCGCATTATACGAATTCAAAATGAATCGGATCTCGGATCTAACCCGCTCCATTGAGAGCCTTATCTCTGGGTTTTCCTTGCTTGTGGGTTGTCAATCTCTGTAACCTTTTGAATCATAGTGGACCGCTTTGTGCTTTGGTTTTTTACCCGTTGAGGGATTTTTCCATGTAAAATCGGATTGTCTCTTGTGGTTGAATGCTTACGTGATTGGTTGCATTGTGTTTCTCGTTTGATCGCAATATTCCGCTGTGTGTGTTCGGCTTTCACTTCTGTTGCCGGCGTCTTATTTCCAACAAGTGGTATCAAAGTTAAAGTTGGGGTGAAGTAGAATTCAAATCTGAGACGAGAACATGGGATCAAGCATGAGGTTCAAAGTAGAGAAGTTCTCCGACAAAAATAACTTTAAACTATGGAAGGTGAAGATTGAATCCCTCCTAGTTCAGCAAAGGCTTGATGAAGATCTTAGAAAGCAACCTGAAGTTATGAAAGAGGATGAGTGGACGAAACTCGACAAGAAGGCCAAAACCTCAATCCTGTTGTGCTTTACAGATAATGCTCTATAATGTCATGAAGGAAAAGATTGCGGCTGATACAATGGCGAAGTCAGAGAAAGTCTATGCCAAGAAATCTATAGAGAACCACAGTATCTGTTGATGCAGTTGTTCACCTTGAGGATGGCCGAGGGGGCGGATGTGGAGGACTACTTATGCAAGTTCAATCGGCTGGTTTGCAAGTTGGTAGAGATATATGAGCTGATAAAAGATGAATATCAAGTATACATCCTACTGAATTGTTTACGTCGAATTCTGTAACAGGGTCCTCCGAATGTTCACCTTCTCTCCAAGGGGTTTTTCTTTGTGGACCTGAAAGAAACAGAAAGCAAATAAGGGTGGCTGGCATCCAGCCGTTAACCCTCCGATGCTTAAATTAGATAGGAAAAAGAGAAGGAATGACCAGAACGGAGTTAAAGATTGAATATCGTGTACCTTTATCATCAGTAGAGTCATCTATTTATACAAATCTCAATGATTCAATCCACTACGCAAGCTGTTAGATTAACACTGATTTCATGGGATAGGGAGCTTATCCCGCTTAATCCTTGAATAAAGATGTAGTCAAAACATCCTAGACGTCTAGCTGATTACGTCTCTGGATATTCGGAGCCAAGAATAGATATGAACCGAAACCGGCCTATACGGGCTGCTGGTACTAGTAGACGAAGGCCTTTTATACCAGAAGTCATAAACCACGATCATTCAGATGCCGGGGGCTGCTCATATCTAAAGCGCTCGTATTTAACATACGGAATGCGACCCCTTCTGTCGAACGCGAGCCGGGCTGCTCGCATCTGGATGTGCGACCCCTTCTGGCGAGCCCGAGCTGAGCTGCTCGCATTCTGGACGGGCGACCCCTTCTGGCGAGCCCGAGCTAAGCTGCTCGCATTCTGGACGTGCGACCCCTTCTGGCGAGCCCGAGCTGAGCTGCTCACATTCTGGACGTGCGACCCCTTCTGGCGAGCCCGAGCTGAGCTACTCGCATTCTGGACGTGCGACTCCTTTTGCCGCGCCCGAGCTGAGCTGCTCGCATTCCTTTTACACGCCAAACTTATCTACAACAGATGCCCCCCCAAACCCTTGGCGTTAAGAAGTTATGCCACAGGTTTTGTTTGTATGTGTAGCTGGCGGCTGGGAGAGAGTGCGCATGATTCTGCATTTATGATAGCCAGCTTTACGCAGCCTTTTCTGCTGCAAGGAATGAGGCGTCGGTCACCACGTGCCTCCGTATTTAATGCTAGTGCCTGTTCGTATATTGTGCCGGATGAGAAGCTGCCGCATGTCTACCAAATCAAACAGAATGATTGCGTATAAATATCAAATCCTGCAGAAACTCTTCCATTTTCGAATTCTATCTGCTGCGGAGCTTTCCTTCTTTCTCCTTCTTTGTTTTCAGAGCAAAACCCTCTTTGCAGAGGTATTCTTTCTTCTTACTTACTCCTCCCATCTCACTTTTTCCTTGTAATGGCGGAGGTCTCTGATGAAGAGATTGTTCCTTTGGGAGACGAAACCCCGGATTCTTCTGAATCCAACAACGCCAGAGTACCGGCTGGGAGATATTCCGCCTCTGGTTACTCCTCCATCTTGACGGAGGAAAGGCTCTCTAGCCTTAGAGAGACATATCGGGTCCCAGACTCTGTTTCGTTTAGATTACCTGGGAAAGGGGAGACAGCCGATGCACCACCACCAGGGTGCGTGGGTTTTTATGAGTATTTTTTCAAAGTGGGCGTACGTCTTCCCCTCCACCCTTTCATACGAAACTTCCTCCGTCTCTACAAGATTGCCCCGGGCCAACCAATAGTTAATGGCTGGCGGGTGCTTCTGAGCGCTTTTGTCCTCTGGAAGCAAGCGGGTAACGATGAGTTAACCGCTGAGGAGTTTTTAAGGTTATTCCAGCTGAAGAAGGCGCCAGCTAGCGAGGGTTGGTACTACCTATGCTTCTGGCACCGGAATAACTTTATCTTGAGAAACCCTTCTTCCAACTGCCCGGGGTGGAGAAAAAAGTGGTTCTATGTCTCCGGCAACTAGGAGTCCGAAATGGGCTCCGAGCCCAAAGGCCATAACGTTAATCGCCATTTTGGCGAAGGTGGGTTAAATGTTTGTTTATCTGTCTGAAAGAAACAAATACCTTTGCTCCATGATGATTTAATGTGCCTTCTTTTTTGTTCGTAGGAATCCCAACTGGTGTGAAGCCAAACCTGCGAGGAGGACTCAACAAGAAGTTAGTTAGAGTCTACAAGCTCCCCGCGGCTACATGACACGTCAACGTTGCATTAGAACCTCGTCATCTCTATGCGGCGGGTCTCATCTTCCAAGAAGAGATGACGAACGTTGGAGATAAGAGAGGTACATTGGGGGTACTTCCCCGTCTAAAGGGTACGGCCTCGAAGAGGCAAAAGAAAACCGCGGGGGGTCCTTCAAATGCGCCTGCTCCCGCAGAGGGGTCTGCTCGCGGTGCACAATCGCGTGTGGCCACCTCGGGAGGGGTCGCTACGAACTCTCGTACGACCGCGACCCCTCCGGTCAATGCGACCCCTCTATCAAATGCGACCCCTCCGGCTGACATTCATGGTCAGCCAATTATCGAAGTCGTCGATAACTCGCCGAAAGGCGATCGAAGAGGAGGAGGACTCCCTCCAAGGGGAGCTACATGCGAGCCGGCTATTGCTCGTGAATTGCTGACACCCTCTTTGGGTACAGCGGGTGCTCGCGAAGCGGGCTCGAAGGAGATGGTTGTGGCCCAACCTTCTGGGTCAGGAACTTTTGTCATCCCACCGCACTTGCATCCAATATGCGAGTTCATGTTTGACAAAATATCTCCCAACTCCTTCGGAGCCCTCCCCGAATCGAGCCCAGAAGCTCTTTCCACCGATATCGGGGTGAGGTTGCTACAGGTAACCAACCTTACACCGTCTTTCTTTATTTTGTTTATTACTAATATGACGGGCTGCTCTGATTTTTCTCCTCTCCCATTTTTTTTTATAGAGCCTGGATCTCACGCTTCGAGTCAGACGTGACATCGAAGCAGCCCGCCGCAGCGTGGAGGATGCGGAGAAGAAGAAGAAGACGATGGAAGTCGAGGTACAAGGGCGGGACCGCTTGGTGAAGGCTTTAGAAGCCCAAATCGCCAAACTGGACGAAGAAAAGAGGTTTCTCCTTGTCAAAATCCAATCCATGACTAATCGCTTTCAGTCACTGGATCTCCAACTCGCAAAGCTTCAAGAGCTTCATACTAAGAGCGAGAGGGAGAGGGAGATCTTCCGCCAAGACAAGATCCAGCTTCAAGAGCAGCTCAAGGATGCTCGGACCAAGCTCGAGGAGGCCCAGCAGCGACTTAAACAGCTGAAGGATGACTCCATCCACTGGGAAGAGGAGCGGGTGGCTCTCGTCCAGATGGTATCTGACGAGGGTCCTCGCGCAGTCTAGGAGTTTCAAACTTCTCAACTTTATGACGAGGAGCGATATGAAGCGTATATCGCTGGTCACGATTTTGCGGTCAGAGTTATGCAGCAGATCGCTCCGACTTTTAATATTGAGGAGTTCGATAGGATGGCTTTCGAGGTTGCAGCTAGAGAACGAGCTGCCGCTGAGAATGAAGTTACCGGAGCTACAGATGTTGCTCCTGCTCCAGAGACTGGTCCTGAAGCTGAGAGTCGCGAGCCTCCCCAAGAGGGGGATGACCAGCCTTGACTTTGTTGCCTTCCTTCGTCTATATCGTGTATTTTTTATTTTTTATTTTTTTTTACTCTTGAGAAGAAATTTGTATGTAATGACTTGACCTTTTGGTCCATTCTAATGAACATCCATTTCTTCAATGTTGTGTATTTTCCCTAGTTTTCATTTTTACCTTGTGTCAATCATATGCTGACTCATTAGGGGATGCGACCCCTTACTTCGAGCACGAGCTGAGCTGCTCGCCTTTAGGAATGCGACCCCTTAATTCGAGCACGAGCTGAGCTGCTCGCATCTAACTCATGAAAAAGTGAATTAGACTCAACCCGTGGGTCGTATGACCGTGTCCGCGTTGAGATAGACTGGTCTATCGATTGAGATTTTGATTCTACCAAGGGCAGAAGATTGGTCAAGAGAGCACGTATGCTCTCTTCAGGGCTATTTTTGATCCATAAAATGGAGAAGCAACCAACTAGTAATAATTTCACAACCCTACCAAGGGTAGGCAATTGGCCAAGAGAATGTATATATTCCCTTCGGAGCTATTCGAGTCCAAGCAAATGGAGTAGCGACCAAAAGATGGTTTTAACCCTTAATTCATTCGAACATCGTTAAGAGTTACATCGCATCAAGGGAAGTATTGCAACAAGTGTTCCACATGCCAAGGGCGACGTACAGGTCTTCCTTGCATATCTTCAAGATAGTAAGTGCCGGGTCGCACAATTTTGACGACTCGATACGGGCCTTCCCAATTTGGATCAAGTGATCGAGCAGGGATCCCAAGGTTTTGTCTGAGAACCAAATCACCTAGTTGGAAAGCTCTAGGTCGAACTTTAGCGTTGCGATAGAGAGCAATGCGCTACTGGTACGCTGCTACTCGCATCTGAGAGGCAATCCTTCGTTCTTCCGAGAGATCGAGGTGAAGTCGAAGATTCTCTTGGTTATAAGTAGGATGGTACTGCTCAACCCAGTACGAGGGTATTTGAATCTCAACTGGTACTACCGCATCGGTACCGAATGCCAAGGAGAAGGGGGTTTCGCCCGTAGACGTACGGGCCGTAGTCCTATATGCCCATAAGACTTCTGGCAAGAGTTCTGGCCACATGCCCTTACACTCATTGAGCTTGGTTTTCAAATGATGCTTGATAATTTTATTCACTGCCTCGACTTGCCCATTTATCTGAGGATGATACGGAGAGGTGCGGAGGTTACGTATCTTCCACTTTTCACAAAATTCGTCAAAGGCTGCGTTGTCGAATTGCGTTCCGTTGTCGGTAATTATAGTGTGGGAGAGTCCATAACGACATATGATATTTCTCCATATGAACTTAGTAGTTTGGTTCTCAGTAATTTTGGCTAATGGTTTTGCCTCGGCCCATTTGGTGAAGTAATCGACCCTACTATTGCAAATCTGTTTTGTCCTTTTCCAGTAGGCAAAGGCCCGATGATATCGACCCCCCATTATGCGAAAGGCCAAGGGCTATCAACTGGAGTCATTTGATCGGACGGTGCGTGAGGTATAGGAGAGTATCGCTGGCACTTGTCACATTTTTTAGAGAGTTCAATCGCGTCTGCCTTCATAGTGAGCCAATAGTATCCTTGCCTCATCGCTTTATACGCTAGGGATCGACCCCTTGGGTGGTTACCACATGCCTCCCGGTGTATTTCATCCAGAACATGATGTGCTTCTTCTGGGTGAAGACACCTTAAATAAGGTAAAGAAAAACTTTTACGTAATAGGATCCCATTTTGTAAAGTGTACCTGGCAGATCGATATCGGATTTGTCGCGTGGATTTTTTATCGTCTGGAAGAACTCCATCTCTGAGATAAAGGGTGATGGGATCCATCCAACATGGAGACGGATGTATTACAACCACCTGCTCGAGAGTGGCTTGGTCGATACTCGAGTTCTGAAGATACTCAATAGGAATCGAATATGGTAACTCAAATTCTGATGCAGAGGCGAGCTTTGCCAGTGAATCAGCGAGCTTATTCCCCTCGCGGGGAATGCGGATTATTTCGTAATTCTTCAATTTTGCGAGCAAAATGAGAACTCGAGATTTGTACAAGGCCATCCTTTCTTCTTTAGCCTCGAATTCACCGAGAACCTGATTGACAATAAGCTGAGAATCGCTGTGAATGAGTAGATTTTGAATCGAGAGGACGTTTGCTAGTTCGAGGCCAACGATCAGGGCTTCATACTCTGCTTCATTATTTAAGATGCGGGAATTGAAGCGTAATGCATATTGAAAATGCGACCCGTCTGGAGCGACTAGAATAAGGCCCGCTCCACTACCGGTGGCCTGTGAGGACCCGTCCACGAAGAGTGACCAGGAAGGCTGGTCGCTGATCGCGATACTTTCATCGGAAGAAGATGTTAGTGCACTTTTCTGTGGCATACTAGTGCACCTTGTTTGTCAATCACTTACAGCAGTGAGTCTAGAGTCGGTTGAGCCCAAAGAAGACGAAGACCGAAGACTCAAGACGTCCAGCTGCATCTAGGAAGAAGATTCAGGTAAATGAGACGCCTTGATGCCTTAACCTCGACCAAAACCTATCCCCTTTGTATCCTTGATGACCTTGACCATATTTAGAACCCTTTAGGCATCATTGATAGGCCCTAGGTGTCCCTTTTGATCACCCTAACCTTGGCCTAAAACATCTAGCTGAAGAAAGAAGTGTTCAGCTTTATGGAGGGGAGAACCAGGCTGGTCCGACCGGTCATGACCGGTCGGCCAGCAGCCTTGCTGCTTTATGCAATGGCCAGCCGACCGGTCATGACCGGTCGGCCTGGAGGCTTCTTTTGGACAGCAGAGGGGTCCGACCGGTCATGACCGGTCGGCCAGAGTTTCTCTGCCCATCCAGCAAAGGAGGCCGACCGGTCATGACCGGTCGGCTAGTGTATATGGCCTGTGCTTGTGGCTTCATGCAGCAGGGGACTCCGACCGGTCATGACCGGTCGGGTCAGGTCGTTTATGACCGTTTTCTGCCCGTTTTAGAGCCGTTGGAGCCCTCTTTTCTATATATATGGTGCTCCATTCTTGGGCAATAGGAGAGAAGTTTTTGAGAGCCCATTCCACACTTAACTTGTACATCATTTGGGGCCTCAAAGAGGAGGTTTTCAAGTCATATCCCTTGTGTTTCAAACACAAGTATGGGCATTCAAATGCTATCAAGAGATGACTTGATTCCTCTCTCAAGTCTAGAGGTGTGACACTATTCCACATAGGTATATCCTTTGTCCAAGACCTCTAGAAGACTCTCTAGGTGAATCTCCTAGTTGGAACAACCTACACATCCCATGTATGGGATTCACCCATCCTCCTAGCACCTTGGGCATTTCAAGGCATCGCATGCAAGGTGTTTGATCGAATGTGGCTGAGGCATTGGCAACGCAACGGCGGCACGATCGAGGGAGCAAAGGGGAGCTGATTGAAGCACGGGAGAGCGGAGATCAAGCAACCCAATCCGGCGCTAAACAAGGGGCTCATCCGACAAGTAGGTTGTCTTATTTGAGAGTCCACTTTAGAGTTTGTTTTCGAACTCGACCCAGGGACGTTAGTCGTTCCTTGGCCCGTCAGCCGGGCCTAAACTTAGTCTCCAAGGGGGAGCCTCCGACACGGGAGTAAACGTGCGATAAGGTTGAGAGTTAGCCTATGTCTAAAACTCCGGATACGGTTGAGAGGTGAACCGATAAAACCTCCGTGTAAAGGTTGAGAGGTGAACCTCATTTAAAACCTCCGATAGTGAATTCCGGTGTGCTCAAAGGGGTTGAGTACTTGAACCGGGAGTGGAGTAGACACGTAGTCGAACCACTATACATCCTTGTGTTTGTGATTGTTCTTGAGCACATTCTATCTTTGCATTGTTAGTTTAAATTGCTTAATTATGAATGATTGATATGAATGCATGCTAGGCACCTTTTAGGCATCCTCACACAAGATGTACCTTCACTACTTGTGTAGACTTGAGCTCATTGATCCACTCTCATAAGTCTACACAAGTTGCATAGGAAAGAAGCTTTATTAGTTGAATATCTATGCATGCTTAGACTAGGTTTGATTATTGCTTAACTCTTGCTAGTCTATTTGATTGGACCCACCAAGGCTTGGAAGCCGAGGTGTTCTTGCTTACAACGCTTATTTTGTTGAATTGTATTAGTAGGCGAAAAGATTTTCAAAAAGGTCCTATTCACCCCCCCTCTAGGTCCATAGCCATATCTCCAAGTGTCTCTACAAGCGGTAAAACCGCAATTTCAATTGGTATCAAAGCGAGGTTCCTCTTTAAGGGCTTAATTGCCTAGAGGTAGATCCTAAAGAGAAACTTGAAAATATGTCTAGAGAGGACTCTTCATCCGTCACTAAGCCTCCCTTCTTTGATGGGTCAAATTATCCATATTGGAAAGCCCGAATGCGCATCTTCTTGGAATCCATTGATTCGGATGTGAGGGACATGGTTGATTTTGGATATGAACCCCCAATGGTTACTATTTCTAAGGAGGGTGAGCCAGATGTTCTCAGGCCAAAAGACAAGGCATTGTGGACTGCTCATGAAAAAGCTCAACGTATTAATAATGCCAAAGGCCTGAATGCCATATTTTGTTCAGTATCAAGAGAAGAATTTGGTCGGATCCAAAATTGCACTACCAGTAAACAAGCATGGGATATTCTGAAAGTTACCCATGAAGGAACAAATGTTGTTAAAAATTCTAAACTCCAGCGCCTCTCCACTCTCTTTGAAAATATTACTATGGAGGAGGATGAAACGTTTACTGAATTTTATACCAAACTGAACAAAATCACAAATGATATGTGGGGCTTAGGGGATCCGGTTCCGGAACATAGGCTTTGTAGGAAAATCCTGAGATCTCTTCCGGATCGGTTCTCTTCTAAAGTCACCACCATTGAAGAGTGTAGGGATCTAAACACAATGAAAGTTGAAGAACTCATAGGTTCCCTACAAACCTTTGAGCTAGGCTTTAAAGCCCCCTCTAGAAGGAAAAACATCGCCTTCAAGTCCTCTCACAGACACAAGAAAATCAAAAGTGAGACGGAGGATGATAGCGATGATGAGGATGATGAGGAAGAACAATTAAACAAAAAATTTAAGAGATTCCTCAAATTTGATAGAGGGAATAGCCGTGACAAGAAGGACAAGAAGGGTGATAAACGTACAGGAAAATCATCCATACCTTCATCCGTCCGTTGTTACGGTTGCGGTCGTCGTGGCCATATTGCCCCGGAATGTCCGGAAGGGCCTAAACCAAAAGGTAAAAAGGCAATGGCTGCCACTTGGGATGATACGGAGGAGTCCGAATCTGATGATGAGAGCCAACATAATGATCTTGCTCTCTCGGCCTCCATCACGACCCCTTTACCAGATTATCTAAGAGGGGATCCCAACCGCTATCCCTTCTAAGTGAAGGTAGAGTTCTCAACCCCTCGCCTCATGCTACATTTTATGAGGGTGTTGTGGAATCTTTGCTACCCTTTGGCTTTTTAAACTGGACATGGTTAGAGAGGGTAGCTAGTTATGCTTTTATTGGTAAATCTGAGGATTTCAGCCTCATTTATGTTTTAATGGGCAAATCAGAGGATTCCAGCCTCATTCGCCCAAATTTTGATGATTTATTCTTGCTTTTAATTAATACATTTGCTTGCTAGATTGTCATCCTGCTTAGATTAGCTAATCATCTTGAGTTTTATGCTTCATATATGCTAATCTTTGCTTAGTATTGGTCTTGATATACCACTAGGGGAGGTTGGTTGATTGGGCTATAAGCCCTTTGTGCTTCATTGCAAATGTATATCCTTGACCAATTGCATGATTAATCTTGCCTGAATAGTTACATTTCTTGTTAATCATGTTTCTTAGCTTGCTCCATGTATTTATGATTCATGCACCCTATACTCTCCGTTTTAGCATGTGATTATAGTTATAACTGCGACACACTATCTTCTCTTACCTTAACATTATTAGCACATCATTAAGGGGGAGAGAATAGTTTGTCAATTGCTAACAAAAAGGGGGAGAAAGATCAAATCCCACCAAAACTAGTTTGCTATGTTTTGTGATGCAGGGATTGACAGGTTGTGGGGGAGCAAACTGAAGCGGAGCAGCTTAGTTTAGGCATGTCAAGAGTCCTGTATTTTATGGTTTATCAATGTAATCTCTTGCTCATGTAATTTGTTTTGGTAGGTTAAGTTTTTGTAAGTAATTGACAAAGGGGGAGATTGTTAGTGCACTTTTCTGTGGCATACTAGTGCACCTTGTTTGTCAATCACTTACAGCAGTGAGTCTAGAGTCGGTTGAGCCCAAAGAAGACGAAGACCGAAGACTCAAGACGTCCAGCTGCATCTAGGAAGAAGATTCAGGTAAATGAGACGCCTTGATGCCTTAACCTCGACCAAAACCTATCCCCTTTGTATCCTTGATGACCTTGACCATATTTAGAACCCTTTAGGCATCATTGATAGGCCCTAGGTGTCCCTTTTGATCACCCTAACCTTGGCCTAAAACATCTAGCTGAAGAAAGAAGTGTTCAGCTTTATGGAGGGGAGAACCAGGCTGGTCCGACCGGTCATGACCGGTCGGCCAGCAGCCTTGCTGCTTTATGCAATGGCCAGCCGACCGGTCATGACCGGTCGGCCCTTTACATTTCAATATGGCCAGCAGGTATGGCCGACCGGTCATGACCGGTCGGCCTGGAGGCTTCTTTTGGACAGCAGAGGGGTCCGACCGGTCATGACCGGTCGGCCAGAGTTTCTCTGCCCATCCAGCAAAGGAGGCCGACCGGTCATGACCGGTCGGCTAGTGTATATGGCCTGTGCTTGTGGCTTCATGCAGCAGGGGACTCCGACCGGTCATGACCGGTCGGGTCAGGTCGTTTATGACCGTTTTCTGCCCGTTTTAGAGCCGTTGGAGCCCTCTTTTCTATATATATGGTGCTCCATTCTTGGGCAATAGGAGAGAAGTTTTTGAGAGCCCATTCCACACTTAACTTGTACATCATTTGGGGCCTCAAAGAGGAGGTTTTCAAGTCATATCCCTTGTGTTTCAAACACAAGTATGGGCATTCAAATGCTATCAAGAGATGACTTGATTCCTCTCTCAAGTCTAGAGGTGTGACACTATTCCACATAGGTATATCCTTTGTCCAAGACCTCTAGAAGACTCTCTAGGTGAATCTCCTAGTTGGAACAACCTACACATCCCATGTATGAGATTCACCCATCCTCCTAGCACCTTGGGCATTTCAAGGCATCGCATGCAAGGTGTTTGATCGAATGTGGCTGAGGCATTGGCAACGCAACGGCGGCACGATCGAGGGAGCAAAGGGGAGCTGATTGAAGCACGGGAGAGCGGAGATCAAGCAACCCAATCCGGCGCTAAACAAGGGGCTCATCCGACAAGTAGGTTGTCTTATTTGAGAGTCCACTTTAGAGTTTGTTTTCGAACTCGACCCAGGGACGTTAGTCGTTCCTTGGCCCGTCAGCCGGGCCTAAACTTAGTCTCCAAGGGGGAGCCTCCGACACGGGAGTAAACGTGCGATAAGGTTGAGAGTTAGCCTATGTCTAAAACTCCGGATACGGTTGAGAGGTGAACCGATAAAACCTCCGTGTAAAGGTTGAGAGGTGAACCTCATTTAAAACCTTCGATAGTGAATTCCGGTGTGCTCAAAGGGGTTGAGTACTTGAACCGGGAGTGGAGTAGACACGTAGTCGAACCACTATACATCCTTGTGTTTGTGATTGTTCTTGAGCACATTCTATCTTTGCATTGTTAGTTTAAATTGCTTAATTATGAATGATTGATATGAATGCATGCTAGGCACCTTTTAGGCATCCTCACACAAGATGTACCTTCACTACTTGTGTAGACTTGAGCTCATTGATCCACTCTCATAAGTCTACACAAGTTGCATAGGAAAGAAGCTTTATTAGTTGAATATCTATGCATGCTTAGACTAGGTTTGATTATTGCTTAACTCTTGCTAGTCTATTTGATTGGACCCACCAAGGCTTGGAAGCCGAGGTGTTCTTGCTTACAACGCTTATTTTGTTGAATTGTATTAGTAGGCGAAAAGATTTTCAAAAAGGTCCTATTCACCCCCCCTCTAGGTCCATAGCCATATCTCCAAGTGTCTCTACAAGCGGTAAAACCGCAATTTCAGAAGAATAGGTGAATTCGGCGATAAAGTCAGCTACGGCCTGGCCCTTGATAGCAGTCCAGGGGTAGAACGATATGTCATGCTCGCTAAGCTCGACCACCCATTTAGTTAATCGTCCGGAAGCTTCAGGTTTTTTAAGGATCTGCCGTAGCAGATGATTTGTTGGTACTAAAATTGCGTGGGCTTGAAAGTATGGTCGCAACTTTCGAGCTGCCGTGACTAGAGCGAGATCCAGCTTTTCCATATCAGAGTACCGAGTTTCAGCATCTACCATTGCTCGACTGATATAATAAATGGGCTTTTGTATCCCGGAATCTTCTCTTATTAATGCGGCGCTAACGGCCGTGGAGGATACAGATAAATAAAGGATAAGTTGTTCGTGCAACACAGGTTTAGATAAAACGGGGGGTGTACTCATATATTTCTTTAGTTGTTGAAAAGCTTCTTCGCACTGTGGTGTCCACTCCCAATCAGATTTGACCGTGGCACGGAGGAGTTTGAAGAAGGGTAAGCACTTGTCAGATGCTCGCGAGATGAACCTATTCAACGATGCAATGCGACCAGCCAGACGTTGGATGTCCTTAAGAGTGGTTGGGGATTTCATTTCTATTAACGCTTTTATTTTTTCAGGATTTGCCTCAATCCTTCGCTGGCCGACCATGAATCCGAGAAATTTTCCAGCAGATACTCCGAACGCACATTTTTCTGGATTTAGCTTCATCTGATATTTCTTCATCAGGTCGAAGGCTTCTCGAAGATCAGAAAGATGATCGTCTTCTACGATACTCTTCACGAGCATGTCATCAACGTAGACCTCCATATTCCTGCCGATTTGGGCGGCGATTATTTTATTGACGAGACGCTGATAAGTGGCCCCTACATTTTTAAGACCAAACGGCATTACCTGGTAACAATATAGTCCTCGATCCGTGATGAAGGCAGTATGTTGGCTATCGGGTAGATGCATCATGATCTGGTTGTAACCAGAATAAGCGTCCATAAAACTAAGCAAGGCATGCCCAGCTGTTGAATCGACCAGCTGGTCGACCGCGGCATCGGGAAGCTATCTTTGGGGCACGTTTTGTTCAAATCTGAATAATCGACGCACATTCTCCATTTGCCATTAGCTTTCCGGACGAGAACTACGTTCGCAACCCATTCTGGGTAGTCAACTTCTTTTATGAAATTAACCGTAAGCAGCTTCTCGACTTCAGCTTTGATTGCCATTTGCCTCTCTGTAGTGAAGGCACGTCGACGCTGGTGTACGGGCTTATGCTTCGGGTCGATGTTCAGACGATGTGCGATGATGTTGGGGTCGATGCCTGACATATCTTTGTGAGACCAAGCGAACACGTCTTGATATTCGGTGAGGAGACGGATCAACTCATCCCGGAAGGCACTCTTCAAAGAGGATCCCATGTAAACAACTTTGGAGGAGTCGTCTTGGGTTAAGTGAATCGCCACTGTATCTTCCCCAGGAGTTCCCGATTGGAGGGCATTCTCTCTTGGATCTAACGAATTGTCCGTCGAGGAGTTAGGTGAATCTTGTGCTATCATCATAACGGGTGCTGATTGCGCTTTCTTTCGGTCTTGTAGGACTATCTCATAACAGGACCGGGCCTCTTTTTTATTTCCTCGTACAACCCCAACACCGTTTGGGGTAGGGAACTTGACGCACAAATACAAAGGATGTAAAGCTGCCCCAAACTTATTAAGCAATGGTCGCCCCAAAATGGCGTTATATGCTGACTTTCGATCTACCACGAGGAAGTTTATGAAGATGGTAATCTTCGCTGGACTTTCCCCAAAAGTGACTGGAAGATCAATGCTTCCTTCAGACGTTACCACCTCGCCCCCGAAGCCGACGAGGGGAGTTGAGACTGGCTTGAGTAGGCTTCTGGCAAGTGCCATTTTGTTGAAAGCCTCCAGGTACAGAATATCGGCTGAGCTACCTGTATCCACCATAATACGATGAGTTAAATAATTAGATACCTTTAGTGCGACCACGATGGAGTCTTCGTGAGGGAAGTGAATTCCCTCAGCATCTTCGAGGGAGAAGGAAATTGGTGGATGACTGATCTAAAGCGCTCGTATTTAACATACGGAATGCGACCCCTTCTATCGAACGCGAGCCGGGCTGCTCGCATCTGGACGTGCGACCCCTTCTGGCGAGCCCGAGCTGAGCTGCTCGCATTCTGGACGTGCGACCCCTTCTGGCGAGACCGAGATGAGCTGCTCGCATTCTGGACGTACGACCCCTTCTTGCAAGCCCGAGCTGAGCTACTCGCATTCTGGACGTGCGACTCCTTTTGCCGCGCCCGAGCTGAGCTGCTCGCATTCCTTTTACACGCCAAACTTATCTACAACATGAATTCTCTTCCAGATTCATATGAGTCATTTAGGGACTCTTTGTGCGTAGGGAGGAAGACCATCAACGTTGGGACCATTATCTCAGCCCTCCAGTCAAAGGCAATCAGAAAGAAAAGTGGTGACGTGGGTTCTCGTTTTTCCTCAGAGGCACCAATTATGAGGGGAAGAAGTTCTGAGCATGGTGGAGGATATTCTAAATCAGAATCTAAAATTAAGAGCAAAGGGAAAGCCAAAGTGCAGTGCTGGAATTGTGGTCAGGAAGACCACATGAGAGGGGATTGTTAGAATCCCAAGTTGAAACAAGAGAAGTATGAAAATTATTCTGGATAGGGAGCTAATACCGTAGAAAATGGTAGCGATCTTTATGAAGTTCTGACTGTATCCGGTAAGGAATCTCACGTTAAAGAGTGAATCTTAGATTCATGTGCTTCATATCACGTTTATCCTTATTGAAGTTCATTCATGACATACATAGAGTATGATGGTGGATCGGTGTTAGTGGGCGATGGCTACGCTCACAAGGTGGTGGATATTTGTACGATGTGCATCAGGATGTTCAATGAGATCGAACGGGTCCTGGAAGATGTGAGGCATGTCCCCAAGATGATGAAGAATGTGATCTCTCTTGGCGCACTCGAGGCGAAAGGGTGCATGTTCATCGGCTGTGATCGTTGTTGTAAAGTGATAAATGGGGCACTCGTGTAGATGAAGGCATGGAGGTATGGTCATCTTTACAAGTTGATCGGGAGCACGTTTTACAGTAGAGCTGCGGGATCGGCAGCGGGATCTACAGTTGCTCGTATGTGGCAAGTGCCCAAGGGCCACATGAGAAGAGCGGAAAAGGTCGTGAAAGTGCAATGTTAAGGTTTTCTCTGGGTTTTTCTTGCTTGTGGGCCGTCAATCTCTGTAATCTTCTGAATCATAGTGGATCACTTTGTGCCGTAGTTTTTTTACCCGTTGAGGGGTTTTTCCATGTAAAATCGGATTGTCTCTTGTGGTTGAATGCTTGTGTGATTAGTTGCATTGTGCTTATTGTTTGATTGCAATATTCTGCTATGTGTGTTCGGCTTTCTCTTCCGCGGTCGGTATCTTATTATCAACATAAAAAACATTGGTGATTGACCATTAAAAACTTCTTGTGGGCCACAAAAGCTTTGGGTTAAGATGATATTTGTATGGCCTCTTCATATAGGTGTTTGTGACCTTATCAACAGGTTGGATGGCAAACAAACATTCCAGTGGAATCCATTAAGTTTTTAATGGTGAGGATTCAATCACGACTATTTCCTGTGGTGTAGTCCACCTAAGATTTAAGTCACCTAACATAGATCGTGTGTGGATTTTAGTTACATACATCACTGTGAGCCCCACAGTCAGGGGTCCCACCCTCCTCGGTGGATCCCGGGTCTCACCTAATCGCTCCCCCGGGAAGGAGGCTAACACTGCTCACTCACCTCCTAGTACCCATGTCAACATGGCACACGTGTATGATATCCATACCATTAATCAGGCTGATTACTCACCTCCCACAACCCATGTCAAGACGGCACACGTGTATGATATCCATACCATTAATCAGGTAGGGCGCACTTTGAACATGCTCTAGTCCAAAATTACACTGCTACTCTCAATCAGTCGGCTGCTATCAAATAGATGGCTAGAATAAAAGTATCAACTGTTCATATTCAAAGTAAAGGCATAAGTTAGCCAGCCGAGCTATCTTTTTTTTTTTTTTTTTTTGTCTTAAAGCATGGACGAAGTGTCCTAACTGACGAATGGACCAGATCTTGAACATTCATGTAGGTACGTGTGTACTGCCTAGGGCAAACATCCGTCCAACTCACTTCATCGAGTACGCTTACTCTCTTCTTCGGCAGAATCGTCCATTATTTTCCACGTCAGCACACCCGGTCAGAGAGTTGCCTGCCAACCCCACCCACAGGAAGTTCCTGTGTGCGGTAAGCGGATTGCGTCCTGCCCCCTCCCTGTACGATAACCCGTCCACGCAGGGCTCTGTGGGGCCCACCGTGATGTATGAATCTTATCTATGCCGTCCATCCATTTTTTTTTCAGATCATTTTAGTGTAAGAATTCAAAAATGAGGTAGATCCAAGGCTAAAGTGGACCACACAGTAGGGATTGAACAGTCACCATTAAAAACTTCTTGGTAGCTGCAGAAGTTTTGGATCATGCTAGTATTTGTGTTTGCCCTTCATCCAGGTCTATATCACCTTATGAACAGGTTAGATGGTAAATAAACATCAAAGTAGACCCTATGAAAGTTTCAACGTTGGTTGTTATTATCACCGCAGCTTCTTGTATTGTGGTCCACATGAGATGTAGATCTGACTAATGCTTTTTTATATCATACTCTAAAATGATCTGAAAAGATGGATAAACAGTATGGATAAACGCATACATTATAGTGGGACCAACAAAGCCCATATCTTGATGCAATCCGCTTCCGCAGATTTCCTAGTACTGGTGCCAGCAGCGAGTTCGCTACAAGACAGTGCTATGTTCGCTCCACCATAGTATTGTTTTATCCATGCTCGTCCATCCATTTTTTTCATATCAGTTTAATGCATGAGTTCAATACTGAGGTAAATCCAAATATCATGTGGACCAAAGCAGTGGTGATTGAACGCTTAGCCACTTATTGTCAAAAAACTTCTTTTAAGGGCCACAAAAGTTTTAGATGAAGCTAATATTTGTGTTTTCAGTGACCTAAACAACAGGTTGGATGGCAATAAACATTATAATGATCTCTAGAAAGCTTCTAATGATAGGCATTCAATCACCACTGTTTTCTTATGACGCAGTCCACATGATATTTGAATCTGCATTACTTTTGAGCTCATGCCTCAAAATGATCTAGAAAAATGGATGTACTGCATGGATAAAACACATAAATTATGGTGGGGCTCATAGAGCATGGTCCAATAGTTGCATTAGTAGACAATGTGTGTTCTTGTGTGTTGGGGGACACGGATTTCGTACTACCTCCACAACGACCAGCTATAGACCGATGGGCGGGCCTAGCTACAAACGAATGGTGGTATCAAGTGCTCTGTCCGGGTCACCTTGGATCCACCTCATTTCTGGGCTCATGCCTTAAAATTCCCGACCCGGACCAATGAGGCAAAGAGAATGCTCGAGCGGACCACACCACAAGAAATGGGAGCAAATTAGATGTTACCCTGGTAACACCTCAGTGGGTGTTACCCCTACCATGTGGGCCCATCGTGATGCATTTTTTTTTATATATCTATGCCGTCTATCTGTTTTCTCATATCATTTTGGGATATGATCCAAAATATTAAGAAGATCCAAATCTCAGGTGGACCATACCACTAGAAATAGTGATTAATAACCATTAAAAACGTTTTGTGGGCCTTAAAAGTTTTGGATCGATCTCATATTTATATTTTCCTTTCATCAAGACCTTATTGACATTATCAAGAGCTTGGATTGCAAATAAACATTACCAAAACCTTACCATGGGCTCTTTAACCTTACCAAGGGCTCTTTGGAATTTTTAATGGTGGGGCACTCAATCACACTGTTTCCAGTGGTATGGTCCACTTGAGATTTGGATCTGCATAATTTTTGGAACCCCTTATCCTAAAATGGGCTGTATAAACGGATGGACGGAGTGGATATACAAAATATCATCCATGTGGGACGTACGGTAGGGGTAACACCCACTAAGCTATTCCCGGGGTAACACTTAATTCGCGCCCACAAGAAATAGTCCAATAGTTGCGTCAGCGGGATAACTGCGTTCCTGTGTGGGGGGACACGGACTGGGTACTACGTCCACAAGGACCAGCTAGAGACGGATGGGCGGACCTAGCTACAGACAGATAGTGGTATCACGGGTTCTGTGGGGGCCACCCTGGATCCGCCTCATTTTTTACCAGCCAGCAGTTAATATTTACATTTTAATTATTATTTTAGGTAATGAGCCAAAAATGAGACACAGTGAATGCGCAAGTGGACCACCGTACCTACCTACAAATGGATGGTGGTATCACGGGGGAGATTTACATTTTGATTATTATTTTAGGTTGGGGGGGTGTCCCACGAGTAGCTAGCAGTTAAGATTTCCATTTTGATTATTATTTTAGGTGATGAGCCTAAAAATGAGGCAGAATAAATGCTCAAGTGGACCATACCACAAGGAAGAGTGGGGGTTGTTGCAAATAACCTCTTGGAGGAACAAAAGTCTTGGATCTAAGCTGACATTTATGTTTTCCCTTCATCCAGGTTTATGTGAACTTATGAACAGGTTGGATGGCAAATAAACATCACAGTGGGCTTAGGAAGGTTTTAACGGTGAGGGTCATTGTCACCACTCCTTCCTATAGCGTGGTCCACTGGGGCCTTAGATCTGCATCCATTTTCGTCTCATGCCCTAAAATGATCTTTCAAAATAGATTGTTAGACTAGATAAAACACACGTATTACAGTGGGCCTAACAGAGCCCTAGACAGGACCGTCTGTCTGTCTGTAGTTATGTCCTGGTGGGGGTAGTGCCCAATTGGCGCCCAAGGCTAACGGTCTTGTAAGGAGGACGGCTAGAGATGGACAATCTTGTCAGGTATTTCTTGAGGCCCATCATGATGTATGTATTTTATCCATGTTGTCCATCCATTTTGAAATGTCATCTTAAGGCATGACCCAAAAAGGAGGCAAATCAGGCTCAAGTTGACCTCACTACAGGAAGCAGTGGGGACTGGGGATTGAACTCCTACCATTGAAAGCTTCCTAAGGCCCATGATAATGTTTATTTGTTGTCCAGCCTGTTCATAAGATCATATAGACCTAGATGAAGGGAAAACATAAATATCAGCTTGCCCCAGATGGTAGGCTTTCAATCCCCACTACTTGTGGTGTGGTCCAATTGAACATTCAATCAGCCCCCTTTTGTGCTCATGCTTTCGAAACAATTTATCAAATTGGATGGACAGACAGCGTTGATAAAATGTATACATCACGGTGAGCCCATAGAGCTGCGTCCTTACATTTAACTTGCATGAGAAGCAGGCAATTCATTTATGCTTTAACAAAAGTGTTCTCGTACTACTATTAATGAGAGTTGTTTGATGCTTAGTGACAGTGCCACGGTTGATCCATGCACTCAAAACCCTGTACACATCCTTATACTAACAGGAATTAAACTAAGTGGGGGCACAATGTAGTCTTTGTAGATAGGTCATCATCCCATGCATGATCAGATTGGTTGGACATTAATTAGAGGACAGGGACACATATTAGCTGAATTTCAACCTTGAATTTCAGAAGTCTATCGACCCAACTGCTTTTGAGGTGAGTTTTGGCCCACATAACTAATAATATATTGGGTTCGAGCTAGACATATGACCCATTTATGTAAATGGATCAGGCCTAGGTTGAAACCCATCCAACCTAACCCACTCGTATTGGTTAAATGGGATGGGCCACATATCCCAACCCCACACAAAACCTGAAACGAAACAAACAAGAAAAGCATAGATGATTTTTTTTTTTTTTAATTTATGTATAAACTGATCGGCTAAAGTTATTATACCATTCTTAAGCACGTGTTAGACCGTCCACTCTTACCCATTTAGAATTAAATCAGTAGGCTGGGTCGGGTGAGAAATGTTAGACTTGAGCCCGTGGGACCCAGTTACAGGCAACCACTAGTGGGTGTATTAGATTATGATTCCTACTCATCCTTATCGCTCTCCACGTGTTATTCTTATCTCTCTATCTATACATTTCTATATATACCACACCAACCATATCAATTGTATATTTTTAGATTCTAATCTCACAATCAAAGAGATTACTTCCATTTTTATCTATATATACACTCGTTCTCCATGAATGAGACAAGCTTTTCATTTGTAATTTTGAATTCAAGTCTTTCAATACAATACCAATTTCACATGGTATCAGACTAAAAGTCTAGGTTCATTTTCTTTCTTCTACATTATTCATCATTATCTCTCTCCACATGTCATTTTATCTCTCCACCTATACATTTCTATATATATTACACCAACCATATCAATTGTATATTTTTAACTTCTAATCCAACAATCAAACGGATTACTTCCATTTTTACCTATATGTACACTTATTTTCCATGAACGAGACAAGCTCTTCCTTTGTAATTTTGAATTCGAGTCTTTCAATACAATACCAATTTCATATGGTATCAGACTAAAAGTCCGGGTTCATTTTCTTTCTTTTATATTACTCATCCTTATCTCTCTCCATGTGTCATTTTTATCTCTCCACCTATACATTTCTATATATACTACACTAACCATTTTAATTGTATATTTTTAGCTTTTAATCCCACAATCAAAGGAATTACTTCTATTTTTGCCTATATGTACACTCATTCTCCATGAATAAGACAAGTTCTTTCTTTGTAATTTTGAATTTAAGTCTTTCAATACAATCTCAATTTTACAAGGTTGGTTCCACAAGAATTTTCCTCCTTTCATTATCCGTGTTTTCTTTCGATAGTTTAAAGTTGAGTTTCAAATTCAACTTCAAACTTAGATTAGATAAGGAAATCGAACGAGATCAGATAACCTCTAGTTTCATCTAAACTCCCAACCCTTCCCTATAAAATGGAAATGAGTTTTCTCATGAAAAAGCATGATGATATTTTGAGAGTTTCAAAGAGAAAAGAGAGATAATATACATTTTATCCATCTAGCCTATCCCTTACACAATCTAAACCATTAATCGTAACTCGAGGCCATCTTAACCGTAGAATCTAATGGGTGATAAGATTTCTCTGTTCCTGCAGTAGTTAGGCATATCAATGGACGTGCACTATTCATCTTCGACTTTTATAAAGGTTCCAAATTGTGTAGACCATCGGATTCCACAGACTTACTCTTCCAAGATGATTATCATAAAATTCTTAGCCCATTTAGTAAATAAGATGAGCTAAGGCTAACCCTACTCCTTTTTATGATCCATCTGAACGGTTCAATTTGAGTCGGGGGGCCTTGGCATGTTGCTCATAAACCACGTTTGAGGGGCTTCAAAAATGCAATTTTAGAAGAAATTTCATTTCACCTTCAACCCCTGATAATTTTTAGTGCTTACATGTCAACAATAGCACCAAAATTCTTTCATTATATCACTATTTCAATTCCCACTTGAAGTAGTGGGAAAACGATCTCCGTAACCTTGAGCATTTTGTGAGATTGATTTTGATGCTTGAACTATAACTATTACCAAATGCACTCTCTCTACAAGACCACCTTACCAGTTCTAACATAAAAATCCTATTAATAGGACAATCTTAACATTTCAATTTGTGTCTTGTAAATAGATGGTTGAGAAGAGAAATGTACAAAAGGTTCACAAAAGTTCCAAAATTGATTGTTATATAAGTTATATTTTTGGGATGGTCCATCCAAAGTGGACACAACAAACCAATGGTGAAGATTATTGAACCATGGGCCCCACTAGTTAGAATCAAAACCCGTGTCATCGTTTAAAGACTCCATTCAGGTATTATATAACTCCTATATGTATAATTGTAAGATCTGGATTGTAAAATCTAGAAAAATGGTATTAAAGACATACTATTAATTACGTATAAATCTGTTTTAAAAACAGATAGTAGAGAATGTTTTTTTAGAGAAAGAAGATAAATGAACTTATCGTATAGTCGAGGCGTGATCAAAGATTACTTGGCTTGAAGTTGTTACTGCCCTCCCTTAGATGATTTCATTAGTGTAACAGGATCAATGGACAGCCAACCTCTAGGATACAACGACTGCTGCCTGGTCACAAGGTTGTACTCTGTACACAGGCTCGATCCACTCTTTGTAGGCTTAACCCAAAGAAAAACAAAATGCAGAAAATTGAGAGAGCAAATATGAGTTTCGAATGAATGAAAACGGAGATCATCAAAGGTTTTTTTATAGACTTCAAGTGATGTCTCAAATGGGTGTTTATGCACCCATTAAAAAAGAGATGCATTACTTCAGTTTTCAAACAAAACGATCATTGGGCTTCTCTAAAGAAGAAAGTCGTTATTGGGCCTGATTCAAATCGCGACCCAATAGATGTGTCTTTTGGCAAAAGAAAAAAAATCTGTTGGACTTTCTGGCTAGGGTTGCATCTGCACCGCACCGCACCGCACACATCACACGTCACACAGCCCAGCCCGGCGGGCGCATGCACGACGTGTGTGATTTTAGGCATAGTAGGAGGCTTTGGGCATTCCCCCCCCCCCCCCCCCCCCCCCCCCCCCCCCAAAAAAAAAAAAAAAAAAAAAAAAACCAAATTTATATGCCCTTGAAGGGCTCATGCCCTTATGCCAAAACCCAATCTTATAGTCTAGAGAATTTCCCAACTCAAATCCGATGTGGGACAATCTTCTTGCACAAAAAGATAAAACAAAAAAAGCACTATAAAAAATTTTGGAGTGAAATTTTTAAAAATTCAAAACAATTGATTTTTGTTTATTTTGAAGCAATAAACTATAACAATCCCCCACATGATTCAAAATAAGCTTTTCAAGTTAAACAAGAATAGTTATACTTAATGTTAATGTCAATTCGACTTAAATCGACACTTAGAGTATGCGAGATAGGTTTACAGGAATCAAATAACATAGTCTTAAACAAGACTCCTTTAATTGTAAATCACGTATATAAGCAACCCACACAATTCTTCTCGCTACAAGTGGTTTTGTGATTCGATGCCTTTTGGCCATGCACCATTTTTCAGATTTCATGAGTGCTCTAAAGAATAGAGAATTCGCTCAAATTCTCATAGGAAGTGGCCCTTCCTCCACACTCATATAGGTGAATTCCATCAAGTGTATACAGCAACTAAATACACTACCAAAGTTTTGACATATAGATTCATTACGAATTCAAACTCAACATTCTTCGTTGCTACTTGCATTACCTACACCATAGAACAAGACTTACTCAGGACAATGCTTAGATGTCTCATACTATCTTGTTATGTCCCCATTTGAAAACCTACCGCATAGGATCTTCATTTGTATAGGTTGGGTTACCAACACTGGTAACTCATAAAATTGAGCTTAGTCCTATTCCCTTCGATGTTTTTAAGACTAACTTCTTAGATAGTCCTTTTGTCAGAAGATCTGCCAAATTCTTCTCTCATTTCATAAAATCAATAGGTATTACTCCGTCATTCAACAAGTGTCTCACTATGTTATGTCGGAGTTTAATATGTCCACTTTTGCCATTATATATTTTACTTTTAGCCTTAACTATTACTGCTTGACAATCACAATGCAATGATATGCTACTCCAGGCTTAGGCCATAAAGGAATGTTAGCCAAAAGATTTCTCAGTCATTCAGCTTCTGTGCCTGCCTTCTCCAAGGCTACAAACTCGGATTCCATAGTAGACCGAGCTATACATGTCTGCTTGGTGGATTTTCAAGAAATAACTCATCCACCCAAGGTAAAAACATATCCACTTGTGGATTTAGTTTCATCTGAATCACTAATCTAGTTAACATCGTTATATCCCTCTAATTCAGCGGGAAAACCATAATAATGTATATCATATTTCATTGTACCCTTTAGATACCTTAGTATTCTAGATAAAGCATTCCAATGTTCGTGTCCAGGATTATGTGTATATCTACTCATCATGTTTACTGCATAGGCTATATCGGGTCTAGTACAATTCATTAAGTACATGAGGCTTCCAATTATTTTAGAGTATTCTAATTGTGATACACTGTCACCTATATTCTTCTTTAGATGTATGGTATAGTCATAAGGAGTACTAATAGACAAACTGTTAAAGTGATCAAAGCTTTTTAACATTTTCTCAATGTAATGAGATTGTGAAAGGATAAAACCTTCATTTTTGCTGATCACTTTTATGCCTAAAATCATATTAGCTTCACCGAAATCTTTCATGTCAAACTTAGATGACAAGAACTTCTTGGTAAATTTAACTATCTTAAGATCAGTTCCAAAGATGAGCATGTCATCTACATATAAACAAATTATTACTCCTTCATTTCGTGTAAATTTACTATACACACATCTATCTGCATCATTTATTTTAAATCCATTAGACTTTAAAACATTATCAAAATTCTCATGCCATTGTTTTGAAACTTGCTTTAAACCATATAAAGATCTAATTAGTTTACAAACTTTATTTTTTTTTCCTTTTATTATATAGCCCTTAGGTTTATCCATGTATATTTCTTCTTCTAATTCCCTATTTAAGAAAGTCATTTTAATATCCATCTGATATACTATTAACTTATATAAAGACAATGGTTATAAGGATTCTGATAGAAGACATTCTAGCCACTTAGAAATAGGTATCGAAATAATCAATTTCTTTTTTCTTTTTCTTTTTTTTGTCTAAAACATTTGGCTACTAGTCTTGCCTCGAATTTATCAATGGTTCCATATTTTTTCTAAAGACCCATTTACAACCTATTGGTTTATTACCAGGTGGTAAGTCTACTAATTCCCATATATTATTTGACATAATAGACTCTAGTTCATCTTCAATAGCTTCTTTTTAGAATGAGACATCTGGTGAATAAATAACTTCTAAGTCTGAGGATCTTCTTCAAGTAAGTATGCATACTTAAAGATTCCATCTCTTAAGTTAGGTTCATTTCTAACTCTGACACTTCTTCAAGAATGAATAAAAACAAAGATCATCAAAAGTCTTTTTATAGACTTCAAAAGAAGTCTCGAATGGGTGTTTAAGCACCCATTAAAACAGAAATGCATTGCTTCGATTTTCAAACAAAACGACCGTTGGGCTTCTCTGAAGAAGAAACTCGTTATTGGGCTTGATTTAAATCGCGGCCCAATGGATGTGTCTTTTGGCAAAAGAAAAAGTTCGTTGGACTTTCTGGCTAGGGTCGCATCCACACCACATCGCACCGCATACGCATCACACACTACACATCACACGGCCACGGCGCGTGTGTGATTTTAAGCATAGTGGGAGGCTTTGGGCATAGCCCCCCCCCCCCCCCCCCCCCCCCCCCCCCCCCCCCAAAACAACCAAATTCACATGCCCATTGAAGGGCTCATGCCCTTATGTCAAAACCCAATCTTACAGTCTAGAGAATTTTCCAACTTAAATCCGATATGAGACTATCTTCTTGCACAAAAAGACAAAACCAAAAAAGCACTACAAAAAGTTTTGGAAGGAAGTTTTTAAAAATTCAAAACAATTGATTTTTATTTATTTTGAAGCAATAAACTACAACAATAATTCCTGAGTCACGCGACTTTTGAAGGTGATCATCCACCCATTTGATTCCCTTTGGGAATTAAAAGTAAAAGCACCAGACCTAACACAGACTTCTTATGTTGAGTTTGTTGTAGACATCCTCAAAAACTGACATTGTCACCCTCGTGACAGCCTCCATTTTGCCACCGAATGCCATTTTCTAAAGGGAATTTTACAAAATGCTGCCACATTAATATGGTATTTACGTTGGGTACCTCTTTTTTGGACACGGATTAGCTACTGAACTCGATAGTAGCAAGTTTCACTAGTGAAGTGACATCACCACATTCTGTGGGCCCCAACATGATGTATGCGTTGTATCTACACCGTCCATTCATTTGGAGAGATCATTTTAGGGCATGAGCCAAAGAATGAACCAGATCTAAAACTCAAGTGGACCTTACCACAGAAAACAGTGGGGATTGAATGCCTACCATTAAAAATTCTTTGGGCCACAGAATTTTTCGATCAAGCTGATATTCGTGTTTTCCCTTATTCAATGCCCGTGTTAACTCATAAACAGGTTAGATCTCAAATAAACATCATGGTGGGCCCTAAGAAAGTTTCAACAGTGGGTGTCACTGTCTCCACCGTTTTCTATTGTGGGGTCCACTTGAACTTTGGATCTGCCTCATTCTTTGGCTCATGCCCTAAAATGATCTCTCAAAATGGATGGATGGTGTGGATACAACACATACATCATGTTGGAGCCCACAAGCCTAGGCGTCTTCCAGCTGGGCTAGAAAGGTGCGCTCACAAGCCTCACTTGGTATAATGGCGGTACTCCCTGGTGTGTGCATCTGATTCTTTCAGTCCATGGTATTGGTTGCTGACCGTGGATTCAAAATATCAGACTGATCCAAAACTCAGGTGGGCCACATCATAGGGAAACGATGTAAGATCATGCCTAAAAACCTCTAAATTCGGGTGGTGTGGCCCACCTATCTTGGAATGCCTATATTGTTTTTATGTTCCTTCATTCTAGTGAAGCATGTTGATGAATATTGGCTTGTATGACATACACAAAATATGGTGGGCCACATAAACCTCCTAAATGGTTTTATTGTTTGGCTTTCCCCCCATTGGTCCCCTATGGTGGGGAGGAATTTGGTGAGGCAACATGATAAGACCTGATGTGGCGAGTTTTGAATATGCCCGCCAGTGTGACTGTGTGACGTTGGTTGAGTACATAATCAACTAAACCGCTTTCCGATATGGGGTGAGCCCATCTTCAACAGCAACACATGGTCCAATTAAATCTAGCCACATAAGAGCCTTACCATATTTGCTAAGGCAAACCCACCTGAATTTCCATTTAAGTTGAATTTTGGGATCTGTCCCAACATCAAAAGGCACCAGATTGAAAGGAAAGGAATTGATGCACAAGATCATGTGAACCCCACAATATCTCGGTGCCACCGCTAATGTTGTTGGTATCGATACCGATACCATGTGAGCATTTTAGAAATATGTGTGTGCATGCGTGGGCGCTCATATCTAGGGCTGTACATTAAGCCGAGTTGAGATGGGCCAAGGTTGGCTTGACTCGTTTGTGCTCTCCTCGAGTTTGAGCTCGAGCTCGAGCTCGAGCTCACCCTCGAGCTTACCATTGGAGCTTGCCTTGTTTGCTAAACCTTTCGAGGCGAGCTCGAGGCGAACTAATGGATCGAGTCGAGGCGAGTTTCCCTTGAGTCAAGTCGAGCTTGCTCCCACCTCAATTTGTTATATATTTTTCTACAAAATACAAATTAAAAGTCAACAACATTAAGTTGAAGAAGTCACACATATATTAGAGGAGAATAATATTTCTATAAGTGGGACCCCACCATTTAAATGGCCTAACTCTGATCGGTTTTTTCATTGGCCAGGTTACACACACATTGAATGCAAACCACTAGTAACATGTTTTGAACCATAGATTAACACAGTACATGCATAGCTCACCACATGAATGGACTGCCCTGATTATTGTGCGGACCATCTTTATGATGAGGCCCAGCTAATTCATGGATCAGATGCACTACCTCCCTCATAAAATTGCAATCAATAGCTGCATATAGTGTTTGCTCTTACCATAGCCCCTATCTTGTAAATGTGTATGGTGTGTGGTCTCACCGTAGCACCTATTTTGTGCAGCATGTAAAACACACAACCACTATGTGCTCACCATGTTTTCTACTTGAAATTATTCAATCCATCGGGTATGCTCAATAAGCCCCCCCTAACGTGTGACTTAGACCCAAATGTGTAGGGAGAGAGAGAGAGAGAGAGAGAGAGAGAGAGAACCAAGAAATAAGAAGATTAGGGTATTTTTTTTAACACATATCTATATGAAACGAGTCAAGTCGAGGTCGAGCCAAGTTGAGCTTGAATCGAATCAAGTCGAGGTCGAGCCAAGTTGAACTTGACTCGATTTCTGACTCGAGCTCCTAAATGAAGCTTGGCTTGACTCATCCCAATGAGTCGAGGCGAGTTTCTCGAGCTAACTCGGCTCATGACCAGCCCTACTCATATCCAACTAGCTGGATCATTAAGTTACCATTCAACCAGCTGATAGCTTGCAACGTACAATGCTTGTGCCACATTTAGCACATCTAGAAGGTTGGCCCAATAATTATCTAATTCATGACTCAGGTGAGCCACAACGCAGGAAATAGTGGGTGATGAATGGCTACTATACTCCTCCATGTGAGTCACCATGATGTTTATATCTCATGCAATTCATTCATTCTATGCTTTCTCTGGATGGATTGATAGAAAATTGGGCTAGTCAAAAGCTCAGGTGGGCTCCACCATGTGATTTTTTTATGTTTTAAGTACAATTTCACACTATTTCCTGTGGTGCGGCACACCTAAGGTTTGTGACGAATAGATTTTTTTAGGGCTCCAATTTTTGTAACAGTACCATTTGATGCATGGTTTAGATGCTACACACATCATGGTGGACGGCCCTATACCAACTCGAGTGTCCTATACACTTGACACTACATGAACATTCTCCTATGTACATTATTTATTTAGAGAAATGTTCCACTGCTATTAGTGCAATATAAGTTATAGTGCTTCTAATTGCATCAGTTTGATTCCACAATCCAATCAACCAAGCAGATCGGCCTATTTAACTCCAGATGTGGATTGGGTCCTGCTTGTACCACCGCAACAAGGCAAATTTTGAGATGGATCCCGATTGAGGACTTGGCCAAACAACTTTCAAACGTGCTTTGTGCGGGCTTATGTAGATCACAAGCCTGCCATCCAATCAAATCTCATCACACGTTGCGGCAGTCTCTACTGGGTATGGACAACGCCAATATCCAATCGAAGTTCGTTAAGTCTGTGACAGAGTGGATAGTCATTAATAAAATAGTAACACCGAGTAGTTCAATCATCCTGAAATTATCTTTATTATCCATAGCCGTCCCTTTTCCAAGCCATGGATGAGATGGTTATTATTGTCCAATGAAAGTGATCCTTTAGAGTCATAAGCAATCCATGATAGGACCTAACAAATAGGTGCATCTACTTATTGGATTTATTTTGTGTAAATAATTTTGCTTGTTTATATTGAAGGCCGTTGGTTAAATCAATAATATTTGTTAGAATGGTGTGATATTTTCATGATAGCCTTTGAAATGTGTATTGGACCTAATGAATAGTGTGGATCAATGGAATAGGCTGTCTAAGTGTCCCAATGTAATTAGGAGCACTATAACTTACAGTGCTCTTAAAGCATTGGAGCATCCTCATTGATTTATGTAGGGCTTTTTACCTATATACGACCAACGTTTTGTGGGAGCACTGAAATATCACTACTTTTGAAATATTTATTTTTTTACCTCTGAAACACTTTTTTCAATTTTCTAAGATGAAAATACTCCTACATGCCTTTTTAAATTTTCTACACTGTAATTTCCTTTATCACTACTCTTCGACCAACTCTTCTTCTATCATTGTATTTTGGTGATCTTTCGTGTTCTCTAACTACTTTCTAACAATCTTTCATGTTTTTCGACTACTCTCTCCTATAAAACTCTTACTTCAGAAAAATTAGTTCTTTTTCTTTTTCTTTTTCTTTTTTTACCATTGAAATGAGCTTATTTGAGAAGAAAATGAGAGAAAATGAGATTAAAAAACTGTAATAAATATTTTTCTTTTAAAAGACAGGTCTTTCTTCTTTCTTCAAAAGATTTTACTTAGATGGGTTTTTACAAAGAAATGGATAAAAGAACAGAAAAAATAGAGCTAAATTTCACTTTTAGAAATGTTTTTATTCTTTCTGCAAGATATTGCTCGGATGGATTTGCACGAGAAGAAACCCAATATCAGAAGATGGGAGATCAAAATCTATACTTTTAGAAGATGAGTTGAGCTTTTGCGAACATGATTGGGCATTGGGCTACTTTTGAAAGTTCAAAGGTGTCCAAATTAGATGATTTCAACTTAATTTGAAATGTCATTGAATTATCTTTTCAACGAGCTCAAGATCACTCCAATTCAATCTGTAACAAGGAAGGTATGACTATTTTTATAGAATCGCGCGATGCTAGAAACAAACACAAATACTATCATGGAATTTAGGCCTAGATTTGAAAGATCAAACAGTGTCCAAATGAGATGATTCTAGTTACATTTAAAAGCTCATTGAATTATTTTTCCATAAGCTTAAGATCGTCCCAATCTGACCTGTAACGAGAAAATTATGACCGTTTTCGTGGGATCACGCGATAATAGAAATGAACGTGAACTTCAACATGAATTTTGTACTCACTTTTAAAAAGTTAAACAATATCCAAATGAGATTGTTTTAGTCCCATTTGAAAGCTCGTCGAATAATCTTTCCAATAAGCTTAAGATATCACAATCCAACTTGTAATGAGAGAGTTATGACCGTTTTCAAGGGGACCGTATGATGTTGTAACAATTACAATCCATACAATATTAGAACTGTGATTAATGCCAATCACGACCTGAATGCAGTATTAGAACCAAGATCAATGCAGTATTATAACCACGATCCATGTAGTGTTACAACTACGATCAATGTATTGTTACAACCATTATCTGTGCAATGTTACAACTATGATTCATACAGTATTAGAACCCTGATCCATGCATATTGGATGGCCAACATCGAAGGTGGGATCCACATGATGGATAGTCCACCATGCAATGGGCGGTGGATGTTGAAGGCGGGGCCTACATGATGGACAATAACGTTGATGGTGGGCCCCACATGATGGATGACCCACATCAAGGTCAGCTCTGCATAATGGATGTTCCATATCAAAGGTCAGCTCTTAACTATTAATAGCCCAAATCCAAGGTGGGCTCTAAGTGACATCAAGGTGGGGCCTGGACGATGGATGGTCACATCAAAGGTGGGGCCTACCTTCAATATACACCACCCTGTAGGGCCTACCAACATTTCTGAAATTTATAAAACCATTGTGCCATTATATGTAGTAGCTGCTGTTGATAGAATCTTATTACGTGTAATGGTCATATGATATGATGCTTTGAGAAAATTTTGGCCATTTAAAATGGCTCGTGATCTTGATGTTTTAAATAATTGTGGGGACCAACACTGCATAGTATTGAATTTCTGGAACCAAAACGGCCATCTGACCTACCACTGAATGGGCCCTTGTCAATGTTTTAAAATGGGCCTGGTTGGCAAGTTGGTAATGAGGGAGTGCGTCCAAAAAGAGTTCGATCAGCAGCTTAAGGGCCTGTTTGGATGTACAAACAACATGATATTTCATGATTAATCCATTAAATTTAGTGCAAAATATCATGATATTTTATTCAATCAAACGCACCCTGAATGGTTGCTGCCAGGTTAACGGTTTGGACTTGAGGCAGACAGCTTGCTACCCTTCCTGCAGTTGGAAGCTAGGTGAGGTCCACTGTGATGTTTGTGAGAAATCCACCCGTCCATTCATTTTTCCAGCTCATGTTAGAACATAAGGCCAAAAGTGAGGTAGATCAAAAAATCAAGTGGGCCACACCAAATGGAAAATTGAGGAGGGAAATGCCTACCGTTGAAACCTTCTCAGGATCCACCGTGATGTTTATATGTCATCCAACACTCCGCTGCATGTTTGGGTCACCTGATTTTCATTTCAGATGCTCACCATGGTGTGGCCCTATTTTGGAGGATGAGATATTCTACAATGTGAGCAGGAAAAATAGGTGTACCACAACTTATGATACAACTGCTACTTATTTTTTTTTATAATTTATATCATCCAAAACAACCGTCCATTGTTCTGGATAGACTCTGCAAATGTACCAAAATGTGCTCAACTAAGTTTCAGAGAATTTTACTACCTCATTACATCATATCATGATACCTTTCTCAAAAAGGTTTTCAGTTAGCTACCCATTAATTAAGTAATTATCACTCCTACCCACACCAGTGAAGTTAGGAGTATGGTGAGGCAAGGGGTCGGCTGCTTGGGTGGGTCCTACCGTGATGTTAATGTGAAATCCATCCTGACCACTACATGCGTCGCCCATGTTAGGTCCAAGGCTAAAAATAGCCTCATCTAAGATATAGGTAGACCACATGAGTGGAATTAGTATACTGAACAATTGTCACCTTCCAAACTTTTTCCCTTGGTATGTCCCAAATGAATCACGGATGGTTTGTTTTTTGGATCTAAAGACCAAATTTTATTGCGGCATTAATGGCTGGAGTGGATTTCATATAATCATCTTGGTGGTCCCTGTAAAAATAAGGATATGTGTCTCTTCCATCTGTTTCTTTTGGTGTGGCCTACTTAAATCACATGTCAAATGGATTTTTTGGCCTGGGCCTAACGTGGGGTTATACATTCAATAGTTGGGATAGATCTCAAATACAAATCATGGTGGACCCGTCAAAAATAAGAATGGCCATCTATATATTTATTTATTTTAATATGTCATCGGAAAGATATAATAGTTGGGAGAGGAAGCCCATTATTAATTTTTTTTAAAGGGCCCACTATGATGTATATATGAAATCTACTTTGATCATAGATGTGTAATTCCACATTAGGCCTAGAGCTAAAAAATAAAGCTGGCCTCTTAGTCAAGTGGGCCACACTAAAGGAAATGGTTGGGAGAAGGAAGTCCACCCTTGATTTTGACACCACCTACCATGATAATTATATAAATAAATAAATAATCTACTCCAACCATTGGAGGCTACACCAAAATTTAGGCCTAAGACTCAAAATTCAAACCCATCTGTGATTCATGAGACACACCAAGGGTGTACATTTTGGAGGATGATATTGCCTTGTACACAATTTTAATAGACTTGAATCATAAATGGGACTGATTTTTTTCACATTGGGCCTAGCATGGGACGACACACTTGGTGGGGATTTCATATAAAAATCTGGTTGGGGCCTACCCAAGCAACCAACACCTTGCTCCCACGGTCCAACCCCAACTTCTATTAATAAATCTAAAGGTGCTTTAAGTGATAATTAATTAATGGGATAGCTAATTGGGATGCGGATTGCGTCCGACCACTGGTCGGACCTTTAAGCGTCCGACCAGATCAGTGTTGGGTCCCACCATGATGTATCCGTTTATCCATGCCGTCCATCCATTTTAGAAGATTATGGTAGGATATGCGTCCAAAAATGAAGAATATCCAACTTTCAAGTGGGCCACACCAAATATTGAGTGGAACCTGGTGACGTCATCACAACAGTAGCTTGCTATTAAAGTGATGATGTCACCAGGTTCCCTCAATATTTTATGTGGCCAGTTCAGCGTTTGGATCTTCATCAATTTTATGGTCATAACTTAAAATGATCTTAGAAAATGGATGGACGGCTTTGATAAACAGATACATCATGGTAGGCCCCCCACACTGATCTGGTCGGACGCTTAAAGGTCCGACCAGTGGTCGGACGCAATCCGCGTCCAGCTAATTGAAAGCCTTTTTCACAAAAAGGGATGCAGATTAGGTGTTGTACTTGACAGTAGAGAGTCTCAAAGTGACGTCACCACGTTCTGTGGCCCCCACCATGATGTATGTGTTGTATCCATACCATCCATCGATTTCGAGAGATCATTTTAGGGCATGAGCCAAAGAATGAGACAGATTCAAAGTTCAAGTGGACCCCACCACAGAAAACAATGAGGACAGTGACCCCACCTTTGAAACCTTCCAAGGGACCACCATGATGTTTATTTGAGATCCAACATATTTATAAGTTAACACAGACATGAAATAAGAGAAAGCACAAATGTTAGCTTGATCGAAAACTTCTATGGCTTAAAGAAGTTTTTAATGGTAGGCGTTCAATCCCCATTACTCTTTGTGGTGGGGTCCACTTGAAATTTAGATCTGCCTCATTCTTTGGCTCATCCCCTAAAATGATCTCTCAAAACAGATGGACGGTGTGGATACATAACATATCATAGTGGGCCCACATAACATGGTGACGTCACTTCAGTAGCTCATCTGCATCCACCAATAGGAAGATCTGAGCTGTCTAAAAGTTAGTCATAGAATCAACAGTTAAAAAAGGTTGGCGAGTCACTTGTTTATCATCTATTAAATCTGAGGCTCAAAATAAGTAAAAGTATATATTTCAATTGGCTTATTATAATCATTTTGTCAAATATATGTATGTACTTTAATTTGTGATATTGAAGTTGATTTCATTAATTGAATTTGAATTCCTATAACTATATAAAAGAATTCCTTCCAATTATGGGCATTCAAACATAATTATGTGTGATGATAATTGGATTTTCGATGGAAAAGATTGTTTGGTCTATTATGTAGCTATTAATTTTGGATGGGCCACTTGTTAAACAGACTTATCATAAATGGATTTCTTCTAAATTAGACTAATAAAGGTTGGGCTAATCGTGCATCCACAACACATGGATTTCGTTGGGAAGCTAGTTCACTATGGGCCGCCCTTTTACGTAGATTTTACCAGGTGACTAGTCAATATGGGTCGTGTGTGGACCCTCGCCGATTTTCCGCGCTCCCACACGACGTTCTTCTCCCTTCCCCTTTCCTTTCGGAAAAGAAGGAGATGAGGATGCGTGAGTGCGAAATCGCCGTTTGTGCCACTGGCTTGCCTCGTTCTCGAGGGCTTTGTTTGGTTGTCGTATTGAGCTGGATGTGTTTAAGTGAATTTATATAAGACCAGAGTCGCCACTAGCCAATTACTTCGAATCTACAGTCGGCTAGACCCTGTAGAAACGTTAGAGAAGAGAATCCGAAGATTCCTTCCTCTAAAATGACTCATGTTGATCTGCGGCCAGAAATTCAAGGTAAGGGATCACGGTTACAGGGTGGGAAGAGGTTAAGCACCCCACACACTGCCCGTACCGAAGTACGGTCTCTACTTCGCAGAATCGATCGAATACTTGAAAGTCTAATTTAATCCTCGTATATTCTCATGAATGACATGATGCATGAATGCGGGTCTGAACAGTAAGAGTTTATGATGGGCAGGTTCCAACAACGGGCAAACCCAGAGCGTATGCTCGAACTGACAGGTGCTTAATGTAAGACGTATGCAGTGTGCTTGAATGATCAAGGTGTTTTATGGTGAAGTATGAATGCAGGTCTGAGCAGTAAGAGTTTCTGATGGGCAGGTTCCAACAACGGGCAAGCCCAGAGCATACGCTCGAACTGACAGGTGCTTAATTTAAGACATATGCAGTGTGCTTGAAGAATCAAGGTGCTTGTAGTGAAGCAGGGGGGTTGGAAGAAAAGTAAATGTTGCACTTATGCTAGATGCAAATGAGATGATGCTGGATGAATGATAGCTGGGTGGACGGTGGTGTCGCAAGGGTTGGCTTCGAGTGGCTGGATTAAGACTTAGATGGCTTGAGAGGCTTGGACCAGTAGTCAGGCAGGGCTGGGCCAGGGCTAGACTCTCCTCACTCGGGCTCTCCTTGGTGGGAAAATGGGCTAAGGGGTGGAGAAGGGCACTCGAACGGACAGGCTCTCTTTGGACTCGAAGGGATGTTGAAATGAGAAGGGGAGGGGGGTATTTATAGCAGCGAGGAGTGGCAGTTTGCGTAATTTTGTCCGGGCGGCCTGCTATGGGCCGCCCGTACGGCCGCTCCTCGATTTCCAGCGAGTACGGTCGCTCCCTCGGGGCTGCTGTTGGACTCGCTGATCGACTCAGTGAGTTGACTCAGCGGGTCGACTCGGTGGTTTGACTCGACGGGTTGACTCGGTGTTTTGACTCAACGGGTTGACTCGACGGGTTGACTCAGCGGGTTGACTCAGCGGGTTGACTCAGTGAGTTTGACTTTTTTAGGATTTTTTGACTGGCCTTTTTTTATGGGGGGTTTTTCAGGGTGGTGTTTAGGACTGGGTTGACTGGGTTCAGGCTTGAACTGGGCTATGGAATGGGGCTTACAAGGGTGAGTTTGGCTGAGTTTGGACTTGGGATTTGGGGGTATGGTCCTCCATTCATCCAGCTATCTCTACAAACAGTGTAGCCGAAGGTGGGGTGTCTACAGATGCCCCTCTTTGGCAGAGGTTGCGTGCAACCGAATGCCAAAGCGAGTGGACACCTCACTTCTGACCCGGTCATTCATGGATCATGGTCTGAAATCATTGCTTGCCTTTGCATCTGTGCCAGTTGATCATTTGGAAACCGATCACTCGCACATACCGCGGGAGTTTGGAGAAAACGTTGCGATTGTCCCTGCATGCGCTGCAACCTGGGTACCCAATCGTAACCCTTCCATTCCCGATCGGTACTAACATCGAAAAGGTACAGCAGAGCCTCTGCGTCGACAGTCTTACGAGGATGCTGACCCTGAGACTGATTGTATGATGTTTGATGTTTTCCCAGATCACTCCAGGAGTACTTGTTTCGCTTGACTATCAAAATGGCTAGACTCCCTGCGTCAGATAGTCTTACGGGATTCTACTACACCGACTTGGACTCAGTCAAGGTACTTCAGGCATCCACGCCTAGGTATGTGCGGGTGGGCTTTTTCCACCCGATCCACTGGTTTCGATGCTTAGTTTGCAATTCATTCTTTCCTTAATTGTGGTCTGGAATCTTTGTTGTCCTTTGTATCTGAGTCAGTTGATTGTCTGGAAATTGATAACTCGCACATACCGCGAGAGTTTGGAGAAAACGTTGCGATTGTCCCTGCAGTTTGCTGCAACCTGGGTACCCAATCGCAACCCTTCCATTCCCGATCGGTACTAACATCGGAAAGGTACAACAGAGCCTCTGCGTCCGCTAGTCTTACGAGGATACTGACCCTGAGACTGATTGTGTGATGTTTGATGTTTTCCCAGATCACTCCAGGAGTACTTGTTTCGCTTGACTGTCAAAGTGGTTAGATGCCCTACGTCAGATAGTCTTAAGGGATTCTACTACGCCGACTTGGACTCAGTCAAGGTACTTCAGGCATCCACGCCTAGGTATGTGCGGGTGAACTCTTTCCACCCAATCTGCTGATTTTGATACTTGGGTTACAATTCATTGTTTCCACCTGTTCAAATGGTTTCTGTGACCGAGCCTTTTGGCTTTCATCTTTTTTGTATCTTGGCATGTGGTACGACCGCACTGACACTGGAGTTCAGTTCGACCGTACTTTGAGTGCATTGGATCCGATGATCTCCGGGGAAACCGCGAGACATCAGATCTTATTTGATTTTTGCGTCGGCTCCTACCCAGAGATATGGAAGATCTCCCTGCGTGTTGGAGGCAGAACGCTCTACTGGAAAAATATTTTTGGATTTTTGAAAAGATACCCACTCTGGGGAGTGATACTCCGTGGGGTTTTTATTTGCGAATAGAAATATTTTTTTGTCTTTTTGAAATGAAAATCTGGTTTGCATGTGCCTCCACTTAGGGATGCCTGTGGGGTCTTTAGCTAACCGACTTTTATTTTGAAAGCAGGTAAACATGATGATTGATGCGATGGATGCTGATGCATGGAGATGCATGATGAATGCATGGCTTGGTTCATTCTCTTTTCGTTTGATGATTTTGCTTTTGCTGGAGATGCAGAGAATTTTGAGCTTATTGCTTGCAGGGTTGTACTCCCTTGGGGATTTTTCTTTTTGATACGGAGGTTTGGACAGCGGGTTGGTCAAGATCCCGACCCGTGGTCGATCAGGTCCATCGTCCCAAGATGCTGTTTCTTTGCTAATGAGAATGTACGAGGATACCATTCGACTTCAAGATGTTCTTTTGGGCATACATGTGATTGAGATGGTGTTTGGTTGCCCGTTTTGGTCAAGATTCCAATTTGCGGGCGATTGGATCCGTCATCCCATACTGTGAAGTGAGCGGAGTTCAAGACTCCTGAAGTGTAGTGCTGGGGATACTGACAATTTTTGTGATTTTTGTAAATATGTGGGTCTGAATCTTTACCTGAGAGGTCGGGATAGAGATCGGTTTATTGAAAACACAGGAAATATTTTTTGTGATTTTCGAAATATTTTCTTTGAAAGCAAGAGAAATATTTTATTTTTTTTTTTTGCAAATATTTAATTTGAAGGCAAGGGACATATTTTTTTTGTGATTTTTGCAAATATTTAATTTGAAGGCAAGGGACATATATTTTTTTTTGTGATTTTTGCAAATATTTGATTTGGAAGCAAGGAAAATATTTTTGTGTTTTTTGACAATATTTTGATTGAAAGGAAGGGAAATATTTTTGTGATTTTTGAAATATTTTCTTTGAAAGCAAGGGAAATATTTTTTGTGATTTTTGACAATGCTTTGTTGAAAGCGAGGGAAATATTTTTGTAATTTTTTACAATGTTTTGATTGAAAGTAAAGGAAATATTTTTGTGATTTTTGAAAATATTTTGCAATGTTTTTGTATTTTGGTGATTTTTCTGAAATGCAGGGAAAAGTGTGGAATTTTCATCCACTTCCAGCTTCTACTGCTGGTAAGGCACCCGATCCATTTTACGTCAGCGAGCAAGACGAGTCTCACACAGTTAAGTGCCGTAGTTTTACATCTTCGGATGAAGGGATCTTGAGGGTTTTCAGTCAACACACCCACAAAGTTGCCTGTTCCTCATGTGCAATGCACATAGACCACGTATCGTTTGACGGACTCCTTCGGCCACAAAATGAGCCACATCCTCACATTTTCCTTAGTCAATCCAGTTTGGGGCCTTACGTTGCTCACAATTCCGTGAGAGTGCGCTCCACCTCCCAACAGCCTTAATCCCCTTCATGAGTTTTAGGAACAGGGAACATCTGTCAGATTCAACAGCGACTTCCAAATCAAGGTTGTCTATCACGGTGCGTTCAACACGAACAGGATTGCGGAGTTCTGCCCGCCTCAGCCTTTACCTGTTTAGGAGATTCCAGACACCCGTACGATCAAGTGTCAGCCATGTCTGGAATAGGTTAGGAAAGAAAGCCCCCGAGAAGTTAATCCCAGTGTAGTTTTAGGTCTTCGGACCACTGGAGATGAATTTGTGCAGTTGAAATTTTTGGTGAATCAATTTTTTTGTTTTTTATTATTTTTTTTTTGAAAAGGTTCCTGATTTCAACTCGGGTGATCGAGATTGATGCTGGTTTTTGTGGAAAGCTTTAAAATATTTTTGATGTTTTTGAAATGATCCGAGTTATCGAACCTTGATCAAGGCTGATGCCGGTTTTTATTGAAAATCTCTCGGGATGTTGATCCCGACGTAGTTTAAGGTCTTCGGACTCTGAAACTGTAAAAGAGGGGCAAACATTTTTATGTTTTTCGAAATGATCCAGATCATCAGACCTTGGCCTGAAAGGCTGGGATCGATGCTGGTTTTTATTAAAAATCTCTCGGGACGTTGATCCCAACGTAGTTTAAGGTCTTCGGACCAGAAACTGTACAAAAGGGGGCAAACATATTTTTTTTTTGTTCTTTTTTTTGGAAAATATCCGGTATCAGCGGATCTTGATTTGAGCAGTCATGGCCGATCCCGGCTTTTATTGAAAATCTCTCGGGATGTTAATCCCGACGTAGTTTAAGGTCTTCGGACCAGAAACTGTACAAGTGATGTATATATTTTTTTGGTTTTCTGAAAATGTCCGAGATCGTCAGGTCTTGATTCGATCCAAACCGATGTCGGCTTTTATTGAAAATCCCTCGGGATCCTGATCCCGACGTAGTTTAAGGTCTTCGGACCAGTACTGCACAAAACAGGAAAGACATTTTTTTTTTAATTTTTTGAAAGTACTCGGTGTCGTCGGATCTTAATTCGAGCGATCAATACCGATACCGGCTTTTATTGAAAATCTCTCGAGATGTCGATCCCGACGTAGTTTAAGGTCTTCGGACCAAGTTTTTGGGGTTGGGCATACTTACCTTGCTTTTTTTTTACTTTTGACGGGGCTGACTGTGATTTGAGTGGTCCGAATTGCTTGATTTGGCCCTGCGGGCCATTTGATGATCGGATCTTGGATTCCGGCCTTCTCTCTTGATGATCATGCCTTTGATCTTGCTGCTTTCTGACTTGTGTAAGCCTTCCAATGGTTTGGATCCTGATGATTTAGCCCTTGAATGGTTCAGATTGATAGATTCGGCCCTGTGGGCCCACTTGAGACCTTAGCTTTACTTTGGGGCACCTCTTTTGATGATTTGTGAGGCTAAGAAGGCTTCTCATGGTGTGGATGATGGCTTGAACGTCTCAGATCGTTTGATTAGGCCTTGTGGGCCCACTTGATGATTAGATCTTGGATTCTGATGATCGAACCTTTGATCTTGTTGTTTGATGGCTCATGTAGGTCCTTCCATGGTTTAGATCATGATGATCTAGTCTTTGAACGGCTTGGATTGCTTGTGGCCCCCACTTGATCACCTTTTCTTCTCTTTGGCCTGATCAGCCATGTTTTGGCCGCATTGCTCCGTGATTGGACCGGTGGGGCACCTTTTATATGATCTTGATCAACCTCAGTCGAAATCTGGAGTGGACCGGAGCTTTGGGCGGCCCATGGAGCGCCATCTGCTGACGTGGACTGTCAGCCTCACCTACCAAGAACCCTGGAGCCAATCCCGCGGAGAGAGGGGATCCGTGTCCGTACGGGCGGCCCATAGCAGGCCGCCCAAGGCTCGCCTCTTGAGCGGCCTGGGCTGGCTCTGGTTCGGACACTCTCCTCTGTCCACTGTCCCTGTCTCCGTCTGCTTTGCACTGGCGAGTTTGATTCCAGCCATGAATATTCTTCTTGTCTCATCTTCCCTTCTCCTTTTGTCTCTTTCTTGGTTTGTCCTTTCTTGGGCAATGGATGGTGGAGATTTGGGGGCTGTGGGGGCTGTCCAAGGTGGGTCCCACACTTCAGATTTTCAATTGAGCTTTGATAATGGGGAGATGTCTTTAATGGATGGGGGAGATGGGGCATTGAATGGAAGCATTGATGAGGGGCTAGGGATGGTGGTTGGTGGAGCTTTGAATGGCTCCATTAATGGTGGGATGGCTGGATTTTCAGATTTGAATGGGCCCCTCATTATGGGAGGAATGGATGGTATAGATAGGATGATGGGATGGCACATAGGTGAAGCTATGCATCCCTTGAGTGTGGGCCCCATGGATGATGTGATGGATGGTGATGATGGGACCATGAGGGACATAGATGGGCTGATCTCATGCTTGGATGGGATAGATGGTTCAGATGGTATTTTTTACGGTTTGGATGCTCTGGATGAGGGCCAGGATGTGCGGTGTACTTCTTTGGGTGGACTTGATGTGATCATTGATGATGTCCCCCTGATGATGGACGGTGTGGATGCCTCGATGATTCCTTTGATCGGCCAGGATGATGATTGGATTCATGATTTCTTGTTGGAGGGGGCTGCAGGTCCAGATCTGACCGTTGATTCTTCGATCGGAGCTGCCGGGACCCTTTTTGATGGTTCAGATGTATTCTTTGACGGTCAGATTAGCCAGGATGTCACGATGTGCGGTGTGATCTTCACTGATAGTCCTTTTGATGGAGAGCATTGTCCTTCCCCTGATCGTCGGTCTTTTGCGCACTCTGTTCATGAGGTGGGCGAGTCTTCTCGTGCGGCTGAGATTATGACAGTTTCAGACAGCGATGCGACTATATCAGACATAGCCATCACTGAGGGCAGGTCAGGGGCTGTCGAGTCTGCAGAGGTTCCAGCTTTTCCTTCTCCTTCGCCCGTTGACCTTCCGATCCTTGATGAGTCATCGTTGATTTCTGGGCCTTTTGTGCTGGAGGGGGTACCAGTGAGGACTTGTCAGCTGCTTCCTCGTTCTTCTTGCTCGCCACGACTGCTTGCTTAGCTTGACAGCTTGTCAGTTTATGAGATTCGAGATTTAGAGTCCTATGGCTTCGGCAGTCTGATTCATATGGCTAGAGTTGACATTGACTGGAGGATGCTTGGAGCTGCCTTGATTGACTGGGTCCCTTCGTTGAACTTGTTTGCTTTCAACGATATGGAGATGGGGCCTTCTTTGGAGGAGCTTGCATGCTTGACAGGCCTACCCTGGGATTATGCTCAGTATTTCTCGCCGAAGACGTCGCCGAAGACTACTACACCGCAGAACTGGTTCGGGATCCCCTATCTTGTTCGGCCTGCAGCTGGTGGCCAGGATGCCGTAGTGTTCTCTTTGGACCTGCTGTATGATCTTTTTTCGTGTCCTCAGAGTACGGCTGGTTCTACCTTTGCTCGTAACGCACTGATGTTCTGCTTGATAGCTGAGGTGCTATTTTCGGGATGGCGCAGGTCCCAGACTCCTTTGCTTTTTGAGGTGATGAGTCAAGCTATCCGACGGCAGGGGATCATTTCTCTCATCTTGGCCGAGCTATTCGATGGGCTGACCGACTGCGCCCTGGGCCGCACTCGTGTCCTTCGCGGCTGCTATGCATTTCTTCAGGTATCTCTCCTACACCTTTTTTTTCTTCTTGCTTTGTTGGGAATTGCTTTGCTTTAGCTGAACTTCTTTTCCTCTCTGTGATCAGGTCTGGCTATGGGAGCGTCTTTCTCTGATCGTTCCTGTACCTCTTCCTGGCATCCCGGGCTCTGACATCATGCGTTATATCATGGAGTTCCTTCCGCCTTCAGCTAGGATGAGTGAGCCCTTGTATCGCAGGATGTTCGCTGAGCTTCGTGACTGGAACGTTCGCTGGGAGTCATCTTGGCTTTCACTTTCTCCAGTGCTTTGCGATGCACACCGCCATCCTCTGATGTTGGTAGGCTTTCGATCCTACTTTTCCTACCATCCCATTCGGTTCATGCGGCAGTTTGGATATGAGCAGGATGTTCCTCTTTTTTCTTTCACGGGTATCGGGTGTCGAGCACTTCCCTCTAGGTCCTCTGACTTCAGGACCCGGATTGATTGTTCTTGGGCGAGTCACTTGACTGCTGATTTGCTGGGTTTTGAGCTGCGGACTTTTCCGATGGCGACCGCCCCATATCAGTATTGGGTTGCTGAGCAGTCTTTGTATCGACGTATCCCTTGCTGGCACCAGATTGCTGATGAGGATGAGCAGGATATCCTTGGAGATGCTGGCTCTTCATCTGGTTCATATGAACCTTTTGAGGAGCGCCCGTTTATCGATCCTGGCTTCCTTTTGGCCACTCATGGCCATTTGCTGTCTGAGATCTCCGCACTTCGGTATCATTGTGAGATGATGTCGAGGAGATTGGCTGCCGATCAGAGATTGTCTGATGAGGAGACAGCGATCCGTACCCTTGAGCGCGATGAGGTGCATTACCTGCGTATGGAGGTGAGCAGGTTGAGAGCGAGATTACTTCATTATGAGTCAGAGGAATCACCTGATGTGGCCGAGGAGAAGGGTAGAGATTAATTGTGTTGGCCACCTGCACATTCCTTTTTTGCATATATGATTGATGATGATGCATTTTTTTTTTGTATTTTTTTGAAAAAGATGATATGACATGTGTAAAAGAGATATGATACTTTTAATGAAAAAGGAGAAAACTTTTTTGGGAATCTATTGTGCCATGAGTTGTCTTGTGAGTGTGTCTGGACTTTGTGTCGGGATATAGGAATCAGAACTGGGGGTCGGTCAATGATTTGACCGATGTCTCGAGATTTGACTTGCTTGATCCTTTGGTTCCCTAGAAATGTAGGCAATGGAAACTCTTGCTTCCTGACATTGTCAGAGTTTGTAGAGCTCTTCGCTCCTGACTGCACTTCTTCTTGTTCTTGAACTGCTCGAACCGATCTGGATTGTCTGACTTCTTGGTCCCTGCACTTTTATTTATTTTTCTTTTTTTTTTCTTTTTTCATTCAAGCCATTTTTGCCTGCAGCGCTCTTTCAAGTTTTCACCACAGCCGGCTTTTTCCCGTCATTTTTGCCCGTGGCGCCCTTTCGGGTTTTCACCACGTCCCGGGTATTTGATCTTGCCTACCCCTTGGTAGCTATGCTGTTTTTACCCTCGGCGCCCTTTCGGGTTTTCACCAAGTCCGCTGTATGCCCACTGTTTTTACTCGGAGCGCCCTTTCGGGTTTTCACTCCGCCCTCTTTGTTTAGGCACACATTTTCTTTTTCTCTCTTTTTTTTTCTTTTTCTGCATCCTTGGATAACTGCGGCGGCTAGAGGTCGGGAATCCGTCGTTGCCGGCCGATGGCAGTCTTTCAGCCCTTATCCTGAGTTACGATAATAGAGCTGTCGGTCTTTGCTAAAGACCCCTCTGAGATGAATGGATGGATGACTGTGTTTCTTCTTGGACTGATTTTTTTTCTCTTGGGTGCCTTGCTTTGGCTTCCCTTTTTCTTTCTTTTCTTCTCTTCTTTTTTTTCTCTTTTATATTCTTTTTCTCTCCTTTTTTTTGTCTTTTCCTTTTGAATTCCCCCCTTTTTTTCGTATTTTCCTCTTTTTGAATCCCCTTATTTGAAACACTTGTTGGTGGACGGAAATGATTTCTCAGAGATCTTAGCTTTGACCCCTTGACTTCAGCTCTATTAAAGTAACCTTTGATAAGGTCAGAATAACTTACCCGTGAAAGATCTTCACGTTGTCGGCGTTGGTTGGCTCAGGAAGATCCACCCCTCTCATGCTGGTGAGTCTGAGGGCGCCTCCGGGAAGTACTTCTCTGACGATCAGTGGCCCGTCCCACGAGGGTTTGAACTTTCCTCTGGGATCTGGAAGGTGCGACGGTAGAATCTTCTTCATGACCATGTCGCCTACCTTGAAACTTCTTTTTCGGACTCTCTTGTTGTAAGCCCGAGCGATCCTTTTCTGATAACACTGAGAATGACTTAGTGCACGCATGCGCTTTTCATCTGCTAGTTGCAACTGATCGAATCTGGCCCGTTGCCATTCTCCTTCTTCAATTCCGCTTTCTAATAATACCCGTAATGATGGTATTTTCACCTCGACTGGTAGGACTGCTTCCATTCCGTAAGTAAGCTCGAAAGGAGTAACGCCCGTAGCAGACCGTACAGACGTTCGATAGGCCCAAAGTGCATATGGGAGCATATCTGACCAATCTCGATAGGTCACGACCATCTTCTCGAGTATCCTGACGATTGTCTTGTTTGCGGCTTCTACCCCACCATTCATCTGGGGACGGTAGGGGCTTGATCGATGACGTTGGATCTTGAACTTGTTGAGGAAGTCATCCATCTTCTTGTTGACGAACGGGGTCCCATTATCGGTGATGATGGCATTAGGGATTCCATACCGGCATATGATGTTGTTCTTCATGAATTTGATCACCTGAGATGCTGCAATTGTGGTGTAGGAGGCTGCCTCTACCCACTTGGTGAAGTAGTCGACTGCCACAAGTATGTACTCATGACCATTTGATGCTTTGGGACTGATCTTGCCGATGATGTCGAGTCCCCACATGGAGAAGGGCCAGGGGGTGGTCAGGTTGTATAACTCTGATGATGGGGCATGGATTTGATTCGCATGCTCCTGACACTTGAAGCATTTTCTGACGTGCTGGCAACAGTCTGTCTCCATGGTGAGCCAATAGTAGCCGAGTCGTAGAATCTTCTTTGCCATCATGTGCCCATTCATGTGAGGGCCACAGATTCCTTCGTGTATTTCTTTCATGATCTTTGCAGCTTCTGTTTCATTGACGCATCGGAGGAGGATGTGATTATAGGATCGCTTGTAGAGAACTTCGCCACTGATGGTGAACTGGCCGGCCAAACGTTGGATGGTTCGGCGATCTGTTGCTGTTGCTGATTCTGGATATTCCTGGGTTTCGAGATATTGCTTGATGTCGGCATACCAGGGTTTGTCAGGGACAGCTTCGGCTTCTTCTATTTGCAGGCAAAAAGCAGGTTCTTCTTGAATTTCGACTGTGAGCTCCCATTCTGAAGCTCCTTTTGGTATCTCGAGCATTGATGCAAGTGTGGCGAGAGCATCTGCAAACTGGTTCTTGGCTCTGGGCATGTATGAGAAGGTGATTTCCTTGAATTCTTCGATCAGATTGTCAAGATACACATGATATGGTATCAACTTCTCATCCTTGGTCTTCCATTCACCATTGGTCTGATTGATGATAAGCTGTGAGTCTCCAAATACTCGTAGCTTCTTGACGCCCAAGATTATGGCTTCCCTTAAGCCAGCGATGCATGCTTCGTACTTTGCCATGTTGTTGGTGCACTCGAATGCGATGCGCCTCGAGATAGGAATAGGGACATCGTCTGGAGAGTAGAGGATTGCTCCAATACCGCTCCCTTTAGAGTTTGCTGCGCCGTCGAAGAATAACGTCCACTCATCTTTTTCTTCTTTTCATCCCCTTCAATAAGCAAGAGATGTTCATCAGGGAAGAACGTCTTGAGCGGTTGATAATCCAGGAGAGAGTGAGCCGCAAGATGATCGGCGAGGGCCTGTCCCTTGATTGCCTTTTGAGTGACATAGGTGATGTCGAACTCAGACAAGAGTAGCTGCCATTTAGCTATTCTCCCAGTGAGTGCCGGTTTCTCGAACAGGTACTTGAGCGGATCCATGCGAGCGAGGAGGAGAATAGGGAATGCAATCATGTATTGACGGAGTCGCTGAGTTGCCCAGAGTAGGGCGAGGCAAGTCTTCTCGATCGAGGAATACCTGGTCTCGTAGTCGGTGAACTTTCGACTCAAATAGTATATTGCTTGTTCCTTCTTCCCGGTCTCGTCGTGTTGGCCGAGGACACAGCCAATGGCTTCTGCTGCTACTGAGATGTATAACAATAGTGGTCGTCCGGGAGCGGGCGGCACTAGGACTGGAGGATTCATGAGATATCTCTTGATGCGATCGAAGGCGACTTGGCAATCATCATTCCATTCTTTTGGAACGTTTTTTCGGAGGAGCTTGAATATGGGCTCACAGATAGGTGTGAGCTGTGCGATGAAGCCACTGATGTATTGAATTCTGCCGAGGAAGCCACGAATTTCTTTTTCTGTTCTAGGAGGGGGCATCTCGATGATTGCTCTGATTTTGGTCTCGTCGACCCTGATGCCATCCTCGCTCACCATAAAGCCGAGGAGCTTACCTCCCATTGCACCGAAGACACATTTCTGAGGGTTGAGGCGGAGCTTGTACTTTTCTAATCTGTTGAATAACTTCTTCAGATCTTCAAAGTGTCCTTCAATTGTGCGAGATTTGACGATCATGTCGTCCACATATACTTCAAGTTCTTTGTTCATCATGTCGTGGAATAATGCTGTCATTGCTCGCTGATATATTGCTCCTGCGTTCTTCAGACCGAACGGCATTACCCTGTCACAGAAGGTTCCCCAGGGAGTGATGAACGATGTCTTCTCACGATCTTCGACGGCCATCTTGATCTGATTGTAACCTGAGAACCCGTCCATGAATGAGAAGATTTTGTATCCAGCAGTGTTGTCGACCAGAGTGTCGATATGTGGCAAAGGGAAGTCATCTTTAGGACTGGCTTTGTTGAGATCTCGAAAGTCGATGCACATTCGAACCTTGCCGTCCTTCTTTGGTACTGGCACGATGTTGGCGAGCCATTCAGGGTAGTTGGAGACTACCAAGAATCCCGCATTGTACTGCTTGATGACTTCATCTCGAACTTTCAGAGCCCATTCTGGCTTCATTCTTCGAAGTTTCTGCTTCACTGGCTTCATATCTGCCTTGGTTGGCAGATGGTGTACAACGAGCTCTTCATCGAGCCCCGGCATGTCTTCATATGAGAACGCAAAGTTGGACAATCTTGGAGCTAGGAACTCTATCATTTTCTGTTTCATCTCAGGTGGCAACGATTTTCCAATGCGTACTTCCCTAGGGATCTCAGGTGTCCCCAAGTTTACTATCTCGAAATCATCGGCTACAACATTGGCTTTGGATTCGAACTTTTTGAGGAGATCCTCAAGTTCAGGAGCAGGATCATCATCTTCTTCGTCCCGAGCTTCGTCCAGACCCATGAGTTCGAAGTCTAATTCGATGTCGAAATCATATGATTCGACTTCAAACTCATGCGACTCTTTAGACGAACTTGGCACACTATTGAATGCAGGGAAAGAAATGTTTTTTGGTTTTTGAGATTTTTCTGAAATGGAAATACTAGATGTTTTTGGCTTTTGAAAGTTTTTTATTTTTTGGGGTTTTTGAAATTCACGGGACTTTGAACAAGCGGGCATTGCAGACCATGATTGATCCCAACTTGTTCCAAAGTTCCGATCGTTGCCTAGACAGGCATTTTTTTTGGAAGCTAGAGCCCTCAGATGGCTCTTTGGCTGATTCAAAAGTTAGGGGAACAGATGACCATTCAGGACCCCACACTTCCTCCCCTGAAGAGGTGGGGGTTGATGATTTGGGCGAAGAGTCACGATCTGGCCCAATGACCATGACTTCTTGCTGGTCAGGTTCGAGATCTGAGTCGTACTCAGTCCCTCCCGGATCACTTACTTCGCATTGCAGTTCGTCTGATTTCACAGCTAGACATGAGTTTGGAATCTGGACATCAGACCAACCTAGGGCTGGCCATTTCCCTTTCTTGGTCCAATGGATGGGCTGCTTCTGCCCCTGGCTGATAATTGAAGAAGTTGACTTTGCAGAGATGGGCAAGTCGTGCCCCTTGCTAATTGGTGCTGAGATGGGCAAGTCGTGCCCCTTGCTGATTGAAGTGGGCAGGTTGTGCCCCTGGTTAAGAGAAGTGGGCAAGTTGTGCCCCTAGTTGGGAGCAGGTGTCAGAGTAACCTGGTCCTGAAGTTGCTGTATTTGACTTCCTTCTTCGTCTTCATCCTTTTCTTCTTCTTCTGGAGGCTTAGATGGTTCGAGAATCTGATCCCATCGAATGGGGGGCCATGTGGCCCAAACTAGGCTCATCGGGAGGCCTTTGTGTAGTGCAGTCGGTTGATTCCCTCCTGGATCTTTGCAAGGTTCTCCTGGCTTGACGAACTGGATGGGTGAGCACCGAAATTTCCTCCTTCTTTTGTCCATGAAGGTTGCCTTATATCCGAGTCCCCATTTGCGTTGGTTATATATCAGTGGTACCTTTCTGGACTTGAAGTGATTCTTCATTCGATATTTGAGGCTCAGACGCTCTGCCGGTGAAAAGACACGGTCCACCCTTATCGGTTCTGGATTGGCGATAGAGTTCACAGTCTCGAATTCGAAACTGTGAAACGGGATGTCTTCTTCAGAGTGCTGGATATCGATGACCGGGATGTCTGGTTCAGTGGCAGCAGCATTGGAAGGAATGATGAGCTCCTTCTCTGCATGGATAGAGATTACTTGATTTCCACAGATATACTTCACTCGTTGATGCAGGGTTGATGGCATAGCTCCAGCCTTGTGAAGCCAAGGTCGTCCGAGCAGCATGTTGAAAGAGGCTGATATATCCAGGACTTGGAACGTGATGGTGGAGACTTCCGGACCTATCTGTACCTCTATGTCGACCTCCCCTTCCACTGATCGGCGGGTGTTGTCGAATGCTCTGACGCATATGGTGCTGGGTCGGAATGAAGAAGGACTGATTCCTAGACGTTCTGCAGTCTTGCGTGGGCAGACATTTAAGCTTGAGCCATTATCGATAAGGACCAGCGGAACACAGAGGTCTTTGTATCGTAAGGCTATGTTGAGGGATCGCCCATGATCACGTCCCTCTGGTAGCAACTCATTATCTGTGAAGGTGATGGCGCGTGGAGCCAGGAGTTGTCCAATCATCAAAGCTATCATTTCTGGTGCCGTATCAGAGGAGACGTGAGCATCGTTTAAGGTCTTAGCAAACATTTCTCGGTGTATGCGAGATGTACAGAGTAACTCCCATACTGAGATTTGAGCAGGGATTGACTTGAGCTGAGTTGCCACATCGTATGCGGCTTCATTTTTGTTGCCAAGGCCTGAGAGAGCGCCTTTGGGATCCCCTCTGTTCTGATTATCTCTTCGGATGCAACGCCCATTGGGATTCATGTTCCCTACTTCCGCACATTCTGGATAGTGCCATGGACCCTTTTTGTAGTTTTCCTCCCTTTTGCCTTCTAGGACCACCGGTTCTTGCAATGGTGCTGTTGTGGGTACTAGATCTTCCTCGTATGGAGCTTTTGCCTTGAGAACTACATTGTTGCCTGTGCTGAAGGGGTAGTATCGAGGCTTGTCTTCATAGACCACATAAGGTCGTGGTCCTGGCTTGACTGTTCCTGGGGCAGGAGGTTCCCATGGAATGAATACTGGTCCTCTTGATATGGCAGGAGGTTTCTCTGTTCATCCCAGCTGCCGTAGTGTGATTGATACGCCTTCGGGACTTGTCCCTTGCAATATGACAGGCTTGACTGGAAGAGCTCCTTCCAAGACAACGGGCTCTTGCTGCTGATGAGTGTAATCCTTCCATTGCGGATTGGATTGTTCTGGAGTTGCCCCTTGCAAGATGACAGGTTCGTATGTGGGCTCAATGTATGATTGTGCTCCTTCCAGGACGACTGGTTCCCAGCTTGAATGGTTGTAAGGTGCCCCTTGAACAACTGGTATATCATATGGAGGTGCTCCTTCGAGCACTACTGGCTCGGAGATTGAAGGAAGAAAGGGACTTGCCCCTTGCAAGACTGGAGGAGGATTTGTGGGCTCATAAGTGTAGGCGTGAATGGATTGGATGGGGGAGAAGAAGCGATCGAGATGATCCCCTTCTTCTATACTATTGACTGCAGGGCCACGAGACGAACTGGGGTCCGTCGGATGTTGAGGCAGAGGATTCTGAAGGATGTTGGTGGAAGCTGCTGGAGAAGTTCCAGAGACCGAGATGACGATCTCGCGGTCATCAATTAGGTCTTGTATAGCATTTTTCAAAGTATAGCATCGATCAGTGGCGTGGCCACGTCCTTGATGGTAGGCACAGTACTCATTTTCTCGGTAGTTTGGAGGCAGAGGATGAGGCGGAGGACTAGGTGTCATCAGAGTGAGTAACTGCTTTTGTACCAGCGTAGTCATGATTTGACTAAGTGGTTGACTAAGTGGAGTGAACTTCCTGAACTCCCTGTAATTCTGCCTGTTCTGGTATGAGTATTGGCCATTTCCCCTGAACTGCTGCTGTTGTCGAGGTGGTTGTGGCTGAGGATTCGGTTGTGGCTGATACCGCTTAGGCTGATGCTGAACTTGATTCTGCTGATACTGTTGACGTCCCTGTGGGGGAGCATGTTGATTTCCTTGAGCAGTGGTGTTGATGTTGTTTACCTCTGTTGGGCGGGGAGGAGAACCACTGCGGTTTCCATTCCCGTGCCCGATAGGTCTTCCTTCCACTCTGTTCCTCTTGACTGGAGTGGCTTGATGAGGCCATGAGGAAATCGTCCCGGCACGGATTCCTGCTTCGACTTGCTCTCCAGCACGGATTAGCTGCGAGAAGTTCGCATATGGATGCGAGATGAGATACCCGAATATGCCTGGATATGTTGAATGAACAATCATGGAGATTTGTTCTTCATCGTCGATAGGCATTCGCATTCGAGCTGCCATAGCTCGCCAACGTCCCACATAAGCTGATAGTGTTTCATCACTCCTTTGCCTGAGAGCTGCGAGGTCGGCTCTTCTGGGTGCCATGTTGAGATTGTATGCGAATCTGTCGACGAAAGCCTGGGAAAGCTATTCCCATGTTCTGATGCGGTGGCAGTCCAATGAAGTGTACCAATCTAGGGCATCGCCCTTCAGAGATTTTTGGAACAAGCGAATAAGGGCCCCTTCATTTCCTGCGATTGTACTCAGCTCCCCGCAGAAAGCCTTGAGATGTGCTGTGGGACAACCGCTGCCATCGTATCTCTTGAATTTCGGAACCTCAAAGTTTTGAGGTACTTGAGCATCTGGGAAAGGACACAAGTCTCTGAACTTGGTCGAAGGTAAGTCGATTCCTTGTTGTCGCTGAAGCTGATTTTGCAAGATCTGGAACTGCTCCCGCAACTCGTCCAGTCCTGAATGTTCTGCTCGAGCGACTGGTGCCTCTTGGAGTAAGGCACGTTCTTCTTCGGCATAGTGGTCGATGTCTTCGACCCTATGGGCTTGCTGACAAGCAACCGCGGGTTGCTGAAGTTGATTTGATGATTGGACTGGATTATGATGAACTTGTGCTTGAAATGATGGTAACTGAACTGGAGACTGTACTGAAGGTTGAACTGGAACTTGCTGGAAATTAACTGGAAATTGCTGAACTGAAGATTGCTAAAAATTAATTGGATTTTACTGAATTGAAGATTGCTGAAAATTAACTGGAATCCCATCGGCGGGGATGTGCTGGAATTGAAAAGTGCTCCTGTTTGCAGGAGGCTGAGATGCTGGGAAGTGACCCCCTTGTTGGGTATTCGCCACTGTCCGCTGATTGATGTGGGCTTGACACTGACCCCCATTGTGGGCATTCGCCAGTGCTGTCCCTGTTGCTGGAAATTGAATTGAAATCCCATCGGCGGGGATGTGCTGAAATTGAAAAGGTGTCCCATCGGCGGGGACGTGCTGAGATCTACTGAGATTGTTGTTTGCAAGATTGACTAGAAGCTGACTGGAAGTCCCTGTGACCAGGATGCTCTGAGATGGCCCCGTTGTTGCAGGAAGGTATTGAGAAGGATGCCCCATAGCAAAGGGCTGAGAAGGCTGCTGTCGGTAGTCTTGGGCAGACTCCGATGGTTGTGCTTGATTTGAACTGGAGGCCGGAGGGATCCGGCATGGTTGTTGAGATTGCTGAACTGGGGCAACCTGATTGTTGGCTACTGCGGTGGTTTGTGCTTGCATGAATTGCAAGAGCATTTGTTGCATTGCTCTCATTCCTTGTGCCAATTCTTGTATGATTGGCGTATTGTCAACGGGCTGTTGCGCTGGAGGTTGCGCTTCGGTCATTTCAAGAGCAGGGAAGTGATGAGTTTCTTCTTCGTGGTCGGACATGGCTTGCTGAGCCCGAGTGCGGATTATGCTGCGGAAGGGAAGTTGTCTCCTCGTACGTTGAGCCCGAGGAGGCACAATGGTGAGGACTGTACTCTATTCTTTTTGGGTTTTGGGATTTTCTATTTTTTTTGTTTGGTTTTGGGATCTTTTATATTTTTTTTTTGTTCTGGGTAGAATGCTATGCAGATGAGATTGTATGAGGATTAGTGATTTTCAAGTACGGGAAGGATTCTGTTTTTCAAGTCGGATCACGACTAGTGGGACTAGCTCATCCCCAGCGGAGTCGCCATTCTGTGGACCCTCGTCGATTTTCCACGCTCCCACACGACGTTCTTCTCCCTTCCCCTTTCCTTTCGGAAAAGAAGGAGATGAGGATGCGTGAGTGCGAAATCGCCGTTTGTGCCACTGGCTTGCCTCGTTCTCGAGGGCTTTGTTTGGTTGTCGTATTGAGCTGGATGTGTTTAAGTGAATTTATATAAGACCAGAGTCGCCACTAGCCAATTACTTCGAATCTACAGTCGGCTAGACCCTGTAGAAACGTTAGAGAAGAGAATCCGAAGATTCCTTCCTCTAAAATGACTCCTGTTGATCTGTGGCCAGAAATTCAAGGTAAGGGATCACGGTTACAAGGTGGGAAGAGGTTAAGCACCCCACACACTGCCCGTACCGAAGTACGGTCTCTACTTCGCAGAATCGATCGAATACTTGAAAGTCTAATTTAATCCTCGTATATTCTCATGAATGACATGATGCATGAATGCGGGTCTGAACAGTAAGAGTTTATGATGGGCAGGTTCTAACAACGGGCAAGCCCAAAGCGTACGCTCGAACTGACAGGTGCTTAATGTAAGACGTATGCAGTGTGCTTGAATGATCAAGGTGTTTTATGGTGAAGTATGAATGCAGGTCTGAGCAGTAAGAGTTTTTGATGGGCAGGTTCCAACAACGGGCAAGCCCAGAGCATACGCTCGAACTGACAGGTGCTTAATTTAAGACATATGCAGTGTGCTTGAAGAATCAAGGTGCTTGTAGTGAAGCAGGGGGGTTGGAAGAAAAGTAAATGTTGCACTTATGCTAGATGCAAATGAGATGATGCTGGATGAATGATAGCTGGGTGGACGGTGGTGTCGCAAGGGTTAGCTTCGAGTGGCTGGATTAAGACTTAGATGGCTTGAGAGGCTTGGACCAGTAGTCAGGCAGGGCTGGGCCAGGGCTAGACTCTCCTCACTCGGGCTCTCCTTGGTGGGAAAATGGGCTAAGGGGTGGAGAAGGGCACTCGAACGGACAGGCTCTCTTTGGACTCGAAGGGATGTTGAAATGAGAAGGGGAGGGGGGTATTTATAGCAGCGAGGAGTGGCAGTTTGCGTAATTTTGTCCGGGCGGCCTGCTATGGGCCGCCCGTACGACCGCTCCTCGGTTTTCAGCGAGTACGGTCGCTCCCTCGGGGCTGCTGTTGGACTCGCTGGTCGACTCAGTGAGTTGACTCAGCGGGTCGACTCGGTGGTTTGACTCGACGGGTTGACTCGACGGGTTGATTCGGTGTTTTGACTCGACGGGTTGACTCGACGGGTTGACTCAGCGGGTTGACTCAGCGAGTTTGACCTTTTTAGGATTTTTTGACTGGCCTTTTTTTATGGGGGGTTTTTCAGGGTGGTGTTTAGGACTGGGTTGACTGGGTTCAGGCTTGAACTGGGCTATGGAATGGGGCTTACAAGGGTGAGTTTGGCTGAGTTTGGACTTGGGATTTGGGGGTATGGTCCTCCATTCATCCAGCTATCTCTACCAACAGTGTAGCCGAAGGTGGGGTGTCTACATCGTGCCTTAGAGTATTTTACCAACTAACTAGTTTGAAATTGCATCGAATCGTCTAACACAACACCCTACTCTATACGCAAAAGCTTGACGGAGCTACTAAAATAATGACTAAGACCTAGATTGGGAGTGATTAGGACCTTTTTTTTAATTCTTTTCACCTACTTAAATTATTCTACAATTTAAGCTAAGTAAGCAAGAGCACTTCGGCTTTCAAGCCTAAGTAGGTCCAATCACATAAACTAGCATATGATTAATTAATTAAGAAACCTAGTCTAAACCCATAAATTATCAAACAATTTAGTTAATCAAGCACCTAATCTATGCAACCTATGTAGACTATATGAGAATGGATCATATAAGCTCAAGTCTACACTAATTAATGAAAACACATCTTATAACCGAACCTAGCATATATTCTCTCCGGAGGCTCCCCACTTAGTGACTTGATTCGTCCTTACAACCGGGTGTAGTTTTTACAACCGAACCTATGAGAGTGTAACGCCCCAAATCTCGAGACCCGATTATGACGTCAGGCCTCGGTATTTCGGGTATTACAGTTCCTTTACGGAAACGTGGTGTTCATACTAATAGTTCTTCGGCATCCAAGTACGAGTGTAAAACCAATCACGAGAAATGAATATGAACAAGTAGATAATAAAAGATGTTATCGAAACTGAAAGACATAATCATCCCAAAATGTGAGGCACACGCACCATGGGTGGCCTCACCTAGCCAAAAGGGTAAATAAAACGTAAAACATTATCCTTTACAATCCAAAGCCACGGCTCTCAAAATAAGACCGGTTAGCCAACCCCTGCCACTAGATCTGATCATCGGCTAACTGAAAGTAAGAGGACCCGACAAAGTCCTCGAACTCACCCTGCAACCTCTCCTCTTCTAATTCACCTACAACCATCATAACTTCATCTGGGGGTGTGTTGTAACAACGACCCAGGTGCAGGTGTGAGTGATCAATTCAGTGAGAACTATATTTCGAAGTTTAACATGTTATCAAACATAATAAACTTAGGCATTGACCACAAGTAAAATAAAGATTTCTATTCTAATTGATTAGTGCATGAATGACATGAGTTCACACACCATGAATGTTCCGGATGACAATGAAGAACACAAGACAGTCTGGCGCCACATCAAGCAACCAAGCACCCCAAAACCTTTAATATGAAGATGAGTTTGGATCATCCTTCGGTGTCCTGGCCTTTAACAGTAGGACAGTTACCTAAGTGATCCATGACAAGCATGCATGATTTTGGTCTTGTATTATTAATTCCCTTTCAAACAGCATTTTGTGGAATTCAAGGTACTGTTGAGCCTCCAATTTATACATTTGCTGACTCATTACATCGCATTATATGCATGGTTTTCATGTTTAAAGACTAATCTAATACATGTTTTTGTGATTATAGGAATGAGAGGAAGATTTCACCAATTCATGGTTAAAAGAGTCACTTTGTATGTATTGAAGATCAATAGAACAAGTGCCAAAAGGTGGAGGAAAGAAGCAAGAAAGAAAGAGAAGAGATAAAGAAGAAAATCTGATTTTTTTTGCCTTAGACCTGTCTGTAGACCGGTTGCCAGACAGGTCGACAGACAGGTCTACGGTGTAATTTTTAGACTCTTTTTTTCTTCTTAGACCGGTCGCCAGACAGGTCGAAGGTGCTCCAGAAACTCCGATTTTCAAGGCCAAGTTTCCAAATTGCAAGAGGACTCCGTGGATTCTCGAACTTTCCAAGTTGGTGCAGGATTTCTCTTATAAAAGGCCACCTCCACTCTCTTCCTAACTCATCTAGCAACGTGGGGAGCAAAGAGATTAAGACCTTGGAGGCTTCCTAGCCTCCTACAACTAGTTTTCTTCTTCTTCTAGTTCTAGTTTCTAGTTTTTAATGTTTTCTTCTAGTTAACCTCTTAGCTAGAGCTAAGAGGTGAAGTTTGTAGTTTGTTTCAATGCTTTAATTCGTTTCTTCAAGTACCCTTTACTTTGATTTTGGATTTTCAAGTTCTAGTTTGAATAAAGTTTGGTTTTTTAGAAGTTCTGTGAGAGTTTGTGTACTCCGGACATGAGTTCCTTGTAATTCTCTGAGATTACCATGATTGGGTTGTTTGAATTCGAATTTTAGTTACCCTTGAGCATGCCATAGTCCATAAGCATGGCTGTTACTCCGAAGGCTACAAGTTTAAGTTCTATGTGCTTCATTAGAACTAGAAATCTGATTTCCAGATTTAAGTGGGACTATTTGTGCTTGAATGTTATATCTTCCAATTAGATGAGAGATAGGACTTTGATTCTAATTGTGTTGTGCTTGGATGAATGGATTGGCATTGGACTACTACAAGTGGATCCTTGATGCTCTAGTTTTTCTTATTTTCAGATTTTCCTATTTCATGTGAAAAACTACTTTCTTAAACTTCTTAGATTCTAGTTATTAGAGTACTTGGAATTGTTTACCTCTTTCCCTATGGATCGACCTCGGTCTTACCGAGAATTATTACTACATCGCAGCCTTACACTTGAGGCGAGCGAACAAGTTTTTGGTGCCGCTGCTGGGGAAAAAGGTTAAACGGTTCTAATTGTTCTAGTAGCTATAGAGTAGTTTTTAGGATTTTCAGTTTTTATAGAAGTAGATTTTCTGATTTTTTTTTTTTAGATAACTAACACTTTTTTGTTTGATTTTATAGGACATTGTTGCTGACATAGATCTCACTCTATTGGGTAACATCTCCCCATCTCCCTTCTTTTTATTCTTTTTTCTATATTAGGGTAGTTTTCAATTTCTTAAAATTTCATCATGTATGATTGGACGAATGGTGCATATAAGCATCTTTTGGAGGATGAGACGTCGGATTGGGGGACCCAAACTCATTGTGATCGGGATCCCTCTAAGCACGAGTATTTTTCTGAGATTCAAAGAACCTCCACTACCCTCTCACGTAAGACGATGCGTGATTACATTAATGAAAACAATACACATATTGAGACACGACGTAAGACGATGGGGGAATACCGAAACGAAGCAAAATTGAATAATCATCCGGGAAAAACATTACGTGATTACCGGATTAAAAATAACATGAGTGTTCCACCGGTTATGGTAGGAGGTGCGCAACAACAAAAGGAACGGGTGAATAGTGGCCAACCAGTTAAGACAATACGTGATCACTTGTATGGATATGCCTATCAACCATCATATAACTCTTCATCCTACAATGCTTAAGTTCTTAATTGAGGAAACCACCATTCTCCTTGTTCAAGGGAAGAAACAACCATGGTTATTAACAATCACCTAAAACGTCTTCCTCTTATGATGACAAGTATACACATATACTTGAGGAAATATGGAATGAGTATGTAGATGAACAATCAGATCAAGCCTACTCACCATCTTGTGAAGACGTTGAGCCCGAAATTGGGGGCATCGAATCAATCTCCTCTAATGAGGAGGATGGGGCTACCCAAGTCCCACCTTCTTCGGATTTAATGAATAGACTTTTAGAGGAGATTGATCTCGATGATCCCAATATCATCATCAATTATGGTGAGTCCACTATCTCTTTTGGATGCTTTGAACTCAATGATGACGAGATTTCAATAACGGTTGACAAACCCGAGGAATCCATAAAATTTGAAAGCGGTAGTAGGGTTACCTACAATGAGGATTTGGTGAATGCTTATAAACCTTTGGTTTCTTTTTCCAAGGGGCATAATAATTATGAGTCTCTAGAGGATATGCATGCTAGAGAGATGGCCGAAGTTGATTTTTTTTAGTCCTTCCACCAACAACACATGCCAAATTCTATTGTGGTAGACCTCCCTTTGATTGAAAATTCTTTTCCATTGGATGATGAGGTGGCACAATCTAAAATTTTAAAAGATCAACCAATGTTAGATGACGTGCCTACCACTAAATCTGAAAATTTTTCCTTGGAAGATCTCCTCTCTATAGAGGAGGAATTCCTTACCATTGAAACAGAATTTCTTCAATCATTAAGGGAGGACGAGGACCTTTCATCCGACTATCTCGATTTCTTAGAGGAATGCTTGGCCCACTCTTATGATCTTGATGATGAGATGATTAAGGAGTTGGATATTTTGTTAGACACGGTGTCGGTGCCTGAAGAACACCATTCCACTGATTTACACTCTTTACCATTGTTTGTGGAAGCGCCGTTCAATTCTGAATTTCGGGAGGAGACAACTTTAACCAATGAAAACTTGATGAATGTTTCTCCACCATCATGGGTCCTTCAGCCCATTGAAAATTCTGGTTGGAAGGACCCATTTTTAATCGATCATAACCCATATCAGAATTTGAGGAGATATCTTTTTGCTGCTCTTATCTCCTCCTTTTATGCATGTGGTGCACAATACGATTAGTCTTCAATGATAAGAAGCACCCATGTCTACTGTCGAGCAGGACTTTAGATGGTCCTCATGAGAAATTTATTGAAATTCATGAAGATCCTGCTCAAATTTGATCATGTAGTCGATCGGACTAATCAAAGGTAGGTAAGTAGGTTAGGATCTATTTTTCTGTAATTAGGATTGAATAAGTCTCATCGAGACAATGGAAGATGCTAGAATTGATCAACTTGCTACCTCAGGTATTCTCGTTCTCACTCTCTTTTGTTTTATTTCATTGCTCTCATGTCATACTTATTGCCTATCTTGTTATATTGAAGACAATGTAAGATTTTTGTTGGGGGATGAGATGAGATTCCTCATCTAGCTTTTGCAACATTTTGAGCATTATATGTAGAAAATTTTCTATTTTTCTAAAATTCAAAACTCTTTTGAAAAACTTTGTTTCTATGCATTCGAGATGATATGAGTATAAGAAGAGGTTATACAAAGTGAGTGATGTTGCAAGCTTTGAACTTCTCTTAATATAATGATTTTATATGTGAATTCCGCTATTTATGTGATTGATAGAAAATTTGAACACTTTTACACCTAGTTCACATTACACGATTTTCATGGGTTGAAAGGATTATGTGATTTGTGGATTAGCTAGACTTTGATTTAAGGTGTTGAGAAACCAAGCCGGGGTAATTTGTCCATCCTTGTCCATGGGAAAATAACGAAAGATATGAATTTCTCAAAATCTTATCTAATTTAAAAGAAAAAGGAAAAGGAAGGATGAAATTGGGAATGATGGAAAAATGGTGGAAAATTTTGAAAAGGGCTACCTATTACCAACCGGGGGATGGTCTACCTGTAACCAAAGCCGGAAATGGGACGTAGTGTGAAAGCCGTCGGAAGGACGGTAAGGCAAATTCCTGTCATAGGCTTGTTGTTGATCTATACACCTTGAGATCCATAGTGTAGTTGATCAATGAAGAAGATAATCCCGGAAACCCATGAGATGAACATTCACTAAGCACACTAGGTTGAATTTGTTCAAGTTCTTCTATTTATCGATCAATCAGCGGGAATTTCATACGAACACTTATTATGTTTTGAGAGCTTAAGGTTTCAACTTCTATCACCTAATTTTTCTGATTCTTACACTTGTATGTCTTGGAATGGATAGAAGCATAGTTTCTGAAGGAGTGTTAGTTTTGGAGAATTGAACTTGTTTTACGCAGGTTTTTCTCGGGACTAGCAAAATACTGGTTGGGGGGTGTGTTGAGCCTCCAATTTATACATTTGCCGACTCATAACATCGCATTATATGCATGGTTTTCATGTTTAAAGACTATTCTAATACATGTTTTTGTGATTATAGGAATGAGAGGAAGATTTCACCAATTCATGGTTAAAAGAGTCACTTTGTATGTATTGAAGATCAATAGAACAAGTGCCAAAAGGTGGAGGAAAGAAGCAAGAAAGAAAGAGAAGAGATAAAGAAGAAAATCTGATTTTTTTTTGCCTTAGACCTGTCTGTAGACCGGTCGCCAGACAGGTCGACAGACAGGTCTACGGTGTAATTTTTAGACTCTTTTTTTCTTCTTAGACCGGTCGCCAGACAGGTCGAAGGTGCTCCAGAAACTTCGATTTTCAAGGCCAAGTTTCCAAATTGCAAGAGGACTCCGTGGATTCTCGAACTTTCCAAGTTGGTGCAGGATTTCTCTTATAAAAGGCCACCTCCACTCTCTTCCTAACTCATCTAGCAACGTGGGGAGCAAAGAGATCAAGACCTTGGAGGCTTCCTAGCCTCCTACAACTAGTTTTCTTCTTCTTCTAGTTCTAGTTTCTAGTTTTTAATGTTTTCTTCTAGTTAACCTCTTAGCTAGAGCTAAGAGGTGAAGTTTGTAGTTTGTTTCAATGCTTTAATTCGTTTCTTCAAGTATCCTTTACTTTGATTTTGGATTTTCAAGTTCTAGTTTGAATAAAGTTTGGTTTTTTAGAAGTTTTGTGAGAGTTTGTGTACTCTGGACATGAGTTCCTTGTAATTTTCTGAGATTACCATGATTGGGTTGTTTGAATTCGAATTTTAGTTACCCTTGAGCATGCCATAGTCCATAGGCATGGCTGTTACTCCGAAGGCTACAAGTTCAAGTTCTATGTGCTTCATTAGAACTAGAAATTTGATTTTCAGATTTAAGTGGGACTGTTTGTGCTTGAATGTTATATCTTCCAATTAGATGAGAGATAGGACTTTGATTCTAATTGTGTTGTGCTTGGATGAATCGATTGGCATTGGACTACTACAAGTGGATCCTTGATGCTCTAGTTCTTCTTATTTTCAGATTTTTCTATTTCATGCGAAAAACTACTTTCTTAAACTTCTTAGATTCTAGTTATTAGAGTACTTGAAATTGTTTACCTCTTTCCCTGTGGATCGACCTCGGTCTTACCGAGAATTATTACTACATCGCAGCCTTACACTTAAGGCTAGCGAATAGGTACCGGGTTTTATAATCCTGTGAGTACAAAATTTGTGGGGTTAGGGATTTATAACATCCATTTGTAATCATTGTAAACATGAGGGACGAAAGTTTCTACTTACCAACTCTTGACAATGAGCTGAGATAGTTGTCGGCGGCTTAAGACTATAACGAAGAAGAGTAGCAGGTTGGATCTCAAGTCCCGAACCTTTCCTCACTCAAGCACTCCAAATCTCAAATCCCCTAGGTGACCTAATCCTCAAGTTTTCTCTCCAAGTAAAGGGGTGAATGAGTATTGAAGTCAAATTCCTCAACATTTCCTATTTATAGGTCCAACAAGATTTGGATAGCCCTATGACTTGTAATATTTAGATTTTAGTCCATTGGAGGGCTAATTTGTTTAGCAGGGCCCATTGGGTCCCAGACAACCCAAACCCAACCGGCAATAAGATCGGTCAAGTTGAGATCTACTATGGGCCGACATATCTTGCAGATCAGATGTGGCGATCAACTGCCATAGTGTGATACGCGATTAACGGTCGTCATGCCATAATCGGATGAGCGGTAATAGGGAATAGCTTATGTATTTATTTGTGATAGGGGGCCTAAATCTCACAGCGTTTCAATAGTTCAGAGTTAATTACGTGGACAATGACCAAATGGGCATACATAGATTTCCTAGTCTAGTTCAGTTACACATCTCATGTGCACCACATTCGGAACCCAAATCGAGTGGTCCAGCCCCTCGGTTGTGCTTATCGTCTGCGTGGGTTGGCAAGCCCACTAAGACGAAGGGTCACATCAATTCTTGAGTCATTCAATGATTCATCAAGAATCCCACGGACGATTAGAATATTCAGGGTCCCACCATGGGACAGTGGAGTCTGGTAGCAGACGGGTTCGAAACGAGGTACAACCATACGCACAGTCCTTATGACGTCACCACAGGTAGGTGAATTTTTTAGGAAGTTACAATCTACCCCCCTTAAAAGAAATTTCGTCCTCGAAATTTTTACCTTCTCGTACTCATCGAGGATCTATGGGTAGTTCTTGTGAACGTCTACCTCTGTTTCCCAAGACGCTTCTTCCTCCGTGTGGTGTGTCCACAAGACCTTTACTAAAGGAATCACCTTGTTCCTAAGCACTTGCTCATTCCGGTCAAGGAGCCTGGTCGGCCGTAAAACGTAGGTAGCACTCTCACTGAGTTCCACATGTTCCCAATCTATGATGTGCATTGGTTCGGGCACATACTTCTTTAACATGGAAACATGAAAAACATTATGCATGCCCGACAGGGGGGTGGGTAGTGCTATGTGATAAGCAACCACGCCTATTCATGCTAAAATTTAGAACGGGCCTATGAATCGAGGCGCCAACTTTCCTTTCTTCCCGAACCTTAGAAGTCTCTTCATAGGTGACACCTTCAAGAACACAAGGTCACCCTCTGCAAACTCCAAGTCCCTCCTTCACTTGTCGACATAACTCTTCTGTCGGCTTTGAGGTGTGTGGAGTCGCTTCCTAACAATATCAATTTTCTCCGACGTTTGTTGGACTAGATCTGGTCCAATAAACTACCTCTCACCAACCTCAACCCAACAATGGGGAGCACGGCAAGGTCGCCCATAAAGCGCTTCATAGGGCATCATACCAATACTAGCTTGAAAGCTATTTTTATAGGCGAACTCGGCACACTGGAGGCTCTCATCCCAGCTATCTTTGAAGTTCAAAGCACAAGCTCGCATCATATCTTCCAGAATTTGATTTACCCTCTCTATTTGCCCGTCAATCTGGGGGTGGAAGGCAGTACTGTATTTCAATTTGGCCCCCAAGGCTTGTTGTATTTTGGTCTAGAAAATTAATGTAAATCGAGTATCCCGATCCGACACTATCTCTCTCGGTATTCCATGCAGCCACACGATCTCCTTAATGTACATCTTCGTTAGGTCTTCGGTTGGAGTAGTCACCTTAACGGGCAAGAAATGAGCGGATTTCGTCAACCTGTCCACTATTACCCATATTGAGTCGTGCCCCTTCTTGGTCCTTGGCAAGCCGAAAATGAAGTCCATAGATATGAAATCCCATTTCCATTCGGCAATCGGCATAAGTTGGAGGAGTCTTAGTGGTCTCCTGTGTTCGGCCTTAACCAGTTGGCACGTAAGGTCATTTCAAGACAAATTCTGCAATTTCTCTCTTCATATTGTCCCACCAATACGTTTGTTTCATATCTTGGTACATCTTCGTACTTCCAGGATGAATCGACAATTTAGACCAGTGAGCATCGTCCAATATCTCTTGTTTCAGAGTAGGCGAGTTGGGAACACATAAATGTCCTTGGAACCTTAAACCATCATTGACATCGACATACCAATTTTCATCCGTACAATGATTGATTTTGTCCCTCATCTTCATCAACGTTGCATTGTGTTTTTGGGCCTCTATTATCCAGCTTCTTATGTCCGGTTCTACTTGTACATGGAATACCTTCCCATTTGTTTCTGAGAGGGTGAGTTGTCCATTGAAAGCTTTTATGAATTCTAACGTGTTTCATTCTCTCAACATAAGGGGGGTGACGAATACGTGGGCTCTCTTACGACTCAGTGCGTCCGCTACTAGGTTTGCCTGCCCTGGGTGGTACGACACTTCAAAATTGAAATCTTTCATAGTCTTCATCCATCGTCGTTGCCGCATATTCAGATCCTTTTGGGAAAAAATGTACTTCAAACTTTTGTGGTCGTAAAATAGCTCAAAATCTTCTCCATACAAATCGTGTCGCCACATCTTAAGCGTGAAGATCACCGCTGCCAACTCCAAATCGTGAGTGGGGTAGTTTTCTTCATGTTTCTTCAATTGTCTAGAGGCGCATGCGATCACCTTACCTTCTTGCATCAACACACATCCTAGCCGAACGTGGGACACATCCATATAGATCTGTACTTGACGCTTTGCTCAGGCAGTACCAATACATGTGCTGATGTCAACTTATCCTTTAGTTCCTAGAAGGCTACTTCGGCCTTGTCACTCCAAGTAAATTTGATATCTTTGCAAGTGAGCTGAGAGGGGTTTAGCGATTTTGGAGAAATCCTTAATAAATCGTCGGTAGTAACCTACCAATCTCAGGAAGCTTCTCACCTCCATAATAGAGGCGGGCTGTTCCCAATCTTGCACGGTCGCCACCTTAGCGAGGTCCACAGCAATACCTTATGCTGAAACAACGTGCCCGAGGAATTTAACATCTTCCTTCCAGAAGGCACACTTCTTAAACTGTCCGAATAACTGGTGTTCTGTCAGAGTTTCTAACACGGCTCTCAAGTGACTCTCGTGTTCTTCCCGGCTCTTAGAGTAAATCAGGATGTCGTCGATGAAGACCACCACAAACCTAAAGAGGAACAGTCTGAACACCCTATTCATAAGATCCATGAATGTGGCCGGTGCATTCATAAGCCCAAATTGCATGACGAGGAACTCGTAGTGCCCGAGTGGGTTTTGAAGGCTGTCTTCGACACATCCTCCTCTTTTATTCAGAGTTGGTGTAACCCGATTGCAAATCTATCTTGGATAATAATTTTGCACCCTAGAGTTAGTCGAGTAGATTGTCAATCCTTGGCAACGGATATTTGTTCCTGATTGTTAGCTTGTTCAGTCATCGATAATCAATACAGAGGCGCCTCAACCCATCCTTCTTCATTACAAACAGGGTCGCCCCACGGCGACACACTCGTCCGAATGAGCCCACGGTCCAAGAGGTCATCTATTTGATTTATAAGTTCCTCCATTTCACATAGAGCTAATCAGTAGGTTGACAAGGCGATGGGCGATGCACCCAGAATCAAATCTATCACAAATTCTATTTCTTGATGCAGGGGAGGCCCGGTTATTGCACCAAAAGCACTCTTGAATTCATTTACTACTGGAGTGTTTATTATTGACGGTTCCTCAGAGATTCTTTGAGGCATGGAAAATGATATAACTCAATACGGGTAACTGACCTTAACAGGAAAAGAGACAAACAACCCATCAAGTCCTTGAGCTGTCACCCTTCGGGTTCCGCAGTCAATCTCAGCCTTTGTTGCAGTCAACCAGTCCATGCCAAGAATGAGGTCGTAACAGTGAACAATCAGGTTTATCGGAAATATATTGCCCCCCAATTCTACAGGGCAGCCAGTGCAGGCTCTAGTGGTGCTAGAGGAGTGCCCTAATGTAGAGGTGACTGTGAGTTTGGGTATAACGACCGTGACCGATTTTTGGTGTTTCGCCACGGAGGGATTTATAAGCAAGTGAGTGGATCCAGTATCAATTAGAATATACAAAGGGACCCCGTTCACTACGGCAGTACCTTCAAATGCTTGCGGCAAAGAAATGATCTCTTCAGGGTCTGCGGCGACCAACGCATGCATACGGGTTTGATGTGCCCAATTTGGCAGGGGAGGCACCGGTCGTTGAATTGACCAATTCTGTTGCTGAGGGGGATGAATAGCCTGCAAAGGTGGTATCGAAACTGGCTATTGTGGCCGACTGTAAGTCCGGTGAGGAGGCATGATGCCATTATCCTTCATACGGACATAGCAACATTGTTCTATATGGCCGGGCTTGCGGCAATAAGTGCAGTATCGGTCCATCCTGGGCGTAGGAGCAATTGGGGGGGCCGGTGGTACTGTTCTAGTCGGGGACGACCCAATACGAGGCCTTTTAGCTACCAAGTTTCGCGGCGGGAAACTCGGCGTTGATCGCTGGCCCATCTGTAGTCGGGCCTTAGCCACTCTTATCCCATCTTGCTCAGACTGCAAGGCTTTTTCCACCATTTTTACATAGGTGGAGATGTCGGAACAGCACATCTTGGTGTGGATGACTGCTCGGAGCCCCAGCTTAAAACAACGCATCTTCGTTTCCTCATCCTTTACAATAGTCGGCGCGTATTTCGAGAGTTCTGTAAATCGACTCTCATATTCCCCAACTGACATATTCCCTTGATGAAGGCAAAGGAACTAGTTCTCACGCTCGTGGCGATATGTGTGGGGGTAAATACTTGTCATGGAATTTGGTCTTGAAAGCATCCCATGTCCATACGAAATTATTTGCAACTGACTTCTGGACGCCATTCCACCATTGTGGACGCCCGCCTCTCCGCACTCCTGAATTCTCCCTTCCTTTCAGAAAAGGGGGGTGCGTGCGCGCAAATTGCTATTTGTGCCACTGGCTCACCTCATTTTTTAGGGCTTTTTATCTGTTGTCGTATTAAGCTGGATATGTTGGATGAGTTTGTATAAAACCAGAGTCACCACTAGCTAGTTACTTCAAATCTACAGTCGGCTAGACCTTATAGAAACGTTAGAGAATGGAATCTAAAGATCCCTTTCTCTAAAATGACTCCTTTTGATCTGCGGCCAGAGATTCGGGGTAAGGGATCACGGTTACAGGGTGAGAAGGTGTTAAGCACCCCACACTGCCTGTACTGAAGTACGGTCTCTACTTCACAGAATCGAACTAGTACTTAAAAGTCTGATTTAATCCTCGTACATTCTCATGAATGATATGATGCATAAATGCGGGTTTGAACAATAAGAGTTTCTGATGCGCAGGTTTCCATTAACAGGCAAGCCCATAGCATACGCTCGAACTGACAGGTGCTTTATGCGGGATGCATGCTGTGTATTTGAATAATCAAAGTGTTTGCAGTGATATGATAAGCAAGGGGGTTGGAAGAATAATAAATGTTGCACTTATGCTAGATGGGAATGAGATGATGCTAGTAGAGAGTAGCTGGATGGACGGAGGTGTCGCAAGGGTTTGCTTCGAGTGACTAGATCAAGACTTGGGTAGCTTGGGAGGCTTGGGCCAGGGTCCGTCTAGGCTAGACCAGGGCTAGGCTCTTCTCACTCGAGCTCTCCTTAGTGGAGGAATGGACTAAAAGGGGGAGATGCACTTGGAACTTATGGGATTTTTTTTAGACTTGAGGGATGCTGAATGTGAAGGGGAGAAGGGGTATTTATAACTGTGAGCAGTGGCAGCTGCTGTAAATATGCTTGGGCGGCACCCTGAGGGCCACCCGTACCGATTCTCTGCTCCAGCTTCGGAGCGTATGGCCCCCGAACTTGAAGAAGAAAAGCCCAAGGTTCGAGGTTCGGACCTACTCCGAAGCTGTGGCTTGGAACCAGGTGAGTTGATTGGGTTTGAAAGATGAGTTGACACGGTGAGTTGACTGGGTGCAGGGGTTGGACTGACTCAGTGAGTTGTCTTGGTGATTTGACTCGGCAGGTTGACTCACTAAGTTTGACTTTTTTGGGATTTTTTTACTGGTTTTTCTTATGGGGGTTTTTTAGGATGATGTTTAGGGGTGAGTTGACTGGGTTCAGGCTTGAGCCGGGCTATGGATTAGGGCTTACAAGGGTGAGTTTGGCTGGGTTTGGACATGGAATTTTGGGGTATGGTCCTCCATTCATTCAGCTATCTCTACCAACATTGTAGCCGAAGGTGGGGTGTCTATAGATGCCCCTCTTTGGGAGAGGTTGCGTCAACCGAATGTCAAAGCGAGTGGACACCCCACTTCTGACCCAGTCATTCATAGATCGTGGTCTGGAATCTTTGCTTGCCTTTGTATCTGAGTCAGTCGATTGTCTGAAAATTGATAACTCGCACATACCGCGGGAGTTTGGAGAAAACGTTGCGATTGTCCCTACATGAGCTGCAACCTGGGTACCCAATCGCAACCCTTCTGTTCCAGATCGATACTAACATCAGAAAGTACAGTAGAGCCTCTGCGTCCGTTATAGTCTTACGAGGTTACCGACCCTATGATTGATTGTTCGTTGCTTTCCCGGATCACTCCAGGAGTACTTGTTTCGCTTGATTGTCAAAGCGGTTAGCTACCCTGCATCCATGTAGTCTTACGAGAGATCTACTATATCGACTTAGACTCAGTCAAGGTACTTCAGGCAACCACGCCTGGGTATTTGCAGGTGAACTCTTTCCACCCAATCTGCTGGTTTTGATACTTGGGTTACAATTCATCACTTCCACCGTTCAGACGGTTTCTTTGACTGAGCCTTTGGCTTTCATCTTTTCGTATCTTAGCATGTGGTACGACCGCACTGACACTGGAGTTCAGTTCGACTGTACTTTGAGTGCATTGGATCCAATGGTCTCCGGGGAAACCGCGAGACATTGGATCTTATTTAATTTTTTACGTCAGCTCCTATCCAGAGATATGAAAGATTCCTTAGTGTTTTGGAGGCCGAACGCTCTATTGGGATTTTGAAAAGATACCAACTCTAGGGAGTGATACTCCGTGGGGTTTTTATTTGCAAATAGGAATATATAATATTTTTTGTCTTTTTGAAAAGGAAATTTGGCTTACATGCGCCTCCACTAGGGATGCCTATGGGGTCTTTGGCTAGCCGACTTTTATTTTGAAAGCAGGTAAACATGATGATTGATGCGATGGATACTGATGCATGGGGATGCATATTTGATGATGGATGCATGGTTTCGCTCATTCTCTTTCAGTTCGATGATTTTGCTTTTGCCGGGGATGCAGATAACTTTGAGCTTATTGCTTGCAGGGTTGTGTTGCCCTGGAGATTTTCTTTTCAATGCGGATGTTTTGTCAGCGGGTTGGTCAAGATCCCGACCCGTGGTCGATCAGGTCCATCGTCCCAAGATGCTGTTTCTTTGCTGGTGGGGATGGACGAAGGAGGTTGTCAGATCTCAAGATGTTCTTCTGGCGAATGGGTGTGATTGGGATGGTGTTTGGTCGCCAGTTTTGGTTAAGATTCCAATTTGCGGGCGATCGGATACGTCATCCCAAACTGTGAAGTGAGTGAGCGGAGTTCGAGACTCCTGAAGTGCAGTGCTGGAGATAGTGACAATTTTTGTGATTTTTTGCAAATATTTGGTCAAAATCTTTACCTGAGCAGTCAGGATGGAGATTGATTATTGAAAACAAAGGAAATATTTTTGTGATTTTGCAAATATTTGGTCAAAGTAAAGATCGGTGCTTATTGAAAGTAAAGGAAATTTTTGAAAGATGGTTTTGCAATGTTTTGGTATTTTGCTGATTTTCTGAAATGCAGGAAAATATATGGAATTTTCATCCATTTTCAGCTTTTACTGCTGGTAAGGCACCTGATACATTTTACGTCAGTGAGGAAGATAAATCTTACACAGTTAAATGCCGTAGTTTTACATCTTCGGATGAGGGGATTTTGAGGGTTTTCAGTCAACACACCCACAAAGTTGCATGTTTCTCATGTGCAATGCACATAGACCATGTATCGTCCGACGGACTCCTTCGGCCACAAAATGAGCCACATCCTCACATTTCCCTTCGTCAATCCAGTTTGGGGTCTTATGCTGCTCACAATTTCGTGAGGGTGCGCTTCACCTCCCAACTGCCTTAATCCCCTTCATGAGTTTTAGGAACAGGGAACATCCATCAGATTCAACAACGACTTTCAAATCAAGGTTGTCTATCATGGTGCGTTCAACAAGAACAGGGTCATGGGGTTCTGCCCGCCTCAGCCCTTACCTGTTTAGAAGATTCCGGACACCTGTACGATCAAGTGTCGGCCATGTCCGAGATAGGTTAAGAAAAAAGCCCCCAAGAAGTTAATCCCAATGTAGTTTTAAGTCTTCGGTCCGCTGGGGATAGATTTGTGCAGTAAAAATTAATGGTATTTTTTTTTTTGAGAAAGTTCCAGACTTCAACTCGAGTGATCGAGATTGATACTGGTTTTTATGGAAAGCTTAAAATCTTTTTGGTATTTTTAAAATGATCTAGGTTATCGAACCTTAACCTGGGCGGTTGAGGTCGATGCCAGTTTTCGGTTGAAAGCAAGAAAAGTCCTCCGAGAAATTAATCCTAGTGTAGTTTAAAGTCTTCAGACCCAAAATTATGTACATGCTGAAAATACATTCTTTTTGTAATTTTTTTGAAAAGATCTGGATTATCGAACCTTGATCCGAACGGTCGAGGTCGATGCCGATTTTTTGTTGAAAGCAGGAAAAGTCCTCCGAGAAATTAATCCCAGTGTAGTTTAAGGTCTTCAGACCCAAAATTACGTATATGCTGAAAATACATTCTTTTTGTGATTTTTTGAAAAGATCCGGATTATCGAACCTTGATTCGAACGGTCGAGGTCGATGTCGGTTTTTGGTTAAAAGCAGGAAAAGTCCTCCGAGAAATTAATCCTAGTGTAGTTTAAGGTCTTTGGACCCAAAATTATGTACATGCTGAAAATATATTCTTTTTGTGATTTTTTTAAAAAATCCGAATTATCGAACCTTGATCCAAACGGTCGAGGTCGATGTCGGTTTTTTGTTAAAAGCAGGAAAAGTCCCCCGAGAAATTAATCTTAATGTAGTTTAAGGTCTTTGGGCCCAAAATTATGTACATGCTTAAAATACATTCTTTTTGTGATTTTTTGAAAAGATCCGGATTATCGAACCTTGATTCGAACGGTCGAGGTCGATGTCGGTTTTTGGTTAAAAGTAGGAAAAGTCCCCCGAGAAATTAATCCCACTGTAGTTTAAGGTCTTCGGACCCAAATTTACGTACAAGCAATGCTGGAAATGCATTTTTTTCAGAAAATGTCTGGAGACGTCGGATCTTGATTCGAATGATCAAGATCAATGCCAGTTTTTATTGAAAATCCCTCGGGATCTTGATCTTGACGTAGTTTAGGGTCTTCGGACCAAAACTTTAGGAGTGAGACTGGTAATATATTTTTTTGTGATTTTGAAAAATATTCTAAGTCATCGATTCTGATTTTGATGGTTAAGATCGATGCCCGTTTTTATTAAAAATCCCTTGGGATCTTGGTCTCGACGTAGTTTAGGGTCTTTGGACCAAAACTTTGTACAGAATAGGGTGACACACATTTTTTTTTTTTTGAGATTTTTTTGAAATGATCCAGGTCATCAGATCTTGGCCCAAATCGTTGGGATCGATGCTGGTTTTTATTGAAAATCCCTCGGGATCTTGATCCTGACGTAGTTTAGGGTCTTCGAACCAAAACTTTAGGAGCAAGGTATGAAGAGATCAGGGTTGGAAATTCTTGGTGTTTTCTGAAAATGACTCAGATCATCAGGCCCTGACTTTGGATGATTGAGATTACTGTTTGACCAAGTCAATTCTTTTTCTTTTTCTTGAAAATCCCATGGAGCTTTTTCCACATTATCAAGCCAATTTCTCCCAAATTTCTCACAAAATGAGATTTTGGTGAGATTCCTTTCTCTTCCATCACTTCATTCTTACATGGAGGTACAAGATTCACTTGCACCTATTCTTCCCAAGGGAGAGTTCTTCCCAAGGAGAGAGGGTGAGAGGTCGTTTCATCTTAATGGGAGGACAGACGGTCCCCTGGGTGCCGCCCAAGCCTCTTCTGCCCACTAGTTTTTCTAGTGGGCTGGGTAATGGGGTGCCTTCTCCTTTTCTATATAACATGGGGCACCCTTGGCTCCTCCAACGTCCAATCTCTCTCCTCTTTCTCATACTCTCTCTTTCTTCAAGTTTTTTCTTCCTTTTGGTGGTCCTTTTGCTTTTTCAAGTGGTGAGGCCTTAATAGAGCTTTGAGACAGCATGGTTGTCCCCCTTTTGGTGAGTGGTGAAGGTATGGACCACTCCTTTTCTTTCATTTCATTGCTTTCTTCTTCATTGACTCTTCTCATGTTCTCTTTCTTTTATTCTTGTAGGTACTCCAAGAGAGTTGAGGTGGGCCCAAGTCTTTTTGGTCTTTTCTACTTTTCCAACTCTACTAAGGTGGTGCATGGAGAGGAACATTGCAAGCTTCATTTCATCTTTCTTTTCTTCTTTCATACTCCCTTCATGTGTATGTAAAGGGTAATTTTGCCGTGCCCATTAAGTGTGCATGGTAAAATATCTTATTTTCTCTCATGGGAGTTGGGCCCCATTTTATGTGTATCAAATGGGCTCAAAGTGAAGTCATGACCCTTGGTGCATTTGATGGGCCCGATACTTCATTTTAGGCTCCCTCATGCTCTCTTTTCCTTGTCATATTTCCCTTAGAGCTTTCTTTTCTTTTTCACCTTCTTTTCAAGGTTTGGGCCTATGAGATTAGTAGGGCTCACCTCAAGTTTTGGGCTCATAATGCTCACTTTGGATGGCCCCATCTTTCTTTACATGTGTGTGGACAAAAGTGGCTAGCCCATTCTTCACTTGAATCTCAAGTGGGCTAAGTTTTATAGTTGGGCCCTTATGGACAAGTGGCCCAAATCTTCCACCATCTCTTGATTATGATGTATATCCTTATACACAAAGTGTGGTGGGCTCCTTGGGATTTCTCCATATAGATGGGCTTTTGGGCCCTCCTTGAAAACTCGTGAATTTCTTTTAGTCATTTGTGCACCACTACACTTTGTGTATGTAGAATTCTTTCCCTTCATGCCTTTTCTTTGGATGGATGGAGGACTTGGGTTACTTGATCATTTTCAAGTTCCATGAGTAAGTTGTTTCAACAATCTCACTAATTTCAAATGGTTTCTCATGTTGTAGGAAAGTGGTTTTCAAGAGTTTCCTTTAATGCCACCACCCTCAAATGGATGACCGTTCTTCAAGTGAGCTATCCTTGAACTTCTCTTGGGGTGTTTGGTGGGTCACCAACCATCCTTCTCAAGGATGAGTGATCTTTTTCAATTTGTAGGGAAAGAATGGGGTCCATAAGTTGCCCAAGTTTGTCCCATGGTTTGGGGCACTTCGGATTTTGATCTTCAAGTGGGCTATGTATATCATTCTTAACCATTTTCATGATGGTTGGGTGACTCATCAAGCCATGCCCTCTTGTGCTCAAATGGTCTTCTTTTTGGTAAAGAAATTAGTGCACATAAGTTACCCAAACTTGTCCTTGCGTGGACATTTCTAACTTTGGTTCTTCATGTGGGCTATGCGCATCAATTTTTACCATCGAATTCTTTGACTCATATGTTTGTGAGTAGACCACCATATTGTGTTCTCATTGCCAAAACATTTATCAAGATGATGCACATAGGTTGCTCATGAGTGACCCATGAATGGGTTCTTAAGGTTCTTCAAGTCGGCTATGTGCTCCTTTCAATCCATTGAGGTGGGGCACTTGAGTTGCCCTTGGGGACCAATTTCCTTCCTATTTCCCATTTGTTCATGTACATGTGTAAAAAGATGGAAACATCTTAAATGATGATCATTGCCTTGGTATGGAAAGTGAACCAAGCCTTTGTCACACATGGACTTTGAAGAGGGATTTCTCATGTGAAGTTTGATTCTTATCCCACTTTAATCTCATGGCACTTGAGTGCATTTGTTGTCCAAAATGTGTCCTTGGATGGTGGATTTTCCTTACCTAAGGCATGGCATGCAACCCTCTTTAAGGTGGGCCTTGCTTTCTTCAATAGGCCCAACATATATCCTAGGCGACATATGGAGTTGGACATTGGATTTTTGCATTTGAATGTAAGTCCAAATCCATGGGTTTCCTGGATAATGATTTGGATTTTAACGGGTAAAGAATGGGGACTTACTTTGCCAAGCTTGTAGGGTTTGATGGCGGACGGCACAAGAGGGCAAAGGGCGGTCAATGAGGATGACCCGGCCTTCATTGTTCGTCGTGGGACCCATATGTGTTCTTTAGATAAGGAGCACCAACCTCTTCCCTCCATAAAGGGCGAGGTACCCATGACCTCTGGGATACTGGGTGGAACAAGCGCAGTCTATGCTCGAACATGTTCTGGCCGATACTCCTTTCGCAGGCCTTCTCACATTACGCTTTCACAACAATAATGCCAACCGCATGCTACTTGCAGCCCTCTGTGAGAGGTGGAGGGATGAGACCCACACCTTTCAACTTCCCTGTGGTGAATGGGGAATAACTCCTCTGGATATATATATATATATATATATATATATATATATATATATATATATATATATATATATATATATATATGGAGATAGGTTTTCCATTCCATGGGGCAGTTGTTCCCCACGCAGGCTCTCTTGCTCCCATTACTTCCACTAACTGGATACGGCTTGTGGGAGTCATCCCACCCGAGGGCGAGTTCCAGAGCAACCAAGTGAAACTGCGATGGTTTTACAACACCTTCGCTGCTGTCATCCCTACTACCGAGCTGGAGGCCTTTCACAAAGCACGGGCTATGATCACTTACGCCTTTGGATCATTCCTTTTCTGTCATGCGAACGAGAGGGTCGATCCTAGATTTCTTCGCTTGGTTGAGGATCTTCACCATTCGTATAAGTCGAATGGGGCTATCTTGACTCGCATCTACCAAGGTTTAGATAAGACCTCTTGGAGTAGCCGGTCCTTCACGGGTTTCTGGCCCGTTGTGGAGGTATTCCTTTTAACCTTCCTTGGAGACATTTGTCTTCTTTCTCCATCTAATCATTGTGTCTGCCCTTGTCCAGACCTTTTTTATGATCATTTTGCTCATCTCTCGCCGAGGATACGGGATGGTGTTGAACCGTCCGTGTATCGCTTCATGCACTGGCATTAGCAAAATCGTCAGTGGAATTCTCGAGTGTCTGGGGACAATTGGCGCTCTGACATAGACGGATTGACCATCGAGGATGTAAGTATCTTGCTTTCCTTATCCGTCGTGCTGCTCTGTAACTGATTGTGATGAACTCCTTTGTTGTAGTTTGCTCGAATGACGTACGCTACCTTTCCCCTTTACTATACCCCTCAGTGTGTGGAAGCATATGATTCTTCGCGCCTTCGGATCATGCTCTCTGATGCCGAATCATTTCAATGGTATCTGGGCGAGAGATTGCTCCAACAGATCACTGGCGTGGCTCAAGTTTCTTGTTCCGCACCTCCTCCAGTTGCTCAAATTCCAGCTGATGCCGTGGCCAATGCTCTCGAGGGCTAGACTGGATTTCGTTTCGCGATCCCAGATCGTGACTACAACGAGTGGTATTTGTTGTACGGACAGAGACCTCTTCTTCCTTCACTCTACGTTCCAGGGGGTCGTTGCAGATATACTGGAGGGTCAATGACAGCTCTTCTGATGGACCTTCATCGTCGGGAGCAGGATGAGAGGAGGGATGATTATGTTGGTGATCTGTAGCCTGCTTCTCTGAGGATGTATTCAGCTTGTTTGATGTATGGCCTTCTGACATTTTTAGGGCCTTTTGCTTTGCCTTTCTTTTGTATCAAAATCTTCTGAATGAATATACAACCTCGATTTGGCTCAAATTCCTTGATGATGCTTGGATGCTTTGATTTTGACTCATTCTTTAATGCTTTGTGGAAGATAGGATTCCTCAACTGTAGGGATGATGACTTGAATGGTTCAGATTGCTTGATTTGGCCCTGTGGGCCCTTTCCAGACTTCAGCTTCGCTTTGGAGCACCTATCCTTGATGTTTTGTGAGGCTAAGAAGGCTTTCCATGGTGCGGATGATGACTTGAACGGTTCAGATTGCTCTTTTTTACCATGTGGGCCCACTTGATGATCAGATCCTAGACTCTAGCCTTCTTTCTTGACGATCAAACCATTGATATTGCTATTTGATGAGCCATGTAAGCTTTCCATGGCTTGAATCATGATGATCTAGCCTTTGAATGGCTCAGATTGCTTGTGGGCCCCTCTTGATCAATTTTTCTTTTCTTTGACTTGATCAGACCCATGTTGGCCACAGTACTTCATGATTGGACTGGTGGGTACTTTCTAGATGATTCAGATCAATCTCAGACGAAATTCGGAGTCGATTAGAGTTTTGGGCGGCCCTTAGGGTGCCAACTACTGACGTGAACTGGCAGTCTCACCTACTAAAGACTGTGAGGCCAATCCCACGGAGAGAGGAAGACTGTCCGTACAGGCGGCCCACAGGGGGCCGCTCAAACCTGTCCTCATGTGCAGTCCGTGTGGGCTCTGGTTTGGACATTTTCCTCTTACTTTTTGTTGCTGTCTCTACATTCCTTGTACCTAGCTTTTCGATTCCAGCCATGAATCTTCCTTTTGCCTCATCTTTCCTCTTCCTTTTGTCTTTTTCTTACCTTGTCCTTTCTTGGGCAGCCATTGATGATGATTTGGTGGCCATTGTGGGAGAGGTTGGTGGGTCCCATACTTCAGAAAGTGGTGAAGGCTTTAATGATGGTAAGATGCTCTTGATTGATGGTGTGGATGAAGCCTTAAATGTGGGCATTGATGGGGATTTAAAAATGGTGGTTGGTGGAGCTTTGAATGGCCCCATTAATGGCAGCCATGCTGAAAGTCCAGATTTGAATGGGGCATTGATTATGGGAGGATGAGATGGGGAGATGGGCCATAGATGAAGCTATGCACCCTTTGAGTGTGGGCCTCATAGATGATGTGATTAATGATGATGATGGGGTTATGATGGACATGGATGGGCTGATCTCATGTTCAGATGGCATGGATAGTTCAGATGATACCTTTGACGGCTTGCATGCTCTTGATAATAGCCGAGATGTGCGGTACACTTACTTAGGTGGACTTGATGTGATCATTGATGATATCCCCCTGAAAATAAACGGTGTGGATGTCCCAATGATCCCTTTAATTGGACAGAGTGATGATTGGATTCATGACTTCATGTTGGAGAGGACTGCAGGTCCAGATTTGATTGTAGATTCTTCGATTGGGGTTGCCGAGGCCTTTCTTGACGGGTCAAATGCATTTTTCAGTGGTCAGATTGGTCCGGATGGCACGATGTGCGGCGTGATTTTTGCTGATAGCCCTTTTGATGGAGAGTATCGACCTTCTCCTGATCGTCGGCTCTTTACGCACTCGGTTCACGAGGTGGGCGAGTCTTCTCATGCTGATGAGGTCGTGACAGTTTTAGATAGCGATGTGACTATATCAGACATAGCCGCTACTGGGGATAAGTCAGGGGCTATCGAGTTTGCAGAGGTTCTAGCTTTTCTTTTTTCTTCGCCCGTTGATCTTCCGATCCTTGATGAGCTGTCATCGATTCCTAGGCCTTTTGTTCTGGAGGGGATACCTGTGAGGACTTGTCAGTTGCTTCCTCGTCGTTCTTACTCGCCACGGCTGTTTGCTTGGCTTGATAACTTGTCAGCTTTGGCGGTCTGATCCATATGGCTAGAGTTGACATTGATTGGAGGATGCTCGGGGCTGCACTGATTGACTGGGTCCCTTCGTTAAACTTGTTTGCGTTCAACGACATGGAGATGGGACCTTCTTTAGAGGAGCTCGCGCACTTGAGAGGTCTTCCTTGGGATTATACTTAATATTTCTCGCCAAAGACTTTGCCGAAAATTGCCACACCACAGAACTGGCTCAGGATCCCGTATCTTATTCAGCCTGCAGCTGCTGGTCAGGATGCAGTGGTCTTCTCTTTAGACTCGTTGAATAATCTTTTCTCGGGCCCTCGGAGTGTGGCAGGGTCCTTACTTTCTCGAAATGCACTGATGTTCTGTTTGATAGCTGAGGTGCTATTCTTGGGATGGCGCAAATCTCATACTCCTTTGCTCTTTGAGGTGATGAGTCGAGCTACTCGATGACAGGGGATCATTTCTCTTATCCTGACTGAGCTGTTTAATGGGCTGACTGACTGTGCCTTAGGCCGCACCCGTGTCCTTCGCGGTTGCTGTGCATTTGTTCAGGTATCCTTTTTGCACTTTCCTTTTCTTTTCTTGTCTTTTGGGAATTTCTTTACTTTAGTTGAACCTCTTTACCTTCTTACAATCAGATCTGGCTATGGGAGCGTCTTTCACTGACTGCTCATGTACCATTTCCTGGCACTCGTCGCCCTGACCTCAAGCGACATATCATGGAGTTTCTTCCGCATATAGCTAGGATGAGTTAGCCCTTGTATCGCAGGATATTTGCTGAGCTGCGTGACTGGAATGTTCGTTGGGAGTCATCTTGGCTTTCGCTTCCTCCGGTACTTTGTGATGCTCACTGCCTTCCTTTGATGCTGGTAGGCTTTCGATCTTACTTTTCTTATCACCCTATCCAGTTCCTACGGCATTTTGGGTATGAGCAGGATTGTAATACCCCGAAAATTTGGACGCACGAGTAAGTACACGAGTGCATGTTCACACGTGAAAAATTTAAATTCTAGGCTGTGTTGTCCACACGCATATACACACGTATATACTTTTATACGCATTCTAACATTTTTAAAGCCTTTGAAAACTCAGTATACTTAGCTAAATCAATAAACTGACCGTTAGAATGATCTATCGTTGCTAGACCGGAAGATTTAACCGTCCACTCCGATTTCGAATTACACGATCAATGTAAACCGCCGTACATCATCCTGTACACATGTCTGTCCATAAATATGACCCGTACATCATGTTCGTCACAAGGCATATGCTTAGACCAGTGATTTCTTGGCCCTATAAACCTGCTCGGGTGTGTTTGTAACACCCTAGGATTTTAAAATAATTTAAGTTATAATTTAGTTAATTATTTAATAATTTAAATAAATTAAAATATTGATAAATTAATAATAAATCATCCGTAGGGAATTATTATATGGTCTCCTTATTAAAGTTGCTTAGAATAAACCCTAGAACAACATGAAAGTGATAGATTTTACAAAACTCGTAAATTTATGATAATTACGAAAATGCCATTAGTTAAACTTAAGTTATACCACCTTTTTAAGTTTTATGATTTCCGAAAATCATTTTCACACGAAACTCTATATAGTAGTTTTAGGACACGATCTAATCATACACGTCAAATTTCAGCCGTCCAATCATCCCACAAATGCCCTAATAAAAAATTGGGCCATAAGTGGCCCGCCTCAATTCGGATCGGACTTATTTTTCTTTTCAACGATTAATTTTACGTTGTCCACCTATTGGACGGATAAAATGGTCCAGATTCACCTAGGGTGGACCCCACTCGTAAGGACAGTAAGTTTTATCGCATGTACGTGCAACGCACGTTATATTAAAAAAAAGAAGAGAAAGTTGATACCAATTCGTCTCCACAAGCTACGTAACAGAGGAGGTCGCTGCCATCTCACAACGCCCATCATAGTGGGCCCCAATGAGAAATCAAGCTCGTTCAACAGAACTGGACCCCATCCAAACTCGGTCCGTCCAAATCCTGTGACCGTTCGTCACTTGTGTAGCCCACTTCAATCAACCGTTTAAAAGCAAGAACACCAAGATCCACATCATCCACATCTCCACCTCAACTCGGATCTGCCTCATTTTTCTCATCGACGGCTAACTTTATGTTGGCCATTAGTTGGACGGAGGAAACTAGCTAAATTCACTACAAGTAGACCCCACTTAAAAGTGGAGCATAAAAATTATATTACACGTGCATGTTACATACAAAAAAAAAAAAAGAAAGAAAGAAAAAGAAGCCAAGCACGAGTCTTCCTCCTCATCTTTTACATAACAGAGTCCGTCCGCTGGAAGCTTTGGGCCACCTTGCGTTCATCAGGGTGGGCCCCAATAGTCAATCCAAGCCGTCCATCCGACCTCCCCTCGATAGTAGACAGCCCCTTTGAAGTTTTTGTTTTATCTTTTACTTCGTGTATAGCGTACACCGGTCCGTGATTTACAATCAATGGTAGCTAAAAACCGCCAAGATCTCGCATTCTGCCTTGCATGGGCGTACAAGAACGGCTGTACTAAGGTCGTGTGGACCCCACCTATCTTCCCAACGGTCCCAAACGTGTAGGATACATGATACAAGGAATTGAATCCTTCTTGGAATAGGAAAGCTTGTCAACCCCACGTCCGATCGTGGGACTGTTTACACGGCTACAAAAGCCCATCCTCTATCTCTTCCTCTCTTCAAAAAACGTCAGAGAGAGTGAGAGAGAGAGATATCCGTTAGAGAGAGAGAGAGACATTGGAGAGAGAGAGTGAGACGTTAGGAGAGAGAGAGAGAGAGAGAGAGAGAGAGTGCTGCTGCTGTTGATGCTGGGGCAGCGTCCCAGGCCAAAAGAAAGTAGAAAGAAGAAAGAAAAAGGAAGGAGAAAAAAAAGGAAGTAAGAAAGAAGAAAGAAGGAGAAGTGTCTTCCTCCAACCGAGTCGACTCACTGAGTCGACTCAGACTCGATTTGGAGCTTAGGACCTGCCATAGGTGAGTGATTCATCATATAAATTTCTAGTTAATGTCTCTTCCATTTAATTTGTTTTCTCCCTTAGTATGATGTTCAATTTCCATGTTATCCTTCAACATGGTTCGTAGGTAACGATCCATCAATCGATCTCTTTCTAACTTTAACGTAGAGTCATAAACTTGATCCTAGGTAAGGGATCCATCCACCTCCTATCTATATCCTTAAATTTCACCTGCCAATTATACTTTTCTTATTGAATTAATTTTATCAAGTTTTCCTTTTTAATGTACATGTCAGAATTCCACGACAATTCAACGTAGGATTTCATACAGGTGATGTCGCCAACATGCACCCCTAGATACACGTAGTATTCTCAAGATTGTACGTGACATTATTCTTAAAATCGACAACAACTTAGGTTTAGATAATGTACAATACATAACTCTTGGAATAACCTTAGTTATTCGTAACACTAAACCTTACGCGATGATCTTCTTAAATTCCTCGATTGACAATAACTAAATTGAGACAAAGAATTACTTGAATAAAGTAAACACATGCATGGTGTGATTGGACTTGAATTTGATATGCATTGTATGCTTGAAGAAGTGCTTCCATAACTCATGACATACATACATTTATACACTGCGACAGAACAGGAGCATGGTTGATTTGACTCCTTGCGTGCATGGTTGATTTGTCGCCTCGCTGTACCGGTTAGGTGAGCATAGTTGATTTGCAACAGGTTCCTAATGATCAGTGGCAACGAGTTCTGGTCGTTTCACTTATTGAGCATGGTTGATTTGCTCGTTTGATCAGTGGTGCATGGTTGATTTGCCCACTGGCGTGCATGGTTGATTTGCCGCCTCGCTGTATCGGTTAGGTGAGCATGGTTGATTTGTGACAGGTTCCTAATGTTCAGTGGCAGCGAGTTCCTAGACGTTTATTACTCTCACACGTATCATGACATACATGACATCATGATAATCATGTTCTATTGATAATAAATCATAAAGTGTATCAATCATAACCTTATCCTCGTATAATTCATACAATCCTATCCGTTGATGATTCACGCCCTATCTTTTATTAACTGGAATATTACCTATGATAGAAATGACCTCACTGGGCTTTTAGCTCACCAAAATCACCACAGTTCTTGCAGGTTTTCAGGAAGGAAAGGACGTAGACAGAGCAGAGTATTCAGATGGTCACGTGTTACTCAAACGCCAACTGTAGTTGATCTATTTTATCTTGTAAAATTTAATGTAATAAGATATTAGTGGAAAAGAAACTTTATATTTGGGATTTATTTTAGTTATGCGATGTGTGGAATGGAATATCATGGAATCTACGCTCAAATTTTCAATTCACACCTTGGAACTCGGGCTTTGGGTTGTTGTACTCGAGTCGCGAATTTCGGGGCGTGACAGTTTGGTATCAGAGAGAGATTTCGAGAATTCCAAGGTGCCTAGGGTTAGGGCTAGCACCGAGTGAAATTCAAGTAGGGTCTATAGATGAACATAGAAAAGTGTAGTAGGGAACTAGATAATATGATAGCTTATAGACACATAGAAATGGGTGCGCCATGTATGATTTTGTTGCTATTGTACTTGATATTTGTCTTTGTTTTTATTGATGTTTGTTTTGGTTACAAGGTTGTCAAATTGCTTGCTTCTACATAAGGCTGTTGTTGTGTTGTGACATTTGTTTTACTAGTGACGTTGCTTGTAGGATCGAGTCTGTAATGTTGAGGTTAGGGTGTCTGTAGGTTTTATCTGTGATGTTTCTTTTATTTGGACTCTTTGTTTTCCTTGTTTCATTGTTTGTACTGTGATTAATTGTCTTGTTTGTGACATTGCTTTTGTTGGGATGTTATTCAATTTCTTCTCTTAGTTATAGCGTTCGCTTAGGCACATCGGAGTGCATAGCGAAAGCTTGGTTGCGATTATGGTTGAATCTCGAGGACGAGATTCTCATAAGGGGGGTAGATTGTAAGAACCCGAAGTCATATAAGTCATTACATACACTTGTGAACAGATAAACCCATGACTTGTAGGGCATAGACACACCGTAGTATTCGTCTCTTAGCTTAGTGGGTTTGTTTGAATTTCGAGGACGAAATTCTGTGTAAGGGTGGTAGAATGTAATACCCCAAAAATTTTGACGCACGAGTAAGTACACGAGTGCATGTTCACACGTGAAAAATTTAAATTCTAGGCTGTGTTGTCCACACGCATATACACACGTATATACTTTTATACGCATTCTAACATTTTTAAAGCCTTTGAAAACTCAGTATACTTAGCTAAATCAATAAACTGACCGTTAGAATGATCTATCGTTGCTAGACCGGAAGATTTAACCGTCCACTCCGATTTCGAATTACACGATCAATGTAAACCGCCGTACATCATCCTGTACACATGTCTATCCATAAATATGACCAGTACATTATGTTGTCACAAGGCATATTCTTAGACCAGTGATTTCTTGGCCCTATGAACCTGCTCGGGTGTGTTTGTAACACCCTAGGATTTTAGAATAATTTAAGTTATAATTTAGTTAATTATTTAATAATTTAAATAAATTGAAATATTGATAAATTAATAGTAAATCATCCGTAGGGAATTATTATATGGTCTCCTTATTAAAGTTGCTTAGAATAAACCCTAGAACAACATGAAAGTGATAGATTTTACAAAACTCGTAAATTTATGATAATTACGAAAATGCCATTAGTTAAACTTAAGTTATACCACCTTTTCAAGTTTTATGATTTTTGAAAATCATTTTCACACGAAACTCTATATAGTAGTTTTAGGACACGATCTAATCATACACGTCAAATTTCAGCCGTCCAATCATCCCACAAATGCCCTAATAAAAAATTGGGCCATAAGTGGCCCGCCTCAATTCGGATCGGACTTATTTTTCTTTTCAACGATTAATTTTACGTTGTCCACCTATTGGACGGATAAAATGGTCCAGATTCACCTAGGGTGGACCCCACTCGTAAGGACAGTAAGTTTTATCGCATGTACGTGCAACGCACGTTATATTAAAAAAAAAGAAGAGAAAGTTGATACCAATTCGTCTCCACAAGCTACGTAACAGAGGAGGTCGCTGCCATCTCACAACGTCCATCATAGTGGGCCCCAATGAGAAATCAAGCTCGTTCAACAGAACTGGACCCCATCCAAACTCGGTCCGTCCAAATCCTGTGACCGTTCGTCACTTGTGTAGCCCACTTCAATCAACCGTTTAAAAGCAAGAACACCAAGATCCACATCATCCACATCTCCACCTCAACTCGGATCTGCCTCATTTTTCTCATCGACGGCTAACTTTATGTTGGCCATTAGTTGGACGGAGGAAACTAGCTAAATTCACTACAAGTAGACCCCACTTAAAAGTGGAGCATAAAAATTATATTACACGTGCATGTTACATACAAAAAAAAAAAAGAAAGAAAGAAAAAGAAGCCAAGCACGAGTCTTCCTCCTCATCTTTTACATAACAGAGTCCGTCCGCTGGAAGCTTTGGGCCACCTTGCGTTCATCAGGGTGGGCCCCAATAGTCAATCCAAGCCGTCCATCCGACCTCCCCTCGATAGTAGACAGCCCCTTTGAAGTTTTTGTTTTATCTTTTACTTCGTGTATAGCGTACACCGGTCCGTGATTTACAATCAATGGTAGCTAAAAACCGCCAAGATCTCGCATTCTGCCTTGCATGGGCGTACAAGAACGGCTGTACTAAGGTCGTGTGGACCCCACCTATCTTCCCAACGGTCCCAAACGTGTAGGATACATGATACAAGGAATTGAATCCTTCTTGGAATAGGAAAGCTTGTCAACCCCACGTCCGATCGTGGGACTGTTTACACGGCTACAAAAGCCCATCCTCTATCTCTTCCTCTCTTCAAAAAACGTCAGAGAGAGTGAGAGAGAGAGATATCCGTTAGAGAGAGAGAGAGACATTGGAGAGAGAGAGTGAGACGTTAGGAGAGAGAGAGAGAGAGAGAGAGAGAGAGTGCTGCTGCTGTTGATGCTGGGGCAGCGTCCCAGGCCAAAAGAAAGTAGAAAGAAGAAAGAAAAAGGAAGGAGAAAAAAAAAGGAAGTAAGAAAGAAGAAAGAAGGAGAAGTGTCTTCCTCCAACCGAGTCGACTCACTGAGTCGACTCAGACTCGATTTGGAGCTTAGGACCTGCCATAGGTGAGTGATTCATCATATAAATTTCTAGTTAATGTCTCTTCCATTTAATTTGTTTTCTCCCTAAGTATGATGTTCAATTTCCATGTTATCCTTCAACATGGTTCGTAGGTAACGATCCATCAATCGATCTCTTTCTAACTTTAACGTAGAGTCATAAACTTGATCCTAGGTAAGGGATCCATCCACCTCCTATCTATATCCTTAAATTTCACCTGCCAATTATCCTTTTCTTATTGAATTAATTTTATCAAGTTTTCCTTTTTAATGTACATGTCAGAATTCCACGACAATTCAACGTAGGATTTCATACAGGTGATGTCGCCAACATGCACCCCTAGATACACGTAGTATTCTCAAGATTGTACGTGACATTATTCTTAAAATCGACAACAACTTAGGTTTAGATAATGTACAATACATAACTCTTGGAATAACCTTAGTTATTCGTAACACTAAACCTTACGCGATGATCTTCTTAAATTCCTCGATTGACAATAACTAAATTGAGACAAAGAATTACTTGAATAAAGTAAACACATGCATGGTGTGATTGGACTTGAATTTGATATGCATTGTATGCTTGAAGAAGTGCTTCCATAACTCATGACATACATACATTTATACACTGCGACAGAACAGGAGCATGGTTGATTTGACTCCTTGCGTGCATGGTTGATTTGCCGCCTCGCTGTACCGGTTAGGTGAGCATGGTTGATTTGCGACATGTTTCTAATGATCAGTGGCAGCGAGTTCTGGTCGTTTCACTTATTGAGCATGGTTGATTTGCTCGGTTGGATCAGTGGTGCATGGTTGATTTGCCCACTGACGTGCATGGTTGATTTGCCGCCTCGCTGTATCGGTTAGGTGAGCATGGTTGATTTGCGACAGGTCCCTAATGTTCAGTGGCAGCGAGTTCCTAGACGTTTATTGCTCTCACACGTATCATGACATACATGACATCATGATAATCATGTTCTATTGATAATAAATCATAAAGTGTATCAATCATAACCTTATCCTCGTATAATTCATACAATCCTATCCGTTGATGATTCACGCCCTATCTTTTATTAACTGGAATATTACCTGTGATAGAAATGACCTCACTGGGCTTTTAGCTCACCCAAATCACCACAGTTCTTGCAGGTTTTCAGGAAGGAAATGACGTAGACAGAGCAGAGTATTCAGATGGTCACGTGTTACTCAAACGTCAACTGTAGTTGATCTATTTTATCTTGTAAAATTTAATGTAATAAGATATTAGTGGAAAAGAAACTTTATATTTGGGATTTATTTTAGTTATGCGATGTGTGGAATGGAATCTCATGGAATCTACGCTCAAATTTTCAATTCACACCTCGGAACTCGGGCTTTGGGTTGTTGTACTCGAGTCACGAATTTCGGGGCGTGACAAGGATGTTCCTCCTTTTGCTTTCTCTGGTATCGGGCGTCGAGCACTTCCAGCTAGGTCATCTGACTTTAGGACTCGGATTGATGGGTCCTGGGCGAGTCACTTGACTGCTGATTTGCTTGGTTTTGAGCTGAGGACTTTTTCGATGGCGACCGCCCCATACCAGCGCTAGGTTGTTGAGCAGTCTCTGTACCAGCGCATTCCTTGCTGGCACCTGACCACTGATGAGGATGAGCAGGATGTTCTTAGGGATGCTAGTTCTTCATCTGGTTCATATGAGCCTTTTAAGGAGCGCCCATTTATCGATCATGGCTTCCTCTTAGCCACTCATGGCCATTTGTTGTCTGAGATTTCTACGCTCCGGCATCATTACGAGATGATGTTGAGGAGATTGGCTGCTGATCAAAGGTTGTCTAATGAGGAGACGACGATCCGTAGCCTTGAGCGAGATGAGGTGCATTAACTTCGTATGGAGGTGAGCAGGTTGAGAGCGAGGCTATTTCATTATTAGTCAGAGGACTTACCTGATGTGGCCGAGGAGGGCAGAGACTAATTTTTTGCTTTTTAGGGTTGTGTCGGCCGTCTGTACATTCTTTTTTGCATAGTACATGACCGGTGATGATGTATTTTTTTTTATATTTTTTTAAAAGAGATGATATGATATATGTAAAAGAAATACCATGCATTAATGGAAAGAAAAAACTTTTTTGAGAACTTATTGTGCCATGAGTTGTCTTGTGAGTGTGTTTGAATTTTGTGCCGGGACATAGGAATCAGAACTGAGGCTCGGCCAATGCTTTGGCTGATGTCTCGAGATTGACTTGTGTGAAATCCCTTTGGTTCCCTAGGGGTGTAGGCAATGGAAACTATTACTTCCTGAGATTGTCAAAGTTTGTAGAATTCTTTGTCCCCGACTGTGCTTCTTCTTGTTCTTGAGTTGCGACTGCTTGAGCTGATCCAGACCATCAGATTTCTTGGTACCTGCACTTTTTTTTTCTTTTCTTTTCTTTTTTGAGTCATTTTTTCCTGCAACGCTCTTTTGAGTTTTCACCACAGCCGACATTTTCCCGTCATTTTTGCCCGTAGCGCCCTTTCGGGTTTTCACCATGTCCCGGGTATTTGATCTTGCCTACCCCTTGGCAGCTATGTTGTTTTTACCCTCGGCGCCCTTTTGAGTTTTTACCAAGTCCGCTGTATGCCCATTGTTTTTATTCGGAGCGCCCTTTCGGATTTTCACTCCGCCCTCTTTGTTTAGGCACACATTTTCTTTTCTTCTTTTTTTTTATTTTAATTGCGGCGGTTAGAGGTTGAAAATCCGTCGTTGCCGGCTGATGGCAGCCTTTTAGCCCTTATTTTAAGTTACGATGATAGAGTTGTCGGTCTTAGCCATAGACCCTTCTTAGATGGATGGGTGGGTGACTATGTTTCCTTTTGGGTTGATTTTTTCTTGGGTGCCTTGTTTTGGCTTCCTATTTTCTTTCTTCTTCTTTTTGTTGTTTTTTTTTTTTGTATTCCTTTTTTTTTCTTTTTCTTCTCTCTTTTTCTTTTGAATTCCTTTACTTGAAACACTGATTAATGGACGGAAATGATTTCTCAGAGATTTTAGCTTTGACCCTTGACTTCAGCTCTATTAATGAAACTCTTGATAAGGTTAGAATGATTAACCGTGAAAGATCTTCGCTTTCTCAGTGTTGATTGACTCAAGACGATCCACCCCTCTTATGCTGGTGAGTCTGAGGGCGCCTCCAGGAAGTACTTCTCTGATGATCAGTGGTCCATCCCATGAGGGTTTGAACTTTCCTCTGGGATTCAGAAGGTGCAATGGTAGAATCTTCTTCATGACCATGTCGCCCACCTTAAAACTTCTTTTTCGGACTCTCTTGTTATAAGCCTAAGTGATCTTTTTCTGATAAACTGGGAATGACTTAGCGCACGCATGCGCTTCTCATCTGCTAGCTATAACTGATCGAATCTGGCCCATTTTCATTCTCCTTCTTCAATTCTGCTTTCCAGTAACACCCGTAGTGACGGTATTTCCACCTCGACTGGTAGAACTACTTCCATTCCATAAGTAAGCTCGAAAGGAGTAACGCCTATAGCAGACCGTACAGACGTTCGATATGCCTAAAGTGCATATGGGAGCATATCTGACCAATCTCGATAAGTTACGACCATCTTCTCGAGTATCCTGACAATTGTTTTGTTTGCAGCTTCTACCCCACCATTCATCTGAGGACGGTAAGGGCTCGATCGATGACGTTGAAGCTTGAACGTGCTGAAGAAGTCATCCATCTTCTTGCTGAAGAACGGGGTTCCATTATCTGTGATGATAGCGTTAGGGATTTCATACCGGCATATGATGTTGTTCTTCATTAATTTAATCACCAGGGATGCTGCAATTGTGGTGTAGGAGGCTGCTTCTACCCACTTGGTGAAGTAGTCGACTGCCACAAGTATATACTCATGACCGTTGGATGCTTTGGGACTAATCTTCCCAATGATGTCGAGTCCCCACATGGAAAAGGGCCAGGGAGGCGTCAGGTTGTACAGTTCTGATGAGGGGGCATGAATTTGATTCGCATGCTCCTGACACTTGAAGCATTTTCTGACGTGCTAGCAGCAGTCTGTCTCCATGGTGAGCCAATAGTAGCCGAGTTGTAGAATCTTATTCGCCATCATATGCCTGTTCATGTGGGGGCCACATATTCCTTCATGTATTTCTTTCACGATCTTTGCAGCTTCTGTTTCATCGACGCATCGAAGGAGGACTTGATTATAGGATTGCTTGTAAATAATTTCTCCACTGATGGTGAACTGGCCGGCCAAACGTTGGATGGTTCGGCGATCTGTTGTTGTTGCTGCCTCCGGATATTCCTAGGTTTCGAAACACTTTTTGATGTCAGCATACCAGGGTTTGTCAGGGACAGCTTTGACTTCTTCTATTTACAGGCAAAAAGCAGGTTCCTCTTGAGTTTCAACTATGAGCTCCCATTCTAAAGCTCCTTTCGGGATCTCGAGCATTGATGCAAGTGTAGCGAGAGCATCTGCAAACTGATTCTTAGCCCTGGGCACGTATGAGAAGGTGATTTCTTTGAATTCTTCGACTAGATTTTCAAGGTACACATGATATGGTATCAACTTCTCATCCTTGGTTTTCCATTTGCCATTGGTCTGATTGATGATAAGCTGTGAGTCTCCAAATATTCGTAGCTTTTTTACGCCTAAGATGATGTCTTCCCTTAGGCCAGCAATGCATGCTTCATACTCTGCCATGTTGTTGGTGCACTCAATTGCTATGCGCCTTGAGATAGGAATAATATCGTCTGGGGAGTAGAGGATTACTCCGATACCACTTCCTTTAGAATTTGCTGCACCTTTGAAGAATAACGTCCACTCATCTTTCTTCTTCTTTTTTTCACCTTCGATAAGCAAAAGATCTTCATTAGGGAAGAATGTCTTGAGTAGTTGATAATCTAGGAGAGAGTGATCGGCCAAATGATCGACGAGGGCCTGCCCCTTGCTTACCTTCTGAGTGACATGGGTGATGTCGAATTCAGACAGGAGTAGCTGCCATTTAGTTATCCTTCTAGTGAGTGCTGGTTTCTCGAACAGGTATTTGAGCGGATCCATGTGAGCGAGGAGGAGAATAGGGAACGCAATCATGTATTGACGGAGTCGCTGAGTTGCCCAGACTAGGGCGAGGCAAGTTTTCTCGATTGGGGAATACCTGGTCTCGTAGTTGGTGAACTTTCGGCTCAAATAGTATATTGCCTGTTCCTTCTTCTCAGTCTCGCCGTGCTGGCCGAGAACACAGCCAATGGCTTCTGCTGCTACCGAGATGTATAACAATAGTGGTCGTCCGGGAGTGGGCGGCACTAGAACTGGAGGATTCATGAGATACTTCTTGATGAGGTCGAAGGCGACTTGGCAATCGTCATTCCATTCTTTTGGAACGTTCTTCTAAAGGAGCTTGAATATGGGTTCACAGATTAGTGTGAGCTGTGCGATGAAGCGACTGATGTATTGAATTATACCAAGGAAGCCACAGATTTCTTTCTCTGTTCTAGGACGGGGCATCTCGATGATTGCTCTGGTTTTAGTTTCGTCAACCCTGATGCCATCCTCGCTTACCATAAAGCCAAGGAGTTTGCCTCCCGTTGCACTGAAGACACATTTCTAAGGGTTGAGATGGAGCTTGTGCTTTTCTAATCCGTTGAATAACTTCTTCAGATCTTCAAAGTGTCCTTCAATTGTGTGAGATTTAATGATCATATCGTCCACATATGCTTCAAGTTCTTTGTTCATCATATCGTGGAATAATGTTGTCATTGCTCGTTGATATGTTGCTCCTGCGTTCTTCAGACCGAACGGCATTACCCTATAACAGAAGGTTCCCCAGGGAGTGATAAACGATGTCTTCTCACGATCTTCGACGGCCATTTTGATCTGATTTAACTTGAGAACCCATCCATGAATGAGAAGATCTTGTACCTGGCAGTGTTGTTGACCAGAGTGTCGATATGTGGTAAAGGGAAGTCATCCTTAGGACTGACTTTGTTGAGATCTAGGAAGTCGATGCACATTCGAACCTTGCCATCCTTCTTCGGTACTGGTACGATGTTGGCAAGCCATTCAGGGTAGTTGGAGACTACTAAGAATCCCGCATTGTATTGCTTGGTGACTTCATCTCAAACTTTTAGGGCCCATTCTGGCTTCGTTCTTTGAAGTTTCTTCTTCACTGGTTTCATATCTGGCTTGGTTGGCAGATGGTGTACAACGAGCTCTTCATCGAGCCCCGGCATGTCTTCATATGAGAATGCGAAGTTGGACAATCTTGGAGCTAGGAACTCCATCATTCTCTGCTTCATCTCTGGTGGTAGCGATTTTCCAATGCGTACTTCCCTAAGGATCTCGGGTGTCCCCAAGTTTACTACCTCAAAATCATCGGCTACAACATTAGCTTTAGATTCGAACTTTTTGAGGAGATCCTCTAGTTCGGGAGCCGGGTCATCATCTTCCTCATCCCGAGCTTCATCTAGACCCATGAGCTCAAAGTTTAATTCGATGTCAAAATCATATGATTCAACTTTAAACTCATGCGACTCTTTAGACGAACTTGGCACGTTATTAAATGCAGGAAAAGAAATGTTTTTTGGTTTTTGAGAATTTTCTGAAATTGAAATGCTAGATATTTTTGGCTTTTGAAAGTTTTTTATTTTTTAAAATTTTTAAAATTCACGGGACCCTGAACAAGTGGGCATTGCAGACCATGATTGATCCCAGCTTGTCCCAGAGTACTGCTCGCTGCTTAAATTGACATTTTTTTTAAGCCAGAGCCCTCAGATGACCCTCTGGCTGATTCAGAAGTTAGGAAAACGGATGACCATTTAGGACCCTACACTCTTTCCCCTAGAGAGGTGGGGGTTGATGATTTAAGCAAATAATCACAGTCTGGCCCAATAACCATGATTTCTCGTTAGTTGGGTTCGAGATCTGAGTCATACTCAGTCCCTCCCGGATCACTTACCTCGCATTACAGTTCGTCTGGTTCCACAACGAGACACAAGTTCGAAATTTGAACATCGAACCAGTCCAAGGCTGGCCATTTCCCTTTCTTGGTCCAATGGATGGGCTGCTTCTGCCCCTGGCTGATGGTTGATGATGTTGATTCTGCAGAGACGGACAAGTCGTGCCCCTTGTTGATTGATGCTGAGATGGGCAAGTTGTGCCCCTGATTGACTGGAATTGTAGTGGGCAGGTTGTGCCCCTGGTTGACTGCAGGTATCAGAGTACCTTGGTCCTGAAGCTATTGTATTTGTTTTTCTTCTTTGTCTTCATCCTCTCCTTGTTCTTCTAGAGGCTTAGATGGTTCGAGGATCCAGTCCCATCAAATGGGGGGCCATATAGCCCAAGCTAGGCTCATCAGGAGGCATTTGTGTAGTGCAGTCGGTTGATTTCCTCTTGAATCTCTGCAAGGCTCTCCTGGCCTGATGAATTGAATGGGTGAGCACTGAAATTTCTTTTTTCGTTTGTCCATGATGACTAACCTATACCCGAGTCCCCATTTACATTGATTATATACCAGCGGTATCTTTATAAACTTGAAATGATTCTTCATACGATACTTGAGGCCCAGACATTTTGCTGGTGAAAAGACATGATCCACACTTATCGGTTCCGGATTGGCTATAGTGTTCACAGTCTCGAATTCGAAACTACGAAACGAGATGTCTTCTTCAGAGTGCTGGATGTCGATGACAGGGATATCTGGTTCAGTGGCAGCAACATTGGAAGGAATGATGAACTCCTTCTCTGCATGGACAGAGATCACTTGATTTCCACAGATATACTTCACCCGTTGATGCAAAGTTGATGGCATAGCTCCAACCTTGTGCAACCAAGGTTGCCCGAGCAACATGTTGAAAGAGGATTTGGAATGTGATGGTGGAGATTTTTTGACCTATCTGTACCTCTATGTCGACCTCTCCTTCCATTGATCTGCGGGTGTTGTCGAATGCTCTGACGTACATGGTGCTGGGTTGAAATGAGGAGGGATCGATTCCTAGGCAATCTACAGTCTTGAGCGGGCAAACATTTAAACTTAAGCCATTATCATAAGGACCAGCGGGACATAAAAAATTTTATATCGTAAGGCTATGTTGAGGGATCGCCCATTGTCGCGCCCTTCTGGTGGCAACTCATTATCAGTGAAGGTGATGACGCGTGGAGCTAGGAGCTGTCCGATCATCAATGCTATCATTTCAGGTGCTGTATCGGAGGAGACATGGGTGTCGTTCAGAGTTTTGGCAAACATTTCTCGGTGTGTGCAAGATGTGCAGAGTAGCTCCCATACCGAGATTTGGGCAGGGATTGTCTTGAGCTGAGTTGCCACATCATATGCAGCTTCATTTTTATTGCCGAGGCCAGAGAGAGCACCTTCGGGATCTCCTCTGTTCTGATTATCTTTTCTGATGCAATGCTCATTGGGATTCATGTTTCCTACTTTTGCACATTATGGATAGTGTCATGGGACTTCTTTATAATTTTCCTCTTCTTTGCTTTCTTGGACCACTGGTTCTTGCAACGGTACTGGTGTGAGTACCAGATCTTCCTCACATGGAGCTTTTTCCTTGAGGACTACATTATTGCTTGTGCTGAAGGGATAATATCGAGGTTTGTCTTCATAAATCACATAAGGTCGTGGTCCTGACTTGACTGTTCCTGGAGTAGGAGGTTCCCATGGAATGAACACTGATCCTCTTAATATGGCGAGGGATTTCTCTGTTCGGCCCAGCTATTGTAATGTGATTGACACGCCTCCGGGATGTCTTTGTGACTTGGGGACAGAACCTGCCCCTTGCAATATAACTGGCTTGACTGGAGGAGCCCCTTCCAAGACAATGGGTTCTTGCTGCTGATGAGTATAATCCCTCCATTGCGGATTGGATTGTTCTTGAACTGAAATTGCCCCTTGCAAAACAACAGGTTCATATGCGGGCTCGATGCCCGACTGTACTCCTTCCAGGATGACCGGCTCCCAACATGAATGGCTGTAAGAAGCCCCTTGCAGGGGGATAAGCCCTTGAACAACTAGTGCATCATATAGAGGTGCTCCTTCGAGTACTAACGTCTCAGAGACTGAAGGAGGAAAGGGGTTTGCCCCTTGCAAGATCGGAGGAGAATTTGTTGGCCCATAAGTGTAAGCATGAATGGACTGGATAGGGGAGAAGAAGTGATCGAGACGCTCTTCTTCTTCTATGTTATTGATGGCAGGGCCACGAGATGAACTGGAGTCCTTCGAATGCTGAGGCAAAGGATTTTGAAGGATGTTGGTAGTGGCTGCTAGAGGAGTTCCAGGGACCGAGATGACGATCTTGCAGTCATCGATCAGATTTTGTATGGCATTCTTCAGAGTCATGCATCGATCAGTGGTGTGGCCACACCCTTGATGGTAGGCACAATATTCATCTTCTCGGTAGTTCAAAGGCAGAGGGTTTGGAGGAGGCATGGGTGCCATTAGAGTGAGTAACTGCTTTTGTACCGGCATAGCCATAACTTGACTGAGTGGCTGAGTGAGAGGAGTGAATTTCCTGAGCTCCCTGTAATTCTGCCTATTCTGATATGAGTATTGGCCATTCCCCCTGAACTATTGCTGCTGTCGAGGTGGTTGTGACTGTGGTTGAGAATTTGGTTGTGGCTGATACCTCTGAGGTTGATGCTGAGCCTGATTTTGCTGATACTGTTGACGTCCCTATGGGGGAGCGTATTAGTTGCCTTGAGCAGTGGTGATGATGTTGTTTACCTTTGTCGGGCGAGGAGGAGAATCGCTGCGGTTTCCATTCCCGTATCCAATAGGTCTTCCTTCCACTCTGTTCCGTTTGACTGGAGTGACCTAATAAGGCCATGAGGAGATTGTCCTTGCGCGGATTCCTGCTTCAACTTGCTCTCCAATGCGGATCAACTGTGAGAAATTCACATATGAATGCAAGATGAGATATCAAGATATGCCAAGATATGTTGAATGAACAATTATGGAGATTTGTTCTTCATCGTCGATAGGTGTCTGCATTCTGACTGCCATAGCTCGCCAACGTCCCACATAAGTTAATAGCGTTTCATCACTCCTTTGCCTGAGAGCCGCGAGGTCCGCTCTCCTTAGTGCCATGTTGAGATTGTATACGAATCTATCGACAAAAGCCTGGGAGAGTTGCTCCCAAGTCCTGATGCGATGGCAGTCCAATGATGTGTATCAATCTAGCGCATCGCCCTTCAGAGATTTTTGGAACAAGCGAATGAGGGCCCCTTCATTTCCTGAGATTGCACTAAGCTCTCCACAGAAAGCCTTGAGGTGTGCTGTGGGACAACCGCTGCTGTCGTATCTCTTGAATTTTGGTACCTCAAAATTTTCAGGTATCTGAGCATCTAGAAAAGGACACAAGTCTTTGAACTTAGTCGAAGGTAGATCGATTCTTTGTTATCGCTGAAGTTGATTTTGCAAGATCTGGAACTGCTCCCACAACTCGTCCAGTCCTGCATGATCTGCTCGAACGATTGGTGCCTCTCGGAGTAAGGCACGTTTTTCTTCAGCATAGTGGTTGATGTCTTCGACCCTATGGGCTTGTTGGAAAGCAACCGCAGGTTGCTGAAATTAATTTGATGATTGAACTGGATTCTAATGAACTTGTGCTTAAAATGACTGTAATTAAGCTGGAGACTGTACTGAAGGATGAATTGGAACTTGCTGGAAATTAACTGGAGATTGCTGGATCGAAGATTGCTGAAAATTAACTAGAGTTTACTGAATTGAAGATTGCTGGAAATTAACTGGAATCTCATCGCGGGGATGTGCTGGAATTAAAAAATGCTCCTGTTTGTAGGAGGTTGAGATGCTGGGAAGTGACCCGCTTGTTGGGTATTCGCCACTGTCCGCTGATTGATGTGGGCTTGACACTGACCCCCATTGTGGGCATTAGCTAGTGCTGTCCTTGCTACTAGAAATTGAATTGAAATCCCATCGACGGGGATGTGCTGGAATTGAGTAAAGGTCCCATCGGCGGGGACATGCTGAGAAAGGAAAGGGGTCCCATCGGCGGGGACGTGGTGGAATCTACTGAGATTGTTGCTTGCAAGATTGACTGGAAGTTGACTGGAAGTCCCTGCAACGGGAATGCTCTGAGATGGTCTCATTGCCGCAGGAAGATATTGAGGAGGATGCCCCATAGCGAAGGGTTGAGATGGTTATTATCGGTAGTCTTGGGCAGACTTCGATAGTTGTACTTGATTTGAATTAGAGGCCAGAGGGACCCGACATGGCTGTTGAGATTGCTGAACTGGGCCAACTTGATTGTTGACTGCTGCGGTAGCTTGTACATGCATAAATTGCAAGAGCAATTCTTGCATTGCTCTCATTCCTTGTGCCAATTCTTGCATGATTGGCGTATTTTCAATTGGTTGTTGCGCTTGAGGTTGCGCTTCGGCCAGGTCGAGGGCGGGGAAGAGGTGAGTCTCCTCTTCGTGGTCGGACATGGCTTGCTGAGCCCAAGTGCGGATTATGCTGTGAAGGGAAGTTGTTTCCGAAGACGTTGAGCCCGAAGAGGCGCAATGGTGAGGAATATACTTTACTCTTTTTTTTGGGTTTTAGGATTTTCTATTTTTTTTTAATGGAATGTTATGTAGACGAGATTGTATGAGGATTAATAACTTTCAAGTACAAGAGGGATTCTGCTTTTTAAGTTGGATCATGAGTAATGGGACTAGCATTTCCCCAACAGAGTCACCATTTTGTGGACGCTCGCCTCTCCACGCTCCCGAATTCTCCCTTCCTTTCGGAACAGGGGGGTGCGTGCGCGCGAATCGCCGTTTGTGCCACTGGCTCGTCTCGTTTTCAATGGCTTTTATTTGTTGTCGTGTTAAGCTAGATATGTTGGATGAGTTTGTGTAAGACCAGAGTCGCCACTAACCAATTACTTCGAATCTACAGTCGGCTAGACCTCGTAGAAACGTTAAAGAATGGAATCTGAAGATCCCTTTCTCTAAAATGACTCATTTTGATCTGCGGCCAGAGATTCGAGGTAAGGGATCAGGGTAACAGGGTGGGAAGATGCTAAGCATCCCACACTGCCCATACCAAAGTACGGTCTCTACTTCACAGAATCGAACTAGTACTTGAAAGTCTGATTTAATCCTCGTACATTCTCATGAATGATATGATGCATAAATGCGGGTCTGAATAGTAAAAGTTTCTAATGGGCAGGTTTCCATTAACAGGCAAGCCCAGAGCATACGCTCGAACTGACAGGTGCTTTATGCGGGATGCATACTGTGTATTTGAATAATCAAAGTGTTTGCAGTGATATGATAAGCAAGGGGGTTGGAAGAATAACAAATGTTGCACTTATGCTAGATGCGAATGAGATGATGCTAGTAGAGAGTAGCTGGATAGACGGATTTGTCGCAAGGGTTTGCTTCGAGTGGTTAGATCAGGACTTGGGTATATTGGGAGACTTGGACCAGGGTCTGGCTAGGCTGGACCAGGGCTAGGCTCTTCTCACTCGGGCTCTCCTTGGTGGAGGAATGGACTAAAAGGGGGAGATGGACTTGGAAATTATGGGATTTTTCTGAGACTTGAGGGATGCTGAATGTGAAGGAGAGAAGGGGTATTTATAGCTGTAAGCAGTGGCAGCTGCTATAAATATGCTTGGGCGGCACCCTAGGGGCCACCCATACAGATTCGCTGCTCCAGCCTCGAAGCGTACGGCCCCCGAACCTGAAGCAGAAAAGCCCGAGGTTCAAGGTTCAAGGTTCAAACCTACTCCGAAGCTGTGGCTCGGAACCAGGTGAGTTGACTGGGTTTGAAAGATGGGTTGACACGGTGAGTTAACTAGGTGCAAGGGCTGGACTGACTCAGTGAGTTGACTCAGTGATTTGACTCGGCGGGTTGACTCACCAAGTTTGACTTTTTTGGGATTTTTTAACTGATTTTTCTTATGTGGGGTTTTTCAGGCTGATGTTTACGGGTGAGTTGACTGGGTTCAGGGTTGAGCTGGGCTATGGATCGGGGCTTACAAATGTGAGTTTAGCTGGGTTTGGACATGGGATTTGGCGGTATGGTCCTCCATTCATTCGGCTATCTCTACCAACATTGTAGCCGAAGGTGGGGTGTTTACAACCATATATTAGCCTCCTTCTCGAGCATAAAGGTAACTAAATTAACTTGCTACGCCTCCGTATAGTTCATTTGTTGGACCAGTTTAAACATTCGGCTCAACCAATAATCCGCTTCTGCTCGGTTGTGTGAACCCGCAAAAGTTATGGGGCAGACTTTTTGGAATCGCTCAAACGGACCTGTTAGTGCACTTTTCTGTGGCATACTAGTGCACCTTGTTTGTCAATCACTTACGTCAGTGAGTCCAGTGTTGGTTGAGCCTAATGAAGACAAAGACCGAAGACTCAAGTGGCCGCTGCATCAAGGAAGAAGATTCGGGTAAAAGTGATGCCTTGATATGCCTTAACCTGGACCAAAACCCAACCCTTTACCTCTTTGATGACCTTGACCATCTTAGGAATGCCCTTAGTCATCATTGTTTGGCCCTAAGTGTCCAAAAAGATCACCCAAATCTAGGCCATTGTGAATGGGTTAGAGAATAAAGTGGGTCAGCAAACATCTGGCTGAACCCAGGCCTGTCCGACCGGTAAAGACTGGTCAGCTAGGCTGCCAGACCAAATAGCAACGTACTGTATTCATCAGGCCATAGGGTCGACCGATCAAGACCGGTCGACTGGGCTGGTCCGACCGGTCAAGACCGGTCGGGCAGCTTTCCCCTCAAGACAACAGCTTTTCTGTCTTTTCTGGCCTTTGACCGACCGGTCGGGACCGGTCGATAGAGCCGTTTTTTGCCCTTTTTTTACTGTTTGAACACCTTTTATAAAGGGGCTTGGCTCACATTGAAGGGGTAAGAAGAGGGATTTCGAGAGGAGTGAAGCCACCATTGTTGGAGACCATTTGAGGCTCATTCCCAACCTATGTAAGGCATCTTCCTTGTGCTTTAACACAAGATTGGAGCATTCCAAGCTCATGAAGAAGATGACCTTCATCCCCTCTTGATCTCTAGAGTTTGGAACCTTCTTGATTGGAAAATCCTTGTCCAAAACTCTAAAATGAGATCGTTGTAGGAGAGAACCTCTAGGCAACCCATTCCCATTAGTTGTAGAGTTCTCAAACCTACCCTCCTATCACCTTAGGCATCTCAAAGGCATCACATGCAAGGTGTTTGATCAAGTGTAGCTGAGGCATTGGCGACGCAACGGCAACACGATCGTAGGAGCAAGGGAAGCTGATTGAAGCACGGGAGAGCGGAGATCAAGCAACCCAAACCGGGGTTGAACAAGGGGCTCATCCGACAAGTAAGGTTATTTTTATTGAGAGTCCAACTAGAGTTTGTTTGTCAAACTCAATCTAGGGACGTTAGCCGTTCCTTGGCCCGTTAGCCGGGCCTAAACTAAGTCTCCAAGGGAGAGCCTCCGACACGGGAGTGAACGTGCATCGGGTTGAGAGTTAGCCTATGTCCAAAACTCCGTTCGGGTTGAGAGTTAGCCCTTTGTCCAAAACTCCGATTATGGTTAAGAGGTGAACCGGTAAAACCTCCGTGTAAAGGTTGAGAGGCAAACCTCATTTAAAACCTCCGATAGTGAATGCCGGTGTGCTCAAAGGAGTTGAGTACTTGAACCAGGAGTGGAGTAGACCCAAAGTCGAACCACTATACATGCTTGTGTTTGTGATTGTGTTGAGCACATTGTTATCTTAACATTGGATGTTTAATTGTTTAATTATGAATGCTTAATAGGAATGTATGCTAGGCACTAGATTGGCACATCCACACACAAGATGTACTTTCACTAGGTGTGTAGACTTGAGCTCATTGATCCATTCTCATAAGTCTACTTAGGATGCATAGGTTAGGAGCTTGATTAGTTAAATCATTTATTACCTATGCATACTTAGACTAGGATTGTTTATTGCTTAACCATATGCTAGTCTTGTGATTGGACCCACTTAGGCTTGGAAGCCGAAGTGTTCTTGCTTACTTAGTTTAATTTGTTGAATTGTGTAAGTAGGCGAAAAGAATTTCAAAAATGTCCTAATCACCCCCCTCCTATAGGTTTAGCCATAATTCTAGTTGCTCTTTAAGCTTCCGCACATATGTAGGTGTCCTATTAGACTACCGACGTACTTTCAGGACCATCTCTCGATCCGGTAGTTGCCAACAGTGGTCCACGGGATGAACTGGAAGCATTGAGACTTTGGTTAATTGCCTCGACAAGGGCGGCAAGAGTTTCCTGATGCTGTATAGCAGCTTGTTGTTGCTGCATGGCAGCCTGATGCATTTATTGAGCCGATTGTTGTTGTTGTTGTTGTTGTTGTTGTTGTTGTTGTTACATTAGCAACAAAATATGGCCCAGTATATCTGTACCGGGTGTGGGCTACAGAAAAGGTGGTGGCAATTGCAATGGTCCATTGCCCCTGCTGGCGGCGGATTCATGTCAGCTCCGCGGTTTAAACTTGTCGTCTATGGCTCAGCCACTTCTTCAGGCTCGGATTCCAGCTCAACCGGATCACTATCCGTGGTCAGTCTTAACGTCTCAATTAGCTCACCATGAGGAAGTCGAACATAATTAGCATTTCCCTTGGGTGGTATGTCCTAGAACGTTAAACATACCATTCGTATTAACGGAAGGCCTTAAAACCTATCTTTAACACATAACATGCACAAATGTCCATTCTTCCTAAGCATGTCATACATTCGACACAATGCACAATCAAACAATTGGTAACAGAAACCCCAAAATGGGAACAATACATTCAAATATAGTCAACCACATTGTTTTCCCCGAACCAATCAACAATAAAATTCATCACAAACACAGTCAACTACTTTAAACAAACAAGCAACTACGCTAAACATAACATAATCAGGACCCTACTAGTCCAAAGAGATAGGAGAAGGACGCGGTGCATCCTTCTGGATGCAGCACAAAATTTCATGTATCTTCTTGTAGAGCTGCTTGTTCCAGCACTCTTGTCGTTCAGCCCTCTCAGACACCGCTCGTTCTAGTGCTGCAATACGCTCTTCTAAGCCGTCGACGGGCTGGTAGTCCTCGTCCTCATCCTTAGCCTCATCCTCTGCCTCCTCCGCAATGTCTTCCCCATCTTCAGGCTCATCTTCCTCATCACTGCCCCACTCTCCTGCAAGTCGAACATTCAAAGGTCCCTTCCTTGATTTCTGTGGTGCTTTGAGCTTCAGACGTCTCACATTCTTTTTGTTAACCTCATTAAACATAATGAGACATGTGGTGGTGGAGGCAAGCCCAAACTGTTTGGCCAACTGACACGCCAAACGTCCAAAAGGCAGATTCAAGGGTCGTGAAGTGGAAATGGGTTTGAGCATTTGGGTAAGTACAATAGAAGGTAGGCATACCATGTCTTGCTTACCCACCCTATACAACACCTCAACCATGTAAGGAGTCATCTCAATGTGGTTTCTTGCTCGCAGATATATGTTGTGGACAAAGATGTGGTGTAGCTTGTGGTACACAGGCAATAGATTAGAAGTCCTCAAGAATTTCCCTTGTCCCATTCGGCGTAGTCACCACATAGGAACTTGGTATGAGTGCAACTCATACTTCTCCGGTTCGGGTCTTCTTCTCTCACCACGACACGTCTTAATGGTACCCCGATGGCACTGGTTATCACATTCACGTCAACATGGCGCAAGACCCCATTGACGTCCACATCGAACCCTAACGGGTTGGAATGGGGATTCCGCACAGCCGAATAAAATTTCTCCACAGTAATTTCATTTGCGACGGCTGTGGGGTGAAAGATGGGGTCCCATCCTAGGGTCGTGAGCAACTCACCCATTGACGTGTCTTCGAAAATGTCAGGGATATCCATGCGAGCCTCATACGTGATTTTTCTGCCCGAGTATTTCGTCCATCCTTTAGTCCGAGGGCCACGCTCGGACATTGCCTCTTTCCTTTGAGGCCCACGAGAGGAGGCCGCCCCAGAGGCATCCTTTTTCTTCTTGCTCACTGGGCGACTAGGGCCTGCCCAACTCGTCGAGCTCTTTCGCTTGCCCATCATAGCAATCAACAAAGGGAGGAATATAAAAGAAGCAATGGAAGAGAGGAACCCAGCCATTTGTATTCCTATAGGTAGGGGAAACTCACCAATCCAAGGCAAAGAAAGCACAACCGACGATTCTCGAAGTCCAAGTCCAAGCAGCACTCCAAAAACCAATGTCCCTTGAGCGTAGTTGGGTGCCAATCCAAGGGAGATAGAGCTTGGGGGAGGTTTTTAGAAGTCTTAGGGAGCTAGGGTTTTAAAGGGGAATAGGGGAAGTTGAGATGGAATAGGGCAAATGGGTTTTAGAAACCCATTTAAAAAAATCATATCCGTCGGTTTCGGTGGATCGACGACCATGCTTCGGTGGACCGAAGCTGCAGGGTTGAATCCCCAACTAAGGCTGCGTACACCGGTTGGAGCCGAAGGTCTTTGTTTAGTAGCCAAAGTACACTGGACAAGCCCATCGGTGGACCAAAGGAATCATTCGGTGGACCGAAGAATCGATGCAGACCATCCCTTCGGCGCGATCTCGTTTGGTCGGTTGGAGCCGAACGAGCCCTTCGGTGGATCGAAGGTCTTTGGTTTTCAACCGAAGGCCCTTGGACAATTCCTTCGGTGAGAGGAGCCCCGTCGGTTTGAACCGAAGGTCTCTGGACTACTTGTCGGTGCACAGAAGGATACCCTTCAGTGGACCGAAGCCTACTAATCACTTTCTTCAAAAAGAATGAGTTTCATTACCCCCCCCCCCCCCCCCCCCCCCCCCCACCCCCCCCCATGTTAGGGGACCCCAAAATGACTTACTCTTATCCTTAAAACCCACCTACGAAATCCTACTTCGCTTAATCGGACTCTAAGCATGACTCAATCTATCATAGAGTTGCATTAGCGTTTATCGTATTAAAGGTATACAGCTTACCTATGTCAGCTAGAAGTTTATGGCGGGTCCATAACGCACACCCTGTTGGTTTTAAACTCGTGCTCTGATACCAAGTTTGTAACGCCCTAAATCTCGAGACCCGATTATGACGTTAGGCCTCGGTATTTCGGGTATTATAGTTGCTTTGCGGAAACATGGTGTTCATACTAATAGTTCTTCGACATCCGAGTACAAGTGTAAAACCAACCACAAGAAATGAATATGAACAAGTAGATAATAAAAGATGTTATCTAAACTGAAAGACATAATCATCCCAAAACGTGAGGCACACGCACCACAGGTGGCCTCACCTAGCCAAAAGGGAAAATAAAACGTAAAATATTATCCTTTATAATCCAGAGCCACGACTCTCAAAATAAGATCAATTAGCCAGCCCCTACCACTAGATCTGATCATCGGCTAACTAAAAGTAAGAGAACTCAGCAAAGTCCTCGAACTCACCCTGCAACCTCTCCTCTTCTAATTCACCTGCAACCATCATAACTTCATCTGGGGGTGTGTTGTAACACCGACCCAGGTGCGGGTGTGAGTGATTAATTCAGTGAGAACTATATTTCGAAGTTTAACATATTATCAAACGTAGCAAACTTAGGCATTGACCACAAGCAAAACAAAGATTTCTATTCTAGTTGATTAGTGCATGAATGACATGCGTTCACACACCATGAATGTTCCGGATGACAATGAGGAACACGAGACAGTTTGGCGCCACATCAAGCAACCAGGCACCCCCAGAACCTTTAATATGAAGATGAGTTTGGATCATCCTTCGGTATACTGGCCTTTAACAGTAAGACAGTTACTTGGGTGATCTGTGACATGCATGCATGATTTTGGTCTTGTATTATTAATTCTCTTTCAAACAGCATTTTGTGGAATTCAAGGTACTGAGTCCAATCACATGTCCAAACCCGAGTCACCTGGCTCCGACGGTGCATCGTCGATTAATGCCAGTGGTCTGTGAATCCCTTTTTCTTCTACAAACATATTATGGTTCCCTTCATACTGATTAGCGTGGAATCCTCCCAACCATCTTGATCATACCGATATAGTGGGTACCCTCCAGTTTTGCTCCAAGGACACTATGGGAAGGTGAACCACCCAGCATAGGCCGACGACTTGATCACGATGTCCCATACCGCCATGACCGGCCTAAGGGACTTGTCAGGATCGTATTGCACATTCCGTTATCAGTGGACTTAACATATTTGGGGCCCCTAGGTACTCTGAATTCAATGGACTATGTTGCAACAACCATCAGTCATCCAAGTTGCCATAGTTGAGACGGAACTGATTGATATACGAACTTTCGTTTGGTTTGACATGGGTAGTTAAAACCCGCGTAGTGAATTATCGTCAACCATCCATTGTCCCTGTCCAATCAGTTGCGTCTCGGGTGACCAACAAACTCGGGTCACCCACCTCGGAAGGTATGGCTAAACATTTCATATCATATCTCACCTTATACTTGATTGAAATTCCACAACAACGAAACTTAGGAAAATCCTAATAATTTGAGTATGTAGACTGACTTTAATTTTAACCACATGTGAGCATGATCCACACAGGAATACGTAAAAAGGCAGTTATGAGACCATTTAATTCATTTAAGCATTTTATTAAACACATGCACTACATAATTTAATAAACAGTATAATTGCAATAAATCCTATCTTAAAATGATCAACAACGATTCGTCCTAAATCTAATAGCTACATCAATCTTAAATTGACAACATTTGATAAATGCAAACCTAGAAACATAGTCCCGCACTTTAGGGTTTAGGGTTTTTGTACGATTTCGCAAAACTAGGTTAGGGCCGACGGGTTACAATCCTGTGAGCACGAAATTTGTGGGGTTAGGGTTTTATAACATCCATTTACAATCATAAAAAACATGAGGGACGGAAGTTTCTACTTACCAACTCTTGATAATGAGTTGAGATAGTTGTCGGTGGCTCAAGACTATAATGAAGAAGAGTAGCAGGTCGGATCTCAAGTCCTGAACCTTTCCTCACTCAAGCACTCCAAATCTCAAATCCTCTAAGTGACTTAATCCTCAAGTTTTCTCTCCAAGTAAAGGGGTGAATGAGTGTTGAAGGCAAATGCCTCAACATTTCCTATTTATAGGTCCAACAAGATCTGGATAGCCCTATGACTTGTAATATTTAGATTTTAGTCCATTGGAGGGCTGATTTGTTTAACAAGGCCCATTGGGTCCCACACAATGCAAACCCAACCAGTCATAAGATCGGTCAAGTTGAGATCTACTATGGGCCGACATATCTCGCAGATCAGACATGGCGATCAACTGCCACAGTGTGATACGCGATTTAACAGTCGTCGTGCCACGATCGGATGAGCGGTAATAGGGAATAACTTATGGATTGATTTGTGATAGGGGGCCTAAATCTCACAACGTTTCAACGGTTCAAAGTCAATTACGTGAACAATGACCAAATGGGCATACATAGATTTCCTAATCTAGTTCACTTACACATCTCATGTGCACCACATTCGGAACCCAAATCGAGTGGTCTAGCCGCTCGGTTTGGCTTGTCGTCCACGTGGGTTGTCAAGCCCACTAATATGAAGGGCCATATCAATTCTTGAGTCATTCAGTGATTCATCAAGAATCCCACAGATGATTGGAATATTCAGGGTCCCACCATGGGACAGTGGAGTTTGGTAGCAGATGGGTTTGAAACGAGGTACAACCATACGCACAACCCTTATGACATCACCACAGGTAGGTGAATTTTTTAGGACGTTACAAAGAGTGGTTGAACTCATACAATTGACAACCTTACTTGTCGAATTTGAGCCTCGTTGATGCGATGCTTTGGGTTGCTTGATCTCCGCTCTCCCGTGCTTCAATCAGTTTTCATTTGCTCCCCCGATCTCTGATACAAGTGCATCATCAATGCTCTAGTTCCAAGATCGACTACCTTGCATAAGATGCTCTGATGGAGATGCCTAAGGTGCTAGGAGATGGTGTAAATTCTCTACAACTAGTAGGATTTAGTTGCCTAAAGGAATTCCACCTAATTGAATCTCGAGAGAGGTTTAGACCAAGGATATACATATGGTATATATGTCTAAAATATCTAGAGATAAAGAGGGAACAAGATCATCTTCTTCTTGAGTTTTGAATATTCCATTTTTGTGATGAATCATGAGGAAGATGGCCTGTTCGGGTTAGGATTAGAGCCTTTAATGGTTTACAATAGTGGTGATCTCTAAAACACTAAAATCCCTCTCTGAATGCCCAAAAATGAACTTTCAATTTTTATAGATAAATCTCTAACAGTAAAAAAAATGGACAGATTTGTATATTTTCAATGGATCGAAACACCTTCCAATGGATTGAAGGTATCTTCGATGGATTAAAAATCCTACACCGATAGATCGAAAAACTGTCCAGAGAGTTTATACAGTTACTGGACATCCAGTCGATTGATTGAAACATTTTCCAATCGATCGAAATCTTCACTCTGATGGATCAAAGTGATTGGTTCGATGGATTAAAAAACTGTCCAGAGAGTTTACAATATTGCTGGACCAATTTTCGATAGATCGAACTGTTCTTTGATGAATCAAAGTCCCATCGGAATTGAGCTTTGATGGATTAAAGTCTACTAAAAAATATTGTTTGGGTTAGTTTGTTTACAGCAGCTTGCACCTCTTTTATTAGCCTAATTTATCATAGTTTTCTAAGTGTTCTAAGGCTAATGATGATGACTAAGGGTTTTTTTATTAGGTCCAAGTCATCTAGAGGTTTAAGGTGTTTTCGTTCTAAGGGTTAGGGTCACCAAGGCATCTCTGTTGCTTGTTTCTTCTTTCTTGATGATGCTTATTTACTTGAATATTTGATCTTCAGCTTGCCAAGGCTCAATCGACATCACAACACATGGACGCACGTGATTGACAAATAAAGTACACTAGTATGCCATAGAAAAGTGCACTAACATAGTTTGTTATAGGCCGTCCTCTTGCCAGTTAGATGTGCATCTCATATATCTATGCGTTTAAATAAAATTCAACTTGTGAATTATATGTCATGTTGTTATATATATTTCTTTGGTATACGAGAATAACATGTATAACCTTCGGTGATTTGTATGAGTGTTTGGGGTTTACTTTTTTTACAATTACACTTAGCATCATGTTCGAACTATATGTGTGAGAATCCTTACTTCCGTTTAAAGATTTTACTCGGCTAATATGTCGTGTGCGTAATTTTAGAGGTATTCTTTCACTATATTGGCCACTGACGCCTTCTCATTTAACATGTACAAATGATTATGAGTAGCGTCGGATAGTTGTGTGCATGAAGGTCTCTTGTTGAGCCTGGTGAGGGAGTTGGGAGTTGGGAGTTGAGGAGCTTTGTGATAGTGAGGTTAAGCTACGCGAGCCCAACTCGTAGATTTTAGTTCTCCCCTTTGTTGGTTGTGTCTCTTGTCCATTTTGGATATTGTGACATTTTGGATATTATAGTTTCTAAAATCCCTAGCTGAGAGAGTTTTGGATTTGTATACTTTCGACTTTAGCCCTGTCATTCTTTGATATGATTATCCTTATTTATCCTTTGATATCTACTACTCGAATGAAAACTATTTTGATTATGGGTGTAAATGTAAATCTAACTAGGTGGCACGTGGAAGACTCACATGCATGTGAGTTATTATTAATTATAATATTTGAGCTTTCACCGTAAGAGTATTATACTCAAGCTTTGAAAATCGAAGCATTACAAGAGTGTTATCGGAACATTTACCCATTATTTAATTAACACCCTTGAATTTAAGATCTGAATCTCCGTACTCAAGTGTCAGGACGTTATAAATATCAAAACATTATAGATTCACATGCCGTGTGCATTAAATCCTCCTATAATAAGGCCGCCATTACATGACAAGATTTAATTGGGCCATGCGTTGCTATCAAAGATGGAGCAGCGGATGTACCAAAGTGGTTTGGTTGATTATGTACTCAACCAATGTCATACAAGCTGGCTTATTCAAATCTCACCACATGATGCCTTATCATGTTGCCTCACCAAATTCCTCCCCACCATGGGAACCAGTGGGGGGAAAGCCCAACCAATAAAACCAATGGGAAGGTTTATGTGGCCCACCGTATTATGTGTATATCATACAAGCCATTCATCACCATGCTTCACTAGAACGAAGGAACACAAAACAATATAGGCATTCCAAGATAGGTGGGACACACAAACGAATTTAGAGGTTTTACACATGATCTACATTGGTTTCCCATGGTGTGGCCCACCTGAGTTTTGGATCGGCCTGATATTTTGAATCTACGGTCAGCATGAGGAAGCTAATCACCAAGTACCGCTATTAATAACAAGTGAGGCTTGTGAGCACTTTTCTAACCATTTCCACCAGATTCACTACTGTTGATCTGCATGATGAACTGCTTGGATCGGATTCTAAGCTTAGCCCACCGGTTTCTGTTGGTCCGCATGATGAACGGCTTGGATATGGCAAGCTGGCACCTACGGGTGAGTAGCACAACAAGCACATGTAGCGGGGATCATACAAACTACATAGGATTTAGTAGATTGGTGGCATGAATTCTTGATCCAGACCGTTCATGTGATGGCCTCCAACCCAGATTGGAAGATCCTAAGGTTTCTAGGTTTTACTATGCTCATTGACCATAAACCGTCGATTGTTATCAATGGTTACCATCTTGCGACATGGAAAGCTTTTGAAGCATCGTCCACTTACAGCGGTACACACCAGAACAATGGTTGGGAACACGTACCCATGCAGTCTTCACTGCATATTTATGAGAGTGAAGACCTTTCATCTCACGCCCGCCTTAGCCCTCTGGAATTGGGTGAAAAGGCAAAAGCATTTGGCACCGTCAATTCAATTTAGAGGCAAATGATTTTGAAATCTCCTGTCTTTTCAGTGAAGTTGTGTCATTGTGTGTGAGGTGGCTTTTTAAGTCTTCCCTTTCAAGAGGAAGAAGAGTTACATCAGTAACAAAAGCGGCTGAGCTACTGATTAACTAGGCTTGCCAGTGGTACCCTAAAACAGCTCAATCTTACATCACTAAAATCATACTAATAGGATGATTTGAATTCCAAACGTTGGTCATTCAATTTAAAAGTTAAAAACACTGGCGAGGCACTTATTTGTGATCCTTGGAGGCCCACCCAAGGCTCATTGATAAAATATACCAATAGAATGATCTAAATTGTCCAAACATTGGTCATCTAAAGGATTAGTTAAAAATTGTTGCGGAGTTATGATATTTATGTTGGTAGCTTACTTAGGGGTTCAATTTTTTTTTTTTTTTTTATATATATAAAAGTATATGTTTTATTGAGCTTATTTTAATTATTCCATCAAATATCACATATGTACAATAATATTAGATATTAAAGCTAATTTATTCAATTAAATTCAAATTCTTATAAATATACTAATAAATCTCAAGGCAATCCAATTGCATAGATCCAAACATAATTGCTTTACATTCTAATTACAAGTTGGCAAACATATCTAAAAATTCAAATTTACACAAATTTCAATTTAATTATAAATGAGACACTATTGCGTTCCAATCGCAACGTGCCAAACAGAGAAAAAAAAACTTTTATACTCCGCAAAAAGGTGATGCTTGATGTGCCGTCAGCAGAAAATGAGAAATTCTACGCATGCTACCAACTTAAACCGTCCAAATCCAGCGCCTGATTCATATGCACAATCTCAAAAGTACATCCATTGGACGGCTGCAGTGAAAAAATCAACAATCAGAGTACACGATCCTTCAACCGATCTATTTATATTGACGTGATGACCCATCCAAAATAGTCCCCATCATTTGGACGGTTCACCTTCCTCCAGGTCTACAATTCCCGAGTGCATACAACCATCACAGTCCAGCCGAGTATAAACAAGTCGTCCACCTCTAAGAAAAATCGGCCAAGAGATCCAAGTCAGCGAACGTGAAAATCGAGATCACGGCGACCAAACCGAAATCACACGCATAAATACTCGCATGTGGTGATTACAATATTGTATCTCTCCCTCTCATCTGCTTTGCAAAGAGAGAGACCAAACGCTCCCTCTTATCTATGTTTTTTTTTTCATCCTTATCTTTCTCAGCCACACTTCTTCCTGATAAGACCGCTATTTCTACCATTTTCCCTAAATATAGCGGTTTTCCTGTAAACACCTCTGTCAAGAGAAGAGTGTGACGTGGGTGGTTACATGTCCCTACGGTAATCTTATTCAGACGCCTCTCTACCTCTATCTTCAGATCCTTATCCGAAGCCTTGGAATTCCCTATTTGTCTTTTTCCCTCTCTCTCTCTCTCTCTTGTATCTAAATCTTCTCATTCCTTCTATCTCTTGTATCTAAATCTTCTCATTCCTTCTCTCTCTCTGTTTCTTTTTTTTCTTTTTCGTCTCTAAATATACCGGATTTCTTCTGCTAGGGTTTCATTTTCTTCTCGTTTCGTGTTTCGAAACCCTCGATCGCGTTTCTTCATTGTCTCTAATTTTAATCGAATCGAGGGTTTCTTCTACTTATTCTCCTTTTCTTCCTTCTTCTTTTTTTTGAGGGTTTTATGGCATTGGTTTGGACGGCTCTGTTTGAGATCTTGCGGAAACCGACGGTCGGGGATGTTGTTGCCGAGCTGGTTTTATTTCTGGGGCCGTTGTGGATTGCGGTGCTCGTAGGGCTCGTGGTTGGCTGGGTTTGGAAGCCAAAATGGGCGAATTTGGGGAGAGAGAAATCGGATTGCAGGGAGAAGTCTCCGGTCTCTGAGGATTTGAATTTGCAGTCGTCGCCATCGTCGTCTGGTTTTAGTTTGATGCCGAGCTTGAATTCATTAAAGGTGCAGCTGCCGAATTGCATCGGTTGGATTTCGGACGATAGGGAGGCGGGAAGTAAGGCGTTTGAGAAGACTGCGGCAGAATCTGAGTCCGGGTACTTTGATTTCTGAGGTTTTGCTATTCTTTCTTTTTCTTCTTCGTTTTGAATGCTGTAATGTGTTGGGTGCTTGCTTAGACTTCTGTTTTCTCATTGCATCAATCCAATTTTCCAGTGGCCTGCAGCTAGAAAATGAAAAATTGGCAGTGACTTCGGAGGATTTAGAGTATTTATTCCAGCTGGTTGAGGTTACCGATGGGGGTCCCACATGGATACAAATGATGGATCGCTCCACACCGACTATGAACTATCAAGCATGGCGGAGGGATTACGAGGTGCGTTTGGGTGGTCATTTATCTGATTTGTTAGGATAACACTGATGGAGTTTGGAATTGGAAATTGTGGCTTTGAAAGTACCCATTTGTGTAATTGAGCTAATATTATGGCTGGATTGTGTTGTTATAGACTGGCCCGCCTCAGTACCGTAGCAGAACCGTCTTTGAGGATGCAACACCTGAGTCAGTTAGGGACTTCTTCTGGGATGATGAATTCCGATCTGTGTGGGACGACATGCTGATACATTCCACAACCTTAGAGGAGTGCCCCACCACAGGAACTATGGTAGTTCATTGGGTTCGAAAGGTGTGAATTTTCATGTTTGATATTTGCTGTTCATCTCTTGAATCATTGTCTTGGTTGCATTTGCTTATGTACGTATTCTTTGTTATGTGGCAGTTCCCGTTCTTCTGTAGCGACAGGGAATACATGATAGGTCGCCGGATTTGGGAGTCAGGAAGAACTTATTATTGTGTGACAAAGGTGAGATAGGGCATATGGTTTTTAAATTGCATATGATTGAAACCGAGAGTGGCTAATGCCATTTATCAAGAAATATCTGTTGCAGCAAGCTCTTATAGTTTTTGAATCTTTCATCACGTTGTTTGTGAACCATTCATTTTGGCACCCTCAAGTAGCCCTTCGAATTGATTCCTCTGCCCTTTGATATCCTTATTCGATTTGTTTATGGTTGTCACCATAAGATGACTTCTTCTTTATTCCACTGGTGCTGACTTTATTCCATTGGGCTCTTTATTCCTGTTGGTGCATCATTGGATTTTTCATTGCAACGGATTCTTTACTCTATCATAGCTCATCTTCATTAGTTTTTTTGTTTTTTTTTTTATTTTTTATTTTTTATTTTTTGTTGTTGTTGTTGCTGCAACGTTCAAAGTGCTCAGGGTTGCTAGCCCCTGGCTAAATGCTTGGCAGTCTTGAGGTCTCGGGTTCAGGCTCAGCCTGCCTTCATTAAAAAATAAAAATAAAAAGAACTATCAAGATTCTTGCTACTCAATGTAATCTGTCTTACTTTGGAATCTTATTGTTAAATCTTTTGTTACCGATCTCGTTTCAGTCTTTCTTTGGAATCTAATTGTTAAATCTATTGTTAGGCATCTCTCCTTTTTCTTATTCTTTTTTTCTTTCTTTATTTATTTTTATCAGCGATCCTTCTCCTTAGCCATTGATCGCTCTTTGTCCTGCTTACTGAACTGCCATGGTGTAACATCAAGCATAATGGATGAACACATTACAAAACAAATTTATTATTCTTTTCTTTTCTTTGGGTAAAGCTGTCACCATGACTAGTATAGGATTTGTTGCAAGGACTGTTATTACTATTTCCTGCCATTTTAAGAATGGTAGACATTTGGTATGCTGTCTTGTTGTTTAATTTCATTCTAAAAAGTGCTTGGAGAAGTCCAGTCAACATTCCACCTCATTGACCTTTAGTTGGCATTTTTGGGATCACCAAGTGGAAAAGCAGGTCTGCCCTACCCCATCTGATTCTTGAGCCATGAGTCAATGGTTGTATGAGGGAGGAAGAGCCAGTAGTTGTTCCCAAATGACTGAACCAAGTTTTGTGGTCTCTGCATAGTTGAAATCCTCAAGTTTGACATGAACGTTAGTATTGGTGTCTAGTCATGTCTTATTTAGCCTCTCCGGGATGTAAACTTTTCTTTTTTCTACCTATCCTTCTTGATCTTTTCTTCCCTTGTTCCACTTATTAATTTATTAACAACATAAATTGTGTATGCAAAATGACAACTATCTAGTCAGAAGGTTTACCATAATGAAGCTTAGGCTGAATATGGCAATCTGGACAGAAATCAGGATTGAACTTTCCTTTAGAGTTCAATGTTATTTTTCATTGGAAAATGACAAAAATCTTATAAAAGAAAACGAGAGGAATACAAAATAGCCTAGGGTTATGAGTGACCCTCTCACATCAAGCTAGCAGCCCTAACACTTGACAAACTAAAGAGCGCCACAGAACAAAATCTAAACAGAGTATCGAATAAGATGATCTCACCAATGCCATCTGATTTTCTTAGAGTTAAATGTTGAGAGTTCAGTCATTTTCTATATGTTTGATTTGGATGACTTACTGATCATGATTTCTCTGATGCTATATTATTTGTTTTCTTATTGTTTGGTTGTCTAGCATGTTGAGACCTCTTCAAAGATTTAGAATATATTTCTCTAGCTATATTATTTGTTTCCTTATTGTTTGGTTGTCTAGCATGTTGACTCCTCTTCAAAGATTTAGAATATATTTCTCTAGATTTATTTTCTTGAAAATACCAGATGCAACCCCTAGCATGTGGTGGCTTGGGTCCTAGGCTTCTCCCCTTTACTGTGTGATTTTTTTCGTTTCCATCACTTGATTTTCAATTTTTTTGTATGTCTGTTTAAAATGTGCTTAAGCTATGTGATATAGACATGAAGATGTTTATTCGTCCCATTTCTACTTTCTGATGATCACATTTACCATGTGATTCCCATCTTGGTTTAGATGATCTTTTGTATTAGACCGTTGGTAATTAGCAAAGTTAGAGGTCTTGTTAAGGAATGGTCTGTCTTTGTTAAAGCCATCTGGTCTTTGAGTTAGGTCTTGGTCTTGTTGGGTCGTATTCTTTCCTTGCTTTTGCGAGCTTCTAAGCATACTGCTGTTACTTCGAAAAAAGAAGAAGAAGAAGGAAAAGAAAAAAGAAGAAGCTTAATGGCTTGATCTAGGTAACAAGAATATGCAAATATTTATAGGCCCCGTGTCTGTTTCACTACTATCATTAGAGATGTTTGGGGGCTGGATGCCTGGATCCTGATCCTTCTCTATTGTGCAGTAGTTATTTATTTATTTGTTGTCATTCTTCTTCTTCTTCTTATTATTATTATCTTTTCTTAAGGGGGGAGGTGTGGGTGTACCTATAAGTATTCATATGTTTTATATTTTCTACTGTTTCTGTGGATATGCTGCTGTATCTGGTGCCCTGTAGTGACATCTCCAAGATCCCATATCCAGGGATGAGATAGACATGCATGACTGTTTCCAACTTATTTAGATCTTGGTCTATTGTATGTATCCTTCAAAAAAATAGCATGCCTTAAGTCTGAAACTTGAGTACCTGGGTAACGATAAGTTATCCTCCCTTCTCTAAATTTTCTGGGTTTGAACCCTAGACCTGCTAGTTTTCTAGACTTTAGGAACCGTATCAAGTGGACTTCAAGCCTAACTACTGAAGATTTATAGGGAATTGTTTTAGATAATGAGGCCTCAAATGCCACAAGTTGGACAATAAGGCTATCATCCATCTAGTGCATAATTGTTTGTGTCATGCGTGCATGACATCCAGCCTGTCTGACACATTGGCCTGGTGGGCCACTCTTATAATTTGTATCAAATTGGCAGCTGTCCATTGATTTCCGCGATGTGGCCCACACAATAAGTGGATAAACCTGATTTTTGCACAAATGTTAGGGTCGACCATTTTGACAGGTATGTATGTTGTATGTACAGGACACGTTGACACCTATGCACTAGTTGGAGGGATATCATCCTTGATCCTACTTAGTTGTGTGTAAGATCTCTTAAATAATTATATTTTTGAGGTCTGGCAATCCCTGCAGTAACCATATTATGAGTATTTGGGTGTTGAGGATTCATTGTACCTGATCCTTACTATAATTGGGTAAAATAGGTCTTGATGTGGTAGTGTTGCTTCAGATGGATCTGAGGGAAATGTTAGTTGATCAGGTTAAAATGGTTACAGTCCGACTATCATCAGGAACAGAACAGGAGCAAAAGTACTGTTCAGTGTTCACACTTAGCTTAAGCTGGTGTCCCATGTGTCTGGTATCCACTGACTGGAAGATTTTCCAGATGAAATTAACCATAATAAACATCAGCTGCTTCACTATTCTGAAATTTTCTTGGGATCATAGTCCATTTCCTTGTTTCTGTAGATGATATCTTAATTTCCTATGCATCTGGTGTTCATTGACCACTTGGTGTCAGAATCTGTCTTCATGTTTCTGTAGAGAATATCAAGTTGAGATGCCTAGTCAGATTGTATTTTGTCACCGACCATTGGATTGATCACTGACAGGAGTATCAAAGATCTGGTGATGATAGAATAAATGACTGACAGTTTCAGGAATAACTTCTTAAGTCAGCTACTGAATGGATGTTATTCTTGCATAGAGCTGCATCTCCCATATCCCGAGTTATGAGTGTTCCTTAGTTTACAACTTCAAATTTGGTAGCATATAATATATGGTAACATACCTTGACATCATCCATAATTTCAGATGTACATAACTCTTTTATGCCACTTTATTTAATTCAAAATTCAGCCCCCGTCTATCCACTGGTATTTTGGTTCAGCATGCATCAATTCAGTACTTGTTCCTAATCCTTCTGAAGAGTTACTTGAAGCAGGCTGACTGTATCTGCTTTATTAGGACAGATCTGTCATGTTTACTCAGTGTTTCAAAAATCAGTCTGTGCCGTGACCTATTTTTGTCAGTGGTTCAGTCCAAGTTGGTCCAATTGCCAAGTGGAATGGTCCAATCCATGAAGTCTATGTATAGTATAAATAAGTACAATAACAGATTTGTTACAACTAAGTACATATGGTAGAGTGGTGATGATGCCCCTTTCTTAGGCAAGGGGTCATGGGTTGGGTTCAAGCCCCTTGCTCAATGGTAGTCAGGGTGTCTCAACATTGAGGTCTTGGGTTTGAGACCAGCTTATTTATTACAAATAAACAAGGTCGTGGGTCTACCCCAAGCATTTAAAGTTCTATTCATTAGAAAAGCAGTTGGCGAGTTAATACCTCCTGTCTGACCAGAAGAAAGGGCCAAAGCTGAAGGTTGGGCTGCTTGATCCAGATGATCCAAATGGTTCCTTGCCAAAAATGGGTTCCCAAGTTACCCAACCCTTTACTATGCCATTGCCGGGTTCTGATTCAAAATCCTTACAGAGTGGAATCAGTCATTGGTTGTAAAGAGAATTCATCATCATCATCATCTAAGCCTTATCCCAATTAATTGCTATGTGAATCCTGTTCCGCCGTTCCACACTATCAAGGGTCAGACCTTCATTTACGACCTTCATCCACGCCCTTTTGGGCCTTCCCCAAGCCCTTTTAGAGCCTTCAGCTTGTACCAGCTCACTCCTAATTGGCACAGTTCTTGGTCTTCGTTGCACATGACCAAACTATCTAAGTCTGCTTTCCCTCATCTTATTACCTATTAGTACTAGTACTACTGAGTTCCTTCAAATGTGTTCATTTCTAGTTCTATCCTTCTTTGTCTTGCCACTCATCCATCTCAACATCCTCATTTCAGCTACACTAATCCTATGTTGTCTTTCATTCCAAGGCATAACTTGTATCAATGTGCTTCATATTAGCCTATAGTTTGCTCCCAGCAATATAGCCATCCCTAACCCTCTTACGTCAAGCCCATGAGCCTGTCATCCATTCTCATTCGATCACGGTGGGGGAGCAAGTCAAAATAGGAAAACTCACATTGGGTTTAGGGATCATCAAGCTCGGACTGATGACTTCTACTACCTCAAGGTGACACTCTACTGCTGAGTTATATCCCTTACATGCCCCTATTGAGAATTAGAACTAATTAAAGGCAAAGGGTTGAGAAACTCAACACTGCCTTTCCTGAACAACTGCCTTTCCTGAACAACTTGGAGCCAGTCCTTTTCACACTATTACAGATACGGAAATAATGGAAAAATGAACATGTTGATCTTTAACGGCTCAACATTCTGTCCCATAACGCATGGCTGGTCCTATAGCCATCCTATAGAATTTCCCTTTTGGTTTGAGTGGTACACAACCATCACATAAAATTCCAGAGGCACATCTCCATTTCTTTCACCCAGCTTGAAGCTGGTTGTAAAGAGAATCTTAAGGTATTTAATGAGATACAAAAGCTTTGACGGTATGGAGTGGATGGCTTTCCAGGAATGCTTTGGATTAATTAGGGTTTCCGTGGTCTGATGCACATGGCTGTGTGTACTGATGAGTCAATTAGCCTTTTCTCTATCTGTTGTAATGCTAATAGCTTCTTTGATTAAAATATTCCATGAATGCTGTTTGCTTCCTTCCACCCCACCAAAAGGCATGGTGCAGTATATTGTTTTGTCTTCCTTCCCTAATCTGCATATGCTAATGAGGGGATTTTACCCTCCCTGCCAAACTGTGTTGTGACTCTCCTTCAACATTTTACTTTCAGCTGTCTTTTTCACATCATGATAAGATAACTTGGTTCATCTTTTGCTCAAATCCTAGTGCCAAGCATGAATTTATGCTTCTTAGTCTTCAACTCTGCTTTTGATTTAGTCTACAAGAAAAAATACCAAACCATATCAATTTTGAGGTGGAAATTGCATTTCGGGGTTGGTGGTACTCACCTCAATGGATCCTTTACCCGAACTTAAAGATTTGAGCTTACTTGTTTCAGCTTTTTTACGAAAGCCTTCGGTGACTTATTTAAAAAGATTGGCCATGATGAAATCATGTTTATCAAAGCTTGGACCATATCTGTTCTTGTTTAAAGAACTTAGCATGTGATCAGACACCTGAGACTGAATGCTTTCTTTTTCTTGGATGGACCTCATTCTCTCACTCAGATAGTTGGATGTTTTATTTGTGTATGCTTCTTAGTTCCTGAAATTGCTTACCATTGCGTTTGTCATGTTTCAGGGAGTTCCGTGCCCCTCTGTTCCAAGGCGCAAGAAGCCGCGACGTGTTGACTTGTATTATTCAAGTTGGTGTATTCGGGCTGGTAAGCGAGGTCTTTCATTTCTTGTATTTACATGAGTATTTTGACTACGATTATATGACCTTGACTTGAGGATATGCATGACATCCTTGAGTTCAATATGGACTAGTGGGCCCATGGTTCAGTTATCTGGACCATCATTATTGTGAGGACCACCATGAATAGACCACGCCCTGAAAACCTCCCACTTGAATTTACACCATTGCTATACCTTTCAAAAAAGGAAAAAGAAACGAAAGAAAGAAAAGAAAAGAAAGAAAAAAGAAAGAAAAAAAGGCCATTGTTATATTTCTTTTCTAACTATCTGCTTGTGGGCTACCAACTTGGGGCATGGTCCATCCACAGGGTCTTTAGGATCAACTGCCTGGATTTCTGAACCATGGGCCCATTTTACAAAATGAAAGCCTAAGGTTGTCTGTTTATCCTTTGGATCAATTGCATATTTCTGCACATTAGAGGTCTATTTTCAATTTCACCCTTCTGTTTCCTGGAAGCATAGGGTATCTTTTTCCGTATGGAGACTGATTTTCTTGTAAAAGGATAGAAAAGAATCCATCCATACCATGACTAATTGTCAAAGTGTCTTCACCTGTTCCAACTCTTAAACCCATGGCTTACAAATTCATTTGTGGTATATTGACCAGTGGAGTCAAAGAGAGGGGCCGGCCAGCTGACTGCGTGCGAGGTTCTCCTCTTCCATTATGAAGACATGGGTATTCCATGGGAGATAGCAAAGCTGGGCGTCCGTCAGGGTATGTGGGGTACTGTCAAGAAGATCGAGCCTGGCCTACGGGCTTACCAGACAGCCAGAAGGTCAGGGGCACCGCTATCTCGGTGTGCCTTCATGGCCCAGATCAACACCAAAGTCAATACAGAATATCTGAGATCTTTAGAAACGGCTGGTGATTCATCAGAGCTTGAGACTTCGAACTCAAACGAGAAGCCATGGGGGAGGAACATACCCAAGTTCCTCATCTTTGGTGGGGCCGTGGCCCTTGCCTGTAGTCTTGATCGGGGGCTCCTAACTAAGGCAGTCATATTCGGAGTGGCCAGAAGGTTTGCAAAGGTCGGGAGGAGGTTATGATTTTGGAGTAGCAATTCATTTCGGAAAATTCAAAATGATCTGGCAGCGGCAGCAGTTTCATTCGCTTCCATTGTTTCTAAAGAGATGGTTTCTCTCTTAAATTATGGAAGCAACGGCAGGGGGAAGGATAGATAGTATGGCTGTCTATGGTCATTGAAAAGAGATCTCATATGAGGGATTATTTTCAGCATACTTGTATTGCCGATGCTACCCATTCTTCTTTCAGTCTTCCAATTGTAAGTTGGTATTAGTAAAATGTACGAGTCTCTATTCTCAACGTGGCCCTTATGGTACTATTGCCACTAGTGTGGTCCACTATCATTTTCAATACCCCATTTTTAGGTCACTGTTTCAGTGGGCCACTTGTCACAGGTGTGATTGTGTGACCCATAGGCCAAAAGGTGGCAAGATTAAACAATGCTGTATGAGGATGGATGGTCCTGATGGATCTGCACCATTGCTCCTATTTCCTGATAATTCCTCTGCAGGCTGCCGAATCAATGGGTAAGATCATCCAATCACAGTGCATGGCCAGCGGACATGGTGGGAGTTTTTTTTTTTTTTTTTTTTGGATTTTCTTACAGGCACCACTAGTCATGTCTACCCTGAATGGCTTGTGGTAATACAATTGAGGGTAGGCTTTGTACCATCTCTATCAATCGGGGAGGGTGTAGATATCAGCTGCATCATTGAATATTTCTAAATTAGCATTGGTAAGCAAACAGGCATGTGCAATAAAGCTCACGTAGAAGCCACACTTTTGCCAGCATGGCACTTAGGTGCGAGATCCCATACATCTGACCTAATGTTTTCCCAAGAATAAATCTGGTCCTAATATTGGAAACTGGTGGATGAGTTCGAAAACTTAAAGAGCCAAAATTTTCAGAGCCATGCGATTGTTTTACAAACCATGGCTCACCTGACCAGTGGATCAACCTGATTCTTGGGCTAGGGGTTCAATATAGTGGTTCCTTTCTGATGGATGGATTGGATTGTATCTGGGACCACTTAATATCATTAGTGCTGCTGCGTTTTGTGGGCTACATGTGACACTTCAAAACCATACTAATGGCATAGTTCTACGGAGCCTCTTGTTACAGTTTCAGAACTATGCTTACTGGGGTTTCAGTTTCGACAAGTGTTCAGCAGTATAGTTTAAGATAAGTGCATGGTGCACTGGATGCAAATTTTAATACTTCCATCGTAGCGATTTGGGCCTGTTTCTAGCCCATCACTGGTCATTTGCTGATGTCATTAGTGATGTCTTTGGTGCCCTTTAGCTTCCGTCAGCTCCTTAACCGTTCATTTGGCTCCTGTGAATCCAGACACTGGTGAACGGATTCCATAGTGAGGGGCTGAATTTGTGTTTGGGTCCCTGTAAAGGATGAGAAATTGAATTCTGATGGAAATCAAATTTCCAAACTTTGCAGTTGTACGACCCCATGTTTTTACTTGGGTTGCAAAATTTTGGAAAATGATTTTCTTATCAGATGAAAGACCTAACACAAAAACTTGATCCTGAGAACATCTTCCAAGTGTACCCAAACAAGATATAATCTCTTTCATTATGTGTTTCCAAGAAATAAATTCACAAACCCTTCAAGATTCCAAGTAGCCATACGTTAGTTCCAATTTTTACCAGCATGGTTTCAAGAATCAGACAGAAGACTCATCCTAGTCAAGTCGGACTCGATTTCATTTGATACGAGCTAGCCGGACTAGACACCCCCAACACGGGCGAGTCATCACTTGACACAGGAGAGGATGAGTCGATCCAAGTCGCCCCAATCTTTTAACCATAGGTCATGGCTAATCTCTAAGCAGTGCATGGGTAGTAAGACTGTAATCATTGTTCGAATTATCCTCAACATTATTGAAATATCTCTGATATTATCTCTATTTCCAGCTCAGCGATACCGTTAACATTGGTAGCGATTCTGATAAATACCGATGGTATAAAAAATTCCAAGTATCGGCGATGTATCACTAAGTATCGGCAATGTATCACAAAATATTTTCAACTATGTAAATTCCAAGTGTCTCCGGTATCGCCAATGTATCGATATGTTCAATTTATTACGATATTTCGATAATATCCCCAATATATCAATATCACAAAAAATCATGTATCGATATGTTCAATTTATTATGATATTTCAATAATATCCCCAATATATCAATATCACAAAAAATCCGTTTATTAAAAAAAATCCATTTCAATTTTTTTGTTTTATGGGTATATGTTGTACGTAGTAATCAAATTTTACCACTAGCGCAACATGGGCAATATAAGAACACATTCTTTGGTCTCCCTTTCAGTTGCCAACGATTTTTCTATTAAATATCATGTTGTCGTAGATATTTTAAAATATTGATAGATGTTTGGATGGAACGTAAGATGCTTAGATGAATAGATGGGATTGATGGGATGGTTGGATTGATTTCTTATAATAACACGTGCTTTTAAGCGCCCCATTAAATGAAAACTTATTATACATGCATCCTTTTTATAATTTTTTTTATTTCTAAATATGCAAATATATATATTTCCACAATTTTCCCCATGTTTCCCCAATGTTTTTCAATATTTTCGGTTATTGGCGATATTATCAACAATATCGATATTGTTTCTGTATCCCCGGCTAGCAAAACTTGTAACGATACCGATACTTCGAACACTGACCGTAATACATTATCCTTAGAAGTTTTTGATACCTTAGCTGGCATATCTCATGATGTTCGGCCCCTTCTGGCTTTGTTGTGGATATTGAGGTATTTTAGGTCCTTATTTCATGTGTTACCCTTTTGCCTCCTGTAATTGGTTCATTGGTTGTATGGTCATTGGATTTGTGAACCCTTAATCTTCGGGACTAAATAACATGCTAATTTTCATTGCTTTTTAGGAGAGTTTTATATTACAAGGAAAACAGAACCAGCAGTTCGTACTTGATGGCTGATGTCCATGGTTGGCCCACTTAAATGAGTGGCTTGCTTGATTCATGGCAGGCCCCACGTGATGATAGGATGAAATTTCAACACATGTTGCAAATTGTGGCATGTATGCCAATACCCCTTCTCTTCATGTATAAGCATAAATAGGAATGTGGCTACTAACATTCATGCTCCCCTTCTCCACTATCACTGATGCCAAGTTTCAACTAATATTCTCAGGTTGAATGCATTTCCTTATGAAAATTTAATTTAATAGATTATTTATTTGAAATTTTATTAGTAGATGGAATAGAATGTAAATAGTATAGTGAGCATGAACGTCTATCACCATCTCTATTCAGCCTTTCTTGAATATAAACTGCTCCATCTTTCACACAGGGAGAGTTTAGCGCATCTCTGAATAAGCAGTTTTGACGATAGTCGAGCGGGTCTATGAATAAAGGAGCTTTGATGTTGCAGCCTTTCTGAATATTGATGGGCGACGGGAAGGTGATGGTGCAGGTGTTTTTTTTTTTTTTCTTTCTTTCTAAACCTGTATAAGGAACTGGACATGCATAGAAGGTGGTGTTTAAAGATTGGTTGGGGAGGGATAATTCAATGAAGTTGGAGAACCCCTTTGAGTGCTACACCAACATGAGGCCCCAGATGGACACGACCAGCCGGGTAGGCTTGCTATACGACCCACTATATGAGAATATGTTCCTGAAGCAGTTGTACAACCGAATATGCTGGAGCTGAGGGTGTAGTACTGCAGGCATGCATGCTAGGAAGGGCTCACCAAGTGAATGACAATGAAACAAGATTATTAAGTACTGAAAAGTACATTGCATTGGAACTCATGAATAGTCGTCTCTCTCAACTCAAACTCTAGTGTGTGTGTGTGTGTGTGTGTGTGTGTGAGAGAGAGAGAGAGAGAGAGAGAGAGAGAGAGAGAGAATGCACGAACAGTCCGAGAGAAGGTGAGTATGCTTGAGGAATTGAATGGAGGCGTTGAGAATACATCTCAGCCTTTTATTGCGTTGCATCTCATGTTTATTATCTTTTGTGTTTAGTCAAACATCAGATTGTTGTGGGAATGCGGTTATGACTCCTATCTAAAGGGACTCTAGTCATTTGATCTAAGGAGTTTGTGTAAGAAATGTAACACCATCTGCACCAGGGAGCTCTAATCTAGTAAGAGTGCCCAACCCTTACTTTAATATAATATTGTGTTTTCTCATTTTAATTTTGTTAAGATGGTATCAGCTCAGGTAAGATCCTGTTGATTCTGTCTATTTGGGCTGTTCTTCTCCTCCTTCATCCTCATCCAACCAATTGATCCACAGCCACTGTAAGATATATTTGCAATCAACAACTCATTTTGCATCATCAAATTCACCTTTGTGGTTTCCTTCATTCTCATCTTCATCCATTCCTATCTAGATCAGCTCTGAAGTCGGTAACAAAGGTGAGAAGCCCATTGTTGTTGTAAACATGGCTGTCATCATCATCAGAAAAGACCATCTTAGTAATGGATTGTGGTCAAGTGGGAGCTGGTGTCCACCACCATTTTTTACACTATTTTCGTTGTTTTTCATCGTTTGATGTACATGTGATGAGGTGTTGTTTTAAGGTTGAAGTGGGGGTGCTGGAGAGACCTAGAATGGTTACAACAATGGTTGATCCATCTCCACTTTCCCTATGTTGTGGCCCACATGAGTTTTAGATCTTCCTCATTATATGGATGATGTCCTAACACCAGCTTGCTTAATAGATGATAAGTGTGGATGTACACAATCATCAGATCGCCACAAAGCCTTTGTTGCACATGCTCCCTAATGCTATATCATCCTTGCTGGCTTCATGCAAAGAGGAGATAGTGGAAATGGACTACTCGCACGAAAGAATTAAAATGACAAGAATGCCCTCCGTTGAAGGGATAGATACATCCTACTTTCCTCTTAAAATAAAAAGTTGACACCCCTGCTGTGATTAATAGCAGGGGTAAAATTGGCCACATGCTACTCAACAATATATATTGGTAGAGATTAGGGCATTGTTATTGATTAGTGTAATTCACTCACCATATGAAGTGGACATAAAAGCTCAATCTAAAGATAAGTTGCAATTGAAAATTTTGAACAAACCATGTTGAGCTTGAGGGAGTGTTGAGAATACAAGCTTTATTCTGTTGTATCTCATGTCTACTATCTTGTGAGCCCACATTAGATAAGCTGTGGGAACGTGTATTATGACTCTTATCTATAGGCTCCGATCATCAAATCTGAGTAAGAAGTTTGTGTAAGCAATATAACACTTGTATGCTAGAGAGCACTAACCTAGTAAACATGAGAATGTAAACACATGCAAATGGGTAATGATTAATTACCAATGTAATTCCTTCACTTTTTTCTATGCTAACAATGATTACTTGCTTTTTCTAAAACAGATGATTTTGCAAATTTCATGTGGGTCCCACTGTGATATATGTGGCTTATCCACACTGTCCATCCACTTTGCAGACTGAATTTAGGGCATGAACCCAAAATTGAGGGTGATCCAAAGCTCAAGTGGACCACACTGCACAAAACAGTGGGTTGAACACTTATAGTTAAAAACCTTTTATGACCACAATTTCCTATGGTGTGGGCCACTTGAGCTTTGGATCTGCCGCATGCCCGAAAATGTTTCGGTAAAATGGATAGATATGTCACAAACCTTATAGTGGGCTCATGAATTTAAGTCCATCATTTTCAAACAACATTTCAAGGAGGAAATACTCATTTCTGCCAAACACATGTAAATAGTAATTATTACCCATTTACCTACATTTACGATGGAATTGGAAGAAAACAAACACCCCCTAAAAATGCCCAAGGAGTCTGCAATTCAGTATGTAGTTAATGAAAGGAGTCTTTTATGTACCGAATGAAAGGGTGCATAATAGCCAAAGTTTGGACGGTTTTATAGGACCAATTCAAATGTGCCTATTGTCTACTTCTGCCCCCATTAATCTGCCTACGTTGCTTTGCCCTCCACACTAACTAGTCCATGTTGCCATGCTGCTTTCATTAATTGAGCATGCAGTCAGATCCCACAGATCATTCGCCCTAGGGGTTTGCTGCCCCACTGTTAGTACACCCACCCCCCTGTTAGTCATACCGCAATGTTAGCCACTCCCATTCTAGGAATCGATGTCATGTCCTCAATATTGAGACGAGGCTATCTTCACTCGGTCTACCACTGCTGCATTTGCCTTTGTAGGAGAACCAAGCACCCTTAGATGCTGAACCATCTCAGCTGCTAAAACAACACGTCAAGGACCCTCCACGCAAACCAGCTTGGGTGGTGGTTTTGCATACCCTTTTTTTTTTTTTGGTTAGTCATGCAACACACCCACCATGTTAGTTGCACAACACACCCAAACAGTTTAGTCACATGATGCACCCACACACCAGTGGGGTTAGTGCGTCTCCTTAGCACTCGAACTTGAGACCTGCTGTTGAAACACCCAGGGTTTTGCATAGAGGTGGGCAACGATATGATCCGAGTCGAACATGGACTAGATCGGATCGTTCGGCTACTTGAATGGGTGTGTTCGAACAATGTTCGAACAAACATTCGAACAAGGTAGCTCTGTTCAAACTCGGTTTGGTCAGGCCCAAGCATGTTCAAACATATGGATTTAAGACATTTTTTATGAGTTCGAACAATTTCGCTTTTTTTATTGAAAATATTTTTTCTACCATAGAATAGTGAATACCGATTTGTTCACAAATTATATATCACAAATGAAAAATCACAAGGTTTAAAGTTTTTAACTAACAAAAAATGAGGCAAATACAAAGCTCAAGTGGATCACACCACAAGAAACAGTGAGGAGAATGATGTCCACCATTGAAACCTTCCTAGGGCCCACAATTATGTTTATTTGTCCTCTCTCTCTCTCTCTCTCTCTCTCTCTCTCTCTCTCTCTATATATATATATATATATATAACCAAGTCGAACGAACGAGTCGAGTTGGTCAATATTCGAGTCGAACAGGCTGTGATTGAAACTGACTCGATTTTTTTTTTGAACAAAACATATTTGTTTGAACACAAACTTTCTGTTCGAACAGAGTTCTACCGAGTCGATCCGCCACAACCACCCATGCACACACACCAACATTCACGCCATAGTGGGATTTCACCGGTACTCGAACTCCACCAATGGATACTCGAACCACCTGGATTATATAACCATGGCCCCTAGTTATCTAAATGAAAACCCATAGGACATGGATGTAGGCTTTGCTTAGAAACATCTGATTACAAAGTCAATATCATGTTCCTACATGGCAGTAAGCATTCGGCCACAAAACCCTAAACAAATCTTGTGATTCAATATAGGGAAATCACCTGGTTCATAAAATGAGAAATTGTATGCATGGAATATATATGTAACTTGAATTAAACCTCCAAATCACGTCCAATTGTAGGCAGGTCAAAGCCTTACAATCAGACTGGACAATCCTAAACTCTGGTTAATAGACATTTGTTATTCAGTAACTTTTGTCAAACATCCTGAAAAAGGAAGGCAAGGATGGACAGCAGCACATGTAGTGAGCTTAAGGTGAATGGTGGCATATATAGTATCTATAGCGCATGCGTACATTGACGCAGCTGCCACATGTTGCATTGATGTGGTGCATGTGCACTTGTGGGATACTTGAACTTGGTCAGTCCTACATGTGGGACATTTGGCATATGCCATGCATGTACATGGACCATTGTATTCCTCATATGCACTGAACTAGAGAAAAGTTATGCCACCACTTTTGCAAAGAAAAGCAATCCATATACTGAGGACACATTGTCTTCATTTTCATTAGGTTCTCATGCATAAATGAGTCTGACAAACCATGGACAAGCTATCTATCTCGACACAGCTTGTCCTGATACAACTTTGCTCGAATACAAAAGGCCTGAAGGCGTTGGTTTCTAACCTATTTAGAATGGGCCACAAAATGTGAACACTTTATGATGTGATTGGTTACCAAACACCACCAGAAGCTACTTCTGGCGCTTCTCTTACAAAATAGAAGCTATTCTACAGTTTAGAATGGCTTCTATTTTGAAAGAAAAGCTCCTACCAAATGGACCCTAATTGGTATGCCTGGTATACAATTTTGGAGTGCATGCATATGAACCATCACATTCTGCCAGATCAATGTTTTTGTCAGCGAGAAGCTCAAAAACATTAAGTTACTAATGTTCCACAGAGAAGAAATTGAAAACAATATTTCAGAACCACAGCGCTAGTGAGAACATGCAAGGTGCACAAGCATGGGACATGAATGGATCCATTACTCTTTAGCTTGTACCTCAGCTGGTAAGTGTCATGTATGTGAAACAAATGCATAAGATCCAAATCACTCATCTATTGTGCCGCACAGTAGATGGGTCATACCCCAAAATCATGCAGTTGGATGATCCTCGCCAATAATTAAACTTTCGATAATTGGATGGACAGAGAAAAGAAATCCAAGTATTTGACATTCATCAGGTAAAAAAGCACCAATGATGGCCAGGGAAGTGCCTTGCGTCCAGAATCCAGATCTTGACCATGTGTCCAAGTGTACAGAGATCGGACTCATTGAAAACTAAATTTGATGAACATGTTTTTGCACAGAATTCTTCCTTTGAGAAAATATACAGTTAACAGTAGATTCCAGACAGAATGGCAGGCCAGGGCAGATAAAAATAGAACCTAAATTCTTAATAAATCTAAAATTCTAAGATCTAGCAACTTCTTGAGAATGCAAATAATCAATAACACTAGAAAAATATGAGAGAGAGAGAGAGAGAGAGAGAGAGAGAGAGCAGGGAAGAAAAACCTACTTAAATAGGAAGCTCATTCATCTTAGAATGAACTTCGAACAACACTATCACTTCTAGTGCAACCAACTAACCATGTGAATGCGTGCCTGATAAAGAAACATTGGAATCCTTAGACCTGAGCAGTACCTTCTGTGAACCCGGGATCTTCACATCTGTACCTCCCATCTGGGCCAATTCCAAATCCTTTAGGATCTGCAAATACATTCTCTAGTAGCTGGCTTCTTGGGGGAGGAGGGCTTGAATCAGCAAATTCCACGGCATTTTCAATAATCTCATCAATCTTTTTCTCAATGGCCTTCAATTCAGATTCATTGGCAAGATTGTTCTCAATAATGTACTTCTTCAAGGCCACGATGGGATCTCTTGCGGCATAGTGAGCCTTCTCAGCTGCCAAATCAAAGCAGAGATGTGTAGAGATGTCATCGTCAGTTAATTCAAAGTCAAGACATTTAAATGTGCAGCTCTTGCAGCATTAAGCTTCTGGGCAATGCTTAGAACTTTAATAGTCTTCTACCCTCAACAAGGGTGTGAATCTACTATGTCAAATAAGCATGTCATGCATCACAAAAATAGGATAGATATTTACACTATGAGACTTGTGAAATGGAAATAAGAAGGAAAAACAAAAAGGAATAAGATAAATCTGATTCATGTGTATCCCACTATTGTTGTACAAAGTTAATCCCTGATTTGGTACTCTTTAAGTTGAGACAAGCTGAAGAACATGAGCATGTATCTGAAGTTACTTAGAACCATGATATTAGAAATGGTTACGTTATGGCTGTAAAGGCCAGTGTTGTCAAAATCCTACGATTTACGATTTACGATATACGATTTTAGTCAAATCTTAAGCCAAAAGATTTGAATCCCAACCTTGAATCCCTTTTTATATGAATCCTACGATTCTATGGTTTGAATCCCGATTTACGATTCAAATAATACTTGTTCTCTTCTATTTTAAGCTTCACGTGCCTTTCATTTTATGTTTTTAAATTGGTGGGGGCTTTAAGAATCATTTAGAAAAGGTAAATTATTTTTATTTGTTCTTTATAAGAGATTAAATGATATATATTCTCTTCAATGTTAAATCATGCAGCTTTTTTTTATGATTTTTTGCGTCTTAACCGGTCGAAACACCAAATTGATGTATGACTTAACTGTAATGTTTTTATGGATGGTTAGGATCATGCTGACTTATATGTATTATGGAATAATGTTTAGAAATCAAAATATCTTTTTTCGTCGGTCTACAATATCGAAGGCCTCTTTTTCACCGTGATTCTACATTCAAGAAAGGTAAAACGAACATAAATTATTAAAGGGCCCATGTAATTTTTTTTTTAAGGAAAATTTTGTGGAAAATAAAAGGTGAAGGAATAAGAACCTTTAAGGGACCCTTCTAACATAGTATTACTTGGTGCATATTGATGGCAAAGAGAAGATAGATGAGTTTTAAAGAAAAATTCAGATTTATTTATATTTTTCATTTTTTTTTCAAAATTTTAAGAATTGTAAAAAATCTTACAATTTACGATACGATTTGCGATCCGATACGATTCAACCCCTACTACGATTTACGATACGATAACGATTTTGACAACATTGGTAAAGGCCATTATATAAAGGAAATGGTCACCCCCGTTACGGGGAAGAATCAGTCCATTTACGCCCCGTATCAGCACTGTTATGAGGCCGATATGCTGTTACAGGACGATGCGACCATAAAGGCCCCATTTTGATTTTTTTTTTTTTAATTTTCTTTTATTTGTCCACTATTTTAGTCATTTCAACCTTGAGGGGAGCTTAGAAATTAATTTTAAACCAAATGCAAGACTATCTAGAGGGTCAAAACACAATTGAGTGGGATTTGATAAATCAAAGTGGAGTGGACCATGTTGGGAAGTAACGGAAGAGGTAAACTATCACTTCTTTTCATTTTTTTTTTTCATCTTTATTTTGTTGTACTTATATATAACAGGCCCTAATCCACCAAATCATGCTTTTGCCTGAAGCTTAGATATAGTTATTACATAAGAACCTATAATTATGTCGTCAACTCATCATTACACATATGTAGACGTATAGACTTAATTATATATTGATATTGGATATTAGAAGCCTAAGTATAGGAGTTTTACTATTGTAGAGTCAAACATTAGGCATAAATTTGAATATCGGTATCATATCAGTCATATTGGCCTTATCGTATCCATATCGGCATGGTACGATACATGATACAAATTTATATCGGCCTGTCTTAAAAAGAAAAAAGAAAAAAGAAAAGAAAAAAAAAAGGACTGTATCGGTCTGATACGGCACATATTGACCAATACTAGCCGGTCAAACGGATACATGGATAAAAAGATAGTCAGCTGCCTGTTTTCAATTCTTTTTTCCCCCTTTTTTCATTCTAGTTTCGAATTTCTTTTACTTGAAATTGTTCTATGCCCATTTCCGACCAGATCTACACCTGTTTTGAAGATCGAAAACATTATTTTGGGCTTGAATTGAAGGATCAAATGCCGGGTGCCCAATTTGGAGAAAATATTGTTAAAAAACCTTCTTTTTCTCTCTTAGTTTTGCTGTAATCATGTCGAATCAGCATGATAACCCAAATCTATCAAATCATGCTTGATTTGGGGAAATTTTTTTCCAATTCTTGTAGGTATTTTAAGAAAATTTCAGAAAATTTCTTTTTTTTAACTTTTTTGAACTAATTGTTGTAATGATACATGAAGCAATGCCAATACTATAGATCTGCAGATTTCACACATGCATTGCCTAAATAACTTTTTACAACATTTTTTTTTTTTGTATTTTCGGGCCATATTTTGCGCATTTTTTACAACATTTTTTGAAAGTTTTTTTCTTTTTCCAAAATAAGTTTAGTGAAATGAGTTGAATGGTATATTCAGATAAATATATGTTTTTTTTTTTCCAACATTGATCCACCATTTGCTGCAGGATTCTAATTATTTTTGTATTTTCAGGCTTTTTTTTTTTTTGTTATTGTAGCCATTTTTCAAAATTTCCTTTTTTATTTTTTCAATTTTTTTGGAGGGTTAATAGATTTATGTTGTTTAAACATAGATCTAAGTTCTTAAAACCTATATCTACATTTTATATAAAATAATTTTATTTTTAATGTATTTTTGGCAATTTTCAAAAAGAAATCTCAAGTTTACCAAAGGATTCATTCACAAATCAAAATATCTTGGTAGTGCTTTTTAAGAAGGGTAATTACCAAAGTACCCGTGCATATTGTTTCTCCTTAAAAAGTAATAAAGCCAAAAAAATTTAGAGCCCGCATGGTATGTGCACGACATCCAACCTATCAAACATATGCACTCAACCATTATAATCACACCAAGGTATTCCGTATCGGTAACGGTGGCCGTAACAGTCACCACCGTTACTAATACGGGCATCAGCCATAACAGCCAACACGGGGATTTAACGACAATTACAATCCCCGTAACGGTTGAAAAAAGTTTTTTGTCCAAAAAATTATGAAAAAATACCTAAAAAATCCAGAATAATGTAAATATTCCAAATATATATTCAAAATTTTTTTTGAACATGTTTATGGTAGTGTAACGGTCCACTCTTTGGTGAGAGTGTTGTATCGGGTTGTATGGTGAATCTATGATGCGGACATCAATGGTGCACCTTTTAGAGTGTACCAGAGGAGGAGACGTCCCAGATCGAGTGTTGGAGCAAATGAGTTGATGTGGATGGACGTCGGGTCCATCAGACTCATTTTATGACACACTATGAGTATGAGACTGCAGGAGCAGCATGATCGCAGGACCGTGGGGCGGATTTCACACCCTGTCGCACGGGTGTTTTAGTCTTTAGGCCTTTTTTTATGTTTTTTTCTTATTTTTAGGCACTTTAGTGATATGGTTTAGTTTTAGGCGTTTCTATGTTCTTTTTCTGATTTTCAAGTACTTTAGTACACTTTTTTTCTTTTCGTGGCTTATACATATATTGTGAGAACCCTGCTTTTATTATTATGGAATGAATGGAAATTCATATGTTTTTCCTTCATCTTTTACCAAGGAGATTAGGGTTTTAGGATTAGCCCTAGGGTGTTGAGGATTCCACCCGGAGTTTCTTGTTTTCTCGTCTTTGATCTTCAAGGTGCGTGGAAGGTAAAATTCATCTTCTTTCAGTGTGGAAAACCTTTGTCTTCTCATTCCCGAAACCAATCTTTTCCCTTTTTCCTCTTGCTTTCTTCTACGAATTTTCTCATTTTGGCATGATCGGTAAAAACAGGATTGCTGACCATGAGAACTTGATTCAGACTAGAATGAGGGCTGGCCTATGCTAGGTTTTGGGATATCCTCATATCCTCAGGTCCCCTTTTTACATGGTATGTGTGTTTATGCTATGGGGTATGATCCTGATGGATTATCATCATCTTATTGTTGAAATCTCATAATCTCTTAGATGATAGCGGATGGTTAAATGAATTCTTTGCTTGAATGTCTACCTATTGATCACACGTACATATAGAGTAGGTCATCACATGCCCCTGCATCAATCCATGAACATGGTTATGTGTCTCTAATGTTTACACATTACAATCAAGCATTATAACTAGAAATCGGAAAAAATGGCATAAATACCACTTGTTTCAGTTTTTTTTTCTTAAATGACCCTCAGAGCTTCTATTTGCTCGAATCGCTTCATTCTACAATTTTAATCCTAAACATTATAGTAATAGTGGTTTGGATCTGGTATAGAAGAGTTTTTGAAATGAGAAAAAAAGGGGGGGGGGGGGGGGGGGGGGGGAATTGATTTAAATAGAAAAAAAAAAGTGGCAGTTTTTCGATTGTTACGGAGGTAATGGTCGTTATGTACCATAGCGGCTGTTACGGCCCACCATAATGGCCAATACGGTCCCAAAAAACCAACCGACCTGTTTCACCCCCATATCTCGTAACGGTCATGGCCGTTACCTATACGTATCGGCCTTTACGGCCATATCGTAACAAATACAGGATCTTGAATCACACATACCAAAAACCTTTCTGACTGAATCACCACATGGGTTGCACGTGCATTTTTGATGTTTTTAAGTGGTGTATATTACTTTTTATGGTGTGGCTCACCTTATGTTTAGATTGACCAAAATTATTGTTCTTAACATCATGGCAGATTACATCTATTGAATAGGTTGGATATCATAAAAATATCATGTGGTTCTCACAATTCTCCACTTTACCACTTTCTAAAGAAAAAAAAAATGTACAATGGGAGTTATGGTAATTTCCCTGCTCAAAAAGCACTTCCCTAACATTACAGTTGGTAGAGGTATTATTTGGTAAAATCCTCATTTGTGAGGAATTTTTACGTTAGAAATCCCTATTTTCAAAAATCAGATTGGATGAAAATTTATTGTTGTTCGAACATAGATCTATCATCTATGAGTTGTTTTTATGTATTTTCGACAATTTAAAAAAATGTAACTTTTCTTTTCCAAAACCAATTTGGGGAAATAGACATGTGCATGAATGGTGGATGAATACATTCATTTTCAACCCTTCTATTTTTTATCAGTTTTTGTATTTTTTTTGCTATTTTTTATTTATTTTAGTTGTTTTATTGAATGTTAGTTCTTTTGTGAGTTCATGCATTTAGTTGAATGTCTTTATTTTGAAGCATTTGATATTGATAGTGCCAATAGTTGATAGATAATCACATCAATAATATAATATATCAATTTATGATATACAACGACAATTTATATCTAAACAACTCAACATCGCAGCTTAGAACAGGTCAACCTAACATATAGCACTCTTACCAAAGAATTGTCTGAAACACCATTGAATACATGTTCAAATTACCAAAATAAAAAAAGGATTGATTCTTGGATACTTCATATTTTCCCTATTTTCTAATATTTTTCTGTTATGTTTTTGCCTGAAAAAAAAAATTATCCAATACAAGGCCTCTATCGATACGTGACGTTGCATCGTGTGTGTGTCTGTGTGTGTCCTTAAAGAAAAATTTGATTGTTACAATGCCGTAACGGCCATTACGGGGATCGTAAAGGCTGCTATGGCCCATATCGTAATGGTCATACAGCCTGTTGTCACCATTACCGAGTAGCTTGGTTGGACCATAACATCCCAAATCATGACAATTTCAATACGGGTTAATGAAAGTTTTGAGTAAACATTGAACACAACCTCTAATGTTGCATTAAAACCTCAATTCAAGGACTCAAGCATAAATTTAGAAGGTCTAAAAGAAAAGAAAGGCAAAACTCACTCTCAACCAAACCATGAGCAAAGTCTGACAAGATTGTGATTCCCCTCGTGGAAGTCTTTAAAAAGGAAAATGGACAAAATCTTACAATGCTTGTTTGTGTCACTTAAATTCACAATACAAATTCATATGGCTTATTTGGATTATATGGCTTATCTTTCAAAAAAAAAAATGATATGGCTTCAATACAAATATTAGCAAGGACATGTGAATCATAAATTGTAAATGTCAAAAAGACCAGTAGTGACCAAAGCCATAGAAAATCTAGTGTCAAAAGGCATCAAAACTGATCGAAGTTGCTAGTGAACTCTGAGAGGAGTGCAGAATGGTGCTTTATAGCAGAAAAGCAGTTAAAGAACTAAACAGAAAGGGCACAAAAGAAGAGAGAAGATTAAAGAGTGTGCAAAACTATAATGTCTAACCACAAGCAATGTGTTTCAAAGTGTTGACTGTGTCCATAACCCCACCCTATATGGTAAAGATAAAAGCATAACATCTTCAAATGATGGAGGTAGTTCCTCAAGCGGATGGTTTATTCTCTACCAGCTCGATATCATAGGTTCTTTCAGTGGACAGGGAGGCCAATTCCCCCCGCTTCCTCTGTATCTGGAGGGCTCCAGTTCCAATGAAATGCAGAGTGTTTGTATGGTTGGCGTCTTTGGATAAAACGTTCACCGTTCACCACCTTCAGCATAGAGGTATTGTGCTTCCCAATCAATGCCCTATGTGCCTCTGTGCTGAAGAAACGGTCAAATCATCTTCTTATCCACTGTAACTTTGCTAGAGAAATTTGGGGGATGATCTTAGATAAATTTAGTATGTTCTAGGTCCTCTCAGATCAGGTGTTGGATCTGCTATAGGGGTGGACAGCTTTCCCTTGGGCTCTAATGGGTGCATATTATGAAGAATGGAGCTGTATGAAGCTATGTGGGCAATCTGGTTAGAGAGAAACAATAGGATCTTCCATGGTAAATTGTCTCATGTCCCAGTTATCGTTGTCTTCAAACTGGGAGTCAGATCATTCATTTGAGAAAAGAAAAAAAAAAAAAAAAAAGGAGAAAGTTCGAAAAACAGGAGAATTTCATAAACAAAAAAGGCATAAAGTTCCAAAAACAGGGGAAACAGAGTCAAGGTGAGAAATAGAAGACCTGTTATTGGCATCATTATCATCGTCATCATCACATCATCATCATTATCATCAAAAACAGCAAGGCGGGAACGTAATCAGTTTGAAAAACCAAGAGATCAAAGCTATCAGATTCTGACTTGACTACTGTCTCTGCTGATAGTGGCTTTCTCACTTGTAATAAGAAGTATCTTAAATCAGCAACCTATCTTACTCTCAAAGGAAATCAAGCCCTTGAGCAGCGAATTTTCATCAAAACCCACTGTTTGCACCCAAACTAGCCCGCTACCCAACCTATGCAAATTTAAACTTCCACAAGAATTACAAGCTTCCTTCCCAAGAACAACACCATACAAAATACATTATTCCATGCAAGCAAGTGAAGAATAGATCAGATTCATTCTCGCAATTGAATCCCAGAATTAGAACCTCGTAAGCATACATTCTATTGAATCAACCACAAACTAACAGAAGAAACACAAATCAGAATAATCTCTAAAAGACAGTAAAAGAATGCATAAGCAAAGGCAAATTAAGAAGAAAATAAATAGTCTATAGTCCAACTGCTCACCAGGGTCACGGAGCTCATCTGGATCGGCCAACGAATGCCCCCTAAATCTATATGTCTCGCACTCGACCAGGGTGGGCCCATCCCCCCTCCTTGCCCGTGCGACTGCCTCTTTTGCCACCTCCCTCACCTTCAACACATCCATCCCATCCACATGCACCCCGGGCATCCCGAAAGCAGGACCCTTCTTCCAAATCTCTGGATCAGACGTCGCCCTAAGGTGCGACATCCCAATTGCCCACAAATTGTTCTCCACCACGAAAATGATCGGCAGCTTCCACAGTGACGCCATATTCAAGCACTCAAAGAACTGCCCATTGTTGCAAGTCCCATCCCCAAAGAACGCCACCGTCACGTGATCGCAATCTGCCTCCTTGAGGACCTCCCGTCGGTACTTGGAGGCAAATGCAGCGCCAGTAGCAACAGGGATGCCTTCGCCAATGAAGGCAAAGCCGCCGAGGAGGTTGTGCTCCTTGGAGAACATATGCATGGAGCCGCCCTGGCCACGACAGCAGCCGGTGGTCTTGCCGAAGAGCTCGGCCATGACGGAGCCGGCCGGGACCCCCTTGCTGAGGGCATGGACGTGATCGCGGTAGGTGCTGCAGACATGGTCTTCTTTCTTGAGTAGCCGGATGAAGCCGGTCGACACGGCTTCCTGACCGTTGTAGAGATGGACGAATCCGAACATCTTCCCCCGATAATACATCTGAGCGCACATGTCTTCGAAGGTCCGGCCGAGAACCATATCCTCATACAGATCTAGGGCTTCTTCCTTCGTCACCAGCTGCATGATAAAGAAAGGAAGAAGGAAAATTTGAGATTTTGAACAGCTGGATATTGATAGATGGGCCCATTCTTTCTAGTTTTGGGAGTAGAGAATTACCAGGGATTTGGAATTGAGCTTCTTTTCTTTGACGACGTCGGAGGAGACGGCGACGATTGTGGTGGAGGCGCAGTGGGAGGTTGAAGGAGTGGAAATTGAGGGCTTGGAGAGTGAGGATTTGAAGATTTTGGAAGTGGGTGAGGTGAGGAAGGAAGAGGAGAAGGGGGTTGAGGGTTTTCCAGGAGGAGATCGGACGGTGGAGAATGGAAGGGGATGGGCCATGGATGTGAAGGCAGACATTTTTTCTTTTTTCCAAGAAATGGAAGGAGTGTCTCTGGCCTTCTATGTAGTGAGAGAAGAAGAAGAAGGGCGGAGAAAACGGAGGAGAGCGAGGACGCGGACTGCGTACCTAGCGACTCATTACGCTACAGGAAATCTGTGGGGTCCACCGTGTGTATGTGTATTATCCACGCCGTCCATCCTTTTTTTTCCAGATTATTTTAGGGTACAGGGCCAAAATTGAAGCATATCCTAAGCTCAAGTGGACCCTTCCACAGGGAACAGTCGGGATTGAACGATTACCGTTCAAAACTTCTTCCGGGCGACAGGAGTTTTGGACCAAGGTGATGTTTGTTTTGTTTTTTCCTTCATTCTGGTATGTGTGTGACCATTTGAACAGGTTGGATGACAAATAAACAAGAATGTGAGCCCCGAAAAGGTTTCAACGGTGGACGTCAGTGTCCCCACTCTGCCCTGTGGTGTGGTCCACTTAAGCTTTTGTGTATGCTTCAAATTTTGGGATCAGACCTAAAATGAGCTGGAAAAACGAATGGACTGCGTAGTTAAGGCACATAAATCACGATGGACCCACGATATATACTCCTACGGGATTTTTACTGCAATAGCCCCCTGGTGTGGCTATTTTTACTAAAAGTTCAATTTCTCATGAGCTCATCTTTTCTAGCCTTTTAACGAGAAATTGCAAAACTTTCGATCCAAAATGGCCCTCTGACGAAGTGGGGAAACCCTCTTGGGCGTGAGAGTGGGATCCCCACTCGTGGGACCCACCTTAATGTTTATATTTAATCCATGCTGTCCACCTGCTTTTACAGCTTATTTTGTGCTAGGGTTCAGATAATGAAGAAAATTTGGATCTCAAGTGGGCCATGCCAAAGGAATAATTTCTATTGTTGAAACTTTCTTAGGCCCACTGTAATATTTATATGCCATCTAAACCAGCCCAAACCAGAGCTCTTTAGGCCCTTCATGATGAGGCCAACCTGATGGACGGAGTAGATCTTACATATGGAGTCCCTTTGTTTTTGTTTTTATTTTAAAAAAAAAAAAAATTAGCGCTGGAACAGTCAGCGTCGAGAGGACGCTGCTGCCCAGCAATGTGAGGGCAGAAGCCCCTTTGGGTGTTAACCCTGCGGCCCACTCATGAGATGCACCATGATGTATATGTGTTATCTACATCATCCATTCTATTTACTAGATCATTTTCGGTTGTGGACCCATATATAAGCTAGATAAAAATACCATGTTGACCACACCACGACAAATGGGAAATTCATTGTGCTCAAGGAGATTCTACAGTGTGCAGGGGGAATCCATATTGCCAGGGGGATTCCACAGTGTTAGGGGGAATCCACAGTGCTCATAAGAATCCACATTGCAAGAGGGAATCCACAGTGCTGAGGCCTCAGGGGGATTCCACATTGCTAGGGGGAATCCATAGTGTTCAGAGGAATTCTACATTGCTAAGGGGAATCCACAGTGCTCAGGGGGGATTCCACATTATCAAGGGGAATCCATAGTGCTCAGGGGGATTCCATATTGCTAGGGGGAATCCACAGTGCTCAGGAAGATTCCACATTACCAAGGGAAATCCACAATGCTCAGGTAGATTCCACAGTACTAGGGGGAATCCACAGTGCTCAAGGAGATTCCACATTGCTAGTGAGAATCCACAGTGCTCAGGTGGATTCCACAATGCCCAGGATAGTATATAAACATCATTGTAAACCCCAAAGAGGTTCCAACGATAGGAATTTTCCTACCCACCTTTTCCTTTAGCACAGTCCACTTGAGTCTTGGATTTGGCTCATTTTTTGTCACACATCCTAAACTGAGCTAAAAAAATGGATGGATGGCATAGATTTCTCACAAACATCATAGTGGGCCCCACCAAGATTCCGAGAGTAGGAAATTCTTGCAAAAGGCTTTCCTAAGAAATCTAGGTTCGTGTTTCTGCTTTACTGAAGTGACGTCGCCAACTTCCACAGCCCCACCGTGATGTATGTGTTGTATTCACACCGTCCATCCATTTGGAGAGATCATTTGAGGGCATGATCTAAAGAATGAGATAAATCCAATTCTCAAATGGACCCCACCAAAGAAAGCAGTGGGGATAATGATGTAACCGTTGAAACCTTCTTAGGGCCAGTGTGGGGCCCATCTTGGTGTATGTTTTATATATCCACGCCCTCCATCTATTTTATCATATTTTCTCTTCATCTAGACCTTTTTGACATTATCAACAGCTTGGATTACAAATAAACATTACTAAAACTTTACAATAAGCTCTTTCGAATTTTTAATGGTAGGGCACTCAATCACCACTATTTCCTATGTTATGGCCACTTGAGATTTGGATTTGCATAATTTTTGGAACACCATCCTAGAATGGTATGGAGAAATGGATGGACGGCATGGATATACAAAATATCATCCATGTGGGCCACACGATAGGGGCAACACCCACTAAGCTGTTCCCGAAGTCCCTTCAAGGACGTAGCCGGTAAGAGGCCTTCCACCCTAATGAAGTTACACCACCAACTTCTATGGGGCCCACCATGGTGTATATGTTGTATTCACACCATCCATCCATTTGGAGAGATCATTTTAGGGCGTGATCTAAAGAATGAGACAGATCCGCAATTTCTTGTGAAAAGGCTAAAAAGATAAGCCTCATGAGAAATTAAACTTTTAGTAAAAATAGCCACAAGCAGGGCTATTGAAGTAAAAATCCCATACTCTTACTCAGTACGCAATCCATATCTGCTTTTATGGGGGAAGCCAATTAGGTGTGGCCTTGACTGTTGGGCCCACATTGATGCATTTGTGTTATATCCACTCCATTCATCCATTTTTACAGATAATTTTAGAGAATTATTCCAAAAATGAAGCAGATAAAAATCTCTGGTCGATCACACTAAAGGAAACAAGGCTGAATTAACGATCATCATTAAAAGCTTAGTAGGACCTACCGTTATTTTTATTTTCCATCCAACCTGTTGATAGTGTCAAAAGGAACCGGATGAAGTGATAAAAATAAATATCAACTTGATCCAAATTTTTCGTGTCCCATAATAAGCCTTTAATTGTCTTTTACCACTGTTTCCTGTAGTGGTCCACCTGAAATTTGGATTTGTTTCAATTTTGGTCCTGTGTCTAAAATGATCTGTAAAAACGGATGGACGGTGTAGATATACTACAAGTACATCAATATGGGCCCCACGGTCAGGGACGCACTGGGCTGTGTGAGACCGGGGCCGCACTCAATCCACTCCCGCTTTGATGGATGATGTAGTGGTTAACCTCCCCCAACGACCTGCTCGTTCTCCACCGGTTCCTAAGTCTACACGCGTGTAGAAGATAGCCTATCTACACGTGCCACAAGTGTTATAGATCGATCGCTTTGGAAAGTGTGGGCCACAATTTGTACATCTCTTGGCAAAAAATCATATTGCGGCCCACGTGATGAATCAAACGGCCATATTTTTTTTTGTGTGGAAAGTAGTGATATTGTAACTATGTTTGTATGGCACTAGGCCTCTCAAAATTCCATACGACGGGCCAACCTGCAAAAACGTTGTGTTCGGATTCAGCCTTAGTGTGCCAGTTCACTAACAGGTTGTATCATCATAGACCAGTTAAGATAATGAGTTGAGTTAGTGTTTTACATGTGAAATCTATTTAAACGATTAGTGAGGTATTTTGGTAATTTTTTCAGTGGGGTGAGAAATTCCTAAGAAATTAAGACAACTAATAATACTCTCTCTCCAAAGTTTTCTTCATCTTTCTGCCCATGACCCTAAACGGCCCCACTTCAAAATATCTGTCGATTCAATCCCCTTTTCATCTTTATGCCCATGAAACATGGCATGTTTATTTAACGGATTAAAGGGGCTGGGTTGTGAGTAACTTGGTTAGGTTTGGGTGAGGGTGTTTTTGACACGAAGCAAATACAACATGACACGTACAGGGTTCAACTCGATCGGTTGCCAGGCCTATTTGGCACGTGTGCTTGCGTGTAGATAGAATAAGCTCTGCATGCGAGTGGGCCTAAAGATTCTCCGGTCATGGGGAGTAACTGTCAGTGTTACGTTTCATATGCGTCTACTTAAAACTGCACACGTCGCGTGCGCACATGTAACTCAAAATGAATCGTCCAAATTGTGGGATCCACTTCAAATACGCCAAATTTTTTAGTCAGATTTATTCTTGGACATTGGTTTCTTGCAATCCAACTGATGGATGCTTTTTTTCTTTTTCTTTTTCTTTTTCTTTTTACCGTCCATTCCCGTCCATTCATTCTGAATTTCGGACAATTGATGACGCCCAGATGGTGGACCCCACCTGCATTTCGAAACCTGTCGGGAGACTCTGAATTTCATATTACGTACACCTGTCAGGGGGCGCCTAAATCAGAATGATCTGCGATGGAGATCCACGGTTCACAACCTTAAACATGGGCAGTCCAGGCCATCTGATCACTGCCGTCCGAACGGATGGCTTAAAATAAAAACCAACATACAGCAGGGAAGAAAAATGAAAACGACGATTAATATGTTGTGATTTTTTTAACCTCGGGCCATCTACGGTAAGGCCCACTAGATGGGCAGTCCCAATCCTAGTTTGATTGCCATCGAACGGCCCACATTGGTGGGCCACCCAGTAATGCTGCATTTACTCAATTACTCAAGAACAGGAATTTCTGGAAATGATCGTTTTTCTTACTATTACCCACGGGCTTGCATCTTCCACTGTACATTGATTGTGTGGTGCCTGCCCCATCTTTCGGGAGTCACCGTCGGGCGCGGATTAGGTGTTACCCCGGGAACAGCTTAGTGGGTGTTACCCGAACCGTGTGGGGCTCATCTTGATGTAGTTTTTATATATTAACGCCGTCTGTATATTTTTTCATATCATTTTATGCTGTGATCCAAAATCCTAATAAGATCCAAATCTTAGGTGGACCATATCAATAGAAAAAGTGATTTATAACCATTAAAAAAATTTTGTGGGCCACAAAAGTTTTGGATCCATCTTATATTTATATTTTCCCTTCATCAAGACTTTATTGACATTATCAAGAGCTTGGATTGCAAATAAAAATTACAAAAACCTTACGATGGGCTCTTTGGAATTTTTAATGGTGAGGCACTCAATCACACTCTTTCTAGTGTTATGGTCCACTTGAGATTTGGATCTGTATAATTTTTGGAACCTCATCCTAAAATGGGCTTTAGAAACGGATGAACGGAGTGGATATACAAAATATCATCCATGTGGGCCATACGGCAGGGGTAACACCCACTAAGCTGTTCCCGGTGTAACACCTAATTCGCGCGCCCGTCACTGAGAATTGAAATTTGGATTTGCGATAGGACGCGGCTTCCGTGAATCCCCGGATCCATCGACTGTGGGGCCCACCTTGATGTATGTGCCTTATATCTACATCGTCCATCAGTTTTGACAGATCAATTTAAGAAACAATCCCAAAAATGAAGCAGATCCAAACCTCAAGGGGAGAACACTACAGGAAACAGTGGCGATGGATCGTTAAAAACTTTTGGGGGCCACAAAAGTTTTGGATTTAGTTGATATTTGTGCGGTCCCTTCATCCATGTCTTTATGATCTTATCAACAGCTTGGATGGAAAAGTAAATTTTCAGTGGCCTCAAAAACTTTTTAATTGTAGGTATTAAATCACGACTGTTTCTTGCATTGTGTTCCGATTGAGATTTGGATATTCTGTTTTTTTTTTTTTTTTCTCATGTACTAAAATAATCTATTAAAATGGATGGACGGCGTAAATGTATTGCACCTACATTATGGTGAGCCCCGATCCAGGAATCCACTGAAGGAACACGAGACGGTCCCTCATCTGGGTTGTGGGAACAGATGTCAGAGATCCAGAGGACGGGGCACGTGTAAGGATCCAGGCCATTCATCAGGTGCTGCACGCCGTGAATCAACGACTTCAATTTTTAATTTATTGCTGCTTCTGAAAGCAAGGTCGATCTGGATATGGACGATCTTAGCGTGACAGGTCAGATGAATGTCGCTTTTGATGCATTTCAGCATTATCCAATTCATTGCACATGGGTTTCTTTTTCATCCTTTTCATACGTTAACTACGCTTGGGGCTACCTATGGATTGTACTAGTAGCGGATTTGGTGAACTTTGTGGTTAAGGCCGTGACCGTGTGGCCCACCTTGATGCATGTGTTCTATATCCGCGCGGTCCATCAGTTCTTCTAAATCATGTTCCCATAATTGAAAGTAGATCCAAATCTCACGTGAACCCCCACTGTAGGAAAGTAGTGATCGAACGCCCACCGTAAAAACGTTCATAGGAACATCATAATGTGTATTTGCCAACTATCTGTTGATAAGGTTACATAGAGATCTGGTGAAGGGAAAACACAAGTATCAGTTGGGCCAAACTTTTGTAGCCCTAATTTTATTTTTAATGGCGGGCATTTTATGCGGTTGAGATGCTAGTAAGTTAAGAAATTATCTTTTTATTGTTGCCGGAAGGAATCTAAAGACACAAATTTTATTAAATTTGTGAAGCAAAGGACCTTGATCAATAGATTTTTTTTTTTTTTTTTTTTATTCAAAAGAAGATTTCATGAAGATAATAAGATCACTTCTTAATAAATCTTTATATGAGATACCCACAAGTGCTCCTGTGGTACATAATTCAGAAACCCACAAGTGCTCTTGAGGAGATACCCATAAGTGCTCTTGTGGTACATAGTTCAGACACACACAAGTGCTCTTGAGGAGACACCTACAAGTGCTCTTGTGGTACATAGATCAGATAAGTTCGTCCCTATTCCTCTATCAACACCTACTTATTGATAGAGCAAAAGATTTTGTGGGAACTCAATAAATTCATCAATCTTTAATAGGTTTTCTTAGTAGTGTCTAACACTCTTTTAAGCTGATCATTCTTCTAACTACAAAGTGTTAACGCTAAATTATGTCACCAGATGTTGATCAGGAACCAACTTGAATATCAACCGTCTGATCGAAGATCGAAGATGAGAGGCTTGAATTGATGAGACCTGCAAACACCACCAAGGGTTAGGACTGCCGCCGGCGGTGCAGGCTAATGGCCCTCCGATGCTTAAGTTATTATGGATACTAAAAGGAAAATTTGTGTGATGGGTGTTTCATATGATCTTGCATACCTAGAGTATATGCGGAGGGCCTTTTTATAGATAATTATTGTTATTATAGCGGTGGATCTGTAAATCTCTACTAAGATATGTTTCTTTATTTGGAAGGATCATGCCAATCACGTTAGGATCATAATCAGATATGTGATAAGATTGGATAATGCTTATCACTTTCCTTTGGATTTGCTCTATGATTCTCGTGCGCATTTATGGTAATGCTTATCACTTTCATTTGGATTTGCTTCTTGATTCCTATGCGTATTTATGGTAATGCTTATCACTTTCCTTAGGATTTGCACCTTGATTCCCGTGCACATTTATGGTAGTGCGGGACGTGCTCAGTTTTGAGGACTTCTGGCGTCTGCAGATGAGATCGAGTGCTGAGGCCAAGTGTCGATCGAATGTCGAGGCCAAGTGCTTAGGCTAAATGTCGAGGCCGAATGCCGACTGAATGCCGAGGCCGAGCGCATAGGCCGAATGCCGAGGCTAAGGCCGAGTGCGTAGGCCAAATGTCAAGGCCGAATGCCGACCGAATTTCGAGGCCGAATGCCGAGTGCCTAGGCTTAGTTGAGTGCCTAGCTCAAGGTCTGCACTTGGCTTTGTTGTGTCTCGAAGTCAGCTCGAATTCTCCCATAACACGAAGTATGGAATACATAAATGCAATATATTAGGTGGTAACTGTTCTACCCTGTTTTTGGCAAGCTTTGAAGGGCTAATGTGAAAGGGACACATGGTGCTGTTAGGCAAAAATGTAGTGTTTGTAAGTACAAATTAAGTTTGGTGTTCAGTTTTGAAGGAACACAGATGGCAGCCCTCTAGTGTGCCATGGTGAAAGTAACCGAGCAACGTGAGAATGAATTGGAGGCAAAAATAAAAAGGCAGTATGGAGAAGAATGTTGTCTACAAAAGAAGGACCTAGATGGGTTGATCGTGAGGAAGACGGTTGTAACCGTCACTATCTAGAGGATTCCTGGCTCTATGAGAGTCTATAAAGCAGAAGGGAGAATAGGGCAAAAGGTCCAGCACCGACCAAATCAAATTAAACTAGCAAACTTATCTTTCAAATTACTATACTCCTTACTATTTTGCTCTTAATATTTCTTAGTATAATTGGCAGTTTCATTTCCTTTAGAATAATCTTGTTCTTTAGATTCCGTAGTGTAAGTTATGAATTTACGTTCCATAGTAGTAAGTCCATAGTGGTAATCCAGTAGCTGAGAATTATAGTTGTACTCGAAGTCTAGCTCATACGTTGGACTTAGCTTAATGAATTTGCAGCTTATCATTTGCGGTCGACTATAAGTTTTTCCTCTTCTTATTTTGTCTATATTGAAAAGTCCTTTTGTATAGGAGGCGAAAGTGTGACCCATCATTGGAGGACGAACCCCACCTTCAAAGTGTTGCTTAATCACTATTAACGCTTGTTCGAGTGGCTGAATAGGTGATTGATCTTCACAAATCTCGATCATATACGGTCGATTACGACATATCTTCCTATCTTGGTACTTAGGGTCAAAGTTGTTCAGTTGAAATCAAGTTGTACAGTCGGTTCTGGCATGCCTAGCACACACGACCAAAAATAACGAACAACAATTTTTGGCACGCCTGGTAAGACCTTAGTCTTAATGAACAAGATATTATAATTTTAAGTTGGCTAGAAGGAAGAAAATGAGTTGAAGAGGTGGTCAAACGGCTAGCACCAACGAGCCCGCCACACTTATTCCGTAGTCTCCTGTTGAGGAAGTACGTGTGGAACCAAGTGATGATGGCTTGAATTTGAATAACCTCATGCTGAATCCCAAAGGAGAGTCATCTTCACATTTTGACCATTTGGAAATAATTTCATCAGGCATCTGCGACATGGAATTAAGACTCTAGCATATCACGGAATATGGTTGTTCTCGAGCCGATTTCCCATGCATCATGGTTGAACAATCTCGTCTTGAGACAGAAAGTTTTAACAGGTGTATGGCCACCCAAACTAAAAGCCTAAACAAGCTAGTAAATGTGATGGTTGCTGAGAAATGCGAGCAGCAAAAATTCCGACCCGGCCGAATTTGAGATAAGTTCTGTGGAAAACCTTGTACCATAGGCACCACCACCACCATAGAGGAATGTATATCCGTCGTAGTTATGGACACATGGAACGCACCACCATCTGCCAAATTCAGGTGGCTAGAATGAGATGTGAGGAATTTTATGCCTATGCCTGGATTTCAAAATAATCTATACCATGGAGTATGTTTCCTCCTAAAAATCCACCTTATCAAGGGGGACACCAACAGGAAGGTCCGGTTCCTCCACCATTAGAGAAACCTCAATACCTCGATCGTGAACAAATAATGCAGATAGTTTAAGAAGTAGCGGGCCAAGTTTTTTGTCGCATTATCACTCCGATTTACTATAAGCCATATTCGGAGTGGATTGATAGACAATATCTTTTACCAAGGAACTATCGACCAGAATTTGCGTTATTTGCTAGCAATCCTAGCCAGTCGACCATCGAACACATGGTTGATTCACCATGTAGTGTGGGGAATTGGCAAATAATGATTACCATAAATTGCAATTGTTCAGTCATTCACTGACTACAGTAGCTTTTGCTTGGTATTCTAATTTACCACCGAATTCTGTGGAAAATTGGCAAGAGATGGAAGAAAGATTTCATGCTTAGTTTTTGTACAAAGGCAGGCAAATAACCACGGTCGAACTTGCACAATTTCGGCAGTTGCCCGGGGAAACATTTAAAGCTTACATTGCGCGGTTTAAAAGAGTTAAAAGTATATGTAAGGCAGTGGTTCCTGAGTCCAAATTTGTACAACTTGCATAAAACAATTTAGAATATAAACTCAGAAAAAAGTTTATTGGAATCGAATTTTTTAATTTATATGATTTAACGAAAAAGGCTTTTCGTTATGAGGATCTCCTTTAAGAGGGATCGATACAACAAAATGTGTCAATGTGGACATATTATTATGACCCCAACTATAAAATTACAATAGTAGAGGTTGTGGCTAAGAAACCCTTCATGTGTTTCACATTGGTCAAGACAGAATCAATCATGTTGGTCGCATAGAAAGCCTAAAGGACTCATACTTTTGGTATTGCCAAAGCTGACGGGATCTTTGATATTATGTTGACTGGAAAATTCATTAAATTACCCATTAACCATAAAGTTTCATTAGATGAAGAAGTAAAAAAGAATGGTTATTGTAAATAGCATGGGAGTCGTAAGCATTCTACTAACAAATGTCTTGTTTTTAAGAATGTTATTTAAGATAACATCGATAAAGGTTTGTTAAAGTTCCCCAAAAAGGAAGCTAAGGCAATGCATATTGACATTGACCCATTTTCGCTAAATGTGGAAGTCAACATGGTCACAGCTAACTTGCAAAGGTCAGATCGACCGTAATAGAAGATCGAACTTGGGTCCAGCAGCCGTGAGACCTCATCGTGGCAGCATAGGAGAGACCATTATAGGCATAAGCGAAACAATGCACATGGTGAGCCCCGGTTGAGAGACACATGGAATGCTAGACCCGAGATGTTGGTATGTGACTATCGTGCACGAGTGATTAAGCTAAAAGCTTTACACATCCGCAACCGCTTCGAACATAGATCGCCATGTAAAGGAAGGTCAGTCTTACGGAGAACGGGATGAATTGCAAGTACATGAAGGACCTTCTCAATCGATCTCGATCACAAGACTAAGAATGGTTAGACTTAACCTCGCTCAAGAAGAGGCTTGGCAGAAGGCTAAGCATCCTAAGTTCCCTGCCATACCAAAGGGTTTGACTTGCACCCAAAAACGATGATGGTACTGGAAGTAAGCGGTGAAGCATGAGAACCATGATCACGCTAGGCCGGGACTCAAAAGTAAGGTCAATCACCCAACAATTAGAAAACCTTAGCTTGAGATGAATAGTTGGCCGTTAATGCGATCGATGTGGTTATGAAATAAGAAAATCCAATCATGGAAAACCCAACAGGGTTTGTTGAAGGTGTGCCTATGATTATAGATGATGCGAAGGTTGCAAAGGTTTCGTAAACTTCGATCGATACCTTAGTGATGAGTGTTTTTAGGGATGATCTATTGATCGAGGAACTCCTGACCATATCTAAAGCACTGGAGTTACCTTCGCATAACCATGAATTGATTAAAGTGGGTCCGGTCTCAGAAAATGAAAACTTGGCTATGAGCCCAGAACTAATAAATACACTTGGGGGGGGGGGGGGGGGGGCAAGGTTCAGTTGTTAAAATAACTTTTGGATCATTCCCACTGATTGTCTTTGATTGTAATATAATACTTACACTTCCAGCCAGTTTTCAAACAATTTCATCGCAGCTTAATAAGACGGATGGAGATGTTGAAGAGTTGGGTCCACCAATAGTCATACAAGAAGACACTCAGCAAGATGCTTAGTCTCAAAAGAAAGAAGTGAATGTAAGCACTGTCACTGTTGAGCTGGAAAAATTGTTTGAAAGGGTGATTATAGAAAAACCAACTTACGCGACGCAACATCTGAAACCACTATACATATTAGCACATCTGGAAGGAAGTTCAATGTCTAGAGTGTTAGTTGAAAATGGGGCTGCAGTCAATCTTCTGCCAGCCAAAATGTTGCCTAAGTTGGGAAAATTAAGGGCTAACTTGATATCATTAGAAGTAACAATTGTTAATTTCGCTGGAGGGTGACTGATACATACGGGATATTACTCGTAAAACTAATGATAGGTACAAAGAAGGTACTGGCACCATTCTTTGTGGTCGAATCATCATCTAACTATGATACATTGTTAAGACGGGACTAGATACATTCATTCTCATGCATCCTGTCATCATTGCATCAGTTCATGATCTTTTGGAATCAGGATAAGGTCGAACTGGTGTTGGCCGACAATAAACCATTTTGGCCACATTCAATGTAAGTGAAGCTTATTTCTATAGAGATAAAATGGGTCCAATACACTTCACAGGGCGAAATAAGTATGGACGCCCGACTGGTTGATCTTCTGCCAAGAATCCTGACAATATCATGCAGGATTTGACTACCATATTATGTTCATTAAATATCTAGCCAAGGACATTATCCTCTATCAGTCGGTGTCTTACGGTGTTATCAAAGAGATACCATGACTAGTACAACATTAGTTAATCATGAGAAGGCCAACTTTATGGCCAGAATAAAGCAATTGGAGGAAGGTCTAAATGTATACGAGGATGGGTATTTTGTCAATTTGGCTGACACAGTTATACCGACCGATACAATATCAAAAGATGGAATAAGTATGGAAGAGTTGGATAAAACTCCCAAAAAATTACAAGGCTCTCAAGTTCATGTTCAAGATCCTCTGATTAAGGTAAATCTTGGGACCGAGTAGAATCTTAAACCAACTTTCATTAGTGGTTTGTTAGAACCACAAGTGCAGGCTGAACTTACAAGACTGCTTAAAGAATTTATGAATTGTTTTGCATGGATGGAACTATCATGAGATGTAAGATCTAGACTTGAGTCTGGTGGAACACCGTTTGTCAATAAAAGAAGGTTATCGACCACACAAGCAGCCACCAAGATGAATGATGACAGAGGTAACTTAGAAGATCAAAGATGAGATCGAGCAATTGTTGAAGGTAGGATTCATCTGGCCTATCAAATACACTAAGTGGATCTCCAATATGATCTCAATTATTAAAAAGAACGGTAAGCTTAGGTATACATTAATTTTAGAAATTTAAATCTGGCCACACCAAAAGATAAATATTCTATGCCTATGGTTGATCAACTGATTGATCGAGTAACTGGGTACAAAGTGTTATCATTTTTAAATGGTCATTCGGAATATAATCAAATTAGTATAGTGGTCGATGACATACCAAAGATGACCTTTAGATGTCTAGGCCCTTTAGGTACATATTGTTGGGTAGTTATGCCTTTTGGTTTGAAAAACACAGGAGCCACTTATTAAAGAGCTATGAATGCAATTTTTCATGACATGATCGACCAGTTTATGGAGGTATATATTGATGATGTAGTAGTGAAGTTGGCCGACATTGGGGATCATTTCGTTCACTTGTGTAAATCATTTGAGAAAATAAGACATCATAAGTTGAAGATAAACCCTCTCGGGTGTGCATTTAGGGTATTGGCCGAAAAATTTTCAGGGTTTCTTATGCACTAAAGGAGAATCGAGATTGATCACAACAAAACAGAAGCGATTATAACAGCTCATCTTCCAAAAATAAAGAGAAATTACAACGTTTCCTCGAACAAATTAATTATGTGCGCAGGTTCATTTTGAATTGTGCAAGGAAGACTAATGTGTTTTCATCTTTGTTGAAGTTAAAGTAGGGAGATGATTTCAATTGAAAGGAAGATCATCATCTAGCTTTTGAAAGAATTAATGAGTATTTGACCAAGTCGTCGGTGCTAATGCCCCCTGTGAAAGGTCGACCACTCAAACTATATGTGGCAGCTTCTGCAGAGTCAATTGGAGCTTTATTGGTGCAGGATAATGAAAATCGGAAAGAGCATGCAGTCTATTACCTTAGTCGAATGCTACTGACCACTGAAAGACACTATCTAGCTATTGAGAAATTATGTTTGCCATTGTACTTTGCTGCTTCTAAGTTGAGACATTACTTGTTAGCCGAAGTAACTCATGTAATTTCTATTACTGATTTAGTGAAATATATGCTGAATTGGCCAATTTTAAGAAACCGAATTGGAAAATGGGTGTTAACTTTATTCGAGTTTGACCTTAGATATGTGCTCGAGAAGGCAGTAAAGGGTCGAGCTATTTGTTAATTTCTTGGTTGATCATCTATCTGATTTAGAAAAGTAATCATCCTAAAAAATTTTGAACATACATCATGTTTCTCTCGAACTATGGACTTTGATTTTTTATGGGTCTAACAGATAAAGGCTTAGGGGTTGGAATGGTTTCGATTGCTCCAAATGGAAATCATCAAGAGCTTGCATTCCAACTTGAATTTGAATGCACCAATAATTAGGCTGAATATGAAGCCATGATAATCAGTTTAGAATTATTGATGGAATTGGGGGCAAGAAACGTGAAAGCAATGGGTAATTCGCAATTGGTTATAAATCAGATGGCAAGGACGTTCAAATGCGTCAGTCCTGCAATCTTGCCATATTATGCTTTGGATTCCTAGATGTTAGATAATTTTAATGAGGTGGAGCTCATACATATCTCTAGATATTACAATGTCGATGCTAATGAGATAGCACAGCTAACAACAAGTCCAAAGTTAGTGCAAGGGTCATTCGAAAGAACGATCGTTGTTCAAAGGAGGTCATTACCATTATTTTTTAAAAAAGATATTTGACCACGGAAATATGTTAAGTTGAAATCGAAGAGGATGATTGGAGGGCTCCTATTATGGGATACCTTCAGTCACTACAGACTAGGACTAGTCAAGACGTTCGCAAATCGAACATTAATTAAGTTATAATTGATAGTGAGTTGTACAAAAAAGGGGTCGATGGGATATTGTTGCGATGTCTGGATAAGAAAGAAGTTTTATTTATTATGGGAGAGGTACATGAAAGTATCTGTAGAGCCCATCAGGCTGGGAGGAAATTGAGACTCACGTTAAGGTGTTATGGGTATTTTTTTGCCAAAAATTATAGACGATTGTGTAGAGTATGCAAAAGGGTATGAAGCATGTCAAAGGCATGGACCGATACAACATGACCCTACTTCGAAAACACATTTTATTGTTAAACCTTGGCCTTTCTGAGGATGGCTGACTGATTTAATAGGACAGATATAACCGCCATCCTCCGATATGCATCACTTTATTATAGTGGCGACCGATTATTTCACTAAATGGGTGAAGGCAAAGCCTATAAAGGGAGTAGGCAATCAGGAGATTATCGAGTTTATTGAGACTCATATTATCCATAGATTTGGCATCCAAGAGTCAATCACTATGGACCAAGGGGCATCTTTTTCCTCCAGAGAGGTAAAAGCTATGACCGATAAATACAGGATCAAAACTTAACACTTAACTCATTATGCGTAAGCTCACGGCCAGGCTGAGGCCAGTAACAAAGTCATTAGGAATATTATGAGAAGAATGATTGATGAAAATTCTCGTCAGTGGCACACCAAGTTGTCAAAAGCCCTTTGGGCATACCGAAACTCACAATATACCAGTATAGGGGTTAGTCATTAACAAATGGACATGATATTGTGGTTCCTTCGGAGATTACTATGCCATCGTTAAGGGTAGCCCATTAAGATGGGCTAACAGTAACTGAGTTTACAGAAGCATTGTTGGTCCAATTTGAAGGACTAGATGAAGAATGAATGAACGCTCTTGACTCTATAGTCACAAATAAAGCCAAAGTTGCTTGAGCCTATAATAAAAATGTGAAAGGAAAATCTTTTGGAGAAAGAGATAAAGTCTTAAAGGTGATTTTGCCTTTAGGACGTTGTCACAAAAAAAAAATTGAGAAAAAGTGGTCTCTCACTTAGGATAGTTCTTGCACTGTCATTAGAGTTCTCCCAGGAGGTGCTTATATTATAAGGGATAAGGAAGGAAAATCACTAAGACTCCTATTAATGGTCAATTTCTAAAAACCTACTATCCCACGCTGTAGGAATTGGTTCAAAGACAGACCAAATGAACACAAGCTATTCGTATCAAACAAAAGAGAAGATTGGCCAAAATTGACTAAGTCATCTAAGAGTATGTCTTTCAGATAAGCTCTAGCTTGAGAAATGAGGGAAGTGCTGGAAAGAGCCATTGGTTTGAATTAGGAGATAATATGAAAAAGTGGATGATGTTATGTGAGGGTTTAATTTGGAGAGATTGCCTTTTTATATGTAGCCAATATACGTGAAGAAGAGCCACGATTGGTAAATCATGGGAGGTTAGTCATGCAGGCACGTTGTTCCATTTTCTTAGGGAGACAGAATGTTTGGCCATAATGGCAATTATTAAGGGACGTGATTCATGCCCTTTGATTTTTGCCTCGTCATTTTATCAAGTAGAGTGCCATAAAAGAAAATGCTAAGTACAAAAAAACTAAGGCAATATGAAACAAAAGCTGGTGCTTGCATTATGAGCATTTTAAATACAAAAGGAATATGCAAGTTACAAATTCAAAGTTCAAACGAAGAGAAACTGGCAATTTTCTCCTTAATCTCTTATTGTCTGTTGACCTTTCTAGCTAAGGTGGCCTGGTGCTTTAAAGTCGTTTGTCGTGTTTGGTTCACCAATGTCATCTCAACTTGAATGATGGAAACAAGTTTTGAATCTCATTTTCCTATTGAGTGCAGTACTGCTCTTTTTCATCTCGGTCGCGTTTTAATGCTTCCAGTTGAGCTTCCAAGGTGGTGGATATTTAGGCCTTCTACCTCTGCTCTGTTCTTCTTCAAGTCAGTATGCTTGGCTGATAGTTGTTCCGCAATTGTGGTAATCTTAGAAATTTAGACTTTAGCTGTCTGATGTTCACCATTGATTTCCTCTATTTTGGCTTGAGGTTCTTAATGTTCCAGTAAAGGGTCTTGAAAACTTTTGAGTTCTAGTAACTTGGCCGATAGAACGTCATCTGAACAAGACAAAATTTGAAGATACTGATGAGTTTCGAAAGTTTCTCGATTGATTCATTAGATAAAATCTTAAGAATTTTCATTTGAACAGGTGCTCGGATCTCTTCTCTCATACCCGACAATTTGGTAGAAAGAATGGGAGATTCTGCTGATACTATCACTTTTTGGAGATTTTGCAGGGGGGATGAAAGTAGGGCTTTGACTGGCACTAACCACATTTTGAGAGGTATCAAAACTGTTTTGGGCATTGATTCAAAGTCAGATGGTAGTAATGATTCAGTTGCTGGAGTCTTAGAGGTGGTGGGAATTTGAGAGTTTTCCTGGTGAGAAGTGGTTGACGGTGCCTCTTTTGGCCCCTCAACATTTAAAGCCAACAATCGTTTGGCTAGAGGAGCTTGAACAAGTTGGTCGACCATTGGACCATCGATCACAGGATTAGATGATGTCGGAGTAATGGTTTGTGATTTTCGAGGAGTTGGGCTAATGGGTTGATCATCATTGTCGTCCTCTAGAAGTATTGTGGTAGTCCTGGGTTGGGGTGATGGAAGAACGTCAGAGGATGGAACGATATCAGTCGCATCGGTGGACCTTTCTGGTTTATTAGCATCAGTTGTGGTGTCCTAAGGGAGAATCTTGTTAGATTCCATTGGCATGGGGATAGATGTTGATGTCGGTACTTCAATAATAGTTAGAAGAGAAGGGAGTTCTGGATGGATAGTGGAGACTTTCCGCAACACTGCACAAGAAGTTTAAGTTAACAAGAAGACAGAAAGACATAAACTCAAAATATTAAGAAGAGTATTAACTTATGTCTGACCGAACAACAACAACAATGAATTGTGCCTGAATTTTGGTTGGATCATTGATGACTTGCGCTAGAGGCTTGGTTGCCGTAGGAAATGGTGGCGGCCTGGGCTTATACGACTTGAGATAATGGCTATCGAATGAAATATTTGGATCATTTAATCGGTCAATATCACGTTTCTAGTCATTTCAACACTTACTATAATTAGCTTCCACATGCCATTTAAGACCCTCTTTAATTTCATATTTGTAATCTTTGACCGTGAAGCTAGGTCGATATTTAACCTTATAATATTTTTCAAATGCAGCAATAGAATTTGTAAGGGGGTTACCTGATTTCACCTTAAAAGTTCGAGGGCGAGAAGCTGCGCGAGAGGTAGAGCTGGTTGGCGCAGATGGAGCTGTCGAGGCCTGAAGGGGAGGATCGATGAGAGGTCCAAGGCCTGAGATTCTTCTTGCTTGTTGAGTGGAAGGTACTGGATGGGGGAGATCTGAAGATAAGTAGGTAGAAACTTCGGCCAAAGTTTTCTTGTGTTTTCGCTGAGGGGATTCTAGATCGGCTGATCTGATCAGATCGACTACTCTCACAATGGTTGAGGAAGATGTGGTTGGGGTCAGTCCTCGTGACCGGGTAGTTCTGATTATTGAAGAAGAGACAGGCTATGTAATATCTTTCTTCTTTTACCCTTTTTTAATTGCTTTCCTAACAAGTGGGGCTGGTTCAGGCATATCTTCGAATTCTTCTTCAAGTTCTTCAAGTATTATCTTAGAAGTTACAGCAGGCTCATCATATGAAGTATAAGGTCGGGCGATGATTACCTCATGATCTTTCGAGATTGATTTCTTATAATAATTGTCCCACTAATCACATAATACAGCCATTCGTTGGGTAATGCATTGAAAGATGGTAATGATAGCCGCTTCATTAAGAGATACAAGTTCTTCATGATGGCTCTGGTAGAAGCTGATTGACTCTACCACTGTGTGGCTGGTTGGGGGTTGATTCATGGATCCGTAAATTGTAGGATAAAGGATCCCTTGAAAAAAATCAAATTGACGGGCTGGGAGTTGAGGGCAATATTGTTTAATGCCAGCTTTCGCGTTCTTCCCCGATTCAATAGTACCGCCATAGGGTCAGTCTCTATAGATCAAATAGCTCTCCCAAGCACGGTCAATGTTCTTGGCTGTTTCAGACTAAACAAATTTTCTTTAAATGGGTAGAAAATATGGCTTTGGTATTGGGAGTCAAGGGAGAGAAAGTATTTCATGCATTCAGCGAACGAGTATGTATTCTCAAAATAATGCAGGTTTTGGTCATCATATGAGGAGCAGATGACCGACGAATTGAATGGTTGACAGGCAAAGGAAAAGAAATACTCATGGAGGCACATTTGTATGGGCCATAATGGCTATCTGCTGTTATACAGATCGTAGGTGGTTGTGTTATACATACCATAGTATAGGTGGCCTAGAACGAAGCTGAGAGAGCCATTTTTTGCCTTGGGCACAGAGCTTCTGCAAGATAGATGTATTCCTTGGTCACCTGTACAGAGTTTATGTAGAGCAAAAATTTACAAATCTACTTAAGTAGGAACACTCTATGCTCTCGCTCATCAACGTTGCAACTGGTTTTCTAGAATATCTTGATGAACTTCTTATATTCCTTATCATTTTTTTGAGATGGAAAATCAAAGGGTGAGTCCTGTCTTTGGCTAAAGCTGGGGTAAACAGCTTCACCGAACGATAGAAGATTAGTAAAGTCACAGACGTCCATGATGGTCAAACTCATTGGACTGCAATCGAAGTGAAAGGTATTGGTAGATTGGCTCCAGAAAGACATGGCTGTAAGAAATATTGGTGAATTGAATTTGTATAATTTGTTGACAAAGAACTTGATGCATTCTCTAATCTTAATTTTCTCCCAAAGATTAAGATATTTGTTGTACACTCTTACATACCAATCGGTCCATTCCACCATGGGTTTCAGCCAGGATCTTGGAGGCTTGTGGATGTGTGATCGATTAGGGAATCTAGCGGTATTAAGTATAACAGATTCATCTGGACATAATAAAAAGAATGTTAATAGTGTAGAAAGTGCATCAACAATAATATTAAGATGAAAAGCTAGCCTCAACAATCGATATTCTCTGTTATTCAGAATATCCAAGAATATGATCTCTTTGTGTGTGTTCTATGAAGGCATCCAGTTCCTTGATAAGTTCCTCATACCAGAGTGTAGCCGTAGAAGGAGAAGAAGACATGGTCGATGGTTGGGAGTCTGAAGGAGAAGAAGAGTTCGAAAGAGAAAATGGAATTTGAAATTTGAAATTGTTGATCGAGTGGAGTACTTATCAATCGTGTATCGTCCGCATTAATGATGGAATGATTATCACTCATATGATTCGATCAGGTGCCATGTGTGGCAATGAGGTTTGTTTAGTAGGGACGAAATCATTATTCAGTTTTCTTCTTAAACAAGTAAGTAGATCAGATGCAAAGACCTGCCAGTGAACTAGCCATCAATGTTAGAGGAAAAAACGTTAATGTCGTTATCATCTTTTTCCCAAAGGCGAAGCGACATGGGGGGCAATATTCTACCTTGTTTTTTGCAAGACTTGAAGGGATAAAGGGAAAGGGACATGTGGCGTTGTTGGGCAAAGATGTAGTGTTTGTTAAGTACAAAGAAAGTTCAGCGTCCAATTTTAAAGGAACATAGATGGCAATCCTTAGGTGTGCCACAATGGAAGTGCCCGAACATCATGAGAACAAATCGAAAGCAAAAATAAAAATGTAGTATGAAGAAGTATGATGTCTAAAAGAGAAGGATCTAGAAAGGTTAATCGTGGGGAAAATAATTATGTAACTATTACTATTTAGAAGATTCCTGACTCTATGGAAGTCTATAAAAGCAGAAGGGCGTAACAGGGCAAGAGGACCAACACTAAAGAAATCAAGTCAAACAAGCAAATTTATCTCTCAAATTACTATGCTCCTTAGCATTGTGCTCTTAATATTCCTTAGTGTAATTGACAATCTCATTTCCTTCAGTATAATCCTGCTCTTTACATTTTGTAGTGTAAGTTGTGAATTTACGTTCCGTAGCAGTAAGTCAATAGCGGTAATCCAGTAGCTGAGAATTGTAGTTGTACTCAAAGTCTACGCTCATACACTGGACTTAGCTTAATGAATCTGCAGCATGTCATTTGTGGGCGACTGTAAGTGTTTCCTTTTCTTATTTTGTCTATATTGAAAAGTCCTTTCGTATGGGAGACAAAAGTGTGACCTATCATTAAAGGACAAACCCCACCCTCAAAGTATCACCTGATCACTATTAACAGTTGTTTGAGTAGCTGAATAGGTGGTCAATCTTCACAGATCTCGGTTATATACGGTTGATTGCGACATATTTGCTTATCTTGGCGCTTGGGGTCAAAGTTGTTCGGTTGGAATTGAGTTGTACAGTCGATTATGGCACGCCCAGCACACGTGCCTGAAAATAACGAGCAACAGTAACCGTAGATGCTAAGACGAGTTTAATTATTCCAACTACGTGTGAACTCTTTTGAATAGGCCTAAAAATGTGAAACTAATCAAATGCAAATGGTCTTTTGTTCCTGAGGTCAACGGAGAGGATGTTGGTAACGGTCTTTCACTCCTGATCACCACCAATCAATGGGGCTTTCAATTTTTCTAGAATCGGTGAGAGGAGAGAAGATTGATGATGGCTTTATAACAACATATGGGTAGTGAAAGAGTCTGGCCCATTATGGACTCTCCACCACAACCTTCTCTTCTAAGGCTCAGAGAGAGAGAGAGAGAGAGAGAGAGAGAGAAACCCATTAAAAGATATGACACTTGTAAAAGAGTTCATATGATACTCTAAAATTTATTAAATATTTATACAACCCACTTCTATAGGCCCAACTTGATAGATGACCGGATGATCTAAACCATTTAATATATTTCTTGATGAGCCAATGCTATGTAATACCACCATTCTCCCACTTAGGACATACTTGGCATTCTTTAATATGTAATGGATTATCTAATATAAACTTTATGAGCCCAAAACTTTATCAGATATCTTTAATGAATCATGGGTAGTACTCTATATAACCCAATCTATTAAATCTACTGATATAAGACTATGGCAGTCGTTACTTCATTTATCAAAGCGAGACCAGTCATCATCACAAATATCAACACTTCAAACAATATAGATTCCGACAACAATGGCGTGTGATATGAAAATGTTTTGCGAAGACATAAATAGTCAATTAAACTTTAATTAACTGTAATGTGTACGTAGCTATAATGTTTGTACTCTTACTAAGCCTAAATATCTCATGAGATATGATGCAATTATCATTTGGGGTTTACAAATGCTTGACAATTATGAATCATCTTTCTTTAAAGGAACTATAATATGTGCTCATTTATTCCTATTTTAATTTAGAGGAATGCAATACCACTATGCTTAACACTTGGCTTTGTGGTAGGCATTAAAATATCTTTCAATGCATGGTGTCGGAAGCGCTCACATTACACCTCTTACATAACAATACTCATGTCATGAAATAAATTTCAAAATGGACTTTCATTGATGAAGCACTCAATATAAACCAAACTTGTTTATCTGAACATTTTTACCCGACTGGTGCTACTATATATGAGCATAATACTATATTACTTTTATGTCATTTATTTACGAATCACATACTAAGAATCACAATTTCTCCTAAATAATAACTTTCATGATTTTGTAAGGCTGAGTACAGGCTTTAAATTGTCACAACACTTAAAACTAATTTTTCATTATTTCCTCACTAATCAAGCAATTAAATGGCATATTTAGATTTCAAGGAAAGATCCCGTGTTGCATATTTTAAGGTTCTCTATAATTCGAGATGGATGTTTCTCATCTTTAAAGAGTCAAACATTTTTATGGATATTTGACTCTCCTTTTCTGAATGTTATTACGGATACAACTAACTTCATGGGTGATAACACACCTTTTCATTAGACTAGAATTCTTTATGCATATCATCTTTTAAAGATTGAACGTTTATATGACATTTACTTTTATTCTTCTTTGTGATAAAGGTTGTCATCATTCATATCCACATTTTATATATGATTCGAGTATTGAGGCTTAAATCAACATTTGAATTTAAAATAAAAATCAAAGTAATTATTTTATTTTCAAACCAACATATCATCAAATAAGGAAAAGGTTTCAAAATATTCAAATGTAAATTAATTCCTATGTGTAAAAGAAAAAAAGTTACCAGCTTCAATTTTTTCACTTGATGGCCACCCACTGAATACGTAGTGCTCTGCATCACTAGGTCTCTGGCTCCTTAGGTGTCATTGCACTGAATTTAAGATATGAGTATGGCCCTGAATTGATCCACATCATGACTAATGTATATCATTTAAAACTTTAGATACTATTAGACAAGAATTTTTATATTTATATTTATATTTATTTTTATTCTTTTTAAATCAAGCTTTATACTATTGATATTGTTTTTTTAAGTAACCCTCCTGATTAATTACGAAAGTAGCATGGTTCGACCATATCTCTTTTGTCACTCGACTCTACATCATTGCCTCCTAGCTTGCCTTTACCTTTATTCCAAAAGCCCCTCTTTTCCTTCTTAAGGCTATTCCTTCGAAACGTGATATGAGCACTCTCTAGTCACTCTCACATAAGTCTCTCTTTTTCTTGTACATATTGGGGCATGAGCCCAAAATTAAAACATATCTAAAGCTCAAGCGGACCACACCACAGGAAACAGTTGGAATTGAATGCCTACCATTGAAAAAATTTTAAGGTGAAAGAAATTTGGATCAAGCTGGCATTGTGTTTTACCTTCATCCATGTTTGTGTGGCCTTATGAACCGGTTAGATGACAAACAAACATCACTATGGGCTTTATGAAGGTCTCAACGATGGACAACATTATCCCCACTGTTTCTTGTCGTGTGGTCCACTTGAGCTTCGGATATGTTTCAATTTGGGCTTATGCCCAACATGGATAAGAAACCCACATTATGTATGGGCCCCGCAGAGTTTACTTAATATGCTCGAAGTCGTACGAGCATACTGAATAACTTTAACTCAATACGCAATCCCTGTCCAGGTAAAGGGATAGCTCGGATGTGTGAAACTAACATGGCCCCCACCATGATGTATGTGCTAGATCCACACCGTCCAACGATTTTTTTCAGATCATTCTAGGGCAACATGAAAAAAATACGATAGATCCAAAGCTCAAGTGGATTACACCACAGGAAACAGTAGTTATTGAACGCCACCATTAAAAAACTTCTTCCAGCCACAAAAGGCTCGGATCAAATTGATGACCTTATGAACAAGTTAGATGGCAAAAAAAAGAGAAAATAATAATAATCATGGTTGGCCCAAAGAAGCTTTTAACGTTGAGCATCCAATTCCCATTGTTTCCATTGGTGTGGTCCACTTGAGCTTTGGATCTGCCTCATTTTTAGGCCATTTCCTGAAAATATTTGACAAAATGAATGGATGGTGTGGATCTAGCACATACATTATGCACATATCAAAACTTTGGTTTCTATGCTGGAGACTCCCAAAGTTTCTCTCTTTGGTGCACAAATAGCCTTTTTGCGCACTGGTGCACATGAAAACAGCTCTCTATATATCTCCATGCATTGTACATGTAATTTTAAACCAATTAATCATAATAATCAATATGGCGTGGACTATAATCACACATCAAGATGAATACCAACTGAAAATACTATTATCACACATTAAACTTGATATAATTTGGCAGATGGGCCCTACAATAACTTTGAGTCCATAATTAAGCCAGGCCCAAGTCACTACATTAGCAATATATCACCAAACACATAAATTGAATTTTAAAATTTATGGACCAGAATGGATCCATTATTATTGAACAATAGGTACCCGTGTACAAATAAGAGGCCTAAAATTCATGCATATACTTGTGTCTATAACTAGATGCATAATTTGTTGTCGGTGTACACATTACGTGTGGACCACACATGGTTCAAACACATGGGCTCCACACGTATAAATGGAAAAGCATAGAATCAAGCTCAACTCCAAACTAATCGAAACATCATTGATAAAAAATCCAATAGTTTGAATCCAACCATATTGGCAAATGGCCACTAAACACCGTTCAATCAATAGATGCACCATAAAGGCGTCATTGCACTTGCGCACCTGTCTCTCTCTTTCATTTTCTTTAAATTGTTGATGGACTGATACAAGAGAAAAAAATACAGTTTTTAACCAAGGATGGACTTTTGGCCATTGTAGTTCAACTAGCCATCCATCTTCGATGGTCCATGTTATGGGGTTTCCTAGAGTGGGTCGAGCTCAACCAGGTCAGGGGAAAAGCCCACAGGCCCATAGGCTGAAGTGCTCTACACAAGCTCATGTACCGATGTCGGGTGCAAGGCATCCGAGCATAACAGGAAGATAAGAATAAGCCTTCAGCTCAAACCTCGGTCACATGTAACTGAGCCTACACCCTGAAATATTTCACAAAGTTATAGATCTCGGCAAGAGAGCCTTGCCCCTAGGGTGATCATATAGCTTGGCCTCGGCCTACACCACCAGCGGACTGACCTGGGCTGCAACCGCCATAAAAGCAGGTGAGAGTCCAGGGATAGGTCTGGAGGAGGCAGACACGTCTCTAACCGTTGCCAGTGTGATCCACATCCCTGAAAATCACGCCGCCCAATAGGCATCGCCCCCATGATTGCTCTCTAATGACTGATAAATAGAGGGGTTCACCCCTAACCTAAGGTACAAAAGATCCATTTGCAATTGCCTCTCTAATCTCCTTCAAACCCATCTGACTTAAGCATCAGAAGGCTAACAGCTGGACCCTGGCTACCCCTCTTAGCTCTTCTGTGTGTTCTACAGGACGCCATCATCAAGTTCAGTCCATTCTTCCAAGGAGATCAGCGGCATCCATCCGTCAAATGCGGAGTTCATCTCATCTCATCTCATCTGATGTCCAGTTTTCAGCGACAACAGTCCACATACGTGAAACATGACCCTACCGATGTGGGCCCAGGATTTCGATGATTTGGATATTCTCCATCTGGCCCAAAAGAGAGGATAAAGTCATAAAAAAAAAAAAAAACACAGGCCCATGAACCATCCGATCTTCTTCAACCGAAAACAATCACAATAATTCTACCATCAATTATGGCCGATTTAATGAAGAATCTATGGTTTTTGTAATTGTTAACAACCCATGGATCATGGTTGTCTACTCTAAGTTAGGGTTTCAAAGAAACCAACTTCAGGATTTCATTGGCCATGGTTGCTAGTGGTGGCTACAGTAGTAGCTGATGACGATACAACTAATGGTGGCTACTACCGTTTCTGAATTGAGAAGTAACAATAATGTAATAACCCTTTCCACTATGATAGATGCACCCTTGCTCTGATACCATATGTTAATCATACATCATGTATCTAATCACAGGGAGAAGGCACCAAAGATGCCTACTTGATTTTTTCTTTGAATGTTATTCCTGAGGTCACTAGAGAGGATGTTAGTAGCGGTCTTCCGCTCTTGATCAACACTAATCAATGGGACTTTCAAGTTTTTTAGAACTGGTGAGAGGAGAAGGGACTGATACCGACTTTATAACAAAAGATGGGCGGTGGAGGAGTCCGGCCCATCGTGGACTTTCCACTTAACCTTCTCTTCCATGGCTTTAAGAGAGAGAGAAACCCATTGCAAGATACGACTCTTATAAAAGAGTTCCTATGGTATTATGAAATCCATCAAGGTTCTATACATCACCCACTTCTTTGGGCCCCACTTGATGGATTACTGGATGATCCAAACTATCCAATACATTTTTAAGGGGTCAATGCCATGTGTGGCCTACTAATTCAACGACATCGACATCGACGAGCGGGTACACCTTCTTGATGACTGGTAGTGTTGTTAGTTGGCATAGTGCCAAGCAAAAGTGCATCACGAATTCAACCATGGAGGTACAGTATGTGGCTGTGAGTGACGCAACCAAGGATGCCATATGGCTTAAGTAATATGCCTCAGCTACGGGTTGTCCCAGGGGTTGACAAGTCGTTGCTTGTATATTGAGATAGCCATGGGGAGGCTTTACAGTGCAGGGTGCCTTAGTATTATGCAGGCTAAACATGCTGATGGGAAACACCTCATTGTTCAAGAATATATGGAGGATAAGACGATAAAGGTTCTGCAAGTAACATTTTTAGATTATGTAGCAGACCCTCAGACTAATCATTTGCTACTCGTTGTTTAATGCTCATGTATTTGGCATGTTTGTGTGTGGAGGTTGATTAGTTTTAGGGCAAGTGGAAGATTGTTGAGGGTAGTGCCTTAGAAAACCAATATTTAGTTGCTCCTTGACTTGTTACTTTAGATCATTATTCATTGGCCTAGTTAGTTTTTATGGAACATGCTTACCATTATGGGTTCGTTATCCTTAGGCATTTTTAAGATATGATTCATCAGCTTGTGGCTAAGGAGAGATGTGATCTATGGATCTCAGTGCCTTAGCCATGACTATACAGGTACTTAGAAATGCTTGTGTCTTCATATTGGTCATCTCATGCGAGGGAACTAACTTTGTGCTAGGTGTTGTTGTGCCTTCGTGCTACCCTACATGAGTGAGTGAATCATGGATAGTTCCCTAGCTTGGGGCCTTTGATTATTCACATTAGTAGGATTGTTTGCAAGCATTAGTGAGGGAGGCCCATCATGCTTAGACTAGATGATACTTGCAGTTGCACTAGCTCCGTCAAATCCCTTAACCTAAGGATGTGTGGATGGAGAGATCCAGATTAGTGCTTTTTTTGTTCACTTTTTAAGGCTACTTAGAAGCCACTGAAAGTGGGCATGACTGAGAGGTTTCATTAAGGTCATTAAAGTTTACATGATCCAACGTGGAATCCATTTGGTTCGCTTGGGACATTTAGTATGTGGTATGATCCTGGGATTTGGACTGTCTATTAAGTGTTTTAAAGCTAGGCAACACTTTTACTGTTTTCAATTGGATAATTGTATATTTAAAACTGTCAACTTCGAGTTCTAATTGTTGATTTGTTTCAAACCCCACTTAATGGACATTTAATGTCAAGATTTGCTTAACCACTCCTTGAGATGGCATGACAATACTTAAGGATGGTAACCAGGGAGAGTGAAGGAATTTAGATGGCATGGGGTGCATGGATGAGAAATGTAAACATATTTTCTTCATAGTAGGGTACACCCAAGCCTATATGGTGGTGAAGCATCATATAGGCTGCACCTCCTGAAACTCTAATCCTCTCTCCATATATAGATCGCATGGGGAGCCCTTGCATGTCCAAGCCCCCTTCGATGTCTGCCTTATGAGAGAGATGGAGAGAGTGGAGAATAAAATAGAGGTGGACCCCACCTCCCATCTTCCTATCCACATGTGGGCATGCCCCTACCTAGTCCACTCCTTGGATGGCTCATGTTAGATCTCAGCCCCTATTAGAGATCATGACGTGGGTTCTTGCCCTCCACCTGTGATAGATTGAGTAGGCTCCCTAAGTCGGAAAGATCGGCAACGAGCACATCAAGCAGTTTTTCCGTGCACTTTTGCTCCTTTTTTTTTATTATTGAAATATGGCATGATCACGACAATGGTCCTTAGGATTAACTAATACGGGTTTTGAAGAGTTTATCCCATTGAGTTTTCATGATAAAATCCAACAAGCGTGCTACTTCATCCAAAGAATGGTATCGTACCTATCATATACTCATATTGACCTAATCATTCCACTCTTATGACACCATCTCTAGCTGAATGTCACATTGAAGTCCAAAGGATGGATCAATAGATTTTAACCATTGGATGTCCATAAAGGTTAAAACTGAATTCTAATAATTGATAAAAAAATTGGTCAATCATTAGAAAACATTAGATGGCTAGCTAGAGTATAAAACACTTAATAGGTCATCCAAACCATAAGATTAACTCACAAATGTTTTAAGTTAAACAAGTAGATCCCTTGTTGAATTGTGTGAGCCTTAACTAGATCATGATATATGAACCTAGCATTATCCGCACATAGGCAACCTATGTAACCTCTTGAAGTAGGTCAAGGCATATACAATTAAGGCCTCAAAACTCCTAATATGTCCTGGGTCTAACAATTAGATTTGTCAATGCTAGTACATTTACATGCTAGCCTAATCTAGGCACCATGGGTCTCCTGGTGACTTGAACTAATCTCCAAGAGCCAATGCCAATGGCACACTTATACTCCCATGTGGAGTAGGGCAATGGCATATTGATTTGTTGTTGTGCCTAATGGTGGATTGCTTCATTTGTTTTTTTTTAAATTATAAAAATGAACTAAAAATTTATTTTATTTTAAAAGAAATGTTGTTTCATCTTGAAATACCTATCTTGCATAATACTTATCAGGCTTTTTTATTTATGTACGGATGTTCATGAATAATGTCTTCAATTTTTCAAGAAAATACTACTTTTTCAATGATTTGAAATTTATAAAAATTAAAAATCTGTTTATTTATAAAAAAAAATCATTGTTTCATTTCATAAAAAAATTTCATCGTATGGATAGATGTATGATGTATGTATATGCGGATGGTTGCATTTTTTTTTTTTTTTTAATGGATAGATGCATGCCTGGGTAGACAACCCATCCCAGATAGGGAAATCCATCCCCCTTCTGGGACACCTGAATCGTATACCAGTCAACCGGAAGAAACCTCAATCAAAGCTATGTTTTCAGGCATCAGTGATATCAATACATGTTTCCATATCCTTGATTATCAATACAAGTAACAATACCAATACACCAAACACTAGATGAAACCAAGGTTTTAATTGGTTTTCCAGAGCAAAACACTTACAGGCTAACCCCACAGAGTTTGGGTGCTTTAGGCGATGATGTATTTTTAGAGACGATTCCAATCCCTCTCCACATTGCAAGTGGCTGGGGATTAATCAGTGGAAGCCATCCATCTAGGGCCCGTTTGGATACTACCAAATAAGTTACTTTTTCTACTTACAGCAGTAGATAAGTAACTTATTTCATATATGTTTGGTTTATGATTAGTAGTAACTTTTTTACTTAAAAGTACATAATCACTCCAGCTAATTTTTTTTAGCTTTTTAACTTTTTTGGAGAGATGAAAGGGAGGAAAAGCTGATAAGTATGTTGTTTACCAAACATACTTATTTTCTTAATAAGTAAAAACTAAGATACGCTACTTATCGCATAACTTATCTTAAGCAACTTATGAATCCAAACGGGCCCCTAGTGATACCCATCATTTCTTAAGAGATGACTATAGTGATACTCATCATAGACAGCCTACTTTTTTTCAGGAAAAAACACACATATTTGACATTCCCATTCATCAATGTTTATTTGCATTCAAACACTGAATGTACACCATTTACTATTTTTCTTCACTATCATTGCTTTGAAGGCCACTAATTAGATGACTAGAAATTAAGTGGTGGATGTTTTTTTTTTTTAACCCATAGCTGTCCGAAATATGGGAAATTAGATGCACAGTCAGGATTGATATGTCACCGGGCCATGTGTGCTGTGGAGAGATGACCCTACCAAACTCATGTTACACTGGCTCTACCATGTCTCCCTGCAGTGACGAACCTGGTATGAAACTTCCACAGTAATTTTCCTTTCTACTCGATAGTATTTTGGTAGCTGCTACCTGTAAAATTATCAAGGGCCCATATGGACGTCCATTAATTCACAGATGCAACCATCCACATTTCAACTCTCATCCTCAATTTACAGTAAAGTCTAGAACCAGCTCCTTCCTTTTGCTTGCATGATGCATCCTTTTCCTTTACTCCAGATGAATATGCATCCAATCCATATATACAAAACAAAAACAAAGCTATTTTTCTACAAAAATGTACAACAATGCCTTTGCACAGAAGCACAACCGCTCAAACCTTCAAAGATGACGCACCGCCATTGTATGTCCATCTATCGGTGTCTTTAACACAAGAATCTTATTACCGTCTTCTGTTTTCAGTACCTACAAATAAAATTTTGGATATATTGGAAATGAATCCATGATTTAGAAGAGAGGGAGGGAAAGGGAAAAAAACAGATTTTTGCATTTGAGTTTCCATAAAAGGTGAACTAAGGGCTTTAGGTGCCATTAATCAGTTCATCTCATTTTAATTAATTGCAATTACGTATTAGAGATCACATTTCTCTTTGGTAAGAATTAATGATTATCTTGATAACCAACAATCATGATCTCTAATATATAATTATGATTAACTAAAATAAGAAGGAACTTATTTTCAAGTGGCACCCAAACAGGCCGTAAGACTACTCACTAAATATGCTCGACTTTAAAGGGAATCGGATCGAGGATGATCCCTTTGTTTTCAGCTGCCTGAATTTACTTGCTTTTTCACTTTTCTCTGGCATCTTGCTACTTTCTCCTGTTAATACATCAGATCGCTTCTTAACCTTTTCATGGTAAATTGCCGGCGGTGCGAGCCTCAATGGAGGCAAGGTTTCAATCTGAAGGGATCCCTGGGTTTTCCCAAGATTACTCAAGATTTCAAACTGCACCACATAATCCAAAACTTTAGCATCTAATGGGTTCAAAATAGAACATTACAGGCAGAATATTCAATTGTTGCAAAGCCCACAAACACCTCTCCACGTGCACATCTATGCATTGTTCGAGTAGACCCACTGTGCAGATAATCAGGCCCGTTGACTCACTAGGTGCACAGAAAATGTATGAAAACAATGGATGGTTCAAAAAAAAATATAACCAAAGGTCCATGTTCGAAATAAGCATGTGGCACACCTGATGAATGGACCAGCCTAAGGTTTGGGCCAGATCATCTATATTATGGGGTGCATCTGATAAAATGGTCAGATGTCCCATCAAATTCGCACGCGTCCCAGGATGTGGGCTTAAGCAAGCAACCATAAGAATCAAGGTTCAAATAGAAATCCATCTTACCCGTGACATCTGCTGGAGCCCATATGGCTTCTCCACTGCATCGGATTCATGTAGGTGTTGACCGGCGGTCTTTCCTTGTGCTTGTTGAGGTCTTGACAAAGAATTCTTTACCAATCCATTCTCCACTAGGACCGATTTGCTCCTAGCACGTGACTTCTTCTTCTTAGGCATACAAATAGGGCAGCCAGCTGGGTTATCCCGGTTAGATGCTTCATTTTCCTCATATTCACAATGGAGATGGATTGCATGACCGCAATTGAATACTCGAATGCTCGAGGTAGAAGACTCTTTGGTAAGGGAGAAACCGCATAAACAGCATGTAAAATTCTGTGGGGCATACGCATGAGACGCCCCCTTCTTGAGCAAGCTCATTGTATAATATGTATCATCCTCGATTAAAGATTTAGCTGTGTCCTGGCACAAGAAAGAACGCAGCTTGATGTCACAGAAACCATCAATTGAGCTCATATAATGCAAAAGTGAAGCAATCATAGGAATCAAAATTATTTTTAAAAAGAAAAAAGAAAAAGAAAACAGCTTAAATGGTCTGCAAGAACTGTTATAAATATTCAGTTAGAAAATAAAAATTCAATTATCTCTTCTTGATGAATAAATTTGAGGTGGGAGACTATGGTATCAGTGTGACACATCCGGGCCAAACATGACCAAGTGCATCAAAGGAGGGCCAAAGTGGACCCCACTTAAGCATACATAAGACAAATTCCTTTCTATAGGATCTGATTGGACTATGGGTCGGACAAATCCAGTCAGATAGCTCTAAAGGCCAGCTGACTGGACCTGTTGGGTCCACATGTCCAAGTGAGTGATGATTATATGCACACGTATCAGTTCGATCACCGTTTATGGCCCCGTTTACTGACTGTCCAGCAAGTATAGTCCAATACAGTTTCATACACGGTTCAATACAGCTGATATAGCTGGGCTAGAGTTCGTTATTTTAGTTTCCTTGTTTAAATACTCTTTTGAAGCAATTTATGAGTAGAGATTACAAGGATTGTTTGAATCAATGAGGTGAAAGCAAAGGGAGTACTTGAGAGGGTTCTATCTAGAATCCCAAGGGTAACTCATAGCCTATATAAGGCCTCCTAGGGCCATGCTTATAAAGAGACATTGAATACATTGATTGAATAAAAGTTTGTTGAGGTTTTAGAATGATGTATTTCAAGTTCTTGTGATCAGAAGGCTGCTAGAATCATCTAACAATCCCTTGTTGGGCCAATTTACCAGTTGTGAGACACCTTGAAGGAAAAGTTGATCTTGTAATTGGTACTTATCTATTCCATCTATTCCTTCTCAATTTGCTGAAGAAGTGTTAGATTTCTTGGAGTGTTTGTCGGTCTGTACAGGCATTGGCACTAGGATATAGGTAGAGAGAAACCAGTTGTTTGCCTTAAGAGTGACACTGCCTGTTTCTTTTTTTGTGAATAGACACTCTGTGAAGAGACGGAACTCCCATCTATGGGATCCTTTTCCATAAAAAGAGAACCAGTTGGATCGGTTGAATTTGTTAACTCATCTAGAGTGAAATAAGGGGGGCAGTGCAGTGGTCTCTAATCACCATAACATAGTGGGTTGAAACATTCCTAATGTACATGTTGCAAACACTCCTAGGCCCCCAGTGGATGATTACAATTAGCGACAAACAAATGGGCAACTAAACATAAAAAGGGCAATGATGCACATTCATCACTGTCACCATAATAGCCTCGTCACAGCTATTTAGGGCGGGCAAGAATCTACATCAAGATTCAACAGGTAAAATGGGGATTAATTTTAGTCAATGCTTGCCCTCTTTGTTTGCGAGATGAGGAATCAGTGAACCATCTATTCCTTCACTGTATGTTTGCTAGAGAGGTTTGGAACAGTTTCTTTGGCATTTTTGGGGTGTCATGGGTTATGCCAGAATGTGGCACGCAGGTGGAGTAGGTAATTTGGGCCTTGAGGTTTGGAGGATCTCTCTTCTGGAGGAATTATGGGCCATCTGGAAGGAGCGGAACAACAGATGTTTTCGGAATGTCTTGGGCAGTCCAGTCAGTGTGTTCCTTAGGGTCAAATCTTTTGTTTTAGATTGGGTGGCAGCGTCCCCTAAATTTAAGGATTCCACGTGGATCGGGTTGTAATTTTCTGGGTTTCGTGTGCGCTGCACTGGGGGTACTTTACTTTTGCTTTGTAATTTTTTTTGGCTTTGCCGCTTATCGATAAATTGTCATCCTTCAAAAAAAAAAATGTCCCTTAGGGAAAGAAAAAAAGGCGATTGAATGGCACACTATAAATCAAGAGAAAAATTGAAACTTCATGGATTTTTCCTTGAAAAAGAACCTCAGAACAGTTACAACAAGAGGAGATGAAGATCAGTTCTACGGTAACTTTGGGAGATGATTATTTGGATGATACATTTATCTATGCATTCTTGTGGCCCCAACAACGGATATTTTCAGAGTAATTCCAAAGATATTGCCTCCAAAGGTAGGATAGACTGAAGAATTTATTTGTCATACATAAAATATAGAGGACGAGCTCGGAGTAGGGGATTCGTGTTCGTTCGAATGAAGCAGGAGGATGAGCTCAAGATGGCGATCAAAAGTCTGTATGGAAAAAGCTTCGACGGGTGTAAGCTATTGGTTCAGAATGCCCGATATGGCCCTGATTCGGTGAATCAGTAGATAGCCCAAAAGAAAGAGAAGAGGAGTAGCAGGCTGGAGGCGGGGAAGGAGAAAATAAGGGAGGATTGTGAGGAGGGGATTGAAGGCGGCTGAGGTAGAAGGAAGGGGGAAGGGAATCAAGGGAGGGGCGGTTAGGAAAGGGGTATCGTTCAGGGATGCCATTGTTGGGGAATCACAGGAGTGACAGGTGGTGACGGACACTTTGGAGGAGAGGCAGCTGGGGGAAAGGGTGCCGTGCGAGGCAGGAAGAGAGGCTGGGAAAGAGGGTTACCCATCGAGAGGGAAGACGGAGGTAGAGGGGGAGAAATGGCTATGTGAGACGACGACGACGCAGAAGGTTCGATCGTTCGGGTGCATCCAAAGGTTATCGAAAATAGGTGGGACTCTCTACAATGGAGTGTGGTGGCACAAGTGGAGAAAGGTGCTTCAATGGCAGAAGTTTGCAGCTAGCTTGAAGTTGATGGTGGGGTCTCAAAGGAGCAGTGCATCCTCAAGTTCCTCTTTGAGACAACTGTCTCGATAGCCCTGAGCTCAGAGGTGGAGTTGAAGAAATTACTCATGGTTGGGCAGCTCTATACAAGCAGACCTGTGAAGAGCATCTATAAATGGGCCGATTGGACTCCATTTGGTTGGGATGAATTGTGGTTCTCTGTTGTCGAAATGCTGATGGAAACCTAGTTTATGGAAGCATTCAAGATGATCGGATCGCGTGTGGGAGAGGTGACAGCCATTGATCTCGACCCTTCGGCTTCTGTCATCGAAGGAAATTGTTCGGCGATGATTTGCATAGGGAAGAAAGGTGTAGCTTGCCCAAAGTCAGTATCTCTGGCGATTGGAGATGTGAGGGTTGTTGTCTCTCTACTTAAAATGGAGATGAGTCTAAATGGTATTTGGAAGATCCATCCTCTCTCTTAGGATGGTCGTGCGGCCATGGAGGATCTGGGCACTGCAAACCCTCGGAAGGAAGATGGAGCACGATTCTCGTACTCTCGCAGTGCACAAGATGTTTCTGTGGACACATAGCACGAGGAGATTGCGTTGCCGATTTCAACAGGAGTGACGCCTCTTAGCTCAACACGTGGTGGAAGTTTGAAAGAAGAGGGTTCAGAGATGCTCGAATTCGATAGCTCGGAGGATCTAGCCTCGAGGTCTGGCAGAAAAGGTGCTTCGGTTGGCAGGTTGTGCTCTCGCAGTGCACAGGATGTTTCTATGGACACGTGGCATGAGGAGATTACGTGCTGGTTTCAGCAGGAATGACGCCTCCCAGCTCAACACAAGGTGGAAGTTTGAAAGAAGCGGGTTCAGAGACGCTTGAATTCGACAGCTTGGAGGATCCGACCTTGAGGTCTGGCAGAAAATGTGCTTTGGTTGGCAGGGCTAGAGTAGAGGTGGAGGTTCGAAACACCGAAGCAAGGTCCGAAGCTTCTGAAGTCCCGACACGTTGTGCTTTAGTCCTCTTTTCAAATGAGGATACTCATATTCTGCTCTCACGTGATGATAAAGAACCGGAAATTTGGACAGGCGTCCTACCTCGTGTGAATGAAGTGCCTCATGTGGAGTTTGGTGCTTTTGCTTCACATGTGGAAGCTACTAACTCCCTACACATGTGCCGGGTTCCTTACCCTTTAACCGTGATCTCCCGATCTAATTCCCTTCAGTAGCTAAGGCATACGCCCCTTGTCTTCTCCCCTCGCTGGAGCCCCAGATGCTTTCATCAGGTCCTTCAATCCTTAGTGAAGACTCGGTGCTTGCTTTTAGGCCTTCGACACCCTCATCGGTGGACTCTATGCATGTCGATAGGGTGATGGGCTGCTTGGAGTGTGAGGTCTCAAAAGAGCTCTATCTGTGGAACCCAACCGTGGTTGATAGTGCCTTCAAGGAGGTTCTTGAAGTGGCCCATTTATGAGCGGAAGCTGCTTCAATTCCTTTTAGTGGGTCAGGCCAGCATTGTGCTAGAGTGTCAGAAAAACTAGTCAGATGTGACATGGCTAAGAAGGTAGAGATTTTGAAAGGGAAAAGATGGATTAAAGTTCTCTGTCATGTGGGAAGACAGTTAGGTATGACTTTCGGCAACAGGGACGAAGAATACTATAATTTATTGAGGAGCAGGGTAGACAAATGAATGCTTTAGTTTCACCTAGGAAGCTATAACGATCTCTGAAGGATAGAAGGGAGTTGGCTACTCTTGATCTCAATGTCTTTTTTCTTTTTTTTTTGGGTGGGGTGGATGCGGCGTGTTAGCAGAAGGGGCGCAAAGGTTGTTCGGTTGCCAAATGAAGTTTCTCTCTTGGAATATCAAGGGTTTTGGGTGTAGTGAAAAGAGGAATGAAGTTAGGGAGATTTGTTGTAGATCGCATTCGCAGATTATCTCCCTACAGGAGACTAAGCTTCAAGCGATGGACCACAGGATCCTGGATTCTATTTGGGCGGTGAAGAATAAGGATCGATGTTGCTTAAATGCATCTGGTAGTGCAGGAGGATTTTGCTAGCCTGCGATTCTTCCCTGCGGTGGAAGAAAATGGAGTTCGTTGGTGTTTTCGACATCTCTGTTATTCTGATCAGTTGTTCTGATGATTCTCATTAGATGATATCTGCAGTCTACGGTCCGAACGTGCCAGCTTAGTGGATTGCCTTTTGGGAGGAGCTATTGGATGTGCGGTAGAAGTTCAATGGTCCTTGGTGCGTAGGTGGTGACTCAATGTTACCAGATTCGTCTCAGAAAAATCTACTAGGGGATATTTAGTATTATGAAGGCTTTTTCTTATTGGGTGAACCAACATCAGATGGTAGATTTGCCTTTGTTGGGAGGGAGGTTTACATGGTCGAATGGTTAGAGCAATGCGATTCTCTGTAGATTGGACATATTCCTCCTTTCTCTTGAGTGGATGGAGAGTATGCCGTTATTCTCTCAATGATCGCTTTCGAGGACCTATTTTGGATCACTTCCCTATCTTTCTAGATGATGAGGTGGGGAATTGGGGTCCTAAACCTTTCTGGTTCAAGTTATGTTGACTTAAAGTAGAAGGTTTCCCGGCTTTAGCAAGGGAGTGGTGGGGCTCTTTCCAAGTGCACGACTTTATTGGTTTCATACTCTGTCACAAGCTGAAGCTTCTAAAAAAGAAAATTTTGGAATGGAAAAGAAGTCTTGGGGAAGCGGCAAGAAAAAACGGATGCTATGCTTCGCAAGATTCAAGCCCTTGATTTGAAAGCGGAAAGGGAAGTGTTTTTGGGGGAGGAAAAGTCGTTGAAATCCAAGCTAGTGATTAAATATGCTAATGGGCTAAAAGAAGAAGGGATCAAGTAAAGACAAAGGTCGCGGGCTACCTGGCTTAAAGAGGGGGACAAAACACTAGCTTCTTCCATAAAATGGCTAGTGCGCGAGCAAGAAATAATAAGGTAAGTAGTATTGTACTGGACAACGAGAGAATAGATGATAAAGAGAGGTTGTGCAAGGAGGTGGTTAAATTCTATCAAGAGCTTTTAACAAAGGAAAAGTGGAAAATGCCTTCTTTGGACAACCTCTCTTTTGACCGAATCACAAGTGACGAGTCTTCCTTACTCGAGGGCCCTTTTTCAGAGAAAGAAGTTAAAGAACCAGTCTTCTCTTTGGGAGGGGATAAAGCTCTGAGCCTCGACGACTTCCCGCTTGCCTTTTTTCAAGTATTTTGGGATACTATCAAAGGCGATTTGTTGAACTTAATGCATGAGTTTCATTTGAGAGGTTGCCTCTCTTCAAATATAAGCACTTCTTCAAGATCATGTAGCGATTATTCCAAAGAATTCGGGTGCAGAAAGATTAGGACCTTTTGCCCGATTAGTTTAATTGGAGTTACCTATAAGATCCTCGCTAAAGTCCTTGCTTCAAGATCTCGTCGTGTTCTTGGTAATGTCATCTCCGCACATCAAGGTGCGTTTGTTGAAGGGAGACAAATTTTGGATAGTGCCCTCATTGCTCATGAGTGTATCGATTAAAGAAATAGGGAGGGGCTAAAAGGGGTGGTGTGGAAGTTGGATATCGCGAAAGCTTATGATCATGTAGATTGGGCTTTTTTAGATTTGCTTGACAGAATCAGTTCCGGGGCCATGTGGAGGAGATGAATTAAGGAATGAATAAGTTTGGCTAGATTTTCGATTTTGGTGAATGAATCACCCAAAGGTTATTTCAAAAGTTCTAGAGGAATTAGACAAGGAGATCCGTTCTCCCCCTTTTTGTTTGTCATCATTGCCAAAGCTTTGGGTAGAATGCTTTCTAAAAGGGTAGGAGGTAGGGGTCGTTTTCTGGGTTCCATGTGAGCCGTGAAATTCCCCCAATTTCCTGCATTCAATTTTCTGGATGACACAATCCTATTCTGCGAGGCGAATGAAGTCAGAGGAAAGTGATTGTTTGGTTTGGACAGTCGACAAATCAACTCACTTAACAGTTAAATCATTCTACTTCATGCTTTGGAAAAATGAGGAGATTTTTGGGAAGACAGCCTGCGCGTGGCACTACGGTGCTCCTCCCAAGATTGGGGCTTTTGGTTGGCTTGGGGGAAGAAAAAAAATTATGACTATCGACAATCTTCAAAAACGCTCATTGATTATCCTGAATATTTGTCTTTTATGCATGTCCAATGTTGAAACGGTTAACCACTTCCTTATCCATTGCAATTTTGCTAGTTGTGTTTGGACGTCTCTTATCACTAGATTCAATCTGGCATGGACTATGCCTTTCAACATAGGAGACCTTCTCTTAGCTTGGAATGGGGTGGCTTTCTGCAAGAGAGTGCAGGTTTGGAGGCTTTTGCCTTCTTGCCGGATTGTGAGCTATTTGGGGTGAGAGGAACGATAGATGCTTTCGTAATGTATCCTGTGGTGTTGATTGGGTTTCCTGTAATATGTGGAACATTGTTTCGGAATGGGCGGTGGGCAAGGGTTGGTTGGGAAAGATGTAATTTTTATTTTATGTCGTTTTTGTTTTTTGCTTGCTCCTTTTGTTCTCGTGTTGGCGCTATCTCAGAGCTTTTTCAACGAAAGATCCAGTTATCTTTCAAAAAAATACAGTCCCTTGGCACAATGTATATAGTGTCAAGGAAAGGTTCATTGCCTGTCGTGGAAGGATAAAAACAGTTCTAGATGGCAAGCTGCAAAATGAATGCACTAGGCAACTCAAGTCCAAGAATGCAAAAATGGATACCTCATAGGTAATTGAAGCTACCCTTTTCATTATAAAAATAAAGGAGATGGATTACCTTATTCATCTAACAAAATCATTCCATCCTGTCTTTTTTGTTTTGCTTTCTTTCCATTTTTGGCACCATATACTAGAGCTTAGTTTGCCAATACAGATTACAGAGTTCATGCTGTTATTAAGAAACTAAATTTTAGTGAGGTCGTACGTTGAGTTCAGAGACCAAGCATGTTTGATGCTCAATTGCTGTTACAACAATGGTTACGAGTCACATATTGCTCAACAGGTTGATGTAATTATCAGCCAAAAGGTATGTATATTTGATGAGAAATGCTCCAAATGCTCTCAAAGCACTGTAAGCTATGATGCTCCTAGTTGTGTTGGTTCATTTGGACAGTCCAATCGACCAAAACTGTCCATCAAGTCCAGAAGACATTTTATTTCAAGTGCGCTCATGCAAAAATTGCACTGATAAGATGATCCAACCCATCTTTGATTTGGCATTTTTTCTTATAGTCACCCTTTTCCCAAGCCACGAATAGCTTGGTTATGATTGCCTAACAAAAGCGATTCTTTAGAATCATGAACAATCCATGACAGGCCCTAAAAAATAGATTGATCAAATTGCTGATTGGACCTATTCTTGTGCAAACAAACTTCACTGGCCATATTGAAGGCCATTGATCCAATAGTAAATATTTGTCAAATCAGTGTGTTGTTTGCGTGGCAGTCCTTGAAATGTGTGTTGGGCCTAATGAACAGTCAATAGATTGGACTGTTGAAGTGCTCCAATAGTACTCTGAGAGCACTGGATCATTTCTCATATTTATTTACATTTTTCTTTTTAAAATCAGTAGGAACAATGACACATCTCCATGGATCAACTGGACTACTAAGTAAAGAATAGTATCAAAACTTGAATGAAGTAGAAATACCAGGATTCTCCTCTCATAGCCATATGTTCCTAGCATTCCCAATATTGTGAGTTTAAAATCACCGAACTCCTGGCCCCCATTATCAGACAGAAGCTTAGCCATGATTGTTGGAAGTGATACATATCCAACCATTCCTTCCACAATTTCTTTGATGAACTGAGAAAACACCCTTTGTAAAATATGAGCACCTTTGTCAAATTTTGAGATCTTCCATCTATACGTAGATGCTTCTTTGTCCTCCTGTATACCAACTGCTGCAGGTAGTGCACCAGCATAATTTCTTCCTTTAGAGATTTTTTTATCTTTATATAAATCTCTAAGAGGCTCACAAAACCTGTATTAAATTTTTTACAAGATTACACACAGATAAACAAGTTGCAAAACCTGAAGTAACTGCCTGAGTGAGTATAGTAATAGTATATAGATAAACAGGTTACAGATCTCTTAGAGGCTAAAAAAACCTGTTAAATTTTGTACAAGATTAGATATAGCATATAGATAAACAAGTTACAATAGAGCTAGGAAGTAACTGCATGAGATTAAAAAAATTAATTAATGATCCCACAGAAAATATGTAAACGTAGTGCTGAAGGAGGGAGGGAGGGAACTGGAAGGTTGCTTTAGTTCATTAAAGCTGGACCAGTTTCTATAAGATGTCCATTCTTCCTTTTGCTGTCCAATTTTTCTCGGGTTTCTACGTGTAATAATAGTACTCAGTGAAAAGTAAATTCTCCAACTGCACAAACAGAAGCATTAAAACTTGTTCCCAAGCAATTCCTGAACTGGTTTGAATGGTTTAGGGGGTGTTTGCTTTTTTGTTTACGATTGTAATTCATTGCCAATAAATCATGATTATTTACGCATGAATTTCCGGCAGCTCTCCTGATGTTGATGGTGACAGGTAGCGTGTTTGGAAAGCTTCGTTTACATTCGTGCGATTTTGGCATGTAAAAACAATGGAGCCCGCCATAATGTATGAGTCTTATCCACGCCAACCATCCGTTCCACCAGCTCATTTTAGGGCATCCACCCAAAAATGAGGCCGATCCAAAGCTCAAGTGAACCACACCACAGGAAACAGTGGAAATTAAAATTCTACTGTTGAAAACTTCTTGGGGGCCACAGGAGTTTTGGATCAAGCTGATATTTGTGTTTTCCATTTATCTCTGTCTGTGTGACCATACAAACAGGTTGGATGAGATTCAGCTAGGAAAGATTCAGCTTTCAACAGTGGACGTCGTGGGGACCACTTTCTCTTGTGATGCGGTCCACTTAAACTTTGGATCTGCCACATTTTTGGGCTCATACACTATATTGAGCTGGTGGAACAGATGGGCGGCATGGATAAGTCACAAACATCATGTGTGACCCACATATTTTACTCACGGCTTGATAACGTCATGCGCAGTCCGATTTTTTTATTTTTTACTTTTAAAAAAGAAAAACCCTTTAAGAACCTGAAAGCCTAGAATTTTCTTCGTATAGGTATATCAAAGAGACTAAACTGTCTGATGGTAATCCATCAGCTGGTCTCAAGCTTGAGCAGAGGTCAATGTCGGGAAGGCAGCTGGTCATCAAACTTTTGCCAAGCAATCATAAGAAGCTGATACCAAACAGATGATAGAAGGCTATGATGATAAATCTGTCAAAGTATGTTATACTAATCACCAATATAATAGACATGATATCTAATTCTCACATGAAGAGTACTTAGGTGTGGAGAGTGCAGAAAAAGAATAAAACAAAAGAACCAGAGGAGAGCATCATATTACATACATGACATTCCAGGAAAATAGCAAATGGGCAATCAGAAATATCTTGGAAATTTTTATAAATAAAAAGAAAATCTGAGAATAAGATTCTTAGAAACAACATGAAATTTAGCAGTTAAAAGTAAAACCTCAAAATGAGAAATTGACTAGCCCAATAATAAGAATGAATGAAGGAAAGAATTGTTCCACATTATGAATAATCATTAGCATATATAGCCAATTGCATGGAACCAGCAGGAAGTGATTTTGATGGGAATACATATCATATCCTGAAAACCATGGATTTGATCTGCTAAATGATGCTATGATTGGTAAAGCATATAAAACATGTTGAAAGAGCAAGTGGTGGATGTTTACTTACGAATCAAGCAATCGGAACCAGAGAGACTCAGACTCTTGCAGATCTAAACGTGGGGTATTTCGCTGGCATAAGCCAATAGAAGCATGTAATATATCACATACAGTGTCAACCTGCATGACAGAGAGTTTAATCCTAAAGAAAAATCATCCAACCAACATTTAGGGCCTGTTTAGATAGTGGGAAAAGAAAATAAAACTGCAATGATTATCCAATGATGGATTCCCATGGATTCTGTGAGCACCTTTGAAAGATGGATTCCATTTGGGGGGGGGGGGGGGGGGGGGGGTCTTGTTTGGATAGTGAGTGCAAACACCTTTGAAACATGGATTCCATTTTGGGGTGTCTTCTTTGGATAGTGAGTGGAAATCTCATTTCCCTCTCACAAAAAAACACCCTGTATTTTTTGCCCGAGAAATTGAATATTGAGTTTGGATAATGATTTCTTGGTGGAATCCACTATTTTCTTTGCTATCCAAATGTAGTGAAATGTCTGAAAAAAAAAAAAAAGGAAAAGTGCATAATTTTTCTTTTCTTTTCCCACTATCCAAACAGGCCCTTAGAGATATCTACCAATACTGTCCGTTATAAAAACATTATGCAACGAACCTCCTTCATCCTTAAAATAGAGTTAAGCTGCTCGATCTCAGTTAAGCTGCCTGAAGTTATTTCAGGAACTTTGGCTTCCAGAGCAGTATCAAGCATGTGTAGTTTTTCACTTAGATCAGACATGATAAGTAATAGAGCACTGCCAACATCACCAACTCGTTCTAGCAAAAATGCAGCTGCATCTGTGACCCCATATTCCTGGCACAGACGTAAACAGTGCTCCAGCCTATAGTTTTCAAATGTCTCCAAGAACTTGAGAACCGAACGGCGTTCATACTGACACAATAGCTGCACAACGCAGATGCAGGGGCATTATTTGAGATGGCATAACTGTGGATGTACCTAGGGCTAGCATCATACGGGCAATCTTTCAAGGATTAAAATTAACTAAAATATAGACAGAAGTGCGGAGCAATAGATATTTCATTTATTTGAAAGGTCAGAGCAATAGATATTTCTTCAGCAAATTTAATGCAGCTAAATGAGACTTACATGTATAACATCCCTCCTATGAACTAAAGGACATTTGCACACAGGAAAACCATGTATGATATTCAGCTTCTGCTCCAAAGAAGAGATCATCTACTAATTGCTGAAGAAAATTGCAAGCATCACACCGGCACACCCACAATGAAGCACATGCACGTACTTACATGTGCACATGCACATACAAACAAAAATAGTACAATGACTGTTATTATGACATGTGAGTCAAATCAATTTCTATGATTTGGAGGTTTTCTCTTAGTGTTTAGATTCATTGAAGTATAATTGAAGAACAAATTGAGGAACCACCATTTCCATGAAAACGGTGTTTGTGTTGTTTGTTTTTGTAAATTTCTTGGAATTGCCATTTCCATTTCCCTCTCGTTTCCTGAAGAATGCCTCTTTTTTGTTTCCTTACCTAGACTTAAGAAATGAGAGGAAATGACTCCTCTTTATAAAGTGGCCCAAATGGTAGTCACATGTGCCACCCCACCATCTTCTAAATGCCACACAAGGTACTCAATAACAGTAAATCGTTATTATCATTATAGTGCAGGCTGTAACGGTCATTACGGCCTTCTTTCTGTTTTATGTGACAGCCCAGTAATGGACTGTTATAGGGTTCTGATGACCATTACGGCCCCATAAGCTGTAACAGATTGTTATGGGGCCGTAAAGGCCATTATGGGCCAATTTTTTTCCATAACGGCCTTTATAGCCCCGTAACAAGCAATGGTACCCACTGTTGACATTATGTAATGGCCATTACATAACCGTTTTTAGATACCTTGGTGCCACATGTGCAACCGTCCATCTTCAACTGCTTCACATGTGCCAATATGCCACATATGCAAAATGTACCACCATCCATCTTAAAGCGCCACACATGCCATTGTACCATGTGTAATATGTGTCACCACCCATCTTTTAGTGACCCACATTTCAATGTGTCACACACCCCAAAATGTCATGTGCAACATGTGCCACCCTTGTCTTCAAACGCCCTACATGTGTCATATGGCAGCCATCCATTTTTAAGTGCTTCACATGTGCAACATGTGCCAAGGTGCCACCAACCACCTTGAAGTTGTGGAAGTATATGCAAATGTGCGTGCGCGTGTGTATGTTTATTGCATACCCAGCGGAGTACTTTAACATTTTCCTTCAAGTAATAATATGTGTGAATGTGTTGGTCTTTAGACTTAACACAACACGGCAAGTTCTCAAGCCGTCTTTCCTCTTTCTTTTCTTCCTTTTCTCCCTTCTCTTCATCTCTTCTTTATTTATTTTTCTACTTAGTATCAGAGTGTTCGATCCAGGATCTAACCACAACCTGCGGTCGTGGGGCCCCCTACTGACGTCGTTTGTGCGCACAGATGACGTCAGCAGGGTACAACAATGAAGTCTTTTTGAAGTAGAAGTTTGGGAGCTGGTAGATCGGGATTTTAGAGGAATAATGATAATTTTCTGCATTTTTTGGAGGTGTTTTTCATGGTGTTTCAGCAAAAATGAAAAAAAAAGTCGGAAAAATCCATATTTCGATCATTCTGCTATGATGCTTTTCTAAAGGAGTTCTGAGCGTATTTTCTCTAAGGGGTAGGTGCAATTGATCAAAAGCAATCACCGGGAACAAGGTTCATGAAGTTTCGTCGAGGTTTGGGGGTACTACGGCATCTTTTGTAAGAGATGGGTGTCGTAGTCTCTTATTTTGTAAGTTTTGTTGCTGGTTTTTCTTTCTTCTTCATGAGCTGATGTTGTGGGGCTGCAAACTGCCTTGTAAAATCATGTTGAAGGTGATTGCAATATTGATACTCTTGTCACGGTGCTTAGAAGGCTCAACGCACACAAGGTATTTGATGAAATGCTTCACCCAACTTTGCATGAGGGATGTATACAACTGGTGGATCTTTACTTCACAATTCATCTTTCCTTAGGCATGTTTATGATGTGAGTGTCCCTCCACCCTGTTGTTTGTTGTGAATGTAGTTGCACGTGATGCACCCTCACCTTATATTTGTTATCTCGAGTGTTGCACATGATGCACACTCATATTTCTAAGAGAATGTTATTGACTCGATTGTTGTTGAGTTTTGTTATGGCTGTGTACTTGAAGAGAAGATTCTACGAATGAAGGAAGTGCAAGCTTAAGTCAATACCTTGCCATGTTGTATTTGAGGGGGACCAATGTTCCATGCTCATTATTATTATTTGTATTCCAAGCTAAGCATAATCAATATATATGCTTCAGCTTGAAGGGGAGTGTGCAAGTATATGTAAATGTGTGTGTGCGCATGTGTATGTTTATTGTATACCCAACGGAGCATTGTAACATTTTCCTTCAAGTAATGTGTGTGTGTGTGTGTGTGTGTGTGTGTGTGTGTGTGTGTGTGTTGGTCTTTAGACCTAACACAACACAACAAGTTCTCAAGCCATCTTTCCTCTTTCCTTTCTTCCTTTTCTTCCTTTTCTCCTCTTCAACTCTTCTTTATTTATTTTTCCACTACTAAAGTACCCCACATGTGCAACGTCCATTCAAGTGCCTCACATGTGCCACAATCCATCCTAAAACACCATACACATACCAAAGGGCCACATGTGCGACATGTACAACCAACCATCATCAGGTGTGTCAATATGCCACATGCTCTAATGTGCCGCATGTGCAACATGTGCCACCCTCATCTTCAAGCACCCCACGTGCTATTGTGCCACATGTGTTGCCATCCATCTTTAAGTGTTCCATATGCGCCACACATGTCAACATGCCATATGTGCATCATGTGCAGTGTGGCATCATCCATCTTCAAGCATCACACACATGCCAATGTCCCACACCTGCAAATGTGTCACGTGTGACAATGTGACGCATGTGCCACAATCCATATTCAACGCACACATCTCACCTTCCATCTTTGAGTAAAATTTTCATGAAAAATTCCCTTTTTTTTTTCCAAACAACAGATTTGGAAATAAAGAAACTGAATTTTTTTTTTTAAATCTTGTTGAAAAACAATAAAGGGAAATGGCTTTTCATTTTCTAGAAACAGCATTTCCTGAAAAACACCTTTAAAAAAAAAACCACAAATCCAAACAGGCCCTTAGTAAATAACATAGAGGATAAACTGTTCAATATGACAATGAGCACGAGGCCTTCTTTAGGACACAAGACTGACCATTTCAGACTTTTTTTCATCCAAAAGGACTTGAATCCTAAAATGCAGAGCAATTGGTTCTCCAAAATGTTGGGCACAGAGCTGAAAAGTTTCACTTCATAGGAATATTAAATAGACTCAAGGTAATAAGTCTCCATTTCAGATGAAGCTTGCATTGTAAAATGCACCATGCTGTCACACTGCTTTGGGTATCTTACTATAAGTAACATGAATCAAGGCAAATGCTCATCATCAATTAAAAGCAGCAAACTCGCTAACTCTTGTTGTCATAACTCTCCATTTCAGAAATAACGTGTTTAGTTCCTCATCTAGAATTTATGTAAGTTATTATGAGGTCAACCACTAGACACTCCCAACCAAGGTGTTCCATAACAGTAATGGTGGCCATAACAGCCACCGCCATTGCTGTTACGATACGGGCCGTAACAGCCATTATGGCCCCTTTTTTATTTTTGAAAAAAAAAATGTTTTCTGGACCGTTACAGGACTGCTATGGGGCCGTTATGACTCTTTTTTTCCTGTAACGGCCATTTTGGCCCCGTAACATGTAACGGTTATGACCGTTACCATTACGTAGCAGCCGTTACGACCATTATGTAACCAATTTTGAATACCATGCTCCCAACAATAGTTAGAAAGTGCAAAGTCATTTTATTGGGTAAAGATTAATCATATTGTATAATAGAACAATCATATGAAAGCCATATTATAAGTTTCAGCATGGTGGAAAGGAAGAAAACATTGCTGCATGAAAAACTAGCATTGATTAGATGGTAGTCAAGGAATAATTCTTCATTGGGATAGCTCGGGTCCGCAGACACCATGTTTGGCATTTTGTTTGCTGTTTTGTGGGAGACACACCCACAAACAAAAAGAATGGGAAATATTGGCTCTCCCCTTGGCACCTTATTGTTGAGAGAGAGAGGGAGAGAGAGAGAGAGAGAGAAACTAGCATTGATTAGATGGTAGTCAAGGAATAATTCTTCATTGGGACAGCTCAGGTCCACAGACACCATGTTAGGCATTTTGTTTGCTGTTTTGTGGGAGACACACCCACAAACAAAAAAGAATGGGAAATATTGGCTCTCCCCTTGGCACCTTATTGTTGAGAGAGAGAGAGAGAGAGAGAGACTAGCATTGATTAGATGGCAGTCAAGGAATAATTCTTCATTGGTACAGCTCGGGTCCGCAGACACCATGTTTGGCATTTTGTTTGCTGTTTTGTGGGAGACACACCCGTTTTGTGGGAGACACCCACAAAAAAAAAGAATGGGAAATATTGGCTCTCCCCTTGGAACCTTATTGTTAAGAGAGAGAGAGAGAGAGAGAGAGAGAGAGAGAGAGAGAGAGAGAGAGAGATCAAAATCACATTAAATGGGATGCTATTATGAAAAGTAAGAACAATCAAATAGCAAACTTAATTCTGCAGACTTGAAGATCATGTATGAATAAATACTTTAAGTTTAATAGGTATAAATGCTCAATTTTCCAATTTCTAATGGCATACTCAAGATTGAGCACAACAATAAATTGACTCACTCACCTCAAGATAAAGTTCTGCCATTTCATCGGTAACATGAATAGAATTATGACGCAGAAGCTTTGGAAAATTGGAGACCCTTTCCATGTAAGCCTCAAGTTCATTTGACTGATCCTTAATCTTCCTTCCACAAGGAAAATCCAACGCACAAGCTCTTTCCAAAGAAGAAAAGTTGAGGGTCCCAGACAAGTGGACCTCAATAACCGTCTTTAGAAAAAGAAAAAGACTTTTTGGATGAGAATGAAGTTCAGATAGAATATGATGACTTTCTTTACTGAAATGGTCAATGACCAAAAACACCGCACCCTCTCTGCAGCATGCAAACCCAGAAAGGATTAAAACTATAAGATGAGGAATAACATGTTCTTGTAGAAATAACAGGAGAGAATGTAATTTATCTTAGGATCCAGCTATCAGAATTTGAAGGAAATAGGAAACAAGCTTTCAAGAGGATATCTGCAGCTTCACCTGCTTAAGACAACCAGATCAGGAATTCGAGAAATAACTGCCGACTGAAAAGCAGAAAACTCACTCTCTCTCAACTGTAGCAACGTGCTATTGATAAAAACGAAAGCATGGACAGGCTCATCCACATCTTTCACATAGCTATCTAAAGCAGCAAGATACTGGCCTCTGATTGTATGTATGAAACCACAAACCTGTATATTGGCATATAGAGCATACACTTTTTATAACGGTAGTAGAACACTTCTCATTCAACAACATAAAAATTAGGAGGGTATCAAAACCTAAAGGAAAAAGAGAATAAAGATACAATTCCAGAGCAATCAATCACAGACTTGCAAATCCTTTGCCTCTGGCCCATGTGGCATTCATGCAAAAACCCAATGCCACTTGAAGTCAGCTCTCTCGTATGTGGCCCAATCTAGCATCTATGCGATAAAATTTGATTATGAATTTAGGATAAATTTAGGATACTTGATATCAATATAGCATAACAAGAAAGACCGGAAAAACGCTTTGTACCACAAGCAGGAGAAGATTACAGCTCAGAGATCTTATGTGTGGTAATCTCTCTTTTGAAATGCCATTAAGTGTTACTTTTGCATATCCTTTTATGTGCTTGTATGCAAGTGTTCACTTAGAGGAAGGCTGACTCGGGGTAGTGTAGATGGGCTGAATGCTGCAAGGGTTCAAGGCGAGCATTTTACAAGCCTATGACCTTCCTGATACTGGATAAACAAAGACTTACCATGCAAATAAATAAAAAGTAAATTAACAAACAAAAGGCAAACAGAGAATTTACCAGGAAGAACTTACTTGATAAAATTGGGCCTTTTCACAGAGATCTAACAGATATGAAGAATCCCAGTCTGTTCCAGGCACCACTTTCAATAGGGCAAGAACCTGTTTCTCTTTTCTCTGAGCAGTTTCAGTTTTTTGACTGGAAACAGTTGATGAGAGATCAATTTCTGATATCAAGTACTCCAGAATACGATTCAATACACTTGTCGAAATAGTAGCACCTTTACATGCAACGAAGCAAGCAATGAACTCGAGCAGATGACCAATGTCTTTTTTTGAAGGCCATACTTCTAGAGATCCATTATCATCCATGCTAGATAATTTGCCAACTTCGGGGATCTCCATTTCAAGAATACGAATTAGGGCGTTTACTGTATTTTGCACCATCAAATTTTTATTTTCTGCATTACTTAAATCAGGTTCATTGTTTTCCGTTATATTTGAATCAACTGAATCATCCGCAGGGTGGCCTGATTTTAAAGGTTCCTCATCAAGGAAAGCACATCTCAAAACGTCAAGAGTTGCTTCTGTATCCAACCATAATAGATAACATATGTTTGGGCAGGCTCCAGCAGACAACTTGAACCTGGTTACAGCTTGCGAACCTTGAGCATTACTATTCTCCAGCAGAAACTGCAGAAGTTCAGCTCTAAGTAATGGCAAGCGAGAAGGATGAATAATACCATGTCCTGCAAAGTAGATGTCTCAAGGCTTCAGATCTGCTTTTGGTTAGGAATTTCAATTTCATGCCAAATATTTGAATAATCAGTTACATAAGTAAGACCATCTGGAAATTAGTAAAGGAAAAGCACATAACTTCGGAGGATAAGCAGTTTTTCCAACCATTTGACTATGATAATGCATAGCTGCTAGATGTGGCAACCACTAACAAGCTTTTTTTATGGATCAACAACAAGCTTTTCTTTTTGTCCTGAAGTGTAATAGACTTTGAAATTGAGGCAACACAGAATGGTAACAAAATGATTTTATCATGAAGGACGGTCCTTCATGATAACTAAATATCAATTGCATATATTCATTAGTATCAATGACATAGGTGAACTCTTTGTGAAGCATTCTAATAATAAGTGGTCAAAGCTCATGGTTATCAGTACCTACTGTTGAGAATACAATCTCAACAGTTTCCAGAGGGCCTTTTTGGATGGACCCCATAACCAGAATGAGATAGAAGATGGCCTGGCCCGGGTATATTTTCCCAAGACAGGGCATGTTGGGATCCTGCAAACTGCAATTGGTGGGATACACTAAATGCTCCCGTCCACAAAATCTTCCCCAGAATGAGAATGTGAGGATAATGGATCAGATCCTTTATCATCACATTCATATTCGAGGCAGAGAGACTAACATCCGTATTTGGCAGACATTCCAAAAGGCCCTGAGTTTGCTTGTTATGTCTGTTTTATGTCATTTGATGTAACCATACAGCAAGCAGTGCCACCTCAGTTATTTGTTGAAAGTGAAATGACTCCTATTTGCATACAGGGATTTAGTTCCTTTAGTTCCACATCTTGATTTGGTCAAAACACAGGCGCATGTGCACAGATGATAACAAATGGTTTGTATTAGTTCAAAAACAAAGAATGATCCACTGATAGAAAAGCAACCCAACAGAAACATAATATGAACAAATGGATATAAACTGTTTCAAAATATTTTTTGTCTTTTTTCTTACCCAAATGTGAATGCATGCACACACATCCAAGCCAGGAAAGAACCACAACTATCAGAAAAACAACAAGAGTACACTACTTGAAAGATACCAAAAGAAGAAGAAGAAGAAGAAGAAATGGTAAAAAGGATCCAGTTGGAGCATAAGATGTCAATATATTCTATATAGCATCAAGAAGCCAAGAAGATGAAATTTGTGAATGATACAAAAGTAGGCAACAAAAAAGGATTCCTACATTCAACACTGACTTCAAGTTTCTAATAAAGTCAAAAACAGTGGAAAACTCCCCCACATTTCATATTGCAGGCTACTCAAAAGTTAATGTCCATATTGCAGATTACATGTCAACCTGGCATGAAGTACTCCATTCATAATCTAAAATTTGTACCTGGAGGAAACGCAAGCCCTAGAAAGCAATACTTCAGATAAACAAGCATCCTGTACCTGTTCCAAAAAAACAGCTCAAAAAATAATCAGAAGGGTACAGTTAGAGAAAAGCATAGAAAAATCTAGAGGGAGAGTAGTGTTCGTATATGATTTTTTTTTGTATGTCCTTTTATTTGTGTGGGTATGGCATTGTATGCTCCTTCAGAGTATAATATGTATTATTAACCTCATCATAAAAAGGGTGTGGGAGTTTGTTGCTCTTTCACACAACATTTCCCAAACGCTCTTCTTTTCTCTTCTTCTCTCTCACTCTTCTCCTCTTTTCTCCACATCAAAATCATCAAATCATCTTCTACTTGGTATCAGAGGATAGATCAGGGCATTTCACATCTAACAAGTTGAGAGGCGACATGTCAACTCGCTGACGTTAGCAACCGTACGGCTGATGTCAGCATTACACGGACGCATGGACCCCATTTGAGCTAAAAGTTTAGGAGTTTTATAGATCTTGATTTTAGAGGATTTTTCATGATTTTTTTTTGGAATTTTTGAGACCTCCTTTCATGGTGTTTTGGCCGAAATAGAGAAATTCGAAAATCGGGCCCCTAATCAGTTTTTCTTCAATCTATCTCAAATTGGTAAGTTTTTCTTTCGTTTCTTTGCTCAAGACGGACTGAAATCTTCCTCCCCAACTACTCATGGAAGAATTTTTTAGCTATGATTCATGTTTGAGTGGGTTTTAAACCCAAACAGATGTCCGGCCAGGCCGTTTTTCACTCGTTTGAGTCAGATCTGATTGGATTTTGTTGTTGTTTTGGAGGACTACTGATTCTTTGGTATCTTTCATTCCTTTGAAGGATTGAGTGAGAGAGAGTTGTTTGAGACAATTCTTAGCTTGGGCTCTCTTGAATCCATCTGGTGATCGAGTGCAGTGGTGACTTTCTTGATGCTGGCCTAGCTTTCTTTTTCCAGAACCCAAATCTGAGGCAATTTGCAGTGTGTGCTTTAGTGTGACCGTGGTGGCCTTGTCATGCATTGCTAGGCCCCTATGGAAGTCAAAACCTCTTTCGTTTGCCACAAGACTCGAGCCCCAATGTGGAGCCATTAGGGACATGGACATAACAGTGGATCTTGGGCTGGAATATCTTCAGCCAATTGTGCTTCCATTAACTTTAAGAAGACTTTATTGTCGCCTGTAGTGGAGAAGCCTTCCTCGAGCGATTTGGTTCTCTTGTCTCAAGAGGCTCAAGAGGCTCACAATGCATTAATGTGGCTACATGTTCGTGCTATTCATGATACTTCCAGAGCCATCTCAAACCAGTTAGTTCTTATCTTCCTTCTAGCCAATCACACTGTGTCACAGTGGCTGATGGAAACTTATCTCCAGTAACTGGAACTGGCTTCGTTCGGCTCTCCCCCTCTATGCATCTGTCATCAGTTTTACATGTTCCTAGTTTTCCTCTTAATCTATTATCTGTCAGTTCTCTTACCAAATCCCTAAATTGTTTAGTAACCTTCTTTTCTTCACATTGCGTGTTTCTGGACCTCCAAACGAAGCAGATAATTGGCGGGGGTCATGAACGTGGAGGCCTTTATGTCCTGGACGATGCTCCTACGATACCTTCTAGTGTCTTGTCCCTCAAATGTGAGTCTATGTCTAGATGGCATTGTCGTCTTAGGCACCCATCCTTGTCTAAGTTAAAACTGTTATTTCCTTCAATTTATGTGTCTACCCCTTTATGTTGTGAAACTTGTGAGCTCTCTAAACATCAATGGACTACCTTTCCTCCTAGTGTGTCCGAGAGGAGACCCAAACCATTTGAGTTGGTCCACTCTGATGTTTGGGACCTTGCGCCTGTTGTGTCTCTCTTTGGGTATAAATATTTTGTCACCTTCATTGATGATTGCACCCGTATGACATGGGGTCTATCTTCTAAAATCTAAACATTACGTTTTTTATATGTTTAAGGTCTTTTACATGAGGTGGTTACTCAATTTCAGTGTCCTATCAAAATTCTTCACTCTAATAATGGGGGGGAGTACATGTCGCATGCCTTTCTATCCTTCTTGTAAGACCATGGTGTTTTATCACGTACATCATGTCCTTGAACACCTCAACAAAATTGGGTTGCCGAGAGAAAGAACCGCCATCTTCTTGATGTCACTCGTGCCCTCTTACTAGGAATGAATCTTCCGAAACGACATTGGGATGATGCCTTGCTTAGTATTTCTGATTAATCGTGTTCCATCCCGAGTATTATCTCATAGGTCCTCATTTGAAATTTTGCATCCGCATGATAAACCATTTCCTTTACTACCTAAGGTGTTTGGATGTACATGTTTTGTCCAACTTCTTGATGGTAGCAATGATAAGTTAAGTCCACGGGCCATTAAGTTCGTGTTCTTAGGGTATTTTCGTTCACAAAAAGGGTACAAGTGTTACAACCCCCTGATTGGTAAGAAATATGTGTCGGCCGATATGACATTCTTTGAAGATGTTCCTTACTTCTCTGAAGGAAAATCCTTGCCTAACCCACTCATGAGTCAGGGAGAGCCTCAGTCAGACCCTATACCTCTTCATGTTGCTTGTTTTGATGACAACCCTACTCCATCTGTCTTTATGCCTATCCTTGTGCATCGTCGACGGGCTAAATCCTCTACTGATCATCCGCCCACCACTTCATCCACTTCAACTGGTGGTCCAGGTATAAGCTCTACCAATGATCTTCTCATTGCCTTGTGCAAACCTCACTGATTGTGTACAAAGCATCCCATTAGCAATTTTGTTTCTTATAACCTTCTTTCACCTTCCTTCTAGTCCTTTGTAGTTTCTGTATCCTCCTTGGCTACCCCGCGTACTTTGAAAGAAGCTATAAGTAGCCCTAACTAGACTAAGGCTATGATGGAAGAAATACAAGCAATGAAAAAGAACAATACTTGGGATCCTTTACCTTCAGGAAAACAGACGGTTGGATGTCGATGGGTTTACAATATCAAGTATCTTCCTAATGGTTCTATTGATCGGTATAAAGCACGACTCGTTGCAAAGGGTTATACTCAAATGTATGGAGTAGATTACTTTGAGACATTCTCTCCGATGGCCAAGCTTAACTCTATACGTGTGATCATCTCCTTGGCTGTCAACTTGTCTTGGCCCTTATTCCAATTAGATGTAAAGAATGCGTTCCTGCATGGTGATCTTGTCGAGGAAGTCTATATGGATCAACCCTCCGGGTTCTCTACAAGTGACATTTTGCCTCTCATGTGCTATCTTAAGAAGTCCATCTACGGCCTCAAGCAATCCCCATGTGCCTAGTTTGATAAATTCAATCGTGCTCTTCTAGACTTTGGATTTGTTCGTAGCCAAGCCGATCACTCATTGTTTATTTGTCGTTGACCCACTAAGACTATGGTGCTAATTGTCTATGTTGATGACATTGTGTTGTCTGGTGATGATACTGTAGGATTAGAGGCAGTTAAATCTTTCCTCAAGGCTCGCTTCGAGATTAAAGATCTTGGGGTCCTTCGCTACTTTCTAGGTATTGAAGTTTCATCAAATCATCTTCTACTCAATCTGCCTCCACAGAACATATTTCCACTATGTGAAAAAAAGGACAATTGTAAACAGCTACTCTCTATTTCTTCAGAATTGTAAACACCTCCCATCTGTTTCATGACAATTGTAACCACCTCCCGTCTTGGATAAATGTGAGTGCCTCCCCTCTGTTACAGAGGTTAGAGAAATCTGTACCAAATGATAACAATACCCACATAGTGAGGAGCTTTTTTTTGCCTCCATGTGGGGCCCACCGTTATGTATAAATGATATCCAACCCGTCCAGCAGAGTCTCTCCACCATTGATCCAATCATCATGTGGGCCCCACCATAAAGAGCAATGGACAACCACCCAAAAACCTCCAAATCAGGTGGTGGGCCACCTGATGATTGAATCACCTGGTTTTTAGGTGTTCCATTTTAATAGTGTAGTGCTCATACTGAACGGGGCGGGGTGGATGACATGCACATTACGGTGGTCCTAGATATTTACAACTAGTTGCCAAAGAGATAAGGGTAAAACAGTTATTTGCTCAAAGATAACAGTGCTAATAGACTGTAGATGAATGTGCAATGAATCTGCAAAACAGAAGTTGTCTATAAAACAGGGGCGAGGTGTTTACAATTGCCATTAAAACAGAGGGAAAGTGCTTAAAATCATCCCAACAAAAAACAACCAGATGAATACATAAAGTTAATGTGAGGCCATCAGCATGCACACCACTTTGTCCAATACACCGGTGCAAGTAACCATGAAATGAAGCATCAGAAGGCTAGATATTTATCAACTACGTATGTTCAAGCACTTCATTCAACTGAAAGCAATAATTCTCCTTGCCTGAACTTCTTGGGAAATCCCATAACATTTTTTGAATTCAACAATCTTATAAATTCCACATGTTCTAGCTCTTCATTCAATAAAAGCCCAGGAGTTCTAATCACCCTGGAAAACTTGTTGGGCAACCAATCCCATCAACTCTTTTGAATTTAATGAAGACATGCATCAGATCTAGGATAGGAAAAGAAAATTATCACAGCTGGATTGATGGACCAAAAATCAGCCCAAAAAAGAATAAATGGTGAGCAATTTGGGATACAATGGTAAAAGCAGATAAAATAGAAGTTGGAGCGACATACCCAATAGCAGTGGCATTTGTCCTTTGGTTATTCTGTACCACCACCAAAAGCTCCTCCAAAGGTGCTTTGAAATCATCCAAACCTCTATTAAAAAGATATATCAGGGCGCCATACAACCCGTGCTCTTGGCATAGCCTGACCACCTACGTGAATTAGAGCAATGAACTGTTTTATATGAGAGAGAGAGAGAGAGAGAGAGAGAGAGAGAGAGAGAGAGAGAGAGAGAGAGAGAGAGAGAGAGCAGGCTCAAGTAATGAAATGCAAGTCAACTTCCAATTCCTAGTGCATAATTAAGATTAATCAGCTCTACTAAATCCTGATCAACTGAGTTGACCTGATTGAAATCCAAGGAAGAAATGTCCATGTGAAGAACACACTGTTCAACTCGCTGCAACCATCCCTTGCTACTATAATGCTCTACCAGTGCTTGCATAATCTAGAAATTCATGAAAACTAGCATGTTAGTAGGTAATTCCATTCCCAAATAAACTGTTGAAATGGCAATGAACATTGAGTGATAGGAAATACCTCAGGGGGTAGACATCCAAGCATGTCCTTTAAAATATATGGCTCCAAAAGCTCCAAGAATGTGCCTGGTAATATCATATAAAACATGTTATCCTCACAAAGAACAGTATCATATTTAGGGTCTAAAACATGAAATTTCAGATACAGTTGACAATCAGATACATATAGTTCAAGAAGTCAGCTCTAAAGAGAAAAAGGGGGGGAAAGAAAAAGATATAAGTTTCCTTAACCAGCACTCAGTTGTCCCATCTGAGAAAATGCCTATATTCATGCATTCACTAACAAAGGGAAAAAAAGGGCTTACAGCAGGAAGCATTCCAAGCTTCCAATTAATGATTATGAAACTCAAAAGCAGCCATTAGATAATAAAACAGATACTTGAAACAAACATATGAGGAAATTCTGGGACCAAGTGTGCCCACAAAAAACAAAAAGAATTATGGACCGAGTCTCTAACTGTTGAGATGCTACACAACCTACAAATGCATGAGCATGGGCAAGAGCTGTTATCAGAAACGCCAGCTCAACAAATTTGATTCATCACACTTGCATGAATATTGGAGATTCTGGAGCTCTGTGTTTAGCTGTAATACCATGCGAACAAACTGAGAACAAGGACTCCTAAAGCAAACAGTACAAAAGAAATTGGGAGGGTGGAACATGTGCAGGCTGTTGCACCAAAAATGGGTCAGTAATGCAGTGCAAAAGAATCAAAATGCATGATAATCATATATGTAATAACTGAACGATCAAAAACTAATAATATATGTTACAGCAACTATTAAACTCGTATCCATAGTATTGTTTATAGAACAATCACGCACAAGAAAGGAAGGGGCATCCTTTGCTGAGAACTTGACAGATTTCCACCCCATTAGTTTGATTGGCAGTCTGTACAAGATCCTTGCTAAAGTCCTAGCTTCAAGATTCCAGATGGTTCTTTCAGGGGTCATCTCCAAAAACCAAGGAGCTTTTGTCCAAGGTCGCCAGATTCTGGATGGTGCATTGCTAGCTCATGAATGTATTGATTCAACACATGAGGGGGCTAAAGATCTAGCTTGCAGGTTGGATACTGAAAAGGCTTATGATCACGTCGATTAGAAGTTTTTGGACCACATGCTTGATTGATTTGGGTGCGTTAGTAAATGGAGAGGATGGATTAAGGAGTTTATTAGTTCAGCTACATTCTCAGTGTTCACCAATGGGTCTCCAAAAGGGGTTTTTTTTAATTATTATTTAAGGATTCTCCAAAAGGTTATTTTAAGAGTTCAAGGGGTTTGAGGCAAGGGATCTGCTCTCTCCTCTTTTATTTGTGGTAGTAGCAGATGCTCTATGCAGAATGTTGGAGTGCAGTCAAGCAATTGGGTTACACTGTGGGTTCAGTGTTTTTAGGTTGAGTCAGCCAATCTCTCATCTTCAATATGCAGATGATATGATTCTCTTTTGCGACACCAACGTGCTTGCAGTGGAAAGGTTGCATATGGTGATTTGCTGCTTTGAAGCTATAGCAGGTTTAAAAGTTAATATTGCAAAGAGTGTCATGTTAGGGGTGGGCGTGGTTGAAGAGGAGGTCAATTAGTTGGCTGGTATTTTCGGGTGTGGAGTGGGCTTTCTCCTCCAGCTATCTTGGTTTACCCTTTTGTGTGGGAAAGCCGGCTTGGCATTTGTGAGGCATAGCAGTGGAAAGGTCTGATCGGAAGCTTGCCAACTAGAAAAGTCAGTATCTCTCTTTAGGCGGCCAAATCAATCTCGTAAAAGCTACCCTCTCCAATCTTCCAGTTTATTTTGTCTCTATTTAAATGCCCGAAGGTGGTGTTGGATAGGTTTGAGAGGTTAAGGCGGGATTTTTTGTGGTAGAGTCGGGAAGAGAAGAAAAAGTTCCACCTTCTCTCATTGGAAAAGGTGTGCAAGCCTTTCAATAGGGGAGGTGTAGGCATTAAGGACCTAGAGGAAATGAATTTGGCTCTCTTGGGGAAGTGGTTGTGGAGATTTAGTGAGGAGGATGCACTTTGGAGGGAATCCATTGCTCCAAAGTATGGTAGTAATGAGGGCGGGTGGGGTACCAAAATTTCTTCTCTTTACAAAACTTCAAATCTTTGAAAATGGGCGATGAAGGTATTCTATAACGATAACAGTGGCCATAATGGCCACCACCGTTACCTTTTACGATACGGGTTGTAATGGCTATTACGGCCCCCATAACAACCATTACAGTCTCTTTTTTATTGGAAAAAAAAAAACTCGAAAAACCTATATCTGGCCTGTAACGTTGAAGAAAAAAAGGAAGAAAAAAAAAAAACAAAAAACCTATTTCTACCCCATAACAGACCATTACAGGGTTGTGGCCGTTAATGGCAATTACAAGTTATTTTTTCCATAACGGCTATTACGGCCACTACGAACCCGTAACATGTAACGGTTACCACTGTTACCTTTACGTAATGGCCTCTATAGCACACCATGGGAGTGATGCCTATAACGGAGAAGTTTGCGAAGGGCGTTGGATTTTGATGCGGACATCAAGCCCTTTGGAGTATACCAGCGTAGGAGACGAGTCATGCGTGCATCCATATGGTTTGATGATGGGTCTGGATCATTCGTGACGACATGAGGAGCATTGAAGACCTTTTACATGTGTTCGTGACATGTGTAAGTTGCTTGGAGGAGATCATTGGACCGTTGGATCACGAGGATGATATGATCGGACCGTTGGTTCGTCGTAGCCTACTTTCATCGTGCCATTATCGGAGGCCATTGGACATCTTACATTTGATTTTAATTTATGCACTTTTACTTATTTGAGTTTTGGGTTAGTGTGCGCATGTTTTTTTCGTGCAAATGTCTTTTTTGGAAATTTTGTTAGTAGGGGTATTTTGGTAATTATGCTAATTTTGAATTTTATAAGAATGTTGCCCTAAATCTTTGTCATTATGCTATTGATTTGATAAAAAAAGAAAAGGCTTTGATGGCTTATCCCCCTCTTCCTCTTCCTCTTGGTGAATCTCTTCTCTCTTTTTTCTTCTTCCTTCTTCCAAACTTTCTTCTTCTAAGGTAATCCCCCATCTTCTCTCTTTCTCCTAAACATATTTTCTCATATTCTCCACAACCCCAAAATCTGAAATTACAATCTGAAACCTCTCAGATTTTGAGATTCCCTAATCTAGAAATTCCTTGATTTCTTGGACTAGTGAATCCTCTTGGTTGTTGGGTGATAACCATGCAAGATCGAGAGGTCCCATCCCTCACCGAATCCAATCCACGCATGATTTAAACCTAGTATTGCATGATTTGTGATGATGGCCCGTCTATTGCATGTTTCCCTTGTGATTTTCTTATTAATGATGATGAAAGGTGGATGTTTACTTGATTTGTTACATGATTCCGCTAAATTTTACATGTTTCCCGTGCATATATTTAGATTAGGCCATTGTCCTACGTCAGATTTTCTCTTGGGAATGAGGAAAGAATCAGGTTTTGGGAGGACGTGTGGCTAGGTGAAACTCCTCTAAAAGTATTGTTTCTAAGGCTAGCTTGGTTGTCTACAAACCCTAATATTTTGGTTTCTCAATGCTATTCTTTCCTTGGACGCAATGTGGTTTGGTCGCTCCCCCCCCCCCCATGTTGTAGATCTCTCTCCGATGTCGAGGTGGAGGAGTGTTGGTGGCGCTTTTAAATTTCGTTCATCTTTCTCACCCAGTGGTCAAGGAATGAGATAAATTGGTCTGGAAGCAGGATACGTCTGGTGGATGCTCGGTCCGCTCTTTTTATGATATGTTTGATCCTTGTGGATTGAGTAGCAAAGCACAAACTCAATATGTTCGGAGGTACAGAGCTCCTTCAAAGGTTGCGGCATTTGGTTGGTTGGTTAGAAGGGAGAACGTGTTGACAGTGGACAACCTCCAGAAGCATGCAATGATCAACCCAAACATGTCTTGTGTGCATGGCGGATGTTGAGTAGGTGAATCATCTTTTCATTCATTGCCAGTTTGCATCTCAGATTTGGTCGGGTTTCCTAAGATATTTCCATGTTCTTTGGGCGATGCCAAATTCTACGGGTGATGTCCTTTCAGCTTGGAATGGGGTGGGTCTTCAAAAGCAAGACAAGGCTCTGTGAAGGTTAAGTTTGCATGCAGTTTTTTGGGCTTTATGGGCTGAAAGAAATGGGAGATGTTTTTGTAATGTGAGCAATAGTGTGGATAAAGTGTTGGGTAGGGCTATGGATTTAGTTGCTGAGTGGGTTTCTTATATAAATGGGTGGGATTGCATTTTTCCATTTTAGTTGTTTTTGCGCTGATTTGGCAAATTTGTTGTTCTCTCTCTCTCTCTCTCTCTCTCTCTCTCTCTCTCTCTCTCTCAAAAACAAAAACAAAAACAAAAAAAATCAAAAATCACACACAAGAAAGATAACACCAAAATGATTAATCGACAAAAATACAAACATTTTGGCAACACCAACTCACTAGTTCATGACACAATGTCCCCTAAAAATGCAAAATTTTCAAGATCTGGTGGAGCAAGTGACACACAAGCATGTTGTCTAAACAAAAGTTGGCAATACAACAGTTTTCTATTTCTTTTTTCTTTTTTCTATATCAGGTGCTACAACAGATTTTCCTAAGGACGATAAGCACAGAAACCACCTGAATGTCCCATTGAATGTTAAATTCTACCCATGACCAGTGCTGGCTTTGCTTCAAATTAGTCTCTTCTTAAAGAAAAATCAGCAGTGTAAAGTCCAAGAGTTTCCACATAAAAATGTTCTCAAATGAAATCAACATGAATCAAAGTTAACAATTATTCCATGAGCTTCTAAAGCTTCCACCAAAAACTTAGAAATCCAATCAAATTTATAAGTAGTGGGATGCATGCAATGCATGAGCACAATGTAGAAAGTAAAAATACCTCCTTGTTGAACAGCCACAAATTTGGAGAAAATTTCATCAAACAGGATGTCAGTCCTTTTAATATGGACGCAAAATTCTACTGCTACACCACCAACGCGGGCATATTGCTCTTGAATCTGGGATTGCACAGAACTGCTGACTTTTGGCTCATCTGCTTGTTCAACTTTTCCAACTTGGTTGCAGAATGCCACTGAAATATAAGAAAATACTTCATCTACATATGATAAAAGCAACTCCACCAAATATGGCATTATGGCCTCGCGTATAGCATCAACAGTTCTTGGAAGATCAATAACACCATGAGCATGACCATCATAGAGCCTCATTGCCATGTCGAGAGCACCCATCCAGTCACCTGCCCTCTGCAAAACCTGAATCCGCTCTTTCCATGGGAGAAGACGAGAAACTACAAGATGCATAGGCCCTAGTATATATATAGTGGCTCCCCTTACAGCTACAGAATTGTGATAAGCCTTTTCCGGATTCCCAAAGCTATTGTTGAAGTGAGTATGGTATGTGATGATATCATCTCCTCCAGAATTATCTACGACGAAACTTGTCCGGTGAAGCTCGGTTCCTTCCTTTGCAAACAAAAAGAGCTGTCCTCGCACTGTGAGAACCACCAACATCTGGAAAAAATATTAAAAAGAAAATATCATGTATAATATCTTCATTATCTTTCTCTTTTTCTTGTTTTATTCCTTTAGCTCATAAGAAAGAATTCATCCAGACACACAAGAAGACAAAGCAAAACAGTAGAGAAGCTAATTTACAAGCTGCAACATATTGGAAAGGAAAGAAATGAATCCATTTAACTACCCGATCATCCAACCATGCCACGCCTATTGCTGCACTATCTAGGGACCATTCTTTATGTACTTTCAGCTCTGATTTAACCAACTTTGCTACTTGAACTTTTCTGTCCCATGCAATCGCAAGCAATGAAGCTCTCTCAGATGCCTCCGCAGGCATATTTTCTGCAACAAGATCATCACAACATCAGAAATGCATTACATAATATGCAGCCACATGCGTTGATCTTACCAGTAGAGGAACCTCGTGAGTATGTCACAAATTTCCATGCAGTGTAAGGCATGGAACCCTCCCTGATCCCATCTGGCTTAGAAAGCTGCGCATAGACTTCCAAACTGGGAGCGAGCCTTACCTGAAGAAAAAAAAAAGGTGTGGTCTTACATACTGCAAGCATGGAGACTTCTAATCAGTACAAGCATCAATTAACAAGACAAAATGGTACTTGGATTTTGCATAATCATCTGAAGGCTCCATACCACCAGAGCAGTTTGCTGGGTGACAAATATGACCACACCTTCTTCAACCAATGAAGCGCCTTCACTGAAGAGTTTCCATCCTGCCTCTCCCCCGACTACACCTCCAACAACACCCCCCATCATGCTCCCAAGACCACTGGGGGAGGCTGTAGGATTCCCTTGGGCAGATGCCAAAACAACCCCATGGGAGTCATCAATCAGAAGAGCAGACGCCGATAATACAATTCCCGTTCTTTGACCATCAAGAAGACACTGCAGAAACCATAAACAGAAACTCTTTATATGATACAGACAGATGCAATTGAAAATTGCTAAGTAAGAAAAAATAAGGTTACAATTATCACTCAGGATGACAGTAATTAAACCTGTGTTTTAATGGAGAAACGATTGAGCAAGGGCACCACTGAAAAAGCATGTAACAAAACGAGCCCTTTAGAATCACCAGTCACCGCTTTAAACTGACGTGTAACTTGTGAATCTTGGCCCAAAAATAATGTATGCACTACTGGTGCAGAATGTTCCCCAGTAATTGTTTTAACAGCTGTAGCTCTATGAACATCCCAAACCGTCAGATGACCATCACCATATCCTACTAATAACAGGTCCCCCTGCTGATTGAAGCACATGGAAGTCACTGGCGAATGAGATTTTTCACCCTGGGACCCAAGCACTGACATCTGATATATAACAAAGCAATTTTTAGCATGGGATAAACACGTGAAGCTACAAATTTCAAATTCAGTGACAGAACCGGCATTAACACAAATGTCAAACTCAGACATCATCATTTTCCAAATAGAACAAGGTCATTGTGCAGCCTACATGAAGCTTCGAAGTCAGGGTTGGGCATCTCAACTTCCTGAATAAACATATCAAACGACAAAAAGAACATGCCATTGACTTAGATTTCAGTAGTTCAGTTTCAGGGAAGTAAAAATGTACAAACTCCAAAGTTTGGTTAGTTCCACACTAATTTAGAGTGAATTACTTGTCCCAGCTTGTGATTACAGTCATTTAAGTTTGACTTGAAACATATGGCTGCATGTGGATACACTGTTGAGTTGGATTGCAACAGTTAAATAAAAAATAATAATAATAAATAAAAGGTGGAAACGACCAAACTGAAATTACCCTACCATTCATATTGAGTTTATACACTCCAAATTACAACTATATAACTTTCAAGTTGATGTAGCGAGGATGCCTCATGATTGAGGACGGAAAGGATGGACCAAGGGAAGAACCAAAAGAAGGGGTGGAAGAATGAAAGAAACCTCAAGTCGATATCAATTGACGACCGGTCGTTCGACCAGTTGTGTGCCACTAACGACTAGTCGTCTGACCGGTCGAATTTCAGCTGGAGACCCGCCCAACTCGCTGGACTGTCACAGGCCCTGGGCTACCAGTCATTGGCCCCCTAACGACCGGTCAGCAGTGCTCCGCGGTTTTGCGTGGTTTTTTCGACTTGATTCCGATTTTGCGAAATTTCTTTCCTAGTTTGGTTCAAACTCTTTTAATTGCATTAGTGGGGTTTCCTAAGGTTTTCTAGGGCTTAGTTTTATTATAAATAGTTGTTTTATTTCGTTATTAAACAAATTATCTTTGATTAATACAATTTTCTTTGAGTTTATACTCTGTTTTGCTTGTGGATTCGAGTATTCCTTCGTGGATTCGAAGAAGATTGGTTGAGGAGTCCCGATAGATGCGTAGATTCGGATCAATTATCCTTGTGAGAGAGACGGTGATTGATCTCACCCCGTCTACGCTGCGCCAAGTTGGTATCAAAGCGATGAACAACCTCGGGAAGATGACTTTTAGAGACAGCAACGACAAAATCCCCACTGACATGGATCATAGGATTAACTATCTTGCAGATAGGATGGAAGCTCTCCACCAAGAGAATCGGATGGCTATGCAAGGGCTGCAGCCTGCAAGCCACTCTCGACCGGATCGCGGACGCGCTTACTCTGCTCCAAGCCCCATGCGAAGTTCAACCTCCCGTGAACGCAGTACAACACAATCTGATTGTTCATAGAGCGCTCCTGACGGTGGGTCGCAGGGCTAATCCAGACGGTTCAAGCTCCAACGGCGAGGAAGTCCACAGCATCATGATCTAAAATCCTATCCATGGAGGCAAACACGCAAATCGCACTGAGAGAGGATATCGAGGTAAGGCTGAACTCCCCAATTTTAATGAAATATTACGTACAGAGGAGTTCTTTAATTGGTTAGCGGAAGTAGAGCAGTAGTGTGATTACATGGATGTACTAGAAGAAAAACAAGTGAAGTTGGTCACTTATAAACTAAAATCCGGTGCGTCTGCATGTTGGGAACAACTTTAGGTTTCTCGTGCTCGACAGAACAAGGCGCCCATCCGGTCATGGCCTCGGATGAAGTATCTCATGCAGACCCGATTCCTACCCAACGACTACGAATAAATCCTATTCCAGCAATACCAAAGCTGCCGGCGAGGGAATCGATCCATAGTCGAATATCTGGAAGAGTTTCAGCGTTCGGGAACCCAGAACAACCTGACTGAATCTGAATCGCAGCAAGTGGCGCGATTCATCGACGGATTGCGACCCTCAATCCAGGATCGGGTTCAGATGGTTCCAGTCTGGACCATGGATGGGGCCATCCAATTGGCCACTAGGGCAAAGACACAGCTTGCGAGGGCCTCTATGCAACCTTACCTTGTAGCAGGCCCCACTCAAGATTCGTCCCTGTCCAAGGGAAAAGAACCCATTGACAATCGTCCTTAGCCCACTACAGTCGCGGCTCGTGCATCAGGAAGTGGCCCTACAAGACCACAACGATCAGCAATTGTGTCAGGCCCAAGCAAGATTCCAAATCCCTACAGTCGATCGAGACCGGATCATTGTTTCAGGTGTGGACAGCCGGGCCACCTGTCAAACACATGCCCGCAGCGGCCATCGGCAAATCTAGTCGTTGCCGAGGAAGAAGCACAGGATAACCCGAAGAATAACAACGCCAAGCAAGCTGAGTATGAGGAAGAACGGACTGAATGAATTTCTGGAGATCAAGGTGTATCCCTGATCGTACAGGGGCAATTGGCTACTCCAAACATAGAAACTAATCCCCAGCGGCACGACCTCTTCCGCACAAGTTGCACAGTGGCTAGAAGGGTTTGTGATGTAATAATTGACGGTGGTAGCTTGTGAGAACATCATATCACAAGCAGTGGTTGAGAAACTAAAGCTTGAGACCACGCCGCACCCCTTGCCATACACTGTTGGCTAGATTCAAAAGGACCATGTGACAACGGTTAAAGACCAATGCTTCATCTCCTTTTCAATCGGCAAGACCTACAAAGACCAAGTGTGGTGTGACGTCATTGACATGGATGCTTGCCACATGATACTTGGGTGGTCGTGGCAATTTGATCGAGACGTCACTCACCGTGGAAGAGACAACACAATCGCGTTCATCAAGGACGGAAAGAGGATTATTCTCACTCCCGCAATCCGTAAGGAGGTCCACAAAACATCCAAGGTTGAAGGGCAATCCCTCCTTGTCTTACGCAGCAAGGAAAGGAAACCCTAGCAGAAGGAGGGGTTTAAGCCCTATGCGTCGCAAGAGATAGTTGCGGCCACGCCCTTGACATTGAAGCCGAAGATGGTTCGTGACCCGAAGCCAAAGCAAAACTCGAGGAAGAATTGCTTTCAAGTGAGGGAGTCTGATGTAGCGAGGATGCCTCATGATCGAGGACGGAAAAGATAGACCAAGGGAAGAACCAAAAGAAGGGGCGGAAGAATCAAAGAAACCTCAAGTCAATATCAATTAACGACCGGTCTTTCGACCGGTCGAATTTCAACTGGACTGTCATAGGCCCTGGGCAACCAGTCACCGGCCCCCTGACGACTGGTCGGTAGTGCTCTGTGGTTTTTTTTTATTTGATTCCAATTTTGCGAAATTTCTTTCCTAGTTTGATTCAAACTCTTCTAATTGCGTAATTGGGGTTTCCTAAGGTTTTCTAGGGCTTAAGTGTTATTATAAATAGTTGTTTTATTTCGTTATTAAATAAGTTATCTTTGATTAATACAGTTTTCTTTGAGTTTATACTCTGTTTTGCTTGTGGATTCAAGTATTCCTTCGTGGATTCGAAGAAGATCGGTTGAGGAGTCACGATAGATCCGTGGATTCGGATCAGTTATCCTCGTGAGAGAGACGGCGATCGATCTCACCTCGTCTACGCTGCGCCACAAGTTGGACTTGAAAAGAATGGAGCTACAGAGTTCGAGGGCTACTTTTTTGTTATGAATTACACAGGCAATTACAAATTGGTAACTTGTTGATTGCTTGTTGATTGTAACCAACCTATGTAATAGATTATTAGATAGCACTTGATTGTAATCAACCTATGCAATAGTCAATTACATTACACCTATGGGAGTTTTGTGCTCTCATTGCCGATCCCCACCCAGATAAAGGAGGGTTGCGTCTGGTTCGCAGCCGGTGTCAAACTTATGCCACAACTATCATCATGAATCCGAACAATATGCCCCAATTAATTGGGATAAGGCATAGATGATGATGAGCTATAAATTGGACACTTCATCTTGGCCGAACTCTTTTATTTATTTAAATAAACAAAATTATTAAAGAGAAACATTTGGGAATGATATGTCGATCCCAAGTGACCCTCTCGTCGCTCCCTCATTCACAAGAGAATTAGCAGCCTCATTCGCCTGCCTCACAACCCCAAAACATTTGGGAAAGATTCTCAACCGAGCATTAATGGCTCTAATCTCCTATAATACAAAAGCCATTTCCATGGTCCAAACCCGAGAGCAGATATTGCTCTACTAGCAAACGGATCCAAAGACCAATTTTTATTTCCTTCCCCAAAGATCCATTAAGAACCCAACCTATCCCTTAGGTCATTCTACAAATCTTTTTTTTGGGAAAAAAAATTGCATTTCAAAATTCCACAGGAATCCAGTAAGATTTTTATAATCATCTTTGGGTCAAACCAAATCTGTGCCAAGGTTTCAGACAGAAAGGAAAAGCATCCAATTTTTCCGATTCGGCAGTTCGATCTTTCAAATTATTCTATATATAAATGCGGTAGCACATAATATATAGTTGTTTTTCAGCTTCAAAACATATGAGCACGCTAGAGTGCAACAGCTTTGAAGCCGTTGTTTGCTGACTTGAAAGCTTATTAGTAAAACGCACTAGTGCGCTCATACGTTTTTCAGCAAGAAATTATTCCAAACTTCCCAGCCACCCTGCAATGCATAAAAATTTGGTCCACTGTCCTCCACCTAACATAAGAAACAAATGCTAAGGAAATCTTTATGCCATTCACATAAATTATATAGAGCCAAAATTTTATTTTCCATAGTCATCTAAGTAGTCACCTCCACTCTTGGAGGGATAGGAGTCCCCCGAACTTCTGCATAAGGGAAGATCCCCTTAACACAAGACGGAGAGCTCGGAGAAGAAGACTCAACCGAAAATGCACCATTCATGTTCGACATCCAAATTTTTAATCCACCTCATTCTTATGATTCCCATAAGGTCTTCAAAGCTCCCAACTTCCTTATCCTTGAGATCCTGGTGAAGGATGATGTTCCACATGATAGTTTCCCCAAGGACTTCATAACACTCAATAATAATTCAATTTAATGGTGCATCCAAGTGATGTCAAGGCTAGGAAATCACCACCCAAGATAAAGAACTCATACCACAAATGTGGTGAATACTAGTATTCAGATTTTAAATACAAGTCATAAGCAAAGAAACGGAGGAATCAGTCATTGAAGTGGAAGTGCACACTAAACAAGATAAAGGCAAGATAGAAGAAGGAACCTTTGTATCCATACTGTCAGCATAGTGAGCAGAATATTTACTAGGTACAACAAGAACAACTCCTTTCGACATTCCCACAGCAATGAAGTTCATATGAACGGCCAGGACTTGTGAGGACCCGTGATCGCGCTTGAACGCTTGAGATGAAATTATGCGAGTGATTGCATTGTTGGGATCAATCTGTAAATAACCAACTGCAGGCGGACCCCTCCGAATGCCCTCAAGCCTCATCGGCTGGGCTGCAGCACCCTCCTCCCAGTGCAAACCAAAAGAGGCATGTTTCTTCTCGAGCTCTTCGGCTAATTCCAATGGCTTCATAGACAATCTCAATTTCTTGCTACTCTTTTTACTTGCTCTCTTACTCTCCAATTGAACTGAAATGTCTTCAACAAGTTCAGTCATGTCACTTCTTGAATTGGTATCTTCTCCATCTTTGTGGTCAGAAGGCATGTTTGTATCAGTGTCATGTTTTTCAGATGTTGGCAATGTAAAATCTTCTTCAGTCTGGGAAGCTTTCTCATCTTGAGGTGAAGAAAGGACATGCTCTTCGATGACTTCAGTAGAACAAGAAAATGCAGAATTCTCATCCACACCGGCAGCATTGTCATTTCGAAGTGAAGTAGGGATATGCATTGCACTGACGACTTCAGTAGAATTTGAAACCGTATTAAATTCGTTCTCAGGGGAAGGATTGGAATCCACTGAATCTTCTTCATCTGCTTGAAGATCTTCTCTTTGTTCGCTCTTTGCCTCTTGAACAGCTCGAAGTTCATCATCACTGTGCAAAATCTCCACTGGCTCTGCCAAATTCGATTCGGTTTTTGAAGACACAGAATTTTCGGCATGATCATCTTCCTCTCCTGATTTCCCATCTAACTGAGTACTTTCGGATCCATCTGCGACCAGAACATCGTCAGAAGGAGCTAATTCCAACCGTTCAAAACCTCCACTGTCATCCAATCCTGTCTCCGAGTCACCGACCGAATCAGCCGATCCCTGACGAAGCAAGGCTTTCTTCGCTCTTCTGAACTTGATCGCGGCAGCGTGAGGAGTGGGGATGGAACGGGAAGCTGCGGCAGCTGCAGCAAGAGCTGCCCCGGGCTTAGGGTTCGGCTTCACGCCTCCGAACAGCAGGGGCAGAGGACGGCAATTGTTCCGTCCTAAGGAGAAGGGAGTGCTGGAGAATTCACCTGATTTCCTGCGGCTAAAGGAGGGGGTGATCTTCGGCTCAGATGCTGCTTCGTCGGGGTGGGGTGGTTTGGGGATTTGATCAACGGCTGGGATTGGAGGGATGGGGAGGGGCGTTTCGGGAATTTGGATCTTTTCTTGGGGGAGAGGATTTGGAGAGAGGACGGGGAGATGCCGACGGATGGGACTGCTGGAGGGAGAAGAAGAGGAGGACGAGGAGTCGTTAAGGATTTCGTCGACCGTACGGCGATGGATGGAGTTAGGTGCGTCGTCGGAGTCGGAGTCGGTTGTGGTGGTGTGGAATTGGAGGAAGGAGTCGAGATCGAGCTCCATCGGAGATTTTGAGAGCTTCTTTGTCATTTTTTGGGGGTCTCCTTTTGACAGACTGCAGTCTGCATGCTTCGCGCGGGGAGACGGAGAGAGCTCTGCGGGTGCTTGCTTGGCGAGCGGTGTTATGGGTATTTAGCGTGTGGGCCGAGCCCAGTCCATAAAAGAGAGGCCCATAAGAGACCATAGGACCAAGTGCAGGAGCCCAAGCTCATGTACCAATGTCAATGTAAGAACTGAAGACAGAAGCACCAAGGTCACGTATCGATGAACATCAGCTTGGGTCTTGGACACATGTTACACAGGTTGGCCTACTAAAATATTCTACCAAGGTTGGATGCTTGGCTAGAGAGCTTTGCAATCACGGAGCTCGGCCAAAGAGCTCTGTTGACGGCTCATAAAGGCACAACGATGATTAGGAATAGGTCCGCGTGATCCAGAGCATGTCTCCTAATAGGTCTAGTATGATCCACGCCTCTGGAAATCATGCCACCCTCAGCGAGCGTAATGCCTACGACTGTAGCCTCAATCGTAGCCCATTACTAGTCTTCAATGGCTTATAAATAGAGGCATTCGCCTCTATCTCAAGGTACGCACAATTTATCTACCTAAAAGCTTATTGCCTATCTTCCTTATCAGACTCATCTGACTTAGGTATCGGAGAACTAAAGGTTGATCCTCGGCCACCCTCTTAGCCTTCTGTGTTGTGCAGGATCTGCCCTTGAGATCCAATCAGCCCTGATGAGGAGATCGGCAACATCCAACCTTCCTAAGTAGTCCCTCTACCACCTCGTCTGTTGTCCATATTTTAGCAACAACAGATTAGCACCGTCTACGGGAACTGACAACTAAGTCGTGTTCTCACCAAGTTCAAACCCTCTATCGCCTTCCTCGTTAATTTATGAGATCCTTCACATCGATGACTGGAAGAAGAAAGAACAAAGGGAATGCACCTATGGAGGTTGAGCCATCTCAGACTCCCCATCACAAAGATGAGCAAGCCCCTGAAACATCGTTCCTTCAACTGGGATCATTTCATCCTTCTGATTAGGAGAGTGGACGTTAGAGGTCCTACAATTGCAAAGCCAAAATATCTGCCCTTGAAGACCAGACGGGTTGGAGGAGTCTTGCAGCAATTTGGCAACTTTGCTCAGCAGTTGGACAAGATAAAAATTCTTTTAGCCGGACTAAATACGCCAGCTCAACTGTCAACTCATCCACCCCCTAATCCTCAGAGAACAAGGGAGGCGTCTCAAGCTGACCACCTGCAGCCGTCCCGTCGAGATCAGTCTCAAGGCAGTGGCCCTAATGAAGATGATGTTACTGGCCGAGCTAAAACTGCTCGGGCTCGCTCGACGGCCTATCTACCTGCCAACGACTTATGACACAGGTAAGAGGAGCGGCGTCAGGCCCAAGCGACGTCAGGCCCAACAGAGCGAAGCTCAGGATCACGTTGACGATAACATTGTCCCTTGGAAACCAGAGTTAAAGGAACTCAGAGAGCGCATTGTTGATCTACAGCAAGCTCAAAAGGCGAAAGCCCCCATCATTATTGATGCTCTAGTCGACTCCTTAGAATCTACGCTTACCGACGAGATTCACGCAGAGCAACTGACAAAGGGGTTCAAGGTCCCACAATTGAAGCAATATAACGGAATGGGAGACCCAGCCGAACACCTAGAGACATTTCGTGTTCGAATGGAGCTCTTCGGTGCCAGTGAGAACCTGATGTGCAAGGCATTTCTACTGTCTCTAATGAGCTCAACATGGGCTTAGTTCCAAAACCTAAAGTTGAGGTCTATAAGCTCATTCCATCAACTCAGCGTAGCCTTCGTCACACAGTTTATTGCGAGCACCGATCCGTGGAAGCACTCGACGCACCTTGCCGCGGTCAAGCAGAGAGATGATGAGTCCCTAAAAGATTACCTCACTCGGTTTAATGTTGAGGCCATTCAAGTCAATATTTTATCACAAGAGGTGATGCTACATACGATGATCGGAGGAGTGAGAGATAGAAAGTTCCTTTGGTCGATTGGAGAAGATCCACCCCATTCAGTGGCCAAATTCCTGGGTAGGGCTCAGAAGCACATTAATGCTGAGGAATTGGTCAATGCCCACAAGTCCTCGAAGAAGAGAAAGGAAGCTAAAGATGATACCAGGACGAACCAACAAAAGGACGACGGAGGTTCATCCAGCCGAGGCAGCGCTCCCCTAGGAGCCAAAGCCTCGACCAATTGCTTCGAGCGGTATACACCTCTGAACACGCCTATCGAGCAAGTGTTCATGGCCGCCAAAGATAAGCAAATGTTTAAGTCACTAGGGAAGATTAAGATCGATCTCAACCAAAGGAGTAGGTCCAAGTATTGCCTCTTCCACAAATATCACGCCCACAACACAATTGACCGCTTCGACCTAAAGCAACAAATTGAAATCCTCATCAAATAGGGTTTCCTACTAGAGTTCGTAGCCCAACGTCAGGACGATCAAAGGGCGACAACTTGGATAGAGCAGCAGGAGGAGTAGGTCAACAACAACCCAGTAGGGAAAATCTGCACGATCAGCAGTGGACCCACTGGAGGAGATTCTAACAATGCTCGAAAAGCTTATAACCACCAAGCCCGGACGTCAAGAGCCGAGCAATCCGTCAACTTCATAAGCCGACCTTCTAGAATGCCTAAGGTCGATTCACGCTCGATCACCTTCACCGAGAAGGATGCACGGGGGATAATCCATCCCCATGATGACTCACTCGTGGTGGATATGGTGGTCGCAAATAAAAAATTGTTTAGGATATTGGTTGACACAAGAAGCTCGATCGATTTCCTGTACGCTTCAGCATTTGTAAAGATGAAGATTGACAAGTTGCGAATTCAGCCCATGAGACTCCCTTGATCGGATTCACGGGGGACAACATAATGCTGGAGGGGATAATCAGTCTCTCGATAACTATAGGGGAAGAATCGAACCAAGTGCTACTAATGGTGGATTTCTTTGTGGTTGATACGTCGTTAATCTGCACTACCATCATCGGCTGACCCTCCCTTAAAGCACTTAAGGCCGTGATCTCCATCTATCATTTTGCAATGAAGTTTCAGACTGATGAGGGTATTGGGATGGTCAAAGGCGATCAACAGGAAGCTCAACGATGCTACGAGTTGTCCTTTTGAGGTAAGAGCCAAGTCTCCACCGTCACACGTACCAACTCCTTAGATCCCAGTGAGGAGTCTGTAGAAAGAGGCTTGGCTGTCAAAGACTTGCTCGTCATTCCGATCATAGATGACGACCCATCCAAAGTGGTCCAGATCGGATCGTAGCTCGACCCCGAGCTTTGTAATCAGCTTGGTGATTTATTGAATGAACACATTAACGTGTTCGCAAGGTCACATCAGGACATACTAGGGATCAACCTAGAGGTCATGGTCCACCATTTGAACGTCGATCCAGCCTACAAGCCCATTCGACAGAAGCGGCGCCCTTTCAACGCTGAGAGGTACGCCGCTATTAACGAAGAGGTCGATAAGCTACTTCAAGTAGGCTTCATTGAAGAGGCTAAGTACCCAGACTAGTCGTCAATGTCGTGCTTGTCAAAAAAGACAATGAAAAATGACGAGTCTATGTGGATTACACAGAACTTAATAAGGCATGCCCGAAAGATAGCTTTCCTCTCCCTTGCATAGATCAACTCATCCACGCCACTTCGGGCTATGCGCTCCTCAGTTTCATGGATGCATATTCCAGGTACAATCAGATCTGGATGCACACCCAAGACAAGTAGAAGACGACCTTCATCACAGATTGGGGTCTTTACTCTACAGAGTCATGCCCTTTAGATTAAAGAATGCGAGAGCCACCTATCAGTGATTGGTCAACCAAATGTTGGCAGACCAGATCAACAAAACGATGAAGGTTTATGTGGATGACATGCTCGTTAAGAGCGTCAAGTCAAAAAACCACATTGACAACCTCTGAAAAATGTTCGGTATCCTAAGAAAGTATCAGATGAAGCTCAACCCGAGTAAGCGTGCATTCAGTGTCAGCTCAGGAAAGTTCTTCGGATTCATGGTACACCAGCGAGGAGTTGAGGCAAATCCATAAAAAATTCATGCCTTGATTGAGATGAGCTCTCCCACAACTACAAAGGAGATCCATCTCACAGATCAAGTTGCAACTCTCAATAGGTTTGTCTCTAGGGCGACAGATAGATGCCTCCCTTTCTTTAAGCAATTAAGGGGGAGTTAAACAACTACATGGATAAATAGATATAAACATGCCTTCCAAGAATTGAAGAAGTACCTTGGGTTGCCACCTCTGCTGTCCAAACTTGTGTAAGGTGAAGAGCTTTTACTGTATTTGGCAGTCTCACATTCAACGGTCAGTTCGACGCTAATACGGGATGACGAGGGTATTCAACGACCAGTATGCTATGTCAGCAAGGCCCTTCTTGGCACAAAAATAAGGTACCCATGCATTGAGAAACTGGCTTTGGCCCTGGTCACCTTGGCCAGGCGATTAAGGCCCTATTTCCAAGCGTATCTGATAGTGGTGTTAACAGACCAACCGATACGACAAGTTCTCTAGAAGCCTGAGACGTTTGGCTGGCTCGCAAAATGGGCGATCGAGCTCGAGGAATTCGACATTCAATATCGAACACGCAGTGCCATCAAGGGACAGGTTGTGGCTAACTTCATTGTCGAGTTCATTGGCCCGTCTGACGCTCAGGGCTCACTCGATGGCCATGTTGTGATAGAGATCCAGCCGATGAAAACAGAACAAACTGGAGATCCATTCGAACAAAGTTCGTCAGGACCGATGTGGTATCTACATGTTGAGGGTTCCTCCAACTCTCAAGGCAGCAGAGCAGGTCTCATCCTAACCTCTCCAGATTGGGTAAAACTTCAATACGCCCTAGGGTTTGGTTTCCGAGCCTCGAATAACGAAGCTGAATACAAAGCCCTCCTAGCTAGACTCCGTCTCGCCTTAGCAATAGGAGTCCAGAGGTTAAGGGTGTATAGTGATTCACGGCTGTTGGTCGAGCAAGTGACCACCGAGTACCAAGCAAAAGGGAAAAAGATGATAGCCTACTTAGCAAAGGTCCAAGAACTCCTTGGACGCTTCGAACGCTACGAGGTCATACAAGTCCCGAGGATAGACAATACAAATGTAAATTCCTTAGTTAAATTAGCATCTGCAGTAGATGATGACCTTGTGAAGAGCATCCCCATCGAATTTCTTCCTCAGCACATCATAGCATTTGAAGAATCAAAGGAAGACTCCCCGTTAACGCCGAGCTGACCTGGATGGACCCAATTATCCATTACTTTACAGCACAAGGAGCTTCTTGAAGATAAGAAAGAAGCTCGAAAGATCAAATATAGGTCAACTTAGTATACCATGATCGGTGATACGCTTTATAAGAAAGGGTTCTCTATTAGTGCACTTTTCTGTGGTATACTAGTGCACCTTGTTTGTCAATTACTTAGGTCAGTAGGTCTAGTGTCGGTTGAGCTTAATGAAGACGAAGACCGAAGACTCAAGTGGCCCGGTTGCATCAAGAAAGAAGAAACAGGTAAAAATGATGCCTTAGTGTGCCTTGCCTTGACCAAAACCTAACCCATAACCTCTTAGATGACTTGCACCACCTAGGTATACCTTTAGTCATCATCATTAGTCTTAGAACTCCATGAAAAACATGATAAATTAGACTAATTAAAGAGGTGGAAGCTGCTGCAATAAAAAAGGCTCAAACAGCAGTTTTCGATAGGACTCCGATCAATCGGACAGGTTTTCCGATAGGGCTCCGATTGATCGGACAGAAATTCCGATCAATCAGAAATTGTCCCAGAAAAAACTGAAAACTCACTGGACATAATTCCGATCAATCGGACAGTCTTCCGATCCATCGGAAGGGGCCGTCCGATCAATCGGACAGTGTTCCGATCAATCGGAATTTCTTTCAGAGACTTCTCTGGATAGATTTCCGATCAATCGGACTTGTCTCCGATCAATCGGACTTGTCTCCGATCAATCGGACACTTTTTCCGATCAATCGGAGATGCACGAATCTGCCCGTTTTTTGACCGTTGGAAGAAAATCTATTTAAGAGGGGGATTTGATTTTTCAGCTGAGAGAGGGAATTTTGAGGAGATAGAAGCCACCATTGCTAGAGATCATTAGAGGCTCTATCCCAAACCTAAAGCAAGTCATTCTCCTTGTGTTTTCATCACAAGCTTGGGCCATTCAATGGCATCTTGAGAATGGACTTGTTCCCTCTTGATTCCTAGGGTTTAGACACCTTGATGATAGTTAAATCCTTTGTCTAAACACTACCTAGGAGTCCATTTAGGTACATTCCTCTAGGAAACCCATTTCCTACCATTTGTAGAGGTTTCACCATTCCCTAGCACCTTGGGCATCTCCAATGGAGCATCACATGCAAGGTAGCTGATTTTGGAGTTGAAGCCTTGGCAAAGCGGCGGCGTCAAAGCTCGAGGGAGCACAAGGGGAGCTGATTCAAGCGCGGGAGAGCGAGAAGAAGCAACCCGAAGCGGCGTTGAACAAGGGGCTCAATCCGACAAGTAGGTTGTCTTGTTAAGAGTCCATCCACTCAATTCCCTGTGGGAGTTGAGTGTAGAGTTTGTTTGACAAACTCGCCCCGGGGTCGTTAGCCGATCCTTGGCCTATCAGTTGGGCCTAAAATCTACGGACGTCAGTCGTTCCTTGGCACGTTAGTCGGGCCTAAAACAAAGTCTCCAAGGGGGAGCCACCAACACGGGTGCAAACGTGTAGGTTGGGAGGAACCTGTAAACTCCCCGGTTGGGTGGATCCGAGTTAAAACACCTTGGTTGGGAGGAACCAGATTTAAACTCCCCAGTGAATGCCGGTGTGCTCAAAGGGGTTGAGTACTTGAACCGGGAGTGGAGTAGACAAGTAGTCGAACCACTATACATCCTTGTGTTTGTGATTGATCTTGAGCACATTTCTCTTTAATGCATTGAGTTTAATTGGTTAATTATGAATGCTTAGTTAGGAATGTATGCTAGGCACTTGATAGGCACATCCACACTCACAAGATGTACTTTCACTACCTCATGCTGACTTGAGCCTTTCTTGATCCACCCTCTATTGTCCACATGAGTTGTTTAGACTAGGTTGCTGATTGCTCTTATCTTTTGCTAGTCTTTTAATTGGACCCACTTAGGCTTGGAAGCCGAAGTGTTAATCGCTTACGTAGTATAATTTGTTGACTTTGTTAAGTAGGCGAAAAGATTTTGAAAAAGGTCCTATTCACCCCCCTCCTATAGGTTCAGCCATAATTCTAGTTGCTCCTCAAGCTTCCGCATGCGTATGTGTAGGGTGTCGCGTTAGGCTACCCGACGCAATTTCAATTGGTATCAGAGCAGGTTGCTCTTCAAAGACGTAACCGTCTAGAGTAAGATCCGATACCGGAGCACTAGCAACATGTCTAACCGAGATGGGAGTACCACCAACCGTCCACCTTTCTTTGACGGGTCCAACTATGCTTATTGGAAGGCGAGAATGAGAATTTTTCTCCAATCCATGGACCGTCCGGTGTGGCTTAGCACACAAACTGGATATACCTTGCCCACCGAGCATGTGGAGGTTGATGGGAAAAATATTGTCATTCCCAAAGATGATTCCAAATGGGATGACATAGAGAGAGCTCAATACATGGCAAATGCCAAAGCTCTCAATGCGATTTGCTGTGCGGTTTCCCCGGAAGAATTTCAGCGCATTCTCACATGCGCAACTGCAAAAGAAGCGTGGGATATACTTGAGGTTACCCATGAGGGAACTAGCACAGTAAGACGCTCGAAGCTTCAGCTCTTAACCACCAAATTTGAAAACATTAGGATGGAAGAGACTGAAACTTTCATGGAGTTTTATACTAAATTGTCAGATATTTGCAACTCCATGTTTGTCTTGGGGGATCGGGTTCCGGAAGGAAGGATTTGTAGAAAAATACTTAGGTCCCTCCTGGAAAGATTTGACTCCAAGATAGTTGCCTTAGAGGAGTGTAGAGACATAGATAACATGAAAGTAGAAGAACTCATAGGTTCCCTACAAACTCATGAACTACACTTTAAGGCCCCCTCTAGGAAGAAAAACATCGCCCTAAAATCCTCTCACAAACATAAGAAAATTAAGAGTGAGTCGGAGGAAGATAGCGATGATGAGGATGATGAGGAAGAAAAATTAAACAAAAAATTCAAGAGATTCCTCAAATTTGATAGAGGGAATAGCCGTGACAAGAAGGACAAGAAGGGTGATAAACATAAAGGGAAATCATCCAAACCTTCATCCGTCAGATGTTACGGTTGCGGTCAACGTGGCCATATTGCCCCGGACTGTCCGGAAACGCCTAAACCGAAAGGTAAAAAGGCAATGGCTGCCACGTGGGATAATACGGAGGAGTCGGACTCCAAATCCGATGACTCTGCTAGTGATGGGAGCCAACATAATGATCTAGCTCTCTCGGCTTCCACCACTACCCCTCTTCCCGCTTATCTAAGAGGGGATCCCAACCGCTATCCCTTCTAGGAGTAGAAGGAGTTCCCAACCCCTCACCTCATGCTACATTTTATGAGGGTGTTGAGGAAATTAGTTACCCTTAGGCTAATCAAACTAAACATAGTTAGTAAGGGTAGCTAGAAATGCTTTTATAGAAAAATCTGAGGATTTCAGCCTCATTTCTGTGTGTATGGGCAAATCAGAGGATTCAAGCCTCATTAGCCCAATTTTTGATAATTTAACCTTGCTTTTAATTAATATATTTGCTTGCTGGATTATCACCATGCTTAGATTAGCTAATCATCTTGAGTTTTATGATTCATTGTATGCTAATCTTTGCTTAGTATTGGTCTTGATATACCAATTGGGGAGGTTGGTTGATTGGGCTATAAGCCCTTGAGCTTTAATGCTTAGTGTATATCATAGATGACCAATTATGCATGATTAACTATGCTTAAATAGTCTCATTTTCTTGTTAATCATGTTCTTTAGCATGCTCCATGTTTTATATCATCATGCACCCTATACTCTCCTTGTTAGCATGTGCTTATAGTTATAACTGGGACATACTATCTTCTCTTACCTTAACCTTACTTGTTGCATCATTAAGGGGGAGAGAATAGTTTGTCAATTGCTGACAAAAAGGGGGAGAAAGATCAAGTCCCACCGAAACTAGTTTGCTATGTTTTGTGCTGCAGGGATTGACAGGTTATGGGGGAGCAAACTGAAGAGGAGCTGCTTAGATTAGGCATGTCAAGAGTCCTGTATTTCATTTTATATCAATGTAATCTCTTGTACATGTATTTGTTTTGGTAGGTTAGGTTTTTGTAAGTAATTGACAAAGGGGGAGATTGTTAGTGCACTTTTCTGTGGTATACTAGTGCACCTTGTTTGTCAATTACTTAGGTCAGTAGGTCTAGTGTCGGTTGAGCTTAATGAAGACGAAGACCGATGACTCAAGTGGCCCGGTTGCATCAAGAAAGAAGAAACAGGTAAAAATGATGCCTTGGTGTGCCTTGCCTTGACCAAAACCTAACCCATAACCTCTTAGATGACTTGCACCACCTAGGTATACCTTTAGTCATCATCATTAGTCTTAGAACTCCATGAAAAATATGATAAATTAGACTAATTAAAGAGGTGGAAGCTGCTGCAATAAAAAAGGCTCAAACAGCAGTTTTCGATAGGACTCCGATCAATCGGACAGGTTTTCCGATAGGACTCCAATCGATCGGACAGAAATTCCGATCAATCGGAAATTGTCCCAGAAAAAACTGAAAACTCACTGGACATATTTCTGATCAATCGGACAGTCTTTCGATCCATCGGAAGGGGCCGTCCGATCAATTGGACAGTGTTCCGATCAATCGGAATTTCTTCCAGAGACTTCTCTGGATAGATTTCCGATCAATCGGACTTGTCTCCGATCAATCGGACTGGGCTCTGATCAATCAGACACTTTTTTCGATCAATCGGAGATGCACGAATCTGCCTGTTTTTTGACCGTTGGAAGAAAATCTATTTAAGAGGGGGATTCGGTTTTTGAGCTGAGAGAGGGAATTTTGAGGAGATAGAAGCCACCATTACTAAAGATCATTAGAGGCTCTATCCCAAACCTAAAGTAAGTCATTTTCCTTGTGTTTTCATCACAAGCTTGGGCCATTCAATGGCATCTTGAGAATGGACTTGTTCCCTCTTGATTCCTAGGGTTTAGACACCTTGATGATAGTTAAATCCTTTGTCTAAACACTACCTAGGAGTCCATTTAGGTGCATTCCTCTAGGAAACCCATTTCCTACCATTTGTAGAGGTTTCACCATTCCCTAGCACCTTGGGCATCTCCAATGGAGCATCACATGCAAGGTAGCTGATCTTGGAGCTGAAGCCTTAGCAAAGCGGCGGCGTCAAAGATCGAGGGAGCACAAGGGGAGCTGATTCAAGCACGGGAGAGCGAGAAGAAGCAACCCGAAGCGGCGCTGAACAAGGGGCTCAATCCGACAAGTAGGTTGTCTTGTTAAGAGTCCATCCACTCAATTCCCTGTGGGAGTTGAGTGTAGAGTTTGTTTGACAAACTCGCCCCGGGGTCGTTAGCCGATCCTTGGCCTATCAATTAGGCCTAAAATCTACGGACGTCAGCCGTTCCTTGGCACGTTAGTCGGGCCTAAAACAAAGTCTCCAAGGGGGAGCCACCAACACGGGTGCAAACGTGTAGGTTGGGAGGAACCTGTAAACTCCCCGGTTGGGTGGATCCGAGTTAAAACACCTTGGTTGGGAGGAACCAGATTTAAACTCCCCAGTGAATGCCGGTGTGCTCAAAGGTGTTGAGTACTTGAACCGGGAGTGGAGTAGACAAGTAGTCGAACCACTATACATCCTTGTGTTTGTGATTGATCTTGAGCACATTTCTCTTTAATGCATTGAGTTTAATTGGTTAATTATGAATGCTTAGTTAGGAATGTATGCTAGGCACTTGATAGGCACATCCACACTCACAAGATGTACTTTCACTACCTCATGCTGACTTGAGCCTTTCTTGATCCACCCTCTATTGTCCACATGAGTTGTTTAGACTAGGTTGCTGATTGCTCTTATCTTTTGCTAGTCTTTTAATTGGACCCACTTAGGCTTGGAAGCCGAAGTGTTAATCGCTTACGTAGTATAATTTGTTGACTTTGTTAAGTAGGCGAAAAGATTTTGAAAAAGGTCCTATTCACCCCCCCCCCCCCCCCTATAGGTTCAGCCATAATTCTAGTTGCACCTCAAGCTTCCGCACGCGTATGCGAGGTTAAATATGTACTCAAAGAAATTCATAGTGGTTGTTGCGGCAATCACTCCGGAAGTCAAGAACTCTCCTATAAAGTAATTCAGCAGGGGTACTACTGGCCGACCATAAAGTAGGACGCCTAGGAACTCATTAAAAGTTGCAACAGGTGTCAACGATTTACTCCAGTGCCTCATCTCCTGCCAGAAGAGCTCACTCCCATGACCGGCCCTTGGTCATTTGCGCAGTGGGGGGTTGACATCATTAGCCCGCTTCCGATGGACAAAGGTCAGGCAAAATTCATGATTGTTGCGGTCGACTACTTCACGAACTAGTCAGAGGTTGAGCCACTAGCCACGATCACTGAGAAGAAGACGACGAATTTCATCTAGAGATCAATAATATGTCGATTTAGGATCCCTCATACCATCGTCACGGATAATGGGCATCAGTTTGACAGCGCGAAGTTTTAAATTTTTTATCAGGAGCTCGGCATCTGAAATGCTTATTCTTCACCTCACCACCCACAAGTCAATGGTCAAGTAGTGGCCATGAACAAGATCATTAAACAACACTTGAAGACGAAACTCGGTCAAAGCAAGGGAGCATGGGTCGAGGAGCTCCCTAATGTGCTATGGGCTTATCGGACCACGATTAAAATCAACCATGGGCGAAACACCCTTAAAAATCACTTACAGAGCTGAAGCCATGGTCTCGGTGGAGATCGGAATGCCATCCCATTGAATTAAAAATTTCGAACTAGAAGAAAATGAGGGTTAGTTATGCCTAAGCTCAACGTGTTAGAGGAGGTTAGGGAAACCTCTCAGTTAAAGATAGTAGCCTATCAGCAAAGGGTTGCAAGATATTACAACTCGATAGTCAAGCAACAGAGATTTAAAGCAGGGGACCTCGTCTTGCGAAAGATTTTTAAGGAAACAAAGGAAAAGATTTCGAGTGTGCTCGGCCCGAACTGAGAGGGCCCCTACAGAGTTATCAATTCACCTCGGCCAGACACATATTAGTTAGAAGATATGAAAGGTCATACCTCGCCCTTGGAATGCTTAACACCTAAAAATCTACTGTCCCTAGCCCACTCGATCTACGTGTAAAAGTTTTTACATTAATAAAGTTTACTCTTCTCTATAACGTCCATTGAATGGCTAAGAACAAATCTGACAGCACAAATGCCTACCAAGGCGCAAGTGCATTAGCTCGGAACAACCTGATCAAATCCTCAAGCAGATTTAGTAAATGCTATAGAGGACGGGCCATACAACCATCTGCTGACCTAGGTGGTCTAAAGTGTCCAACCCTTATTCCAGTGCGGAATCCTTTAATCCACCCAAGAAGTATTAGGGTACAAGGCAACCCAAAGACCTTACTCCCCTGACCGACCTTACTCGATCAAAAGATTAAGGGGGGCAAGTAACATACATATACGCCAAGGAAGAAGACGAACACAAGGAGACAAAAGTTTTCAAAAAATTCTCTTTTGTGAATTTTATATCTTCAAGATTGTATTACAAAAAAAGAGAGAGAAGAGCATGACAAGAAGGATAAAGGAGTCATGCCTGACTCCCCAACATCTCCCCCGGTAGTATCATCGTCCTCGCCATCATCATCAAGGCAACTGAGGTCGAGGTCGGGGAAATGATTTTCAACTTCAGCTTGCAGTCTTGGAAATCGACGTTGTAAACATTCCGGTAGATGTCCCTAAGCTCGGAAATAGTGCCTTAGGCTCCCTCTAGCAGACTTGCCAGTGTTGCATTCTCGTCCTCGGCAGTCTTTAGTGTGACTTCCAGCGATTCCAGCTTGTTGTCCGCATCTTGCCAACCTGTCTCATATGGTCTAAGGCCTCTTTCGCGGACGTTAACTGTGACTACACAACTTCTAGATCAAATTGCGTGACCTTAGCCTTAGACTTTTCCTTCTCAGCCTCAGATTTGGCTGATTCAAGATCCTTCTCAAGATCTTTGGCTCTCTTCTTCCAAGAAGACCCAACTTGGACAACATCATTAGCCTTCCTTGACTATTCCACCATAGCTTGTCAGACCATTATTTCAAGAGAAGCATCCTATAGAAGAAGGACCAACCTTGTTGAGAGAGAAAGTAATCAAAAAATTGAAGGACAAGAGTTCAGAGGTAGGAAACTTACCCTGATGCTGCTCTCGATGAATGTCCCGATCATCTGGTCGGGATCCTGCATCGCCATATATATCCAGATCAGCATCGATGCAGGTGTTCACACACGTGTATGCGCTGAGGCTTTATACCCAAGAGGGTAACCTCTCTGTCAACAGAGGCATAAACACCAGGTTGAGTCTCCCGGGTCAGTCTTCTGTTGAGGTCCCATGGGTGGCCTAGAATGACCGGCTTGAACAGATGGTCGATCATCGACATTGATTACCTACTCAGGAGGAGGACGAGCTGCAACAAGCACCGTCGGGGTTATAGATGAAGGAGCGACGGCCGAGACCAGTGCAACAGCTCGAATCGGTGTGGGTGCTGCCCTAGAATTATGTGGCCGAGGTAACAGAGGAGGCTCCTCGGCTTGAGGCGGGATAGCCTTCTTCTTCTTCGAAGGCCGAGAAGATCGGTTCCGTTCCACAATATCAGTGGGAAGCTTCTTGACCTTCGTTGCTTTGGGAGCCATTCCTGCACACAAGAAAGTAAACAAGTTAGAGGGCTAGTACTTCAAAAAACTTTCGGTTACACGCAATCAACCCCATCTTACCTCCAGGAGTTAGCCCTGCGCTGTATATGGTCTCAAGTGTGATAAGCCGATCACAATCCATTTCCTCCACAAGACATGCCCTAGCTGTCCTGATCTAATGTACGAGCTCGAAGACCAAGCCTGGCTGTTTCTTCCCTAAGATACTTGTAAAAAACATGGTTACATCAACACAAAGCTCAAAAGGAAGTTAATTATCAAAGTTAGGAAGGTCGAAAAGTGTTCTCGACCTGGTAGGACAAACTCAGCTCTTACTCGGTACTCTAAAGGCCATTGTTCACCTGGTGCTACCTCCCATCTCTAGAGGTAAAAAACCATTTTCTTTCCACGTCTTGGCGGAGCTCGGGAGGCTGATAATTATGGAACCACCCTGGCCTGGCCAAGTTGAAAAGTAATATAAGCCCCGACCAGGCCCTGATTTGGACTTGTAAAGGAAAATGAGCTCGTCTGCCGAAAGTTCCTTATTTCCAACTTACTTTCACAAGACATAGCAGCCAAAGATACACTTCCAAGCGTTGGGATACAATTGACCTGGAGACAGACTTAGACGACTTAATACCTCTCACACGAAAGGGTGTAAAGGTAAACGAAGACTTGCAACAAAAAAGACTGGCCAAAGTGTGACTTCCCCCTTAGTGGGTTGACTAAGAAATTCCCCAGGGTTGGGAACCCTAAGGGTCACTGACTTAGGTATTTGATATGTTTCTCTTAACTCCTCAAGATCGACATCGGTAATTCTGGACACTATCTCGTCCATCTCAAAAAGGGCCATGATGCTCGGGTCCTCATCTACAGCCATCTCGACCGAATCCGCAGATTTCATAACATCCTCCTCTTCCATGAGGGCTTGCTCTAGAGGACAAGACGAAGCCACATTACCTCAGACCTCTATCTCTGTATTAGAATTTGACTCTTCAGACTGTCTATTTGGCCAGGAGTCAAAGGTAGGGACAGAGGACTCGGAGTCTTCCCCCATTCTCAGAACAACCTTAGAATTCGTTGATTCAGATATAGTGAATAGAAAGAGAAAAGGAAAAGGAGGAAGACCAGGCAATAAAGAACATACCAGAGCTTCTAGCACAAAGATTCGGAGAGAGCACTCGGAGGATTGAAGAAACAAAGGCACAAGTGCAAGCACAGTTTGGCAGAGCTCGGATGCAAATAAAATTTCAAAGGTAGGAATGAACAAGGAAACATGGTATTTATAATCGAAAGCCTTGCGACCGTACTTGGACATGTGGCAGCAAGGGATTGCCTTAATTAGGGGCGTGCTTCCTCGGAGATCGCCTGTGCCACATGTCATCTCATCATCCGTCCATCCCAGGCATGACGCCTCATGACTCTAACTGCCTCCACGTGGAGCAACAGGGAGCGTCGAGCATTAAGTGTGTCATTTCGCCTGACGAAATTGTCACCACGTGTCATCAACTGATTTGTCCGAGCTCAAAAGGCTTTGACAGCGCCATACACCCATGATGGCAATGCTTTGAAGGACGTGTTCAGCTAATGATTCTTCGAATCCCCCCATTAATGTGTTGGATTTCGTTCCTCGGATAACGTGCATTTGTACAACAAGCGTGATTTGAAACTTTAGAGTTCTCACCATTCTAGCTCAGCTCGACCCTCATTTTACTACTCCTTACCCCTCACCAACAGTTCAGAATAGGAAGCAGGGGGGCTAGTGTTATGGGTATTTTCTGTGTGGACCAATCTTAGTCCATGAAGAGAGGCCCATAAGAGACCACATAACCAGGTGCAAGAGTTCAAGCTCAGATACTGATGTCAAGGTAAGATCTGAAGACCGAAGCACCAGGCCGACCTATTTTAAAGGTCACATATTGATGAGAATCATCTTGGATCTCAGACACATGTCGCACAAGTCGGCCTACTAAAATATTCTGGCAAGGCTAGATGCTCGGCTGGAGAGCTTTGCTATCACGGAGCTCGGCCAAAGAACTCTGCTAACAACCCATAAAGGCGCGCAAATGATTAGAAATAGGTCCGCGCGATACGGAGCACGTCTCTTAACGAGTCTAGCGTGAACCATGCCTCCGGAAATCATGCTGCCCTCAGCGGGCATAATGCCCACGACTGTAGCAACAATCGTAGCCCACTACTACTCTCCGATGGCTTGTAAATAGAGGCATTTGCCTCCATCTTAAGGTACGCAGAATTTATCTACTTAATAGCTCATTGCCTATCTTCCTTATCAGACTCATCTGGCTTAGGCATCAAAGGACTAACGGTTGGTCTCCGGCCACCCTCTTAGCCTTCTTTGTGCTGTGCAAATTTGCCTTCAGGATCTAATCAACCCCGACGAGGAGATCGATAACATCCAACCTTTCTAAGTGGTCCCTTTGCCACCTTGTTTGTTGTCCTGATTTTAGCAACAACAAACAGATCCATTTTTTCGTGTGGGCCTGGCTTGATGAATGTGTAGTATATCCACGCCGTCCATCTAGTTTTTCAGCTCAATTTAGAACGTGATCTAAAAAATGAAGCAATAAAAATCTCAAGTGGACCACACCACTGGAAATAGCGGTGAATGACCATTAAAAACTTTTTTTTGGGCTACAAAAGTTTTGGATCAATATGTTCTTTGTATTTTACCTAAGCCTACAAAAGTTTTGGATCAGTATATTCTTTGTATTTTACCCGGGTTGGATGGTAAATAAATGTTACAGTTGGCCCTGGAAATTTTTTAATGGTGGTCGTTTAATCACCACTGTTTCCTGCGGTGTGATCCACCTGTGATTTGGATCTACTTAATTTTTGGGTTCACGTCTTAGAATGGGCTATAAAAATAGATGGACGGCCTGGATATATGAAAATCATCAAGTGTGGCCCCATAGGTGTTATCCACCGGGTAACAACTTAAGTGGGTGTTACCCTGTGGGCTACGAATGTGTTGTATATCCATGCTGTCCATCTGTTTTTTCAGCTCATTTTAAAATCGAGAAATTTTCGGCTGTAAATGTCTCTTTTGACCAATATTCCCAGCTAAATCTCCAATACTTTTCTTTCCAAAAGTAAACTTCCACTATTTTTCTGACCAAATTGCCCCTGTTCGTTTCTCAATTCACCGTGATCTCGTTGAATTGATCTCGTTGAGTTGATCTCGTTGAAAATCAACGAGACACAATTTTCATCTTCATCTTCATCTTTTTTATGGCTCCTCCGTCGAAGAGGTTACGGAAAGGTAGGTTTCAGGAATGTTTGGGGGTGATTTTCGTTTTAGGTTGGGTTCGTTTGAATATTTGGGAGTGATTTTCGTTTTAAGATTGTTCATTAACCTTGGCATACAAAATGTTCGTAGAAATGCCAATGTAAACTTGAAATGTTGAAATGGGAATGTTATGGCTTGATCAACCATACAAGGTGTTTGTAGAAATGCCAATTAACCTTGAAATGTTCAAATGCTTGATCAACCACACAATCTCTACATGCACAACACAGTGACATTTCAAGGAGACCGCGTTCAATTTCAACGTGATCATGTTAAAATGCAATGAGATTACTTTAAAATTGAAGGAGATCATCTCATTTAAAGTGAACGAGATCTCGTTGAAATTCAACGAGCACAAATATAATTGAACGAGATCGCAGTGAAATTGAACGAGATCGCGTTAAAATTGAACGCGATCGCAGCGAATTTGAACGCGATCGCGGTGAATTTCAACGAGATCGCATTCAAATTCAACGCGATCTCGTTGAATTATAACCGTGCTCGTTCACAGATATAATTCAACGAGCACTGAAAAATTCAACAATTACACTGATAGTTTTACTTTTCATATGTTTTCTTTGTAAGAATTGAAGAATTTCCAAGGAATGTTTACCCAAACAATTCCACTCGATGTTCACTGACTTGGTGGTTCGATATTGTGAAGGACGGATTAGAGAAGCATGAGAGTCGATTGAATATGTTTCGAGATTCTCAATTTTCGTTTCTGTTAGACATCCCCTCATTCAGATACAATGGAGCCATAATTCACTCACTTCTTTTAAGACACAGAAGTGACATGGGTGAGCTGGTATTTGAATTGAGAGAAAATTTTCTAAACTTTACCAAAATGGAATTCGCCCTTATAACAGGGCTGAAGTTTGGAGACATCTACACCCTTGAGAAATCGACTAGTAAGAAGTCGATAAAAGAAACCTATTTAAAAAAACACCCTATTGTAAAAAATAGTCTTCATCGTCTTCAATTTCAAATGGAGGGATTGATTGGTTTGAGCATGGGTATATTACTTTCATATTAATATCATGATCATTCGGTGTACTCTTAATGATCCTGTAGATTTTCGATAGAAGATGATCATATGTAGTGTTGACACTCAAAGCAAAACTTTTCGATTTTCCACCCTTATACGTGTATGAATTGTTTTGACATATTAAGTCCCCACCATAAGAGCATACGATGATTCTAGCAGCCATTATCTGCAAAGAAACACAATGAAATTAGTTCTCTTTCAAATTTCAAATAGTACTCTTTTAAAATTCAAAGAGTACAATAGTTTTGTTACAGTTTCAATGATTACTCGTTCATCTTTCAAATCTCAAAAGAGCATGTTGTAAAATTTAAATAACACACCTTTAAAATAAAATTTAAAGAGTGTAAAATTCAAAGAGCATGGCAATTCAAAGTGCACAGTGTAAAATTCAAAGAGCAAGCGCAGAGCAATTCAAAGAGCAAAGCAATTTAAAGTGTCTCGTGTAAAATTCAAAGAGCACACCAATTCAAAGTGCACAGTATAAAATTCAAAGAGCGCAGCAATTGAAAGAGCAGAGCTAATCAAAGTGTCTCATGTAAAATTCAAAGAGCATACCAATTCAAAGTGCAAAGTGTAAAATTTAAAGTGCAAAGTGTATAATTCAAAGAGCATAATATATAATTCAAAAAGCACATCAATTCAAATAGCACAGTGTAAAATTCGAAGAGCAGGTTGTAAATTTTGAAGAGCATAGTATAAAATTAAAAGAGAGCACAATGTAAAATTCAAAGAGCACAGCAATTCAAAGAGCACAGCTATCACGAATCTTTGAATGTCCTAACATTTCCACTGTGCTCTTTGAAATATCAATATCAATATGCTCATTGAAATTCGACGAGATCGATTATTGCAAAAACACATCACGATAAAACAAAGATCCTACTTGATTATTAAAAAAAAATAACGCATTCGTAGAGGAAAAAATTTCACATTCTTCGTTCTTACCTGGTCCACACCACAGCCTCGTTTCTAATGAAATACGAGTTGAAGAAATAGAATAGTAATGCTCTGAAGTGGAAACCGATCTTAAAACTAAAGAAATGATGCTTTTTTTGCTACAAATGAGAGAAGAAAATGAGTTTTGAATATAAAAGAGGAGAAAAACGAGGAGAAAATAGCTTTTCTTTGGAGAAGGAATAATTCCTAAGAACAGGGGTATTTCAGTCCGAAAATGGTCCGTCCGTACAAGTGAAGTTTACTTTTGGAAAGAAAAGTGTTTGAGGTTTAGCTGGGAATAATGGTCAAAAGAGAGGTTTACAGTCAGAAATTTCTCTTTAAAACCTCATCCCAAAACTTGCGCATATAAAAATCACAGGTGGACGGCACCTCTAAAAATAGTAGTGAATGGCTATTAAAATCTTTCTATGGGCCACACAAGTTTTGGATCAATCTGAGCTTTGTATTTTTCCCTCTATGCCGATCTGGTTGACATTATCAATGGGTTATATGGTAAATAAACATTACGGTGGGATGTAGGAAGTTATAAATGGTGGACATTCCATCACCATTGTTTCATGTAGTGTGGTCCACCTGAGATTTGGATCTGCTTAATTTTTGGGACCACGTCCTCAAATGGGCTGAAAAATCAAATGGATGGTGTGGATATACAAAAAATATCAATGTGTGTCCCACACGCTAAGATTAACACACCAATTGGTGTTACCCTTATCACCTTGATAAATGTGTTGTACATCCATGTCCTCCATCTATTGTCCCATCACATTTTATTAGCTAAAAACCTCAAGGGAGCCATGCCACAAAAAATAGTGTTGAATGACTATTAAAAACTTTTTTTAGGCCACAAAAGTTTTAGTTTTATCAATGTGATCTTTGTATTTTTCCTCCATCTAGGTTTGGTTGAGAATATTAATGGGTTGGATAGTAAATAAACATTATGCTGGACCTAAGAAGTTTTTAATGTTGGGTGTTTAATCACTATTGTTTCTTAAGGTGTGGTCCACCTGGGATATAAATCTGCATAATTTTTGGACCACGTCTTAAAATGGGCTGAAAAAATAGATGGACAGGGTAGACATACGAAAAATTATCAATGTGAGCCCTACAGTAAGGGTACACCCACTAAGGTTCTAAGGTCCCACCAAGGTAACACCCACTAAGGTCCCACTAAAGCTAGTGCTGAAAGTCAAGCGGGTTCAACCCGACCGACCTGTGACCGACCCGACACTGGGTTGGGCTTGGGCAGGAAGTATCGAACCTAAGCTTGAGCTTAGGCTATGAAAACACCAACCCGATGAAGTTTGGGTCGGGCTTGGTGTTGAACCTCCAATTTATACATTGCATAGCCCACTACGTCACATTATATGCATGGTTTTCATGATTAAAAGGCCCATCTAACGCATGTTTTATGATTGTAAGGATGAGAGCAGACTTCACTCAATTGGAGACCAAAAAGGGTCCAATTAGAACCTGTGAGTGAAGGTCCAAGGTGGACCAAAGAAGGAAGAAGAAAGAGGAAGAAAAGAGAATGAAGAAAAGAAGAAAAAGCAGAAGAATAGCTAGTCTGACCGGTCGGCCACACTTTTGGAAACTATTAGAAGAAGGACCAGTTGGTCCGACCAGTCTTGACCGGTCGGCCAACCGGTCGGTGCCCTCTGCTAAGTCGCTGGAACAAGACCATAAGCAGGTCCGACCGGTCGGCCAACCCAGTCCGACCGGTTTTGACCGGTCGGCCAACAGTTCGTCTGCCCCTGTGTGCTTGCTGGACTGTTTGCAAGGTAGGTCCGACTGGTTTGCCAAGTACAAAAACAGGCAATTACTATTTTGGGCTCCGAAAAATACTGCGCACTGCGTAACCTTACGTGGTTTCTGGAAGATTCCAACGCAACCGAGCGTCCTCACTATAAAAGGACACCTAGGGGTTCTTCCTAGGGCATTGTAGAAGCTAAGGGACGTGGTGCTAGAGAAAGGAAGCCGTCGTGGAGCGTCTGCAACCCTCTAAACTCCGGTTTCTCTAGTTTTTATGTTTTCTTTATGAGTTTTAGTTGTAGCATGACAATGCTCGGCTAGAATCTCTCAGCTAAGGCTGAGAGGTGAAGCTTGTAGCTAATTTCATGGTTTGATTCAGTTAATTCAAGTACTTTCAATTCAAGTTTGGATTTTTTTATCTATTCTAGTCTTCAAATTGATAGTTTGAGATGTTTTATGAGAGTTCATGTACTCCGGACATGGATTCCTTGCAATTCTCTGAGATTATCATATGGTGCTTGTTTAGATTCGAATTATAGTAGTCCTTGAGCAAGCCATAGTCCATAGGCATGGCTGTTACTCCGAAGGCTATGATTTTGAATTCTACATTGATTGAATGGGACTAGAACTTGGAAGTTCAACTTGAATGGGATTGAATGTGTTTAATGCTTTATTTTCCAACTAGATGAGAGATAGGACTTCAAATCTAGTTGTGTATCTTGCTTGGATTGATTGGATTGACATGGGATTGCTACAAGTGGATCCTTGAATGCCTTAGTACCTTAACCTACTGATTTTCATTAAGTTACTGTTTTAGTATAATTATTCCAATTGAATCTCTTATCTATTAAAAATTGAGTTGCTGTAATAGTTTGGAACCTGTTTTCCAATTCCCTGTGGATCGACCTCGGTCTTACCGAGTTTTATTACTACATCGCAGCCTTACACTTGAGGTGAGCGAACACGTTTTTGGTGCCGCTGCCGGGGAATTTAGATAACGGTTTTCAAATTGTTTCAGTGGCTGTAGAAGTAGGAGTAGATAGGTTTTCTGATTTTTTTTTTAGAACTAACAAATTGTTTTATTTTGTAGGATTTCTTCTCTAGTTCAAGCACATCTGGTAATACCTTTCTAACTTAGCTTTTTGTAGATTTTCTACTTTCAGATTAATTTCAGATTTCTAGGATTTAGGACTAGTTTAGTTTTTAGTTGAGTGGTTTATGTCCCGTTGGGAACGTAACCACTCTAATCGTCTCCAATCAGAAGGTGGCTTAGTTGGACCATTGTCAGTCCATAGACGAGTCCGGAATTACCAAGAACATTGTGAAAGTTTGGGGAGTATGGATCAAACACCTTTAAGGAATCCTCCCCCTCCCACTTTAACTACAAACGCAAATCAAGAGGGAGTAGGAGAGAATGAGGTACATAACGTTCCTCCAATGAGATCACTGCGAGATTACCTACAACCAGCCCGTGCAATTATACCCTCTTGCGTGGTTCTACCACCAAACGGGGGAAACATTGACATAAAGCCGGGTGTAATTCAACTCATACCAAAGTTCCATGGGCTAGACTCTGACCGCCCATATTTGCACTTGAAAGAATTCGAAGAAGTGGTGGCTGAAAATGCGGTATAAGTTTGATTACCGCTGTTGTAGAAGCAAGAAACAAGTTATCTTGTCCTAGAGGGGGGGTGAATAGGACACTTTTTAAATTTCTCAATACAAAGTATTCTTAGAGCACTTTCATCAAACACCAGATATGCAAAGCATAAATCAATAGAAGCACATGTGAAAGAAGTAAATCAGTTCATCCATTCACCATACAACAAGGGATTTTTATAGTGGTTCGGTTATGTACCTACTCCACTCCCGGCTGATCCACTCACTCCTTGAGTGGCCGGATTTCACTATCACTATGGTTTTAAATGAGGTTAACCATAAACCTTAACAGCCTACAAAAGGACTTACGACTCAACACATGGATTCATCCTTCCATAGGACTAATCTATGACCACTTAGTCCTACACAAGGGCTTGTCCTACTCAAGGACTTGTCCTACGCAAGGACTCTACCGAGTTTGGGTCTTCAAACTCTGAAACCCAAATCTCAACTTGAGGAGGTTTCTTGGACTCGAAAGACTAAATATACTTAGCTGATTGAGTCCCTTGATGATGCCTTTGTTGAAGAAGCTTCGGCTTGTACGGAAGACGTCTTCTTCAGCTCCCTTGATCAGCAACCTTGCTCCGGATGACCCATTGTAGATTCCAAGGTGAGGGATTGAGGTTAGGTTGAGGCTATTTTGGGATATGGCTTTTATATGAGGAAAGCTTCTACCTAAACCACCATTAATGGCATTGATGACAAGAGAATGTCTATGAGAGGTAGGTCAAGATGCCATTAAAGAGGAGTTGAGTTCATGTTTCAATCCAAGCTTTGAATGCTTAATCAATGTTGGTCAGATCAACATGGATTGAAGAATGAACTCAACAAATCTAAGGGTTTGGAAGAAGGGGATCTCAAGACGAAGGCTCACTCAAACCCTAGATGATGCTCAAGGTGTCTTGGGCAAGATCCAACCGAGTTCTATAAATAGATTATGCCCTTCAACGGTCAGAAAACGGTCAGCTCGATAGGTTCCGATCGATCGGACATAAGTTTTAGTCAAATTTGAATTTTGCTTGAAAACAGGTTCTCCGATTGATCGGACTTAGTTCCGATTGATCGGAATACCCTGTCCGATTGATCGGACAGATGGTCCGATTGATCGGAATTTCTTCCAGAGAGTTGATGCAATTTTTCTGGAAATTCCTCCGATGGATCGTATCTATGTCCGATGGATCGGAGAGCCATGTCCGATGGATCGGACAGACCTCCGATTGATCGTAAAAGAGTCCAGAGAGTTTTTCATATATTTGCTGGACAATTGTACGATTGATCGGACATACTGTCCGATTGATCGGAATGCACTGTCCGATGGATCGGACAGCCCTCCGATGGCTCGGAAAAGTGTCCAGAGAGTTTACAATGTAACTGGACTATTTTCCGATGGATCGGACACATTGTCCGATTGATCGGACATCTATCGGAATATTCTCCGATGGATCGGGTATGTATCGGAGAGAGCAGACTTATATATTTTCAATTTTAAAGAAACTTCTGCTACCAAGAACCTATCCATTGCTGATCTTAATGGAAGGTGGGTTATAGATGGTGCTAAGGATGTGCCTAGAAAGGTTTTGGGCCATCTATAGAAGTTTTTGGGATCAAAGGTTTGGGTGGAGAGGCTTGAAGCTGACTTGATCTTCGAGAAGCTTCTGTCTTCAGCCGCAAGGAAAACTGTCTTCAGCCGCCAGGGACTCGACGACACACTAACCATGGTAATTGACAAATCTTTGCATTAACAATCTCCCCCTTTATCAATTACCAGACAAAACCAAACCTATGCAAGTCTTGGTCCATACCACAGACTTATCCTAGACACCAAAAACCAAAATACATCATGTCGAGGAAAATAAAAACTTTATACATAGACATGACTCATTACATACAAAATGTACAGACTCAATGTACAAACTAGGCTTCACTTGAACTCTCCCTTAGTCCCTGCACACAAAAGATCAACAAAAAGATAACCTGGATCTTTTGGTGGGATAAATTCTCCCCCTTTTTGTCAGTGATTGACAAAGGTTAGTAAAATGAGAATGCAGCGCATATGTCATAGACGCAAGGAGGAAAATAAACATTATCAAGCCGAGAGAGGAAGCCAACACACACATGGTCATGCAAGGATATACAAGTATATGACAGTAAGCACAGAGGGCTTATAGCCCAGGCAACCAACCTCCCCTCCTGAAATGTATATCATGACCAACAAACCATATATACAAAATCCAAAAGAGAGCAAGAAGCCCACCAAGAATAAGCAATTTCGCACAATTATATGTATATATGCAGAAGATAGCCAAAAAGAATGATCATCAGATATAATAGCATAACAAGAAAGACATAATGATCATCATAATATCCAAGTACAGAGCATCCAGAATATCCAAAAAAATATCCAAAAACATATCCAAAAAGTATAACCATCCGTCAATCCAAAAAGGTGTCAAAGAAAAGATGCATCAATCAATACAACTATCAACGTCGCTCCAAAAAGATATCTGCGACGAATAGACACTAGGGACCCTAACTGAAAAGATAGGCAGCTATGGAGCAGGGCCAGTGACGTCATCGCGACGGCATGATAAAGCTGATGTGAGGCTCTGGACAGCAGCATGAATGGACTGCATCAAGCTCTCGAGTCGCGACAGCCGCTCACCATGCTGGGCAAGGGCACCCTCCACTCGATCTAGTTGAGCAGTGATCTACTCCGTGCTAGGAGGAGGAGGTGCTGAAGAGGCGTCGGACTGAAGGCGCCGCTTGACTGAGCGACGAGCTGGGGCAGGAGTCGGTGATGGAGCGGAAGACCCGCTGTGGGTGTCAGCCGACACCTGTGTGGGAGTGTGCGAGAAGTCCCGATCTTCTACGTCATCCTCTTTTGGAAGGGTCATCTTCTTGATATTGAGGTCCCTGAATGTGCGGCGAGGAATAGGGTGGACCACAATATCTGTAAACCCGCACTCGTGCCCTAATCTGGTAATGAGCCATCCGAACGGAATGGTGTTGCGGTTGTGGGGCAGAGCGTCCAGAATATGATGCAAAATGATGGATGGGAGACACAGGCGTGTCCCATGACCAACGTGATACAGCAGATTGACCATATTGGCAGTAAGGTCGGACTTGTTGGTACTGCGGGGGTAGACATTGGTGCTGAAGATCTGGTGGAGCACTCGAAACCTATTAGACATTTCAGATGCGCGTAGTGCACTACCGTCGATCCACTCCGGATTTGGACCCCGACATAAGTAGCGAGTCCAATCAGCCCTAAGAGAAGTATCAAGCAGATTGTCATTGGGTTGCGGGGCTGTGGACACGGGAACACCAATCAGGGCGGCTATAGTGTGGGCTGTGACCTGGACGACCCGGCCGCCGACAATAACTTCACATGAGGGAGGGTTTCCAACAGGGTTGATAATTTTAGATAGAAATGTATATACCACCTCGGGATGGGCTACGCCGCCAAAATGAAGTACAGCATCCCACCCAATCTGTGCAAGAAGAGCGGGAATGCCAAAGGGCTCCACACAGGACTCAGTGACCACTCTCTCATAGATAATGGTGCGAGATTGAAACCGAGAGAGAGAGGCTGGACTCTCAGGCTAGGCAGGAGGTGCAGCAGGTGGAGGAGAGCCCTGAGAGGGTCGAGAAGTTTGCAACTTCTTGGTCCTGGCAGTGGTGGATGGCCCAGCAGCCATCTTGGACTTGCCTTTCGGATCTTTAGGCATGATGTAGCAAGATTGGAAAGAGGATTTAACCAATGTAGATACCAAGATGGACAGAAAACACTTCAAATCCCTAGAAATGATGATCTGATAGAGGAGAGGGACAGAAGAAACCGATCGGATAGCCAAAAAAAGCAAACTGACAGCTTGAAGGATCTTACCTAGGAGACACAAAGACCTGTTGAGGCTGCAAATGAGGATCCAGGGAAACCCAGCTGAGCTATAGACCGATCGGATGGAGATGCCCTAGCAAAAGGGGCTGAGAGAGGAGAGGAAGAGGGCAGAAATGAAGTCCAAATGAATAGGGCTCGCGTATTTGACTGTTTATCTCCCGATATTTCCAATTGATCGGACGATGTGTCCGATCCATCGGAAATGCCCCCAGTGAGATTTCAACACTAAACATTTTCTCCCTTCAGCAAATGATTTCCAGCTAATTTGATAAGAGTGTGAGCATGACAATATCAATAATCACCAAAAAAAATGAGGCTAATTCCTCAGATATACCTATATGCAAATGAGTGTCCATTTTGCTAGAATGAGCACACACCGATAGACTTCCGAAGGTGTTCAAACCTTGTGGAATCTAACGGCTTAGTAAGGATGTCGGCCAATTGCCGCTCAGTTTGAATGTATTCAAGATTAATCAGTTTTTCCTCAATGAGTTCTCTTATAAAGTGATGTCGGATGTCGATATGCTTGGTTCGAGAATGTTGAACCGGATTTTTTGAGATATTAATGGCGCTTGTGTTGTCACAAAAAAGCGTCATTTCATCCTGATTAAGACCATAATCCTTCAACATCTGCTTCATCCAAAGTAGTTGAGCACAGCAACTTCCGGCAGCAATATATTCAGCTTCAACGGTGGACAAAGAGATGGAGTTTTGCTTTTTGCTATGCCAAGCAACTAAGCAATTTCCGACGTAAAAACAGCCACCGCTAGTGGATTTTCTGTCATCCATATTTCCGGCCCAATCGGCATCGGAGTACCCCGCAATGATGGTTGAGGTGTCAAAGGGGTACCACAAGCCATAATCAGTGGTGCAGGCCACATATCTAATCACTCGTTTTACAGCAATGAGGTGTGATTCCTTAGGATCGGCTTGAAATCTAGCACATGCCCCTACACTAAAGGCGATATCGGGTCTACTAGCTGTGAGGTAGAGAAGACTCCCAATCATACTTCTATATAAATGTTGATCAACACTAGTGCCAGATAAGTCTTTAGAAAGTTTAATGGTGGTGGCCATAGGCGTGGTGTGTGATCGACCCGAGTCTAGCCCAAATCTCTTGACCAAGTCTTTTGCATACTTAGTTTGGTTGATAAAGATTCCATTTTTCAGCTGTTTAACTTGCAATCCTAGGAAAAAATTTAGTTCGCCAACCAAACTCATCTCAAATTCAGATTTCATTAGTTCAGCAAATAAGCCAGAGAATTCTTCACAGTTAGACCCAAATACAATATCATCTACATAAATCTGAGCAATGAGAAAGGAATCAGCCGTCCTTTTAACAAATAGGGTTTTATCAACACTCCCCCTAACAAACTGGTGAGCAATAAGAAATTGAGTAAGACGTTCATACCATGCTCGGGGGGCTTGTTTTAACCCATAGAGAGCCTTTTTCAATCGGTAGACTCTTTGAGGGTAACTAGGGTCCGCAAACCCTTTTGGTTGTTGAACATAAACCTCCTCATCAAGTATACCATTTAGAAAGGCACTCTTCACGTCCATTTGAAATAGTTTGAATTTAAGAGCACATGCTATGGACATGAGAATTCGAATGGATTCGAGTCTAGCTACCGGGGCAAAAGTTTCATCAAAATCAATTCCCTCAATTTGAGAGTACCCTTGAGCTACGAGACGTGCTTTGTTTCGAATTACATTGCCAGATTCATCTGTTTTGTTTTTGAAGATCCATTTGGTTCCAATGACATTTTTCTCATTTGGTCTTTCAACTAGAAGCCAAACATCATTTCGGGTAAACTGTTGAAGTTCCTCTTGCATAGCAAGTATCCAAAACTCATCATTGAGAGCTTCATTTATATTTTTTGGTTCAATTTTTGAAGTGAAGCACACATGACTGTTGATGGCCTCAAGTTGTCTTCTAGTCTTGACTCCAACATCCGGATCTCCAATGATTTGATTGAGGGGATGATCCTTGATATGTGGAGCATTTCCCGAAGCTATTGAGGCATTGGGAGTGGGAGATTTTTCATCAGGTTTACCTATGTGGCATGGTTCTCCCACTTCATCATCATCTAGTCTTGTGTCTTCCTTGGATTGGTCATCAATGACAACATTTATGGATTCTTGAGTTGTTTTAGTCCTTGTGTTGTACACTCTATAGGCCCGACTATCAGAAGCATATCCTAGAAATATTCCCTCATCGCTCTTAGAGTCAAATTTACCTAAATTTTCTCTATCTCGAAGGATGTGACATTTGCTACCAAAGACCCTAAAGTACTTGATGTTTGGGACTTTTCCATTCCACAGCTCATATGGGGTCTTATCTAGGCCGGCTCTCAAATAAACTCGGTTAATGATGTGACAAGCTGTATTCACTGCTTCGGCCCACAGATTTTGAGCTAGATTTTTGCTGTTCATCATGACTGTGGCCATTTCGAGTAGAACTCTGTTTTTCCTTTCTGCTACTCCATTTTGTTGTGGAGTTTTTGGGGCTGAGAATTCATGTTTGATTCCTAAATTTTCACAGAATAGTTCAAAGCGCCCATCCTCAAATTCCCCTCCATGATCACTCCTAATACGTTTTACTGTGCATTCTTTTTCATTGTGGAGTCGTTTCATGAGTTTCTCAAACTCCTCGAATGTATCCGACTTTTCTTTCAAAAATACAACCCATGTATAGCGGGAATAGTCGTCAACAATAACGAAGAAATACCTCTTACCTCCTTGACTCATTACTCTTGTGGGCCCTACAAGGTCCATGTGGAGTAGATCAAGGGGTTTTGATGTAGCGATGATGGATGTCTTCTTATGTGCAACTTTAATTTGTTTACCTTTCAAGCATTCAGCACATACTTCTTTTGGTTTCTTCCCAATCTTTGGTAATCCTCTCACCAATTTCTTCCTACTCAGCCTAGCAAGGTTCCTGTAATGGACATGACCAAGCCGTTGATGCCATAATTCAGTATCATCATTAATAGCCATGTGGCATACGGCAGATGGTCCCTCATCACCCTTGTTTTCAATCACATAGCAGTTATCTCCAGTGCGAAACCCTTTTAATATTAATTTTCCAGTTTGGTCCAAAATTTCGCATATTTCTTTGGAGAATTTCACGGAATGCTGTTCATCACATATTTGAGAGATGCTTAACAGATTATGTTTCAAACCGTCAACACATAGAACATCCTCAATTTTGGGCAATCCTGGCCCGGTGATGGTTCCCTTTCCAACAATCTTGGCAATACTCCCATCTCCAAAGGTAACAGACCCACCATCAAATTCAGCATAATCACAAAACTGAGTCTTGTCACCTGTCATGTGTCGGGAGCATCCACTATCAAGATACCACCTAGTGTTTCTTCCGGCTCTAAGGGCTGTATGAATAACTAAGCATTTGTTCTTTACTACCCATTTAGAGACTATCCTTTTTGGAGAACTAGGTTTCTTGGTTGATTCTACGGATGTCATTGTTTGGGCATAAGTTGTTGAGGCTTTCTCTTTCATCAGCTCCATGGTTCTTTTGTTCAACTGTTTTACCATTTCTAGGAGCTCTTCCATTCTTTTGTCTTTCTTTGGTGGAGTGGGATAATTTTTCCTCATGTTTGGAGTTTGTTTAGGAGGACTCCACATCTGATTCATCCTTTTACCGGTAGGTACAAATTTACCTTTCAAGTTCCGAACCGGATTCTTAAGGACCAAGCATTCAAACTTTAAATGACCAACATCTCCGCATGCATGACATATAGGTGAATTTCTCTTAGTAGTGCTTCCTGATGCATTCCTGGTCTTTTTAGGTTCTGGGTTACTAACCTTAGTTGGCTCATTATAGCCTAGCCCTCTTGTGTTCCTACAAGGTTTACCTGACTTAAGGATATCATCAAGTTTTTCTCTACTTTGGGCAAATCTTTCATTGAGTTGACTTTCTTGATTAAGCTGCAAGACTAAACACTGATTTGTAGATTTTGCCTTTTTCAGCTCATCTTCTAGGGTATTAATTTTGTCTTGAGCTGCTTTGTTTTTCTTTTCCAATTCACAGATCTGATGGTAAAATCCGTGGTTTTCTCTCTTTACTTCTTGCATTTCATTAGCCAATTTGTTGTTTTCAGTATTAGCTTGGCTCAACTTCTTGGTAAGAAGGATGCTTTGACGGAATAGCTCATCATAGGCAACTTGCAAACCTTCATTATCATCCTCGTCATCATCGGAGGATGTCACATTGTGTTCTGATTGCTCATGATCATCATTGTCTCTTTCGCCTTGTAAGTCTGGGACAATCTCAGAGATAGAGGCCATCAGAATTTTAACTGATCCTCTCTCATCACTTTGATCTTCTTTTGTTTCTGAATCAGTACTCCTAAGATTGTCCCATGTGGCTGCCATAGCTTTCTTTTTAAATTTTTCTTTGGCAGGAGCTTGGCATTCAGAGGCAATATGACCATAGCGACCACAGTTGTAGCACTTGGGATCTTTTGGCTTGTTGTAAGATTTTCCTGTATAGCGCTTTTTGTCAAAAGATTTGCTATTCTTGTCAACCCTCTTTCCTTTGTTTTTGAAGAATTTTCTAAACTTCTTGGCCATAAGAGCCATTTCATTCATATCCAATTCTTCATCACTATCAACTTCAGATTCTTGTGTAGTGTGTGAAGTTTTTAGCACGGTGTTTCTACTTTTTGGGGATTTCTTGAAATGAAGTTCATGGGTCTGTAGAGATCCTAGTAAATCTTCTATTTTCATAGTATCAATATCTCTACATTCCTCAATAGTTATGACCTTGGAAGAGAATCGTTCGGGTAAGGATCTTAGAATTTTCCTACAAATGCGCGGGTCCGAAATTCTCTCCCCCAATCCCCACATAGCATTGGTGACATCACTCAACCCGGTGTAAAAGTCCATGAAGTTCTCATGTTCTTCCATTTTCATATTTTCAAACTGAGTTGTCAATAGCTGAAGCTTTGACCTCTTGACTGTACTAGTCCCTTCATGTGTAGTTTCAAGGATGTCCCAAGCTTCTTTGGATGTTGTGCAATTACAAATTCTTTTGAACTCATCCGCTGAGACGGCACAAAAAATAGCATTGAGTGCCTTTGCATTGCTAATGTATCTCAGTTTTTCAAGATCAGTCCATAAGTCATCAGGTTTGACTGTGGTGGTGGTGACACCCTCTATGGTAGTGTTCAAAAGGGGTATTTCATATTTGATTTCCACAGACCTCCATGTAGCATGATCCAATGATTGCAAGAAAACTCTCATCCTTGCTTTCCAATATGCGTAGTTTGATCCATCAAAATATGGAGGTTTGGAAACCATACTAGAATCCCCTTTTGACATGATTTCAAGCTTCTAGAGACGGATCACACTCCGGGCGGTTACGCCTTTGAGGAGGAACCCTCTCTGATACCAATTGAAAATGCGGTATAAGTTTGATTACCGCTGTTGTAGAAGCAAGAAACAAGTTATCTTGTCCTAGAGGGGGGTGAATAGGACACTTTTTAAATTTCTCAATACAAAGTATTCTTAGAGCACTTTCATCAAACACCAGATATGCAAAGCATAAATCAATAGAAGCACATGTGAAAGAAGTAAATCAGTTCATCCATTCACCATACAACAAGGGATTTTTATAGTGGTTCGGTTATGTACCTACTCCACTCTCGGCTGATCCACTCACTCCTTGAGTGGCCGGATTTCACTATCACTATGGTTTTAAATGAGGTTAACCATAAACCTCAACAACCTACAAAAGGACTTACGACTCAACACATGGATTCATCCTTCCATAGGACTAATCCATGACCACTTAGTCCTACACAAGGGCTTGTCCTACTCAAGGACTTATCCTACGCAAGGACTCTACCGAGTTTGGGTCTTCAAACTCTGAAACCCAAATCTCAACTTGAGGAGGTTTCTTGGACTCGAAAGACTAAATATACTTAGCTGATTGAGTCCCTTGATGATGCCTTTGTTGAAGAAGCTTCGGCTTGTACGGAAGACGTCTTCTTCAGCTCCCTTGATCAGCAACCTTGCTCCGGATGACCCATTGTAGATTCCAAGGTGAGGGATTGAGGTTAGGTTGAGGCTATTTTGGGATATGACTTTTATATGAGGAAAGCTTCTACCTAAACCACCATTAATGGCATTGATGACAAGAGAATGTCTATGAGAGGTAGGTCAAGATGCCATTAAAGAGGAGTTGAGTTCATGTTTCAATCCAAGCTTTGAATGCTTAATCAATGTTGGTCAGATCAACATGGATTGAAGAATGAACTCAACAAATCTAAGGGTTTGGAAGAAGGGGATCTCAAGACGAAGGCTCACTCAAACCCTAGATGATGCTCAAGGTGTCTTGGGCAAGATCCAACCGAGTTCTATAAATAGATTATGCCCTTCAACGGTCAGAAAACGGTCAGCTCGATAGGTTCCGATCGATCGGACATAAGTTTTAGTCAAATTTGAATTTTGCTTGAAAACAGGTTCTCCGATTGATCGGACTTAGTTCCGATTGATCGGAATACCCTGTCCGATTGATCGGACAGATGGTCTGATTGATCGGAATTTCTTCCAGAGAGTTGATGCAATTTTTCTGGAAATTCCTCCGATGGATCGTATCTATGTCCGATGGATCGGAGAGCCATGTCCGATGGATCGGACAGACCTCCGATTGATCGTAAAAGAGTCCAGAGAGTTTTTCATATATTTGCTGGACAATTGTACGATTGATCGGACATACTGTCCGATTGATCGGAATGCACTGTCCGATGGATCGGACAGCCCTCCGATGGCTCGGAAAAGTGTCCAGAGAGTTTACAATGTAACTGGACTATTTTCCGATGGATCGGACACATTGTCCGATTGATCGGACATCTATCGGAATATTCTCCGATGGATCGGGTATGTATCGGAGAGAGCAGACTTATATATTTTCAATTTTAAAGAAACTTCTGCTACCAAGAACCTATCCATTGCTGATCTTAATGGAAGGTGGGTTATAGATGGTGCTAAGGATGTGCCTAGAAAGGTTTTGGGCCATCTATAGAAGTTTTTGGGATCAAAGGTTTGGGTGGAGAGGCTTGAAGCTGACTTGATCTTCGAGAAGCTTCTGTCTTCAGCCGCAAGGAAAACTGTCTTCAGCCGCCAGGGACTCGACGACACACTAACCATGGTAATTGACAAATCTTTGCATTAACAGTGGCTACCTTACAATACACCAATGTTTCAGAAGATACCATTAAGCTTAAACTCTTTCCCTTTTCATTGAAAGAAAGAGCCAAATATTGGCTTCACTCTCTTAGACCACATTCGATTGGGTCATGGAATGAGATGACCCGGGAATTCTTGAAAAAGTTCTTCCTGGCTCATAAAACGAACACCCTTCGAAGAGCCATAATGAATTTCTCGGCTAAAGAGGGTGAATCTTTCTTCCAATGTTGAGAGAGATTTAAGGACCTCCTACTTGCTTGCCCACATCATGGCTATGAGAGTTGGCGAATTATAAATTTTTTCAATGATGGATTAAGTTCCAATATGCGCCAATTTGTAGAGATGATGTGCAATGGCGAGTTTATGAGCAAAAATCCAGATGAGGCTTGGAGTTATTTGGACATGTTGGCCGAAAATGCCCAATCTTGGGATACCACAGATAACCCAACAACCCCAAGCCTACTCAAGAGAAAGAGAGAGGAGGGATTTATATCCTCAAGGAGGAAGACGACGTGAATGCAAGGATAGCCAACCTCACAAGGAAGATTGAGGCCATGGAACTTAGTAAAAGTGGAGTTCCAAAGTCCAATGAAGCTATTGAGACCATATGTGGGATTTGTCACACCGATTTACATGCTACACAAGATTGTCCCACAATTCCTGTATTTCAAGAGGTGTTACATGAACATGCGAATGCCACATATGGGTATCAACGGCCTTTCAATGGACCGGTGGGTAATACGTACAATACTAGTTGGAAGAACCACCCAAATTTTAATTGGAAGAATGCTCCCACGGGCAATCCTACCAACTCTCAAGGAGGGCCACCCATGCAAAATATGGCCCCACCTCAATTCTCAATGGAGGATACCTTGAAAGCGTTTATACAAGGGTAAACACAAATCAACCAAACAAATCAACAAATGTTCCAAGAGCTTAAAGTCTCGGTTGATGAGATTAAGGGACGCTTGAATGCTAGGGAAGGGACCTTTCTGGCCTAACCTCAGCCCAATCCAAAACAAGTACATGAAGTGAGCATTCCCAATCCTTCCAACCAACACATGGAGCAAGTCAAATCCATCACCACTCTTAGAAGTGGTAAACAAATTGACAAATCTATTCCGGTGAAGGCCGACAAGCTTAATGATCCGGTAAATTCTGAGGATGAGGATGGATCTAACTTAGCCCCACGAGAAATGGAATGCATTTACAAGCCCGTAGCACCATTCCCTTCGAGATTGGTTACCCCAAAATCTCTCCCAAACTCTCATGATATTCTAGAGATTTTTAGGCAAGTCAAGATTAACATTCCCTTGCTTAATGCCATCAAACAAGTCCCCTCCTACGCCAAGTTTCTGAAGGACTTATGCACAACCAAACGAAAATATAATGTGCAGCAAAAGGCCTTCTTAAATGAGCAAGTGAGTGCCATTCTCACTCAAAAGACCCCCCCAAAATTCAAAGATCCCGGTAGTCCCACAATCTCATGTATCATTGGAGACTACCGGATTGAGCGTGCATTGCTAGACTTGGGGGCAAGCGTGGATTTGATCCCATACTCGGTATACGAGCAATTGGGTCTTGGTGAATTGAAACCCACCAAAACCACATTGCAACTCGCTGATAGATCCATCCGTGTACCAAGAGGGATAGTTGAGGATGTGCTAGTCCAAGTTGATAAATTCTTCTACCCGGTAGATTTCATCGTCTTGGACACACAACTGGTCATGGATGCTAGCACCCAAATATCGGTGATTCTAGGCCGCCCATTCCTTGCTACATCAAACACAATTATAAATTGCTGGAATGGAGTGATGCAAATGTCCTTTGGGAACATGACGTTGGAGGTGAATGTGTTCCACTTAGGCAAAAGGCATAGGGATGATGATGATGTCCACGAGGTTGATATGATTGATTCAATCGTGGAACAGGAGTTCGCTTTAAGGTAAAATTTTGATCCTCTAGATATTGTTAGCTTTGATCCCTTTGAGGATTGGGACGACAATGATGGCCCCCATGAGGTAAACATGATAGAATCCATGAAAGATGGGGAGTTTTTCCAACATGATCTACCTAAAAGCTTGGGACATGTTTGACACATTTTAAGGATGAATCTAATTCTCATTCTATTAAGACCTTCGAAGTGTCAAATTTTGAAAATACATTTGACAAGTCGCCAATTTTTGATTTACACAAATTTGTTATGCATGATTTGGAAGAATTGACGCTTGAATTGCCTACAGAGAGGCCAATTTCTGAAAATGTAGAGGTTGAGGACCCACTCCAACCTACACAAAATTCTGAGAAGAAGGAAGACATAAAGGGTCCAAATTTGAAAACTTCCTCCGATGAAGTCTCCTATACTCTAGAGGAGTGTTTAGCGTATTTTGAAGATTGGGATAATCCCATGATTCAGGATATTGTGCATGCTTTGAAGGAGACCCCTCCGGTGCCTAAAAAGTTTCCTTCCACAGAACACCAAACTGAAAAATCAATTGTGGAACTAATAGTGAAATCTGATTTTGTGGAGATCATATCGACTTGTGAAGAAGAAATACAAGTCTCCACATCTCTTTAGTTTGTTCAAACCGAAGAACACTTCTGGGATGACCCATACTTGAATATTTTTTGCCCAGACAAGAAGGAAAGGCGATCCATATTTAATGATTTCCAACTAATGCAATTCTCCTTTCCTAGTATATGTGACAATTTTGTTGAAGAACCCGCTGAAATTTTTTAGCCGGATTTTCCATGGGATAAAATGATCAATGTCATTAATGTACTTTCCAAAGCAGGATGGTGGATAGTTCTACTGAAAAATTTGTTACACCACTTGATAATCCTGCTCAACTTTGTCCTTTTTGATGTTATACTGATAATTGATCTCCTAGTCTGATGGAGATCCTCTTTTTATAAGGACAGGTTAGTTTTTTTATTGCTTTCCGTGGATTAGGTTTAGTTTTATTTAGTTTTACTGTTTTAGTAGCTTTAGTTGTTGGAGTTGCAGACTTCCATGATCGACTCTCGCAGGTATTATTGTTCTCACTCTCTCATATTTTCCCATTGCTCTCATGTTCATGCTCATTGCATATCTTTTTACATTGAGGACAATGCAAGATTTGGTTGGGGGGTGAGATGAGATCCTTCATCTAGCATGTTGCAACATTTCGGCCTCATATGTGCAAATTTTTTCGAATTTTCTAAAATTTCAAAACTCTTTTAGAAAACTTTATTTCTATGTATTCGAGATGATATGAGTATAAGAAGAGGAGATACGAAGTGTGTGATGTTATAAGTCTTGAATTTCTCCTAACATAATGGTTTTATATGTGAATTCCCCTATTGTTGTGATTGATAGAACATTTGAACACCTTACACCTAGTTCACATTACACGATTCGAATGGGTTGAAAGGATTATGCGATTTGTGGATGAGCTAGACTTTGATTTAAAGGTATTGAGAAACCAAGCCGGTGTACTTTGTCCATCCTTGTCCATGGGAAAATAACGAAAGATATGGATTTCTAAAAATCCTATCTAATTTAAAAGAAGAAGGAAAAGGAAGGATGAAATTGGGAATGATGGAAAATTGGTGGAAAATTTCGAAGAGGGCTACCTATTACCAACCGGGGGATGGTCTACCCGTAACCAAAGCCGGAAATGGGACGTAGTGTGAAAGTCGTCGGAAGGACGGTAAGGCAAATTCCTGTCATTGGCTTGTTGTTTCTCTGTACACCTTGAGATCCTTAGTTTAGTTGATCTATGGAGAAGATAATCCCAGAAACTCATGAGATGAACTTTCACTATGCACACTAGGTTGGATTTGTTTGAGTTCTTCTATTTATCAATCAATCAGCGAGAATTTCACGTAGACACTTATTATGCTTTGAGAGTTAAGGTTTCAACTTCTATCACCCAATTTCTTCAAATTTTATACTTGTATGTCTTGGAATGGATAGAAACATGGTTTCTGGAGGAGACTTGGTTTGAAGGTTTGAAATTGTTTCACGCATGTTTTGCTCGGGACTAGCAAAAAGCTGGTTGGGGGGTGTGTTGAACCTCCAATTTGTACATTGCATAGCCCACTACATCACATTATATGCATGGTTTTCATGATTAAAAGGCCCATCTAACGCATGTTTTGTGATTGTAGGGATGAGAGCAGACTTCACTCAATTGGAGACCAAAAAGGGTCCATTTAGAACCTGTGAGTGAAGGTCCAAGGTGGACCAAAGAAGGAAGAAGAAAGAGGAAGAAAAGAGAATGAAGAAAAGAAAAAAAAGTAGAAGAATAGTTAGTCTGACCGGTCGGCCACACTTTTGGAAACTATTGGAAGAAGGACCAGTTGGTCCGACCGGTCTTGACCGGTCGACCAACCGGTTAGTGCCCTCTGCTGAGTCACTGGAACAAGACCATAAGCAGGTCCGACCGGTCGTGACCGTTCGGCCAACCCAGTCCGACCGGTTTTGACTGGTCGGCCAACAGGTCGTCTGCCCCTGTGTGTTTGCTGGACTGTTTGCAAGGTAGGTCCGACCGGTCAGCCAGGCCAGTCCGACCGGTCGTCCGACCGGTCGGCCACGTACAAAAACAGGCAATTACTATTTTGGGCTCCGAAAAATACTGCGCACTGCGTAACCTTATGTGGTTTCTAGAAGATTCCGACGCAACCGAGCGTCCTTACTATAAAAGGACACCTAGGTGTTCTTCCTAGGGCATCATAGAAGCTAAGGGACATGGTATTAGAGAGAGGAAGCCGTCGTGGAGCGTCTGCAACCCTCCAAACTCTGATTTTTCTAGTTTTTATGTTTTCTTTATGAGTTTTAGTTGTAGCATGACAATGCTCGGCTAAAATCTCTCAGATAAGGCTGAGAGGTGAAGCTTGTAGCTAATTTCATGGTTTGATTCAGTTAATTCAAGTACTTTCAATTCAAGTTTGGATTTTTTTATCTATTCTAGTCTTCAAATTGATAGTTTGAGATGTTTTATGAGAGTTCATGTGCTCCGGACATGGATTCCTTGCAATTCTCTGAGATTATCATATGGTGCTTGTTTAGATTCGAATTATAGTAGTCCTTGAGCAAGCCATAGTCCATAGGCATGGCTGTTACTCCGAAGGCTATGATTTTGAATTCTACATTGATTGAATGGGACTAGAACTTGGAAGTTCAACTTGAATGGGATTGAATGTGTTTAATGCTTTATTTTCCAACTAGATGAGAGATATGACTTTAAATCTAGTTGTGTATCTTGCTTGGATTGATTGGATTGACATGAGATTGCTACAAGTGGATCCTTGAATGCCTTAGTACCTTAACCTACTGATTTTTGTTAAGTTACTGTTTTAGTATAATTATTCCAATTGAATATCTTATCTATTAAAAATTGAGTTGCTGTAATAGTTTGGAACCTGTTTTCCAATTCCCTGTGGATCGACCTCGGTCTTACCGAGTTTTATTACTACATCGCAGCCTTACACTTGAGGCGAGCGAACACTTGGGTTGAGGTATCGGGTTGCCTGGCCCAACTTGAACCCGATCTATATACAAGTTACTTATAATTTTATTATATTTTAGTTAAGTAAACTTCTTAGTTTATATTACTTTAGTAAGTAAACTTATAATGTTTGAAATTTGATATGCTTGAATTTCAAATGCTTGAATGTTAAAGGAGTAGTTATCTTATATTTTAGCTTATTTGTTTAGAAAAAATGAAGTTCTTTACAATAAATAACTACATGTATAATTAATAAAGCTATAGGTACAAAAAATAAGACGTGTATTGAAACATAATAGACTAATGAAATAACAAAAATATTAGCATGTACCAACCCGACCAACCCGATCAACCTGACCGAGCCCGCTTGGGTCGAGAATTCGCAACCCGAGGTTGGGTTGGGTTGGGTTAGGGTTGAGGAATAAGAACCTTGGGTTGGGTTAGGGTTGAGCACCAACCTGACCCTAACTAAAGCAACTTAGTGGGTGTTACTCTTACCGCGTGTGGTCTACTTGATGAATGTATTGTATATCCACATGGTCCATCCCTTGTTTCAACTCATTTTAGAACTTGATCCCAAAACTTAAACAGATAAAAATCTCAAGTTGACCACACCATTGGAAATGGTAGTGAATGCATGGCCATTAAAAACTTCGTAGGCTACAAGAGTTTTGGATCAATCTAATTTTTGTATTTTCCGTTCATCCAGGTCTGGCTGACATTATCAACAGGTTGGATTGAAAAAAAACATTACGGTGGGCTATGGGAAGTTTTTAATGATGGGCGCTCAATCACCATTGTTTTATGTGGTGTGGTCCACTTGAGATTTGGATATTTTTAATTTTTGAGACGTTCTAAAGTGGGCTAGAAAAAGTGGATGGACGTCATGAATATATTAAAAATCATCAATGTGGTCCCAGGATATGGGTAACATCTGACTGATCAGGCGTTACCCGGGTAACACCTGTTCCACTCCCGCCTGGGAGATGGATGCGAATTTCCTACTACTATTGCAGGGAACACTTGTAAGGGCTCATCATGTTGTATGTGACAGCCACTCCATCCATCATTTGCGTCATACGATGGTAGGATGTGAACCTGATAGCTAATTCAAAACTCGTGAACCACGCCACAAGGAAATGTGGAGATGGTTTGCCTACCATTGGAACTTTTATGGCCCACTCGAATGTTTATACTCCATTAAACCTATTCATAAAGTGTCCCATATTGATGAAGGGGAAAATAAGTTCTCCCATGAAGGTTTTGTGTCCCCTACCCACTTTTCTAATGCTGTGGAAGCCACTTTCTTATGTCCGATGGAGCCATATAGGCATAAGCTAATGTAGAGGGAGAACCCCCTGATGGAGGGTGCAGATCAAGCACGTTCTTGTTAGAGATAGACCGAAAAAAGATTAAGGAAAAGTGATAGAAATTTAGCAAAATTTGGTTGCCCAGTGGATTTTCGACAGATCTGGTTTGTCAATAAAAGATTTATCCTGCTGAACTCTCTGGACGATTTTTGCCTATTTCGGCTAGCCGACTTCCAACTTCAGCCTGCCGACGGGTCAGGTCAACAGATCGATCTGCTCTGCGCGAAATTGCACAGATTTACGTGATTTTTCAGATTTCTTTCCTGCTTTAATTAAGACTCTTTAATGACAATTTTAGGGTTTGAATTCTCTATTTATAATCTCTTAAACTTATTATGTCACTTAGCTTGTGACTAATTAATTCAATTTCAATTTATTTCTTGTGGATTCGAAGAAGCCCGGTTGAGGTGTCCAAGGAGCTTCGTGAATTTGGAGTAGGTATCCCATGAGGAAGACGGTGATCGACCTCACTACGTCCCTCCCTGCATCAAGTGGTATCAGATAAAGGACTCCTCTCAGGTCAATGCCTACTAACAAAGGTACGGATTACAATCTTGTGGACGGTGTTCCAAGGATCGATTATCTTACGGAGAGAATGGAACTTTCCATCAGGAGAGTCAGTTAGCCATGCAAGGGCTGCAGGCAACCCTCAACCGAATTGTGGAGAGCTAATTCTGCCCCGAGCCCAAGGCGATATTTAACCTCCCATAGTCGTTGTGCAATGCAACCCAGTTATTCGCAGAGCGCTTTCGGCAACAAATCGCAGGGCTACACTAGACGATTTGGGCTTTAGCAATGAGGAAGCTAGTGACATTGTTGTCCGACGACCTGCACATGGAGACGATCGTGTGGATCGAGCACAACGAGATTATAGGGCAAAGTCAATCTTCCAAGCTTTAATAATCTGGTGTGTATAAAGGAGTTCCTTGAATGGTTGGCAGAAGTCGAGCATTACTTCTCTTACATGGGAGTGCCGGAAGACAAGAAGGTGAAGTTGGTCGCCTACAAATTGAAATTTAGTGCTTCAGCACGGTGGGACAACTTCAACTTTCCTGTGCCCATCTGATCATGGCCTTGGATGAGACACCTCCTCTGTGCATGATTCCTCCCAAGCGAATATGAACATATATTATTCCAATAGTATCAAAACTGTCAACAGGGGAATCATTCCATAGCAGAATATATCAAGGAGTTCCGACAGTTGGAATCGCGAAACAACTTGGCAAAGTCTGAGTTGAGAATGTAGCGTGATTCATTGGCGGGTTATGACTCACCATCGAGGATCAGGTTCAGATGCATTCGGTCTAGACTATGGATGAAGCAGTCCAATTGGCTAGCCGAGCAAAAACTCAACTTCAATGTTCAAATACAAGGGTCTCTCCTACGACCAAGGTGGACATGACAACTTCTTCGCAGGACATTTCCCAACCCATAGGAAAAGAACTCATTGATGAACGCCTTCAACCTTCTGTGGTCGTAGCTTGTGCATCGGGAAGCGATCCTGCAAGGACCCAACTTGTAGCGGTGGTGGTACCAGAGCCGAGTAAAATTCCAAACCCTTACAATCAGCCTAAGCCCGATCATTATTTTCGGTGTGGATAGCCGGGCCATCTATCAAATATGTGCCCTTAGCGATCGATGGCTAATCTAGCCATTGCTAGAGAAGAGGGGCATGATGATCTAGAAAACAATGGCACTGAGCATACCGATTATGACAAAGAAGAGGTTAAATGGCTTCCTGGAGATTAGGGTGTCCCTGGTCATACAGAAAAAGGCGTGTACGGTAGGGATGGAAATCAATTGCTAACACCACAACCTCTTTCGCACAAGATGCACTATAAACGAAAAAAGTCTGCGATATGATCATTGATGGCGGAAGTTGTGAAAAAATCATGTCATGGATGATGGTAGAGAAACTGACGCTAGAGACTACACCACACCCTTCTTTGTATGCGATTGGGTATATTCAGAAGGACAGTGTGACAATGGTAAATGACCGATGCTTCGTCCCCTTTTTTATTGTCAAGTCCTATAAAGACTAAGTGTTGTATGACCTCATAGACATGGATGCTTGCCACATGATACTCGGTCAGCCATGGCAGTTTGATTGAGATGTCGTACACAAAGATCAGGACAATGTCATCACGTTTGTTAAGGATGAGAAAAAAATTATACTCGCCCTAATGATCTCACCAAAGTACCCCAAAACTTTTATAGTGGATGGGCAATCTCTCTTCACCATACACGACTTTCAGAAGACATCTGATAAGGTGGAGGAAGTGTGTGATCCAATAGTGATTGGAAAGGATGATGCAAGACTCGATTACATCAACGTGTTCTCGTCAAAGTCTGTTGACGTGTGCCAGGCAAAGAAGTTCAAGACTGTTCGAGACCCAAGCCAGAAGCGAAACTCGATGATGAATTTCTTTTAAGTGGAGGGGTCTAATGTAGAGGGAGAACCCCTTGATGGAGGGTGCAAATCAAGCACATTCTTGTTAGAGGTGGACCAGAAAAAAAATAAGGAAAAGTGGCAGAAATTCAGCAAATTTCGATTATCCGACGGATCTGGTTTGTCGGCAAAAGATTTATCCTGTTGAACTCTCTGGACGATTTTTGCCTTTTGTGACTTCCAACTTCAGCTGACCGATGTGTCGGGTCGACAGGCCAATTTGCTGCAGCGAACTTGCGCAGATTTGCATAATTTTTCAGATTTCTTTCCTGTTTTGATTAAGATTTAGGGTTTAGTTTCTCTATTTATAGTCTCTTAAACTCGTTATGTCACTTAGCCTTTGATTAATTAATACAATTTTGATTCGATTTTCTTCTCGTGGATTTAAGATTTCCCTCGTGGATTCGAGGAAGCCCTATTGAGGAGTCTAGGGAGCTCCATGGATTCGGAGTAGTTATCCCGTGAAGAAGATGGTGATCGACCTCACCACGTCCCTCCCTGCATCATAAGGTTTCTGGGGCTCAACCCCATGTCCGTGAGAAATTATTTTTGGGTGCGGATTCAGTTAGGTTGGGACCTACGCGAATTCATTCGAGTCGTGATCATAGGCCCACCTTGATGTATGTATTGTATATCCATGCCATCCATCCATTTTTCAGCTCATTTGAGGACTTGGCCCCAAAACAAAGCAGATCCAAATCTTAGGTGGACCACACCACAGGAAATAGTGTTGATTGACCATTAAAAACTTCTTGTGGGCTAAAAGTTTTGGATCAAGCCAATATTTGTATTTTCCCTTCATCAAATTTGTTTGACCTTATCAACAGGTTGGATGGAAAATAATCATTACGGTGGACATTAGAAAGTTTTTAATAGTAGGGATTCATCCAATCATCACTATTTCATGTGGTGTGGTCCACCTGAGATATGGATATACTTTAGTTTTGGGCCCACATCCTAAAATGAGCTAGAAAAGGATGAACTGTGTGGATCTACGTACAACACATATATCAAGGTGAGACCCATGGTCACCATGGACCAAACTGAATCGCGTCAGTCATTTCCATGGGACGGGGTCAAGATCCACCAAGGTGGGTAGATCCCTGACTGTGGGGCCCACCATGATGCATGCCCACCATGATGCATGTGTCTCCAAAAAAAATGCAGTAAGGGGACCACACCACAAGATTGTCATTAAAAACTTCTCAGGGCCACAAAAAATTTAGATCAAGCTGATGATTGTGTGGTCCTTTCATCTCGATTTTTGTGATCTTAATAATAAATTGGATGGCAATTATACATTCTAGTGGCCCTCAGGAAGTTTTTAGTTTTTAATGGTGGGCATTCAATCACCACTTTTTATTGTAGTGTGGTTCACTTGAGATTTGGATCTGTTGTGTTTTTGGGCTCACAATGCAAAATGATTTAGCGAAATCGATGGATGGCGTGGATATAAGACATTTACACTACAACAAATTTGACTTTTACCAAGGAAATTTTTCCTGGGTAAAAGTTACAATTTCCTAGGTAAAAGTCATCATCGACAAAAACTTTCATTGATAGCTTCGTTGAAACATCACCCTTGGGGAAAATAATTACTGACGAAACAAAACATTTCATCGATAAAAATACAACTTCTACCGACAACGCTTTTCGTTGGTAAAAGTTCTGAAATTCGTCGTTACAATTGATTTGTCGGTAATTATCGATTTTTTTTTTACCGAGGACCACTTTCCTTGGGCCCCACATTTAGCCACGTCCATTTTTGCAAGCTCGCACCAACAATACGATGGAATTCTGTCACTGGTCACATCTTCTGTTTAACAAAAAATACATAGGTTATCATCATCATTGTCAGCATTGTTAATCATCCATACAGAATCAGATGTCGTGCTTCCTTATGTGAAGTAAAGCAGTCCATTTGGCTAACGCCCTTCCAAAAATCAAAATAGGAAATTAATTGTGCTGAAGGAGGAGAACCCCAGATGTAGCTTCCTTTCCAGACCCTGATGGATTGGTGATTAGAAAAACTACTTATAGAGAGCTTGTTTCCTAAGGCCAGCAGGTCTCAGAAGAACTAGTGAGTCTTCCTTCTGTATATCTGAATGCTAATTGTTCCTTACGACGGACAAGTTGTCTGCAAGAAGACGAACACTTGCTTCTTGTATGCTTGCTCCACGAAGAGAAGATGAACGCTTGTTTGTTGTATGCTTGCTCCACGAACATGTTTGTCTATCTATCTAATGTGATAGGGATGACCATCGTTGGTGTCATCACTTAGACCAAATAAATTAAAGCCCTTGTGATGTTCACTAGCCATAAATGTAGACCTATCACCACACATGTGATAGGTGTGACCTTACGACCCCTCGTGGGGGGTCCTGGTGCTTCTAAGGGTGTAATCCCAACTACAACTCTGATGATGACCTCAAGAAAGGCTTTGCTTATAGTTCCTTGGATGGTAGAGCATTGTGGAATCTAAACTACGATACACTCTCCGCCCTCGGTGGAATCTACAACAATCGACGTTTGAATCTAATCCACCATATTTAGTTCCACGGCACGCACGAGGTGACCATCTGGCTCCGCCATCACTGAAGTAGTGTCTATTTAGTTCCACGAGAGCGGATTAGGTGAGACCCCGGCCTCATCCAAGAGGGTGCGATCCTTACTGCAGGGTTATCGTAGGGCCCACCTTGATTTATGTATTATGTATCCACGCTGTTCATCTGTTTGTGAAGATCATTTTAGGACAGTATAAAAAAAATGAAGTAGATCCAATTATCAGGTGGACCATACTATAAGAAACAATGTTGATTGACTGTGTTACCATTAAAAACTTCTTAGGACACACTTTAATGTTTCCATAGTGTTTATTTACCATCCAATCTGTTGATAAGGTCACATAAGCCTGGATGAACAACAAATATCAACTTGATCCAAAACTTTTATGGCCCATTAATGTTCAATAAAAACTGTTTCTTATGGTATGGTCCACCTGATAATTGGATCTGCTTCATTTTTTTTTTATAATGCCCTAAAATGGTCTTCACAAACAGATGGACGGAGTGGATACATAATAGATACATCAAGTTGGGCCCCACGATAACCCATGGTCAGGGCCGCACCGTCTTGGGTGAGGCCGGGGTCTCACCTAATCCGCTCTCTAGTTCCACACCGTATTCACTCATGTCACTTCTAATTCACCACTCGGCATATTATGTTGATTGCTCGAGGTCACTCTACACCCAACACACGCCTTTCGAGAAAGAGGCATGACCTTCACATTTACGAAGTGATAGCCTCACTCACTAAGGGGTGACGAGATGGGCATGAGATTCGTTGGTTTCAATCTGGAGGAGACTATCTCTTTGTATTGGAAGTGATGTCTTCAATCTTTACAAAAATAGGAAGTTCGATTGCTCGATCCATTGGCTTGAGCAATTGAGCCTCCTATTTTTTTAATTTCGAATTATGTTGAAAATTCACTAGATACTTTTTGGCAAGTTTGAGTGATCAAACATGTGTCCTCGAGCGATTGAGGATTCCTTGATCACTCTCATGCGATTGACCGAGTGATCGATGGTTCACTCAGTTTCATGTAATTCCATTATTTTGTTTATAGTTTCAGTTTAACTCTATATAAGCTGGTGTATCGAGGTTAGGGTTATGCAAGGGACGTCCAAAGGGGTGAAGAAGGTTTTGGGAGAGAAAAAGTTAGGGTTTTCTCCGAGTTTTGATTCGGTAAGTTTGCTTCCATCCCTTGTAACTTTGTTATCATAGTGGATTCATCGCTTTGTGTCGTAGTTTTTTCCTGCAAGGGTTTTCCACATAAAAATCGTATATTCTCTGGTTGGCTTTGTTTGTGCGATTGGATTGCCTTGTTTGATTCTTCTCTGAATATTGCTTCCACGATCCCAACAAGTGGTATCAGAGCTATCATTAGGAATCAGTTAGAATATGAGATAAGACATTAATGGCTTCAAGCATGAAGTTTGATATTGAGAAGTTTACGAAAAAATTAACTTTGAACTATGGAAGATGAAGATGAAGGGCCTCCTGGTTCAACAAGGATTGGATGATATACTCATTGGGATGGATAAGCAACCAGAATCTATGAAGGAAGACAAGTAGAACAAAGATCAGAAGGTTAATACCTCTATCCAATTTATCTATCGGATAAAGTCCTCTATAATGTTCTTAGAGAGAAGAATGTCGCAGGGACATGAGCGAAGTTGGAGAGCCATTATGTTACAAAGTCTCTCTCAAATCATTTCTACCTGAAGCGATAATTCTATAATCTGAGAATGGTAGAGGGGGCTGATGTTAATGAACACATTAGTCACTTCAATAGGCTAATTGCCAATTGTTGGATGTGAATGAGACAATCAAAGAAGAATACCAAGCTCTCATTCTGTTGACTTCCTTATCGGATTTATATGAGAATCTCATAGAAACTGTGTCATGGTATGGATACCATCATCTCAGCCCTTCAACAAATGTAGTTGAGAAAGAAAAATGGTGGCGATGGTACCTCTATGGATGTGCTGGTTACAAGGAGGAGGAGTTCTGAATGGGAGAAGGGGACTTCGTGATCTAGGTCTAAATTCAAGGGTAAGGGAAAGATGAAGTGTTAGAAGTGTGGGAAGATGGGACACATGAAGAAGTACTGCAAATCTTAGAAAGATGAGAAATCAAATGGATTTTAAAGGGAGTCAACGCGACGAAATCCAATGAGGAGACGGGTGGTTCCGACGTATTACCACATCCAAATCCGGGTATCTTAAAGATGAGTGGATTTTGGATATGAGGGCTTCGTACCATATGACCCCTCATAGGAGTTGGTTCACCAATTACAGAGAGTGTGATTGTGGTCATGTATTTATGGGCAATGATAATGCATGTATCATGGTTAGTGTTGGATCGGTGCGTATTAAGATGATTGATGGCATAGAGCATATCTTAACTGATGTGAGACATGTTCCTGAGTTGAGAAAGAGTCTGATATATTTAGGAGCTCTTGAGGCATTTGGGTGTAAAATCATCGGGTTTGATCGTGTCCTAAAAGTTTCAAAGGGGGCACTCATAGTGATGAAAGCATAGGGAAGCAGAAACCTTTGCAGGTTGATCAGGAGTACTTCATCGGGTGGAGCGGGGTATGGAAGTACTTTCTGATCATTCTTTTATTCCTACATTAAAAAGTGTTGATTTTAATATATGTGAGCATTATATATATAGAAAATAATCACGATTTTCTTTTAAGTCGGTGTTAGGGTCTAAAATAGGTTGATGCGCTGGAAGACGAAATAACTCAGGGGGAAGTCGAACCATTGTACAAAGAAATGAACAGACAAACAAGAATTTATGCACAAAAAATGAGAAGGGTGGTTCCATCGAATTAGGCCGCGCGGACCCACCCCGGTCCACATGTGGGGCCTACATGCATATACGACAAAACATCTTCAAACCAGGCACGTGCGCATGTGCCTAACCCAAGGAGTGCAGCGCATGGGGCCACATCACCAGGTGAGGTCTACATCATCTCCAATCAAAGAAGGCCCACTGTCTCGGCCAGCGTGCCCCCTTAACACAGAGCGGATGCTTACTAGAGCAAAGCAAATGCTCTCCTAGCGTGCAACAAAGTCCAAGCCTGATGCGCTAAAGAATATTGATGCGCCGAACCTTTAAAAGAAGGCTATCGTTCGGCCAGTCCAATAGGATGCGTTAGGTCTGATTCGAACCCACATAGATGCTGCCCTGGTTGTTATGCCCTGATGCGCTCCACATGTCAAGCACTAATTGGTCGACCCTCCACAATTTTCAACTATAAAATAGCCTATTCCATTACTCACAAGACAACAAAAAGGTACGAGAGAGCAGCACTTTACCCGCTGCGTATTTCGTTACTCGCCGGAATCCTTCAAAATCCTCGTCAAAACCCCTTAAAACCCTTGCTAGAACTCTCGAAATCCTCATCAAAATTCCTTTTTCAGTAACAACAAGTGCAAAAAGCATCACTCATCTGATGCATATGCGAAATAGAGGAACTAAGGGTTAAATCTCACTCACATCAGCCTAGGAATCCCAATGCATCTGCTGTGCTAGCCGGTGCATCTGACAGGGAACCCGTTATGTGAACACTAGCGAATAAGGAAACAAGGACTGCTTATGCCAGCGCACCTAGCCAAGAACCTGCTACAACAGCATCAACCCAACATGAGCCAAGGACCCTGGCACATTTGCCCCTGTGACTTACATAGATTCCCCTTCAATCTAAAGCCCACACACCATGCACTGTTGCGCTGGAGAACTTAGTGCCAGCGCATGCAGCTTAGTCTGATCCTATTTCAGCTCAACGCTTTGTCTACTTCGCATGCGGTTCGATCAACTCCATTGCACGATTTATCCTCCCACCAATTGAGGTTCAAGTTGCCCAACAGCCTCCCTAGAGTGGAGGTTCCAATTCTTTGAAATAAATTATGTATCAATCAATTACGTAATCATTGTTATACAATTGTACGGTGACCCTGATATTAGGCATCACTATGTCAAAAAGGGATCAGTTTACCATTAGAAACCAGAAAAGCTCGTATTCAAACAATAATGACATAAAGTCAATGCTAAGGACTACTATCCTAAACTGGTCAATGTACTATCCATCAGAATTGGTATCTGTTAGCTGAGCCATTCGAGTACATGGTCGTAGTCTGGTCTTTCGCGGTTCTCGCCTTTACAGTGGGAGTAGGCCCAATGTCGCACCACTCGCTCGGCAATCTTTCAGCTAAGACCCAAAACGACATGGGACATAGGCATTCGACCCGACAATGGATAGTCTTGTCCATACAATGCATGACTTGCCTCCTACGGCCCCCCTTTTAAAGATAAAGTCCCTACTGACATAGTCCTTTGCCTTTTATTCAAGGGTCATCAACCATTGATGTAATTAAGGGCTCTTGTCGAACCACAGCCTAAAATGTAAAGAATCTAGAATCTATGGAATAAAAGATTCTCCTTGCGCCATGTCTTGTATGTGTATGTTTATGTTGTTTGTGAATGCATATGAATTCCTCGATTTCCCCAAGTAAAAGAAATGCAAATGCAAACTAAATAATTCACCGCAGATCCCTTCATTAGGGCCAAATTCGCAGTTTAACAATTAGGAAAACTTGTATGTAAGGGGGTCCAAAGCGCTAGTGGACCACACCATAAGAATCAAGGGGCATTATGGGCTTATCGTTGAAAACTTTTTGGGAGCCACAGAAGATATTTGTGTTTTCCCTTCATCCATGTTTGTGTGACCTTATGAATAGGTTAGATGAAAGATACACATCCTCGAGGGTTGTGAGCTATGTTTTAACTTCATACAGTGAATGTCATTATCCCTCCTGTTTCTTGTGGTGTGGTCCACTTGATAAGTTAATATACCTCATTTTTGGGCTCATGCCCTAAAATGAGATGATAAAGCGGATTAATGATAATAATCACACATATACATCATTGTGGGCTCCAAAGATTTAAAAAAAGATGTAATCCCAGTTGATTACATGCATGTATTATGGTTTTCAAGGCATATTTAAAAATGTTATTTTCCTCTTTTCAAACGCTGGTGAGAAGTTATAATTGCTTATTTATGTCTCATTTACAGTGTAAATGAAAAATCAAACAAGCCCTAAATACTTCAAGTAATTTAAAACGGTCATGCAATAAAAAAAACCCAAGTTGCCTAAAAGAGGTCATCAATAATGTAAAAAAAAATCGATGTGGGTTTAGTACTCGAAGGGGATCCTAAATATCTGAATGTATTAAATCAAAAGGATATAAACTATAGTTCAAAGTATGAGGTAAAAAAAAAAGTCAATTTACTATATTTAAAAGAAACTCCACTACATGCCTCATGAGACTGATGAGGAGCGGCTTGCAAACCTTGATGAGGGGGTCCAAGAGGATCAGTGGAAGGCTCCCATTTAGTTTTGGAACTCTGAAGAGGGGAAATTATATAATGAATAGTTACTGAATGCTTCAAGTTTTAGAATTACACAATAATATTTTATTCATATTTTATAATTTACTCTGTTGGTGTGTCACATTTAGGCCTGTTGTAAAACAAATAAGGAGAGTCGGAGAAAATAACTAATCAGCCACGTTGTAGGCTCAAAGAGCTTTGCGCGAATACGCGAGGAAGAGGTAAATTTTATTAATCACCCAATCAACCATGTCAGTCTATTTGTGATATATAGCTTGTTTACATATTAACAAAAGAAGAAGAGGGTTAATGGAGATGATCTAGCCCGAGTAGATATGTTCATATTGACTCACACATGCACGAATGGGAGGCCTCATTAGTAGCAATGGTATGTTCAAGGATCTACTTGTTATGTTTTATCCCTTTTTGACTTTTTCTCTTATATACAATCTATTACTTTATCATTATACAATCTAAACTAGTGTTTTTTTTAATTGCAGGCATAACTCATTGAAAGAGTATCTTAGTAGCCCGAGGCCTCACAAAACAACACTGCAAGGAATGATGTGTTCTTCGAAGTTATGAGAGAAGATCGATATGGCCATGTCCGCACTTATGGGTTGGGTCCCTCTCCTTTTGATCTATGGGGTACAACATCCAATAAGTGAAGGATGGCCTCCACTGCTCAGACAAGAGATGAAAGATATGAAGATCGTAGGCTGAATAAACATCCCTAAAAGAAACTATAGTTGCAATGTCATCCGCAAGAGAGGTTGAAATAACATCCCTAAAAGAAGCTATGATTGAAATGTCATCCACAAGAGAGGCTGAAATGTCTTCCTTAAAAGAAACTATGACAAGAATGATGGACACCCTGATGAATCCAAATATTAACCCAATCGCAAGAGGTGCTTCATCTAATTCCAACCTGAACCAATCGTCCTCATCATTAAGCCACTTGGTTACAACCTCTCGGGTAATTATATTATATAAGTATATATTTACATAGATTATATATAGTACATCGTCATATGATGATCGACATTGATTTATCATTTGCAGAGATACTGACACAGGGAGGATGTGGTAGGTCGATCACCGTCTCCCTAACCGATTGTTTCTCGAATCCATGAGAAGAAATAAAAGAGAAAATTAATTTCAAATAATTATTTTTTTGATAGATTGAATAATCAGAAACAGAATTACAATGCATATAAATAGGAAACTAAACCCTAGGTAAAGTACCAGACCCCAACTCAAACTCAAACTCCTAGAAAATGCAACTTACTATAAATAGTAAACTTATTATTTATAAAAGTCGCTCAATCCTACTAGAACTCTTAGTTTTCGGCCGAAAATAGAAGGTTATCAAACGGGCCCAACCATGTTGTTCTACTAAATAATGTAAGCCCTTTTCATGTTGGGCACTAACTCTAAAACCCTATGGATCAAAAGTTATGATGGAATTAAAACTTACTATAAATAGTAAAACTAAAAATAAACTAGCCTAATGACCATTGATACCGTCGAATCTCGTGATTCCGGCATGGGCAACCCAAAAAAGCCGGGCTGGGTGGCTAAAGTAGCTCGAGCTACCCCAAAATCATATATTATATGTCCAAAAACTCATTCCGGATTGCGAGATACAACCAGTTTATGGTCCTAACAGTTCGGATCACTTTCGACCCCGGCCGGTCTTCTTTTAGTCCATCTGGGCCATGAAATAATCACCGACCCGTTCTACATCAGTCTCCTCCACTTCAAAAGAACTCGACCCCAAGTTCTCGTCTAGCTTTGGTTCATGATATTCATACAGATCTGCCACGTTAAAAGTCCTTGAAATCTCCATGTCATCCGGAAGATCAACAACATAGGCATTGTCATTAATCTTGCGAATGATCGGTACTTGTCCAATCTTCTTGTGTTTCAACTTGTTGTAGGTTCCGGTAGGAAATCACTCTTTACATAGATGAACCATCACCTGATCACCTATTTCGAATACTTTGGCATGCCGATGCTTGTCGGCCGCTTTCTTGTATTTCTCTTTTGAAGTCTGTAATTTGTTACGCATGTCTATATGTATGTCCATGATTTGGTCCGCCATATGTTCAGTTGCAATGCTCATGCCTGAAAGCTTGGGCAAGGGAACCGGATCGAGTGTGTGATGAGGCATGCACCCATAACCAATCTGGAATGGGGATTTCCCTATCGATTGGTTTACCATGTTGTTGAACGCAAACTTCGCCTGAGCCAGGGCCATGCCCTATTGCTTCGGCTTATCACCTGAAAGACAACGGATGGGATTCCTTAATGTGCAGTTTATGACCTCAGTCTATCCATTTGTCTGCAGATGGTAAGCACTGCTGAACTGAAGTTGCATACCAAACTGATTTCACAAGGCTGGCCAAAAATGGCTAACGAACTTCGTGTCCCGGTCTGAAGTAATCGTCTTAGGAATCCCATGTAGTCACACAACCTCTCTGAAGAAAAGGTTCGGAATGTGTACTGCATCAAAGGTCTTCTTATACGGAATGAAGTGTGCTATCTTGGAGAATCGGTCTACTACCGCAAACACTGAGTTCATGCCGCGTTGTGTTCGCGGGAGCCCCAATATAAAATCCATAGATAAATCCTCCCAATGGGCATCTCGCACGGGTAATGGCGTGTAAAGACCTGTATTTTGAGATTGGCCCATAGCGGTCTGACAAATATGACATCGTTGTACTGCCCTGCCAACATCACGAACAAGTTGCAGCTAGTAATACCACTCTTCCACCATCGCTCTAGTCTTATCTCGTCTTAGATAACCGCCGAGGCCACCTCCATGTAGCTCGATAATAATTTTGTCCCACAAGGAACTCTGCGGAATGCAAAGTCGATTCCCTTTGAAGAGGAAACCATCACTCGGGTGACCCTCTTGGCACTTTTTCTATGCATCTACAAAATCCTCGTCATCAGCATAAAGTTCCTTGAGATAGTCGAATCTGACCACTTCACTACTCATAGTGATAAGAAGGGATGCACGTCAACTAAGTGCATCTGTTACCTTGTTCTGCTGCCCTGATTTGTGTTTCAGAACGAACATGAATTCTTGTAAAAATGAAATCCATCTGGCGTGCATACGATTCACATTAGTCTGAGTATTGATAAATTTTAAAGCCTGATGATCAGTGTATAGTATAAATTTCCTTTGAATAAGATAGTGGCGCCAATGGCGCAGTGCCTGAACCATTGCATATAATTCAAGCTCATAGGTCGACCACTTCTATCGCTGAGTTTCTCACTGTAGAAGGCAACTGGCCTGCCCTCCTAAGAAAGGACTCCCCCAATGTCGACAATCGATGCGTCACATTTTACCTCAAATAACTTATTGAAATTAGGGAGTACCAAGACTGGTGTAGTGGACAACCGATGTTTGATTTCTGCAAAACTCTTTTCTGTACCTTCGGTCCATTGAAACGGACTCTTATTCATACAGTCGGTAATCGGTGTGATGATACTACTGAAGTTCCGCACAAATCGACGATAGAAGGTCTCCACCCCATGAAAACTTCGTACCTCATGAATGTTCCTCGGAGTCGGCCAATCTCGAATTGCTCGAACTTTCTTTTTGTCCACTCGGATACCCATGGATGACACAATGAACCCCAGAAACAATAATCGATCACTTAAGAAACTACACTTTTTCATATTTAAATATAGTTTGTTGTTGGCCAACACTTGTAACACTTTTCTGAGGTGGGTCATGTGCTCCGTTTAATTCTGACTGTGTATTAGAATGTCATCAAAGTAAACGACAATAAAACGGCCAATGAACGGCTTCAACACTTGGTTCATTAAATGCATGAAGGTGCTTGGTGCGTTGGTTAGACCGAAGGGCATAACCAGCCACTCATATAGCCCTTTCTTTGTTCTTGAAGGCCGTTTTCCATTCATTACCTGGCCTAATACGGATTTGATAGTATTCACTCCGTAAGTCCAGTTTGGAGAACACCTTGGAGCCCTTGAGCATGTCAAGCATGTCATCCAACTGCGGTATTAGAAATTGATATTTAACTGTTATTTTATCAATCACGCGGCTATCTATACACTTGCGCTGCTGGAACGGCACATGGGCGCATGCTCTCTTTAATGAGACCCTTATAGATCAGTTCATCCACTTGTCCCTATAGAATTTCACACTCTTTCGGACTCATCTAATAATGCGGTCAGTTGGGCAAACTGGACCTTGGGACAAGGTCGATGTGATGTTGTATGTCTCGCATGGGAGGCAACTCATTGGGTAAATCTCCGGGCCAAATACTTCGAAATTCGTCTAGCAATGGTTTAAGGCGTTGAGGAATATTAGAGGATCCTGACTCCTCACCTTTTATCACAACGACATATATTTCGCCCGTTTCCTTTCATTCTTTAACAAACTCGTGAATGTTAAGGAGAGAGTTCCCCTCCACTTTAGAAGCTTTGGGGTGTTTCTCTGGTGTCATAGGGGCCAAAATAACTTTTCGGCCACCTTGGTGAACATGTATATGTTTTTCCATCCACCGTGTGTCACATCTCGATCTTATTGCCATGGCCGCCTGAGTAGCATGAGGCAAGCTTCCATGTTAACCACATCATAGAGGACCTCGTCCTTATAGCTTTTACCAATGGAAAATGAGATAATGTATTGACGAGTTGCCTTCGTCTCGTTCACCTTCTTGATCCAACTGATCATGTAAGGGGTAAGGTGCTTCGTCATAGGCAGATGTAACTTATCCATCATAATTTTCGAGATAATATTTTCGCTACTCCCACTGTCTATGATCATATCACAGATTTTGTCCTACACGGTGCACTTTGTGCGAAAGATATTGTGTCGTTGTGGGTGCACTTCCCTCCTGGGAGCGTAAAGTAGCCGTCTCACTATTAGCGATTCCCCATGATCCTTAGTTAGCCAATCTACATCTTCTGTGTCCCCCTCTTCAGCCTGATCCAATTCAGGGTTGTCTTCCACTACTTCATCTTCTGCGCCACCTTCATTCGTAGTTAAGTGTGCTGCAGGTCGTTGAGGGAAAGCATTCGACCAGTGGCCTAGTTGGCCACAGCGGAGATAATGGTCTGGCTTTGGTCGACCATATGGGTTGGGGATCCTGTTAGGACCCGCTATAGTGGGAGTTGCACGTTGAGGCCTTGAGGGACCGCTTCCCCAGTCCCGGTTCGTGACCGTAGGAGGTTGAGGACGCCCTCCTATAGGTTCCTTGCCTTTGGCCAACGTTGTATCCTGAGTGGGCCCTGTGATGGGGTTCCGTATTACTGGATAGGGTCGAGCAGGGGGCTGCGACAGCTGTGTTTCTGCCCAGGTGGCCAGTTGGTTGGCCTCACTCAACGTCCAGAATAGATGCATCTGGACCTTATCTTGGGTTGTAAATTGCAACCTACCAATGAACCGTGATATTTGCTGTGCCTCTGATTCTAATAAACTATTTTGTGTAGCCAATCGCTGGAATTCTTTGAGATATTTGGCTACGGTTCGATTTCCCTGACGACAATTTTGATATTGTTGGAACAAAATTTGTTCGTAGTCTGTGGATGCTTGCCTCTCCGCGCTCCCGAATTCTCCCTTTCGAAAAAAGGGGTGGTGCGCGCGAATCGCCGGTTGTGTCACTGGTTCGCCTTATTCTCGAGGGCTTTTTCGCAGTTGTCGTGTTAAGTTGGGTGCGTTTGAATGAGTTTGTATAAGATCAGAGTCGCCACTAGCCAGTTACTTTGAATCTATAGTCGGCTAGACCCCATAGAAACGTTACAGAAGAGAATCCGAAGATTCATTCCTCTAAAATGACTCCTTTTGATATGCGGCCAGAGATTCGAGGTAAGGGATCACGATTACAAGGTGGGAAGATGTTAAGCACCCCACTGCCCGTACAGAAGTACGGTCTCTACTTCACAGAATCGAACTAATACTTGAAAGTCTGATTTAATCCTCGTACAATCTCATGAATGATATGATGCATGAATGTAGGCCTGAACAATAAGAGTTTCTGATGGGTAGGTTTCCATTAACAGGCAAGCCTAGAGCATACGCTCGAATTGACAGGTGCTTTATGTGGGATGCATGCTGTGTATTTGAATAATTAAAGTGTTTGCAGTGATATGATAAGCATGGGGTTGGAAGAATAGTAAATGTTGCACTTATGCTAGATGCGAATGAGATGATGCTAATAAAAGAGTAGCTGGATGGACGGAGGTGTCGCAAGGGTTTGCTTCGAGTGGCTAGATCAGGACTTGGGTAGCTTGGGAGACTTGGACTAGGGTCAGTCTGAGCTGGACCAGGGCTAGACTCTTCTCACTCGGGCTCTCCTTAGTGGAGGAATGGGCTAAAGGGATGGAGATGGACTCGGAACTCTCGGGCTGAAGAGAGAGGAAGTGGATGCTGTGAATGAGAAGGGGCGGGGGTATTTATAGCTGCGAAGGATGGAAGCTTCGGTAATTATGCTTGGGCGGCCCTCAGGGTGCCGCCCGTACGGCCTCGCTGCTCCAGCTTCGGAGCGTACAGCCCCCGAACCTAAAGTAGCAAAGCCTAAGGTTCGAGGTTCGGACCTACTCCGAAGCTATGGCTCAGAACCAGGTGAGTTGACTGGGTTTGAAAGATGGGTTGAAACGGTGAGTTGACTGGGTGCATGGGCTGGACTAACCTAGTGAGTTGACTCGATGATTTGACTCAGCGGGTTGACTAATGAAGTTTGACTTTTTTGGGATTTTTTGACTGGTTTTTCTTATGGGGGGTTTTTCAAGCTGATGTTTAGGGGTGAGTTGACTGGGTTCAAACTTGAGCTGGGCTATGGTTGGGGCTTACAAGGGTGAGTTCAGCTGGGTTTGGACATGGGATTTGGGGGTATGGTCCTCCATTCATTCAGCTATCTCTACCAACATTGTAGCCGAATGTGGGGTGTCTATAAATACCCCTCTTTGGCAGAGGTTGCGTGCAACCGAATGTCAAAGTGAGTAGACACCCCACTTCTGATCCGTTCATTCATAGATCGTGGTCTGGAATCTTTGCTTGCCTTTGTATCTGAGTCAGTTTATTGTCTGGAAATTGATAACTTGCACATACCGTGGGAGTTTGGAGAAAACATTGCGATTATCCCTGCATGCACTGCAACCTGGGTACACAATCGCAACCCTTCCATTCCCGATTGGTACTAACATCGGAAAGGTACAGTAGAGCCTCTGCATCCGTCGTAGTCTTACTAGGTTACCGATCCTATGATTGATTGTTCGATGCTTTCTCGGATCACTTCAGGAGTACTTGTTTCGCTTGACTGTCAAAGTGGTTAGCTGCCCTGCGTCCATGTAGTCTTACGGGAGATCCACTACGCCGACTTGGAATCAGTCAAGGTACTTCAGGCATCCACGCCTAAGTATGTGTTGGTTTTGATACTCGGGTTATAATTCATCGTTTCCACCGTTCAGATGGTTTCTTTGACCGAGCATTTTGCTTTCATCTTTTCGTATCTTGGCATTTGGTACGACCGCACTGGCACTGGAATTCAGTTCGACCGTACTTTGAGTGCATTGGATCCAATGGTCTCCGGGGAAATCGCGAGACATCGGATCTTATTTGATTTTTGCGTCGGCTCCTACCTAGAGATATGGAAGATCTCTCAGTGTTTTGGAGGTCGAACACTCTACTGGGAAAATGTATTTTTTTGGATTTTTGAAAAGATACCCACTCTGAGGAGTGATACTTCGTGGGGTTTTTTATTTGCAAATAGGAATATATGTAATATTTTTTATCTTTTTAAAATAGAAAATCTGGCTTGCACGCGCCTCCACTAGGGATGCCTGTGGGGTTTTTGGCTAACTGACTTTTATTTTGAAAGCAGGTAAGTATGATGATTAATGCGATGGATGCTGATGCATGGGGATGCATATTTGACGATGGATGCATGGTTTGGCTCATTCTCTTTCAGTTCGATGATTTTCCTTTCGCTGGGGATGCGGAGAACTTTGAGCTTATTGCTTGCAGGGTTGTGCTTCCCTGGAGATTTTCTTTTCAATGCGGATGTCTGGTCAGCGGGTTGGTCAAGATCCCGACCCATGGTTGATCTGGTCCATCATCCCAAGATGCTGTTTCTTTGCTGATGGGGATGGATGATGGAGGTTGTCAGTTGTACCTCAAGATGTTCTTCTGGGGGATGGGTGTGATTGAGATGGTGTTTGGTTGCCAGTTTTGGTCAAGATTCCAATTTACAGGCGATCGGATCCATCATCCTAAACTGCGAAGTGAGTGAGTGGAGTTCGAGACTCCTGAAGTGTCGTGCTGGGGATAGTGACATTTTTTGTGATTTTTTGTAAATATTTGGTCTGAATCTTTACCTGAGTAGTCAGGATGGAGATCGATTATTGAAAACAAATGAAATATTTTTTTTTATTTTGAAAATATTTGGTCCGAGTAAAAATCAGTGTTTATTGAAAACAAGGAAGTATTTTGTGATTTTTGAAAGATGATTTTGCAATGTTTTGGTATTTTTCTGATTTTTCTGAAATGTAGGGAAAGGTATGGAATTTTCATCCATTTCCAGCTTCTACTGCTGGTAAGGCACCTTATCCATTTTACATCAGCGAGCAAGACGAATCTCACACAGTTAAGTGCCGTAGTTTTACATCTTCAAATGAGGGGATTTTGAGGGTTTTCAGTTAACACACCCACAAAGTTGCCTGTTCCTCATGTGCAATGCACATAGACCACGTATTGTCCGACGGACTCCTTCGGCCATAAAATGAGTCACATCCTCACATTTCCCTTTGTCAATCCAGTTTGGGGTCTTATGTTGCTCACAATTCCGTGAGTCCCAACTGTCTTAATCCTCTTCATGAGTTTTGGGAAAAGGGAACATCCGTCAGATTCAACAGTGACTTCCAAATCAAGGTTGTCTATCACGGTGCATTCAACACGAACAGGATCACGGGGTTTTGCCCGCCCCAACCTTTACTTGTTTAGAAGATTCCGGACACCCGTATGATCAAGTGCCAGCCATGTCCGGGACAGGTTGGGAAAGAAAGCCCCCGAGAAGTTAATCCCAGTGTAGTTTTAAGTCTTCGGACCGCTGGGGATAGATTTGCACAGTTAAAATTGATGGTGAATTTTTTTTTTGTTTTGTTTTGAGAAAGTTTCAGACTTCAACTCGAGTGATCGAGATTGATACTGATTTTTACAGAAAAATCTTTTTAGTATTTTTGAAATGATCCAGGTTATCGAACCTTGATCCGAGCGGTCGAGATTGATGCCGGTTTTTGGTTGAAAGTAAGAAAAGTCCTCCAAGAAATTAATCCGAATGTAGTTGAAGGTCTTCGGACCTAAATTATGTATATGCAAACATGACACATTTTTTTATTTTTCAAAAGATCCGGTTTATCTGACCCCTTTCTTGATCGGTTGAGATTGAATGACTGTTTTTATTATGAAATCCCTCGGGATCTTGATCCCGACGTAGTTTAAGGTCTTCGGACCAAAACTACGTACAGATTAGGGTGACACATTTTTTTTTGAGATTTTTTCGAAATGATCCAGGTCATTAGATCTTGGCCCGAGCGGTTGGGATCATTGCTGGTTTTTATTGGAAATCCCTCGAGATGTTGATCCCGACGTAGTTTAAGGTCTTCGGACCACGACTTTGTACAAGTGATGCAAGAAATATATATATATATATATATATATATATATATATATATATATATATATATATATATATATATATATATATATTATTATTTTTTTAAAAAATGTCTGGAGTCGTCAGATCCTGATTCGAACGATCAAGACCACTACCGGTTTTTATTAAAAGTCCCTCGGGATGTTGATCTTGACGTAGTTTAAGGTCTTCAGACCAAAACCTTGGGAGCGAGATTGGGAATATATTTTTTGTGATTTTAAAAAACATTATGAGTCATCGATTCTAATTTTAATGGTTAAGATCGATGCCTGCTTTTATTAAAAATTCCTCGGGATATTGATCCCGACGTAGTTTAAGGTCTTCGGACCACTGGGGATGGGAGGTAGGCAGCGATCAAGGTTGAAAATTCTTGGTGTTTTCTAAAAATGATTCAGATCATCAGGCCATGACTTTGGATGGTTGAGATCACTGTTTGACCAAGTCAATTCTTTTTCTTTTTCTTGAAAATCTCATGGAGCATTTTCCATATTATCAAGTTAATTTCTCCCCAATTTCTCACTAGATGAGATTTTGGTGAGATTCCTTTCTCTTTTTTCTCATCCTTTCTCTTCTATCACTTCACTCTTACATGGAAGTACAAGATTCACTTGCAACTATTCTTCCCAAGGGGGAGTTCTTTCTAAGAAGAGGGGTGAGAGGTCGTTTCGACTTGATGAAAGGACGGTAGCCCCCAGGGTGCCGCCCAAGCCTCTTCTGCCCACTGATTTTTTCAGTGGGCTGGGTAATGGGGTGCCCTCCCCTTTTCTATATAACATGGAGCACCCTTGGCACTTCTAACGTGCAATGTCTCTCTTTTCTTTCTCACTCTCTTTCTTTTTTCAAGCTTTTCTTCCTTTTGGTGGCCCTCTTGTTCTTTCAAGTGGTGAAGCTTTGGTGGAGCTTGGGACAGCAAGGTGGTCCCCATTTTGGTGAGTGGTGAAGGTATGGACCACTCCTTTCTTTCATTTCATTGCTTTCGTTTTCATTTTTTCTTCTCATGTTCTCTTTCTTTTCTTCATGTAGGTACTTCGAGGGAGTTGAGGTGAGCCCAAGTCTTTTGGCATTTTCTACTTTTCCAATCTCTTCTCAAGGTGGTGCATGGAGAGGGACATTGCAAGCTTCATTTCATCTTTTTTTCCCTCTTTCATACTCCCTTCATGTGTATGTAAAGGGTAATTTTGCCATGTCCATCAAGTGTGTATGGTAAAGTATCCTATTTTCTCTCATGGGAGTTGGGCCCCTTTTATGTGTATCAAATGGGCTCAAAGTGAAGTCATGGCCCTTGGTGTATTTGATGGGCCCAATACTTCATTTTGGGCTCCCTTATGCTATGTATATCATTCTTAACCATTTTCATGATGGTTGGATGACTCATATGTTTGTGGGTAGACCACCATATTGTATTCTCATAGTCAAAACATTTATCAAGATGATGCACATAAGTTGCCCATGATTGACCCATGAAAGGGTTCTAATGGTTCTTTAAGTGGGCTATGTGCTCCTTTCAATCCATTGAGGTGGGGGCACTTGAGTTGCTCTTGGGGACCAATTTCCTTCCTATTCCCCATTTGTCCATGTACATGTGTAAAAGGATGGAAACATCTTAAATGAGGGTCATTGCTTTGATATGGAAAGTGAACCAAACCTTGGTCACACATGGACTTTGAACAGGGATTTTTCATATGAAGTTTGATTCTTATCCCACTTTGATCTCATGGCACTTGAGTGCATTTGCTGTCTAAAATGTGTCATTGGATGGTGGATTTTCGTCACCTAAGGCATGGCATGTAACCCTCTTCAAGGTGGGCCTTGCTTTCTTTAATGGGCCCAACACATATCCTAGGTGACACATGGATTTGGACATTGGATTTTTGCATTTGAATGTAAGTCCAAATCCACGGGTTTCCTGGATAATGATTTGGATTTTAATGGGTAAAGAATAGGAGCTTACCTTGCCAAGCTTGTAGGATTTGATGGCGGACGGCATGAGGGGGCGAAGAGCGGTTAATGAGGATGACCCTGCCTTCATTATTCGTCGCAAGGACCATAAGTGTTCTCTAGCCAAGGAGCACTAACCTCTTCCCTCCATAAAAGGTCAAGGTACCTGAGGCCTCTGGGATAACTGGGTGGAACAACCGTAACCGATGCTTAAACGCATTCTGGCCAACACTCCTTTCGCAGGCCTTTTTACATTACGTTTTCACAACAATAATGCCAACCGCATGCTACTTGCAGCCCTTTGTGAGAGGTGGAGGGATGAGACCCACACCTTTCAATTTCCCTGTGGCGAATGGGGAATAACCCCCCTGGATATATATATGCAAATAGGTTTTCCGTTCCATGGGCAGTTGTTCCCCATGCGGGCTCTCTTGCCCCCATTACTTCCAATGACTGGATATGGCTTGTGGGAGTCATCCCACCTGAGAGCCAGTTCCAGAGTAACCAAGTGAAACTGCGGTGGTTTTACAACACCTTCGCCGCTGTCATCCCTATTACTGAGTTGGAGGTCCTTCATAAAGCACGGATTATGATTACTTACGCCTTAGGGTCATTCCTTTTCTGTCATGCGAATGAGAGGGTCGATCCTAGATTTCTTTGCTTGATTGAGGATCTTCACCATTCATATAATTGAAATGGGACTATCTTGACTCGTATCTACCAGGGCTTGGATAAGACCTCTTGGAGTAGCCGGTCTTTCACAGGTTTCTGGCCTGTCGTGGAGGTATTCCCTTTAACCTTTCCTGGAGATATTTATCTTCTTTCTTCATCTGATCATTGTGTTTGCCCTTGTCCAGACCTGTTTTTATGATCGTTTTGCTCACCTGTCGCCGAGGATACAGGATGATGTTAAACCATCCTTGTATCGCTTTATGCATTGGCATTAGCAAAACCGTTAGCGAAATTCTTGAGTGTCTGGAGATAATTGGCGCGCTGACATAGATGGATTGACTACCGAGGACGTAAGTATCATGCTTTCCTTATCCGTCGTGCTGCTCTACGACTGACTGTGATGATTTTCTTTGTTGTAGTTTGCTCGGATGCCATACGCCAGCTTTCCCCTTTACTATACTCCTCAACGCATGGAAGCGTATGATTCTTCATGTCTTCGGATCATGCTCTCTGATGCCGAATCATTTCAATGGTACTTGGGCAAGAGATTGCTTCGACAGATTACCGGCGTGGCCCTGGTTCCTTATTTTGCACCCCCTCCGGCTGCTCAGATTTCGGCTGATGCTATGGCCGATGCTCTCAAGGGTCAGCCTGGATTTTGCTTCACGATCCCGGATCATGATTATGATGAGTGATATCTGCTGTATGGACAGGGACCTCTTCTTCCTTCACTATACGTTCCAGGGGGTCGCAGCAGGCATGCTGGAGGATCAGTGACAGCTCCTCTGATGGACCTTCATCGTCGGGAGAGGGAGGAGAGGAGGAATGATGATGATTATGTTGGTGATCTGTAGCCTGCTTCTCTGAGGATGTATGCAGCTTGTTGATGTATGGCCTTCTGACATTTTTAAGGCTTTTTGCTTTGCTTTTGTATCAAAATCTTTTGAATGAATATACAACCCTCGATTTGCCTCAAATTTCTTGATGATGCTTGGATGCTTTGTTTTTCGACCCATTCTTTGATGTTTTGTGCAAGATAGAATTCTCGACTGCATCGATGATGACTTGAACGGTTCAGATTGCTTGATTTGGCCATGTGGGCCCTTTTAGATTTCAGTTTTGCTTTGGAAAACCTATCCTTGATACTTTGTGCGGCTAAGAAGGCTTTCCATGGTGCGGATGATGACTTGAACAGTTCAGATTGCTCTTTTTAGCCACGTGGGCCCACTTGATGATCAGATCCTGGACTCTAGCCTTCTTTCTTAATGATCAAACCCTTGATGTTGCTATTTGATGACCCATGCAAGCTTTTCCATGGTTTGGATCATGATGATCTAGTCTTTGAATGACTCAGATTGCTTGTGGGCCCCTCGTAATCGATTTTCCTTCTTTTTGACTTGATCAGACCTATTTTGGTCTCAGTACTTCATGATTGGACTGGTGGGACACCTTTCAAGTGGTTTAGATCAGATTCGGTCAAAATTCGGAGTCGATTGAAACTTTGGGCGGCCCTCAGGGTGCCAACTACTGACGTGGACTGACAGTCTCACCTACTAAAGGCTGTGAGGCCAATCCCGTGGAGAGAAAGGAAGACCGTCCGTACGGGCGGCCCCCTGAGGGCCACCTCTCTTCATGTGTGGTTTAAGTTGACTCTGGTTCGGACATTCTCCTTTGCTCACTGCTCCTGTCCCTATATTCCTTGTACTCCCAGGTTTGATTCTAGCCATGAATCTCCCCCTTGTCTCATCTTTCCTTCTCTTTTTATCTTTTTCTTGCTTTGTCCCTTCTTGGGCAGCCATTGATGATGGCTTGGGGGGCATAATGACTGATCTTAGTGGGCCCCATACTTCAGAAAGTGGTAAAGGCTTTAATGATGGTGAAATGCCTTTAATTGATGGTGTGGATGAAGCCTTAAATAGGGGTATTGATGGGGGTTTAAGGATGGTGGTTGGTGGAGCTTTGAATGGCCCCATTAATGGCAGCCATGTTGAATCAGATTTGAATGGGGCATTGATTTTGGGACGGTTGGATGGTATGGAAGAGATGGGGAGATGGGACATAGGTGAGGCTACACATCCTTTGAGCGTGGGCCGCATGATGATGTGATCGATGGTGATGATGGGGTCATGATGGACATAGATGGGCTGATCTCATGTTTAGACGGTATGGATGGTTTCGATGATACATTTGATGGCTTGGATGCTCTTGATGATGGCCGAGATGTGCGGTACACTTGCTTGGGTGGACTTGATGAGATCATTGATGATGTCCCCCTGATGATGGATGGTGTGGATGTCTCGATGATCCCTTCGACTGAACAGAGAGATGGTTGGATTCCTGACTTTACGTTGGAGAGGACTGCAGGTCCAGATCTGACCGTAGATTCTTTCATCGGGGTTGCCAAGGCCTTTTTTTACGGTTTAGATGCATTCTTCAACGGTCAGATTGGTCAAGATGTCACGATATGCGGCGTGATCTTTGCTGATAGCCTTTTTGATGGAGAGTACCGACCTTCTCCTGATCATCGACCCTTTATGCATTCGGTTCATGAGGTGGGCGAGTCTTCTCATGCGGCTGAGGTCGTGACCGTTTCAGATAGCGATGCGACTACATCAGACATAGTCGCTACTGGGGATAGGTCAGGGGCTGTTGAGTTCGTAGGGGTTCCAGCTTTTCCTTCTCCTTCGCTCGTTAATCTTCCGATCCTTGATGAGCTGTCATTGATACCTGAGCCTTTTGTTCTGGAGGGGATACCTGTGAGGACTTGCTAGTTGCTTCCTCATCCTTCTTGTTCGCCATGACTGCTTGCTTGGCTTGACAAATTGTCAGCTTATGAGATTCGAGAGTTGGAGTCCTATGGCTTTGGCGGTCTAATCCAATGGCCAGGGTTGACATTGATTGGAGGATGCTCGGGGTCACACTGATTGACTGGGTCCCTTCGTTGAACTTGTTTGCGTTCAACGACATGGAGATGGGACCTTTTTTCGAGGAGTTCACGCGCTTGAGAAGTCTTCCCCTGGATTATACTCAGTATTTTTCGCCGAAGACTTTGCCGAAGACTGCCACTCCGCAGAACTGGTTCGGGATTCCATATCTTATTCAACTTGCAGCTGCTGGTCAGGATGCTGTGGTCTTCTCTTTAGACTCGCTATATGATCTTTTCTCGGGTCCTCGGAGTGTGGCAGGATCTCTACTTTCTCAGAATGCGCTGATGTTCTATCTTGTAGCTGAGGTGCTATTCTCGGGATGGCACAGATCTCAAACCCCTTTGTTATTAGAGGTGATGAGCCAAGCTACTCGAAAGCAGGGGATCATTTCTCTTGTCCTGGTTGAGCTGTTTAATGGGCTGACTGATTGTGCCCTAGTCCGCACCCATGTCCTTCGCGGCTACTGTGCATTTCTCTAGGTATCTTTGTTGTACTTTCTTTTCCTTTTCTTGTCTTTTGGGAATTGCTTTGCTTTAGTTGAACCTCTTTACTTTCTCACAATCAGATCTGGTTATGGGAGCTTCTTTCACTGACTGTTCCTGTATCATTTCCCGGCATTCGTAGCCCCGATCTCATGCGACATATCATGGAGTTTCTTCCGCATATAGCCAGGATGAGCGAGCCCTTGTATCGTTGGATGTTTGCTGAGCTGCGTGACTGGAATGTTCGTTGGGAATCATCTTGGCTTTCACTTCCTCTAGTACTTTGTGATGCTCATCGCCTTCCTCTGATGTTGGTAGGCTTTCGATCTTACTTTTCTTATCACCCTATGCAGTTCCTGCGGCAGTTCAGGTACGAGCAAGATGTTCCTCCTTTTGCTTTCTCGGGTATCGGGCGTCGAGCACTTCCGGCCAGATCATCTGACTTTAGGACTCGAATTGATGGGTCCCGGGTGTGTCACCTGACTGCTGATTTGCTTGGTTTTGAGCTGTGGACTTTTTCGATGGCGACTGCCCCATACCAGCATTGGGTTGCTGAGCAGTCTCTGTATTGGCGTATTCCTTGTTGGCACCTGACCACTGATGAGGATGAGCAGGATGATCTTGAGGATGCTGGTTCTTCATCTGATTCATATGAGCCCTTTGAGGAGCGCCCATTTATCGATCATGGCTTCCTCTTGGCCACTCATGGCCACTTATTGTCTGAGATTTCCGCACTTCGATATCATTGTGAGATGATGTCGAGGAGATTGGCCGCTAATCAGAGGTTGTCTGATGAGGAGACGACGATTCGTAGCCTTGAGTGAGATGAGGTGCATTACCTATGTATGGAGGTGAGCATGTTGAGAGCGAGGCTATTTCATTATGAGTCAGAATACTTACCTGACATGGCCGAGGAGGAGGACAGAGATTGATTTTTTGCTTTTTAGGGTTGTGCCGGTTGTCTGCACGTCTCTTTTTGCATAGTACATGACTGGTGATGATGCATTTTTTTATTGTATTTTTGAAAGAGATTATATGATATATGTAAAAGAAATACGATGCATTAATGGAAAGAAAAAACTTTCTTTAGAACTTATTGTGCCATGAGTTGTCTTGTGAGTGTGTGTTTAGATTTTGTGCCGGGACATAGGAATCAGAACTGAGGCTTAGCCAATGCTTTGACCGATGTCTCAGGATTAGGGCCGTCAACGGGTCGGATACGGGCCAGATCAGTGATGATCTGTATCCAATCCGATTAAGGATATATCCGACCCGAATCCGACCTGAATCCGATTCAGATCACAAGTGTATGATCCGAACCCGACCCGTTTAGATATTTTCGAAATCCGTATCTGATCCGAATATGATCCAACCCAATATCCGAATATGATCCGATATCCGAATATGATTCGATATCTGAATATTATGTGTAACGACCCGAGATTTTCGACTCTCGTGTATAATACGACGGCGGAATTTCCAAGTAATTTATGGAATAACTAATTTGTCAAATAATAAAATATAGCATTCAAGCACAATGGCGGAAACAATTATCATCTTATTCTATCAAACTTACTACGTCATCATCAATGTTTAAATAAGGGAACCAACCAATATCCATACTGATTAATTAAAATACAAAACCATGTCTTCTCTTGAAGACTTATTACAATTCCACAAATGTATCAACTACTCAAAAGAAATATTTAATAAATGATAACATCAATTATGTTTCTCTAACATCGTCATCCGCCATGTGATCGTACGAACCATCGAACTCTTTTCCTTAAAAATCGGGTTCAATACCTGGATCTTCACCTGCATCATCTAAATTATGTTTGGGATAGCGTTAAACGCTATCATAGTGGGGAATATTTCCTCCAAGATAATCAAGAATAATAATAACGGTACAGAGTAAACGCAAGCAGTATATTATCATTTAATCAAATCAAAACAACCAATTAAAAATCTTTGTTAATGCGATGCATGGAATGCATGCTCTGGCTAAGGCACCCTGGCTAGAATCACAGTCCATGAAGTGGGAGACTCCCTGTTACGACTTCATGCTAGCCACTAGTCACCAGAGGTTCCTGGGACGCACAAGCCCATAGTTTTGCCCGACCACGTGAGAAATAGGACGCTCATAGCCCAAATCTACACGTGACAATGTACGGGAGAAGTAGGACGCTCTAGCCTATTCTCAATTCCGTACACCCACATGGAGCCAAGTGAATACATGACTTTAGTTTCTCATTTATTTAAGTGTTTTCGCATATAACTGATTTAAATAAAACTCAATGGTCACTATGGGGAGTCGCAAGCAACCCAGCATAGGCCGACAGCACGAGATTAGTGTCCATAGCATCAACCCCTGCTCATGAGAATTTGTATACCATTAGTGTCCACTCATTGTCCCGTTTTATGATTTCATCATGTCCCAAAAAGCCAATGTTGTACATCATGACCAAATTCATTAAAATACACATGTACTGTAAATGGATCAAATCAAGCATCATGTACATGTAAGGATCCATTAACAAACAATGACTTCATTCTCTCAGTTAAGTCAAGATATATTCTTCCATCATGGACACCTCTCACGGGTTCCATCTCTCTGCATCAAATAATTTTACCAACTTAGGGACAAAGAGTATACAATAATGGGATGTCCATATGATGATCTTATACACATATTTCATATCACAATATGAAAACCAATGTTACTTGTAATACATGGACTAAGAAAATAAGGGCATAGATTTCACAAAGATATATAACACAAATACACATGCTTCTTAGTAAAAAATCTAAACAATGAATCACATCATTATATAATGATATTCATTACAAATCCTACATTAAACTTCATGTTATATGGATCAGCAATTCAAAACAAAAGAACTTCACATGCCACAAAAGAAACTTATGATAATCATAATATTATTAATGAAAGGCTTGAAGGAAAATCCTCACCTTAGGATGGACTTAGAAGAAGAGGGTTGTAGAAGATCCTAGCCGCTGGAAAAATATGAGAAAGAACTCTCTTCTTCTTCTTCTTCTCTCTCTCTCTCTCTCTCTCTCTCTCTCTCTCTCTCTAGGGCATGGAGGCTAGGGTTAGGAGAAGGATTTGAAGTGCGTAGTAGAAATATGGAGAGGGATGTGCATGCGAGGTCTTGTGTAATAACTTCTTGAGGTGGGTTTCTCAAATCTCAATATTCGGATGATCTATGATCAATTCTAATCTGTTCATCTTATTAAGCTCAAAGAGTAGAGTCAGAATACGTAAATTTCTTGATGATCCACATTCTAGATTGGCCGATCCTTGAAAATGGCCTAACGGGTGCTAAAATGGGCTAGATCTCAATTAACGGTCTACGCTTGATGATCAGGGCCCAAATTTTGAAAAAATATGTAGTCATGATAGGCAAACGATTGTACAAAATTTAGTAGTTGATTGATGGTGAGAAATGCCTAGATTTGAAATTTCAATTTTTGGCGGAAAAGGAAGGTGCTGGCTTTGTGGTTCAACGGTATAGGATTATAGATCGGAGTCCAAATTTTGTGTAAACTCGTAGTCATATGATTATAATAAGTGGTCCAAATTTGAGAAGCGATTGATGGTGAGAAGTGGGTAAATTAAAAGGTTCAAATTTGAGAAGAGTTGGTAACTCGTTAATTTCTAGAACGGGATAACTTCACGCATAAGAAAGAGGCTTATCAAGGTGGGGCACTCAAATCACACTATTGGTCCATGATAAAGACGATCGAAGTCATTTATATGAAGAGAAATATTCGACTACGACTAATCATCTACTTTTCTCACTCGATGGACATGAAAATCAAGGGTTAAGGGGCTGATTTGACAATCGGACCACTTCTACTATGATTTAAGGGCTGAAATTTGATGTGTATGGTTAATATGTGCTCAAAAGCTTAAATTCAGGGTTTTGCGTGAAAGTGATCGTCAGAAACTATAATACTTAAAAATGGCATCTTAACTTAAGTTTAACTAATGGCATTTTCGTAATTATCTAAAAAGTGCATGATTTTTGAAATCTGATCTTTCTACGATGTTTATGGGATCATTCTAAGCAACTTTTGTAAAGGGTCCTCTATCGGATATCCTACGGATGTCCCGCTATTCACAAATCAACGGTAAATGTACGATAATTAATAAAAAATAAATTAAAAATGAATTTTCAAAAAGTTTCAAATAAATCTCGAAAATCTGGGGCGTTACATTATGCAACTAATAAATGTAACCAGGCTGAATTAGAAACTGCAACCAAGCTGAATTAGAAAAGCCTCTGTTTGTAGATATATAGTAGCAATAGCATATAGTACATTTATTGCATGCAGAGATTCTGAGAGAGTACAACAGTTGTAAATTTGTGGACTGACCTGATGGCATATCTCATAGGTTATATCTCATTTTTCATTGCACCATCGCTGCACGCATTTCCTGTGTGCAAACTAAATGCAGCAAGGTTTCCAAGTCAGTACTTGATATAAGCAATGGATTGAAAACAGAAGGCACTAAAACATAAGATCAGAAACAATCTCTCAATTGCAATGAATTGTCACCAAAAAAGCCTTCCCATACCATTTCTTACCAAAGAAGAAAAAAAGGAAACGTAACAAGTCCAAAAGAGATAATAGAAAACCTTTGACTACCATATCCTTACAAGCATATAAACTAACGGCAAAATCATTTCCTATGCAGACAAAGAAGTAAACATATACCATGAATCCATGATGAGGAATTTTTAAAATAAATTGCCACAACCACTTACAAAGTTGCAACTATTATGCAATATTGATTCATTAGTGTTACTCAATCAAGTCAGAAAACATTGCAATGCTATGATTGAATGGAAAACTACAACTCCTTCAAGATATTTAAGTCAGCTAAGCATCAACCATAAAATGATAATGCATCCTAGCCTCTGTCTCTGCTAAGGGAGTTCCTTAATCCATAGGGCTGCCAATAGAGGTGGACAACGATCCGATCCGAGTCGAACATGGACCAGATCAGATTGTTCGACTGCTTGAGTGGGTGTGTTCGAACAAACATTCGAACAGGATGGCTCTGTTCGAACTCAATTTGGTATAGCCCAATCATGTTCAAATATGTTCGAACATATGGATTTCGAACAATTTTTACAAGTTCGAACAATTTCGCTTTTTTCGCTTGAGAATATTTTTTCTACTACTAAATAGTAAATACCGATTTTTTCGTTCTATGTGTCCCACCATGATGTATTTGTTTTATCCACTCCATCCACCCACTTGTACAACTTATTTTAAGGCATTAAATAAGAAATGAGGCAGATACAAAACTCAAATGGACCACACCACAGGAAACAGTGAGGAGAATGATGCCCACCATTGAAACCTTCCTGGGCTCACAGTCACGTTTATTTGTCATCCACCCTTCTTCTCTCTCTCTCTCTCTCATATATATATATATATATATATATATATATATATATATATAATCGGGTCGAACGAACGAGTCTAGTCGAGTTGATCAATATTCGAGTCGAGTTCGAGTTCAAGTTGAGTCGAATAGGACTGTGTTTGAAATTGAATTGAATTTTTTTTCGAACACATCATGTGCGTTCGAACAAAGTTTGAACAATAAGACTTTTTGTTCGAACAGGGTTTTACCGAGTTGATCCGAGTCAATCCAAACGGTTAAACTCAGTTCGTGTCTAGCTCTAGCTGCCAATGGGCCAAGATCAGACCAAGTAAAATCAAAATTTTGAATGGCCTGGCCCATAAGCCCAACCTGAATAAATCAAAATACAGGCTGAAGCCAACCCCAGGCCAGACCCATTAACAGCCCTATTAATCCATATGCCATGAAAGAGCCCAAATTACACCATCCTGAGATAAACAAAACATCAAGCATGCATAACATTAAACAAGTCTTGCAACCCAGGTCTAAAACCAAATGTGTGAGCGCAAGTTTACAAGTTGCAGTGCCTAGAATACCAATCCATTGGACAACAGCAAGATCATTACAACAAAATGGACAGGCCAATAGGTTTCTAAATCATGTTGTGCATATGCATATAGTCATGTGTTTCTCAAAAGATCAATGAGTTGGGCTGGAAGCATAGTGAGAGATCGGCCCTGATCGTGAGACCAAAACGCTAGCCAATTCATTGAGGTGACTAACTATGCAAGATCAATGAGGTGACCTAACTATGCATGGTCTATGCACCTTACCCTTAGTTGCTGTTGTAGTAATATCACATTTTATAATATCACATCCTCATCTACAGACGGGTCTAGAGATGCTAGTGGTCTTAGAAGGCCCATCTTGTCACCTGGCAAAATTTCATAACAAACACTATAGTGAGAAAAGAGCACCACTATCACCACCATCATCAACATGCTTCACCTTGTGTGTCCCATTTTTATCACTATCTAGGCACACCAAAAGCTTTGTGACATTTTAACATAAGAAGAGTACAAAGGAGAGGGAAACTTGTAAAACCCAAGTTGATTTTGAGTCCAAAACAAGCAATTGATGGCGTTTGGAAATCAGAATGGGAAACTTATGTTTGTAAAGATGGAGAGAAAGTGGGAAGAATATCCAAAAGTAAAAATAAAAATAAAAACCTTACCTTTGTAACTTGTTTCTTTGTCAATCTTTCATCCTCTTGACACATTTTCTTTTTCTAAAAAAAGAAAACAATGAAATGTTATTAAAATAGCATTAAAATTAATATTCATAGCAAACTAGTTATCCAAATGGACAAACCGATCATTAAACACATTAATCTACAAAACCACATAGCTACATAACATTACCACATCCACATACAAGTCCATAAAAGTCATAAACTATATAGTTCATACAAAACATCATTGTTAAATATTAAAAATGATCAATTGGGTAATTTATGTCCACATCAAGTCCATCATCCATCATCCATCATCCAAATATGCTCCAAAAACAACCAAACCTACAACAAAATAAGCGTGAATTAATGTTGGAATATAAAATAGAGATCTTTTTAAAATAATAAAAATTTATGATTAAGAATTTAAAAATGTACAAATAAATTTTTTACCTCTTTTAAAGAGATGATAGCCCAACAACTTTAAATGGCCTCCTTTACATGTTCTTTTGACTTAGTACAAGTGGCCTCATTTGATTCTACAAGTCATACATCAAAGCATTGAATAAGATATAGATGCATTAATGAAAATGACAAATTCAATGAATTAAACTTAAATAAATTACTCACCTTTGTTTTTATGAAGTGGTAACCAATTTTGTGTGCATATGAAAGCTTCTACAATCTCTGGAAGCAAGGAATTACGGGTTTGATCAATTATCCTACCTCTTGTACTGAATACTGACTCGGATGCAACTGTAGATATTGGAATGGACAAAATATCACGGGCCATCTTTGAAATTGTCGGGAACTTGGGACTATTAATCCGCCACCATGATAATATATCAAATTCCATATCTTGAGGAAACAACATTTCTTTCGAATATAAATCTAACTCTGACTTTTCTGAAGATATAAAGCTTCCTCTTTCAGACATTCACTTGCCAAATGCTTTAATCTTTTTGTTTTTTTCTTTTTCTTAAACATCACTACAAGATAAGGCATTAGCACATTGAGAATCTCTAGCAACCAAGGAGGAAGAAGATTGGCCAGCATACTCTGAGTAGAGATCAATTAGAGCATAACGAACTCTACTAATATGGCCATCAGCATGAACACCATAAATTTCTTCATAACTGTAACGCACCAACTCCATCTTAAATCGTGGATCAAAGACTACTGCAATTGCCAATACCAAACTGCATTGATCCCAACACTACATAAACTTAGTTTTCATTTTATCCGCCATCAAATGAATATAATCATGCTCGCTTCGTTCCCATTCAAGTAAATTTGTATAAATTTCACAGATATCTGGAAAAAATATATTAGCAGTTGGGGACTTGGTTTTTGAGAATGTATTTGTGGTATCATAAATTTTTTTCAAATAATTACATATGACACGACCAGTTTTCCACTCATCATCAAATGAATTTGTCTTGTAGTCTCTATTAATTTGAACTAAACGATCAAATGCATCTTTCACCTCCAAAGCACTTTCAAGCATGAGATAAGTGGAGTTCCATCTTGTAGGAACATCCATGCTCACTCCTCTTTTACCTTGCAACTTCACTTGATTCAATGCATTCTGAAATCTTTGCTTTCTATTGGAAGTCGACTTCACATATTTCACACTATCCCTTATTTTGTGCAACAATATAGATACTTCACGCAAGCCATCTTGAACCATTAGATTAAGTATATGTGCACTACAACGTACATGAAATAGTTCCCCACCTAATGGAAGCAATGATCGATCACATAACCCACTCGCAAGTAGTCTTACCATTGCATCATTGGTAGATGCATTGTCTACAGTTATTGAAAATAACTTTTTATCAATGTTCCATGATAATAAAAGATCCATGACAACTCTATTTAGTGTTTCAGCATCATGAGGACATTCCACAGCTATGAAACCAATAATTTTCTTTTGCAACTCCCATTCTTCATTGATAAAATGAGATGTTAAACAACAATACCCAATGTTTTGATCAGATGTCCACATATCAGTAGTAAGACTAATCCGACTATCAAGTTTTTCAAAATACTGATAGAGCTTCTCCTTCTCATCATTGAAGATCTTGATAATGTCACTTTTTACTGTATTATGTGAAATAAGCTTGAACAAGGGCTGAAGATTATTTACAAATCTTTCAAAATATTCATGCTCAACAATGTTAAATGAATACTCATGCTTGATAATCATCTTAGCAAGATCCATTCGACTTCTTTCTTGATCAAACTTAAAATTCTTAAGTCTGACGGTTGACTCGTCTACTGATTTTGATAGCAGTTGTTGAGCAATATTGGGTTGTGACCTTCTTGGACATCTTTGAATACGGTTATGTAAATGACTTGTCCCCTTACTACTTGCCCCTACAAAATTTCTCTTGCAGTGCTTACAGATGGCTGTTACATCATGATTTGGTAACACCACTTTGTCAAAATCATTCCACACCTTAGAAGTTAATTTTCTTTGCCTTGTTTCAGAAGTTGATGAAATATTAATAGCATCCTCATGCCCATCAATAGAATCAGGATTAGAAGCAGATGTAGGAGTTGAGTAATGAGTGGATAGAGGTTCAGTCATTCTTCAAATAACAATACCTATAAATTACATATTCTAATTAAAAAATTATATTAATTCACATGACAAAAAAAAGGATTAACAAGCTAAGAATTGAATTTAAAATACCTACTTAATGCATGCAACCCTTTTCTAATTAAATTATAAAAGAACTAACCCTTTCTAATTGCTATATACATGTGTTATAGGCACACCTGACGGGTCTATTGAAAAACAAACCCAAGTTCATATCCATATATATGTGGGATATGAGCCATCCATCAGAATGGGTTTGGAGAAAAATTAGAGATGTAAACTACAATTTATGAAAAAAATAATTACATAAAAATTAGGCGAGCAATGTGGCCCATTGATGTGCAGAATGGCTTGATTTTTATGTTGATCATATGTTGGGGCCTACCAATTTCATTGTATGGATGTTATACATGAATGCCATGTTGTCAGGGAAGACAAGTTATTGTGCATGCGGCTGGAAGTGATCAATTCTCATACAATTAGGCTTTAAAATTAATAAAGGATTTTTCGGCCTAACCACATGCAGGTGTATGACTAATTTTGCCTTCCATTACCAAACGTGGGGATGAAGCACATCATCTGGACCATCCATCTGTTATACAGTTGCAATGGATATGCCACAAGTCAGGACACAATTATAATTAAAGCTTTGTGATCTCCACTATTGATCCAGATATTTCATTCTGCAATTAAGCCTAACAATTTGTATTAGAGCCTCTTATCATCCATCGTTTCAAGAGATCAATGTTTAACAAATTGATGAACCATTCATGGACCTTCTTGGGCTAGATTTGGACCATCCATTCATGGATTTTCGTGGTTAGATCACGACCCTCCATTCCTGGATATCAATGGTCAAACCTAGACCATCCATTCATGGGTTTTGGAAAATGGCAACGGCTCGCGACCGGCAACCGGCCATCCAAATTTCAGAGGAAGAGAGAGGCAACGGCCCGCGACCGCCGACCGGCCATCCAAATTTTAGAAGAGGAAGAGCTAGGCAACAACCCGCGACTGCCGACCGGCCATCCAAATTTCAGAGAAGGGAGAGAGAGAGAGAGAGAGAGAGAGAGAGAGAGAGAGAGAGAGAGAGCTCTGTTCACCTGGCAGATTAGGTGAGACGGCGAGACGGCGAGACGACCGGAGCAGACCGGAGTAGAGAGGTGCGGTGGTGGTGCGTAGAGAGCAGAGGCAGACCAAGGTGAGGAGGCGAGGAGAGGAGGTGAGGTCCGTGAGGAGGCGAGGAGAGGAGCAGTCGTCAGTCGAGCTTGAGCAAAGGTTCAGCCATTCAGGTTAGGGTTTTTTCTCCCTTTTATTTTTTCCCCCCTTTTGAAGTGCTAAGACTCGGCCCGAAATTTAGGGCTGTCAATGGTCCGGGCCTGGGTAGGTCTCGGCCAGGAATTTGAACTATTTTGGGCCAGTATATCGGGCTAGCCTTGTGTAAATTCTAATTTTCAGGCCCGCCCGGCCCATTGAAACCTACTTTTATTATTTTATACACTATCTCTAATCGGATCGGGTCCTTAACGGGCCGGATCACGGTCGATCCGAATTCGACCCAAATATTAAACGGATCATCTTTGGGTATCCGTATCCAACCCGATTATCCGATTATTGATCCGAATCCGATTAAATCGGATCGAATATGGATCGGATACGGATCAAGATCCGTGCCGTTGACAGCCCTACTCAGGATTGACTTGTGTGAGATCCCTTTGGTTCCCTAGAGGTGTAGGCAATGGAAACTGTTACTTCTTGAGAGCTTTGTTAGAGTTTGTAGAGTTCTTTGTCCTTGACTGAACTTCTTCTTGTTCTTGAATTGCAAGTACTTGAGCTGATCTGGACTGTTTGATTTCTTGGTACCTGCACTTTTTTTTTTCTATTCGAGCCATTTTTGCCTGCAGCGCTCTTTCGAGTTTTCACCACAGCCGCCCTTTTCTCGTCATTTTTGCCTATGACACCCTTTCAGATTTTCACCACGTCCTGGGTATTTAATCATGCCTGCCCCTTGGTAGCTATGCTGTTTTTACCCTTGGCGCCTTTTCGGATTTTCACCAAGTCCGCAATATGTCCACTATTTTTACTCGGAGCACCCTTTCTGGTTTTCACTCTGCCCTTTTTGTTTAGGCACACATTTTCTTTTTCTCTCTTTTTTTTTCTTTTTTCTGGATTTTTGGATAACTGTGGCGACCAGAGGTCGGGAATCCGTCATTGTCGGCCGATGACGGCCTTCCAGCCCTTATCCTGAGTTACGATGATAGAGCTGTCGGTCTTAGCTATTGAACCTTTTGAGATGGATGGATGGGTGACTGTGTTTCTTCTCGGGTGCCTTGTTTTAGCTTCCCATTTTCTTTTCTTTGTATTCTTTTTTTTGTGTCTTTTTCTTCTCTCTTTTTTCCTTTGAATCCCTTTATTTGAAACACTTATTGGTGGACGGTGTTAACGTCAGTTTTTGTAACGAGATCCTCCGGCTTTTCTCCTTCGCTCCAGGAGGGATTTTCACCACCAGACCTGAAACAAGACAGCGAAAAAGGGTGGCTGGGGACCAGCCGTTAGCCCTCCGACGCTTAAGTTAGGCCACAGAAGAGAAGCCAAGCCAAACGGGACCAAGATTGAATGATGAGTACGTACCTTCCCTTCAATGGAGCCGTCCCCTTATATAGATAACAAACAATCCAGTCTGTTACGTAAGATGTTGAAATCCCGTTGATGTCGCGTACGATACTGAGAATCCTCTGATTTCGTGGGATAAGATCCTATCTTTTTAGTCAGATCCAACCCAATGATTTATTCCAACAATCACGCCCCTAGATGGCAATCCCTTGAAGTCCGGCTGGATCCGGACGGAAGCCGTAGCTAGGAGTCATGACCTCCGAAAAGGAAGGAGACGCCCGTAGCTGGGAGTCAGGACCTCCGAAAAGGAAGGAGACGCCCGTAGCTGGGAGTCAGGACCTCCGAAAAGGAAGGAGACGCCCGTAGCTGGGAGTCAGGACCTCCGAAAAGGAAGGAGACGCCCGTAGCTGGGAGTCAGGACCTCCGAAAAGGAAGGAGACGCCCGTAGCTGGGAGTCAGGACCTCCGAAAAGGAAGGAGACGCCCGTAGCTGGGAGTCAGGACCTCCGAAAAGGAAGGAGACGCCCGTAGTAAAGCTGCTCGCAGATTAAAATGTGGTCGCGAGTCCAAGTACATATTTTGGGTGTAATATCTTTCAACGACTTGCGAGAAGGTCTGCTCGCGAATCTAGTTTTCCGTATTTGACCATCCATGACTCCCGACCAGATGATCTCGAGAGTCGAATGGGCGTCCTGCAATTGTCCAATATTCGACTCTCGATCAGATGATCTCGAGAGTCGAATGGGCGTCCTGCACTTGTCCAATATTCGACTCTTGATCAGATGATCTCGAGAGTCGAATGGGCGTCCTGCACTTGTCCAATATTCGACTCTCGATCAGATGATCTCGAGAGTCGAATGGTCATTTCCACGTGAAATCTTATCTCCACCATTTTGCCTATAACAGATGCCCCCGAAGTCCTTGCTGCCAAGAATCCTTAAGGGAAGGACTTACTTGCTGTCATGCGCAGCTGCCTCTTGCTTTCACCGAGACACCGTACATGATTAGGCTGGAATTAATGAGCGCCAGCCTTTCCGCAGTCAGGAAATGAAGAGGCGCTTGCCACGTGTCCGAGTATTTAATGGGCGTGCCTGCTTGAGTGCTGTGCCGAACGAAAGATCGCCACGTGCTACCATATACGGCGGAATGGTTGCCTATAAATATACGGAGTCCACCATATCTTCTGATTTTCACAGAAATTTCAGAATCCTCTTTTGCTTTTCCCATCATCTTCCTCCGGAGCTCCTTGGTGTCTTCCTCGATCCCCTTTGGTGCTCTTTCTTTCCTTTTCCAATATTCTATTTCTTCTTTCCTCTCTTTTTTTTTTTTGAATATCCCATGGCTTCTGAGGAGAGTACCGTTCCTTTAGGAGATGCTACCCCGGAATCCTCCGCTTCTAGTAGCGCAAGGGTTCCGGCAGGTCAGTATACAGCGGCCGGATATCCCTCCATTCTGTCGGAGAACCGGCTGCTGGAGTTACGGGAGAGATTTTCGATCCCTGACTCAGTCGATCTCCGGTTACCCAGAGACGGAGAGACGCCAAACTCCCCTCCCCCAGGATGTGTGGCCTTCTATGAGTATCAACTCATTCTGGGGGTTCGCCTTCCCCTCCATCCTTTCATCCGGGATGTGCTTCGGTGGTATAAAATTGCCCCCGGGCAACTTATTGTGAATGGATGGAGGGTGGTCCTAAGCTCATTCGTCCTTTGGGCTCAGGCCGGGAACGGGGAGCTTACAGCTGATGAGTTCCTCCGCATGTTCCGCTTGAAGAAGGCACCCTCCAGCGAAGGCTGGTACTATCTATGTTATTGGCACCGGGATAACTTTGTGCTGGGGAAGCCCACATCGAATTATCCCGGCTGGAGGAAGCGTTGGTTTTACGCATCGGGAAATTGGGAATTTGCTTCTTCCAGGGGCCCAAGAGTAAATCGTTTTTTCTGTGAAGGTAGGCGGTCCCGCATTGTGATCCGTTTCTCCAATAAAAGGTTTTTAGGTTTTCTCCATCTGACCCATGTTTGTGCTCGCAGGTATCCCAGCCTCGAGAAAACCGAGCTTGAAAGGGGGGATCAACCAAAAAATCGTAAAGGTGTACAAGGTGCCTATTGGTGATAGGCACGTCGAGACTTGCTTGTCTCCATCTCGCCTTGCAGCAGCGGGCTTAATACCTGTAAGAGAAGTCGAGATGACGCAAGTTGGAGAAAAAAGAGGTTTGCTGCCCCGGCTGAAGGGCACGAGCTCTCAGAGGCAGAAGAAGACATCTGCTGGTCCATCTCACCCATCCACCGAGAAGGGTAGCGATCAGCCTGCTCCTCTCGCGAGCAGAGTGGGGGAGGCTCCAGCTGGACCCACTAATCCTTCACTGGCTGTCGTGCCCGGGCCGCCAGTAATCAATATCGCTGACAACTCCCCGGATGGGGTAGGGTCCAGCTGTCCCCCAGCTGAGGAGGCTCATGAGCGCATGGAGCCTCGAGAGATGGCTCCTGCCCGAGAGCTGGTTCCTGCTACCGAGCAGGGACCTGCTCGCGAGGCGACGGCTCCTCCTCGCGAGTCGTCTGGGCTGATCGTCGCCCAACCTTCCGGTGGTGGAACGTATTCCGTTCCTCGCCATCTCCACCCCATCTGTAAATTTTTATTCGAGAATGTCCCACCTCAATCCTTCGGCTCTCTTCCCGAGCCAGGCCCCGAGAGCCTCTTCCTTGAGGCAGGGATGAGGATGGCTCAGGTAGAACCTCCTAACCCAAAAACTTTATTATTTTGGGGTCTTTAAGTATTTCTTCTCATCCATCTTCTTGTTTGCAGGGACTAGACCTCATATTGCGGACGAAGCGAGACATCGTCGCCGCTCGCCGCGTAATAGACGAGGCCGATGAAAAAAGGATTGCTTTGGAGAAGGCGGTCCTGGGGCGAGATCAACTCCTCAAATCCCGTGAGGCTGTGATTTCCAAGAAAGATGAGGAGATAAAAATCCTCATAGAGAAAGTCCAGGTGTTGACCGAAAGGTACCAAACTCTGGATAATAAGTTCGCGAAACTCGCCGACTTGAAGGAGAAGGCGGAGAGAGAGAAGGAGATCTTTCGCCAAGACAAGATTTCCCTGGAGGAGCGACTTGCGGAGGCTAGGTCGCAGCTCAAGGAGGCCTACGACAACCTAACCAAGGAGCGCAACGCTCTCGCGCAGCTTAAGGACGACTCGATCCACTGGGACGAGGAGAGAGTCGCCCTTGCGAAAATGCTCTCGGAAGAAGGGCCTCGGGCAATTTCCGAGTTCCGTTCTTCGCAGCAATATGACGACGAAAGGTACGAGTCGTATGATGCTGGTCGCGACTTTGCACTAAGAGTAGTGCAACGAATGATCCCATCCTTTGATATGGGGGAGTTCGGTCGAGTCGCGACCACCATTGCTGCCGAAGAGCAGGCTGCTGCTGAGAACGAGGTGACTGAAGCCACTCAGGTTGACGGAGCTCCAGAAATGGGCCCTGAAATCGAGAGCGCAGCTCCTCCAAGGGATTGATTTTCTTTGTTTTCTTCTCTTGTATTCGTGAATGGACATTGTAAACATTTATCATTAATGAAAGAAAAGATATTTTTGGAAGTATTGTCCTCGTTGCCTTTTCCTTTTCACGCAATGAATGCCTTCTCGTTTTTGCTTACTTTCTTTTCCTTGTACTGAATGCCTTGTTGCAACGAGAATGTGCCCAATCTGGGGGCAAGTTGGCTTCATATTGAGTCATCAGTTAATGCGACCCCTTAATCCGAGCACGAGTTGCACTGCTAGCATTTTAAGGTGTATGACGAATTGTGGTGCTCGCGATTAAGGTGTATGGCGAATTGTGGTGCTCGCGATTAAGGTGTATGGCTAATTCGGGCTCGAGCTACGGTGCTCGCATTCCGGAGTGTGATCCTTCCTTGCACCAGTCGTGAGCAACTAACTCATGAAAATGAATTAGACTCAATCCGGGGGTCGTACGACCATGTCCGCGTTGAGATAGACTGATCTATCGATTGAGATTTTAGTTCTACCAAGGGCAAAAGGTTGGTCAAGAGATGGTATTCATTCTCTTCAAGGCTGTTCAGGTCCATGCAAATGGAAAAGCAACCAACCAGTAATGATTTCAGTCCTACCAAAGGTAGGTAATTGGCCAAGATGTGTAAACACTCTTCAGGGCTATTCAGGTCCATATAAATGGAGTAGCGGCCAAAAGATATCTTTCACTTTATTCATAAAATGCTATAATGAACTACATCGAATCTAAGGGTAGTATCGTAGCAAATGCTCCACGTGCCAAGGGCGACGTACAGGCTTCCCTTGCATGTCTTCTAGATAATAAGTACCGGGTCGCACAACCCTAATAACCCGATATGGGCCTTCCCAATTCGGATCCAACGAACGAACAGGAACTCCCAAATTTCGCCTTAGAACCAAATCTCCGAACTGGAAGGATCTATGTCGAACCTTTGCATTCCGATAACGAGCAATACGTTGTTGATATGCTGCCACTCGTACTTGGGAAGCATTTCTTCGCTCTTCCAAGAGATCGAGGTGAAGTCGGATATTTTCCTGATTGCTTGCGGGATCATACTGTTCGATCCGATATGAGGGCACTTGGATTTCCACTGGCACCACTGCGTCAACACCAAATGATAAGGAGAAAGGAGTTTCACCTGTCGATGTACAAGCTGTGGTTCTATAGGCCCATAGCACTTCTGGCAGAAGTTCTGGCCACACCCCTTTACATTCACTTAGCTTGGTCTTTAAATGATGCTTTATAATTTTATTCACTGCCTCGACCTGCCCATTCGCCTGTGGATGATATGGAGAAGTGCGGAGATTACGTATTTTCCATTTGTCGCAAAATTCATCAAAGGCTGCGTTGTCGAACTGCGTTCCGTTATCGGTAATTATGGTATGAGGAAGTCCGAAGCGACATATAATATTTCTCCACATAAACTTAGGAGTTTGTTTTTCAGTAATTTTGGCTAATGGTTCTGCCTCGGCCCATTTGGTGAAATAATCAACCGCCACGATCGCGAACCTATTCTGTCCCTTTCCCATAGGTAAGGGACCGATGATATCGATCCCCCACTGAGCAAAAGGCCAAGGGCTGTCGACTGGGGTCATCCGTTCAGACGGTACGCGAGGTATAGGTTGATATCGTTGACACTTGTCGCATTTTTTAGAAAATTCTATGGCGTCTGCTTTCATAGTAGGCCAATAATATCCTTGCCTCATCGCTTTATATGCTAGAGATCGCCCCCGGGGATGATTACCACATGCCCCCTGGTGTACTTCATCTAGAACACGATGTGCTTCTTCTGGATGAAGACACCTCAAATAAGGCAAGGAGAAGCTTTTCCGCAACAAGATTCCTTCTTGTATGGTGTATCTGGCAGCTCGAAGCTGAATTTGTCTTGCAGCTTTCTTGTCTTCTGGTAGGTATCCATCTCTAAGATAAAGGATGATAGGATCCATCCAGCATGGAGACGATTGTAACGATATAACTTGCTCGGGAGTCACTTGGTCGATACTCGAGTGTTGACGGTGCTCGATGGGGATCGAATGTGATAGTTCTGATTCTGGTGCAGAAGCGAGTTTTGCCAAGGAATCGGCCAGTTGATTCTGCTCGCGAGGGATATGGAATATTTTGTAAGTCTTCAGTTTGGCGAGCAGGATGAGAACACGAGACTTGTATAAGGCCATTCTTTCTTCTTTGGTTTCGAATTCGCCAAGAACTTGGTTGACAATGAGCTGGGAATCGCTATGAATTATCAAATTCTGGACTGCGAGGACAACGGCTAGCTCGAGGCCGACAATAAGGGCCTCATATTCTGCTTCATTATTGGAGACGCGTGATTCAAAACGCAGAGCGTATTGAAAATGCGACCCGTCTGGAGCCACTAAAATCAGGCCCGCTCCACTGCCGCTGGCCCGTGACGACCCGTCTACAAAGAGTGACCAAGAAGGTTGTTCGCTGGTCATACCACTGTCTTCAGAATATGTAAATTCGGCGATGAAGTCAGCCACGGCCTGGCCTTTGACTGCGGTCCTAGGACAGAATGAAATATCATGCTCGCTGATCTCGACCGCCCATTTAGTTAAACGCCCGGAAGCCTCAGGCTTTTGAAGGACTTGACGTAGTGGATGATTTGTTGGTACTAAAATGGCATGGGCTTGAAAGTATGGTCGCAATTTTCGAACTGCCGTGATTAAGGCTAGGGCCAATTTCTCCAAATCAGAATACCTAGTTTCTGCAACTACCATTGCTCGACTGATATAATAAACGGGCCTTTGTACCCCGGAATCTTCTCTTATTAAAGCGGCACTAACGGCCGTAGAAGACACAGATAAATAAAGAATGAGTTGCTCATGCGCCATAGGCTTAGATAAAATGGGGGGAGCACTCATATATTGCTTCAGTTGTTGAAAAGCTTCTTCACATTGAGGTGTCCACCTCCAATCAGACTTGGCCGTTGCACGGAGGAGTTTGAAAAAGGGCAGGCACTTGTCGGATGCTCGCGAGATGAACCTGTTCAATGATGCGATGCGACCAGCTAGACGCTGAACGTCCTTCAGAGTCACTGGGGATTTCATCTCTATCAATGCTTTAATCTTTTCTGGATTTGCCTCAATTCCGCGTTGGCCAACCATGAATCCAAGAAATTTTCCTGCAGATACTCCAAACGCACATTTTTCTGGATTTAATTTCATCTGATACTTCCTCATCAGATCAAAGGCTTCTCGAAGATCTGGAATGTGGTCATCTTCATTGATGCTTTTCACGAGCATATCGTCGACATATACTTCCATGTTCCTACCGATTTGAGCAGCAAATATTTTGTTGACAAGACGCTGATAAGTGGCCCCTGCATTTTTGAGACCAAATGGCATTACCTGGTAGCAATATAGCCCTCGATCTGTGATGAAGGCAGTGTGTTGGCCATCAGGTGGATGCATCATAATCTGGTTGTAACCAGAGTAAGCATCCATAAAACTGAGGAGGGCGTGTCCAGCTGTTGAGTCGACCAGCTGGTCGATTCGTGGTGTCGGGAAGCTATCTTTGGGACATGCTTTGTTTAAGTCTGAATAATCGACGCACATCCTCCATTTGCCATTAGCTTTCCGGACGAGAACTACGTTGGCGACCCACTGTGGGTAGTCAACTTCTTTTATGAAATTTGCCGCGAGCAGCTTCTCAACTTCAGTTTTGATCGCCATCTGTCTTTCTGCAGTGAAGGCGCGTCGACGCTGATGTACTGGTTTGTGCTTTGGATCAATGTTGAGACGATGTACGACAACATTAGGATCGATGCCCGGCATGTCTTTATGAGACCAAGCAAACACGTCCTGATATTCAGTGAGGAAACGAATCAAATCCTCGCGGTAGATACTATTTAAAGAGGAACCGATGTACACGATCTTAGACTGGTCGTCTTTGGTCAAGCGGATCGCCACTGTTTCCTCCCCTGGAATCCCTGATTTTAGAGCACTTTCCCTTGGATCCAACGCGGAGGTGAGAACGTTGGATGAACCTTGAACTATTGCCATGACCGGTGTCGCTTGAGCTTTCTTTCGATCTTGGAGGGCTATCTGGTAACAGGACCGTGCCTCCTGCTGACTTCCTCGCACGACCCCTATGCCATTTGGGGTCGAAAATTTAACGCATAAATATGAAGGGTGCAAGGCCGCTCCAACCTTAGTTAGTGACGGTCTCCCCAAGATGGCGTTATACGCTGATTTTCGATCCACGACGAGGAAGTTTACGAAGACGGTGGTCTTCGCTGGATTCTCCCCAAAGGTGACTGGGAGATCGATGCTTCCTTCTGGTGTCACCACTTCTCCTCCAAAGCCGACAAGAGGGGTCGATACTGGCTTGAGGAGGTTTCTGGCTAGTGCCATCTTGTCGAAAGCCTCCAAATACAGAATATCGGCCAAGCTACCTGTATCCACCATAATTCGATGAGTCAGATAATTTGATACCTTCAGTGTGACTACGATGGAATCTTCATGAGGGAAATGAATTCCCACTGCATCTTCGAGGGTGAAAGAAATTGGGGGGTGGTTAGCTTTCGAAGAATTGGAAGTTTGTTCCAGCCAATAGATCTGCTGGGGTTCTTTGGACGCCTTCCGGGCGTATGCCTTTCTTGAAGCTTGAGAATCACCCCCGCAAGCTGGACCCCCGACGATAGTACGAATTTCTCCTGTGGGCTCAGCATCTTCTTGGTCGGTTTGAGACGGTTCCTTTTGGCGAGATGAGGTCTTTGCCCTTTCTGGTGATCGATTTTTACGAGCAACATAATCCTGGAGATGGCCTTTTCGAATAAGTGCCTCGATATGGTCTCGTAGAGAGATACAGTCCTGGGTCCTATGCCCGTGATCTTTGTGGAAGTAGCAGAACTTACTCTTATCTCTCTTCTCGGGATCGGATTTAATCTTTGCAGGCCACTTCACATATGGCTTGTGTTTTATCTCCATTAGAACCTTTTCAGGAGACCGATTAAGAGGAGTGTAATTATGATATTTACCAGAGTAAGGCTTCCTGGGAGAACGATCGCGCTGATCGCGATGGTATTTTTTATCTGTAGAAGTTCCTTCTGGCTTGCGTTTCTTACTTTGTACTCCATGGCGTGTCAATGCGACTTCTTCTGCATTGATATATTTCTGAGCTTTGGCTTGGAATTCCGCCATAGTTTTCGGCGGACTCTTATCTAAGGCAAACCTAAACTTCTCACTTGTTATTCCAGCAATGAGGGCTGTAAGACCCTTTTCTTCAGTGTAACCCTCAGTTTGAACGGCCTCGGCAGTGAACCGTACTGTGAACTCTTTTATTGTCTCTCCATGTTGCTGTTTTAGATTCATCAGATGGGAGGCTGGCTTTTTAATGCGAATACTTCCCATGAATTGAGAAAGGAATATCTCCGATAATTGGGAAAAGGAACTGATGGAAAGAGGCTTTAACCCCCGAAACCACGTACGAGCCGCTTCCTTCAACGTAAGGGGAAAAGCCCTACACATGATTTCTGAACCATGTCCCTCCAACTCCATGAGGGACCTATATGTTTCCAGATGTTCCAAAGGATCGCCAATGCCTGTATACGGAGCGATAACAGGCGTTCTATATTTTCTGGGCAACGGGGCTTCCATGACCTCGCTTGTGAAGGGAGATTCAGATTGATGTATTGCCGCCATGACAGCAGACGGCCGATTTGCCTGGTATCTCTGCTCCATGATATCAAAACGGTCTTGAATTCTTTTGAGATCTCCTTCCCATGGCAAGGTATAGCTAGACGTTTCGGCGGTGGAGCCTTGCGGTAGAGGTTGTCGAGACGAACTGGAATGTATAGAATGTGGAGACGGCACAGGGGGATGACCGCCGAGTGGTGGGACCTATGGTTCATCCACAGAATGTCTGGAGGCAATTGGTATGGGCGGCGGTGGTAACCCTTCGGAGGGTTGTCTTTGCGGTTCAGGGAAGTGCTGATCAAGCCGATTTGACAGTGCCTGAACTCCAGCGTTTAAAGTTAGGAGAGTGTTCCCGAGGAATCGTAGGACATCATCCTGATTTCCAGAGGCCTCCAATAATGGATTTGTCGATGGCATATTTGGGGCTCCTTGAGGGATATCCGTCGGAACAGGTGGGAGGGCAGGTGCGGATTCCGTCTCACCGGGCGGAGGTGGTGCCTGCCTCGAAGTTGAAGGATGAACTGTCTTTTTAGGAGGCATCACCGAAGGATTTTGATTGGTGGTTAACACGATTGTTTTTGATAATCAAATCGCTTCCCACAGACGGCGCCAAACTGTTAACGTCAGTTTTTGTAACGAGATCCTCCGGCTTTTCTCCTTCGCTCCAGGAGGGATTTTCACCACCAGACCTGAAACAAGACAGCGAAAAAGGGTGGCTGGGGACCAGCCGTTAGCCCTCCGACGCTTAAGTTAGGCCACAGAAGAGAAGCCAAGCCAAACGGGACCAAGATTGAATGATGAGTACGTACCTTCCCTTCAATGGAGCCGTCCCCTTATATAGATAACAAACAATCCAGTCTGTTACGTAAGATGTTGAAATCCCGTTGATGTCGCGTACGATACTGAGAATCCTCTGATTTCGTGGGATAAGATCCTATCTTTTTAGTCAGATCCAACCCAATGATTTATTCCAACAATCACGCCCCTAGATGGCAATCCCTTGAAGTCCGGCTGGATCCGGACGGAAGCCGTAGCTAGGAGTCATGACCTCCGAAAAGGAAGGAGACGCCCGTAGCTGGGAGTCAGGACCTCCGAAAAGGAAGGAGACGCCCGTAGCTGGGAGTCAGGACCTCCGAAAAGGAAGGAGACGCCCGTAGCTGGGAGTCAGGACCTCCGAAAAGGAAGGAGACGCCCGTAGCTGGGAGTCAGGACCTCCGAAAAGGAAGGAGACGCCCGTAGTAAATCTGCTCGCAGATTAAAATGTGGTCGCGAGTCCAAGTACATATTTTGGGTGTAATATCTTTCAACGACTTGCGAGAAGGTCTGCTCGCGAATCTAGTTTTCCGTATTTGACCATCCATGACTCCCGACCAGATGATCTCGAGAGTCGAATGGGCGTCCTGCAATTGTCCAATATTCGACTCTCGATCAGATGATCTCGAGAGTCGAATGGGCGTCCTGCACTTGTCCAATATTCGACTCTTGATCAGATGATCTCGAGAGTCGAATGGGCGTCCTGCACTTGTCCAATATTCGACTCTCGATCAGATGATCTCGAGAGTCGAATGGTCATTTCCACGTGAAATCTTATCTCCACCATTTTGCCTATAACAGACGGAAATGGTTTCTCAGCAGTTTTTGCTTCGACCCTTTCACTTCAGCTCTACTAATGTAACTATTGATAAGGTCATAATGATTTACCCGTGAAAGATCTTCACTTTGTCGGCGTTGATTGGCTCAGGAAGATCCACCCCTCTCATGCTGGTGAGTCTGAGAGCGCCTTTGGGAAGTACTTCTCTGATGATCAACGACCCGTCCCATAAGGGTTTGAACTTTCCTCTGGGATCCGGAAGGTGCGATTGTAGGATCTTCTTCATGACCATGCGCCCACCTTAAAACTTCTTTTTCGGACTTTCTTGTTGTAAGCCCGAGCGATCCTTTTCTGATAGCACTGGGAATGACGCTCGCCTCTCCGCCCTCCCGAATTCTCCATTTCGAAAAAAGGGGTGGTGCGTGAGAATCGCCGGTTGTGCCACTGGCTCGCCTCGTTCTCGAGGGCTTTTTCGCGATTGTCGTGTTAAGTTGGGTACGTTTGAATGAGTTTGTATAAGACTAGAGTAGCCACTAGCCAGTTACTTTGAATCTACAGTCAGCTAGATCTCGTAGAAACGTTAGAGAAGGGAATCCAAAGATTTCTTCCTCTAAAATGACTCCTTTTGATCTGCGGCCAGAGATTCGAGGTAAGGGATCACGGTTACAGGGTGGGAAGATGTTAAGCACCCCCCTCTGCCCCACCGAAGTACGGTCTCTACTTCACATAATCGAATTAATACTTGAAAGTCTGAATTAATCTTCGTACACTCTCATGAATGATATGATGCATGGATGTAGGTCTGAACAGTAAGAGTTTCTGATGGGCAGGTTTCCAGTAACAGGCAAGCCCAGAGCATATGCTAGAATTGATAGGTGCTTTATGCGAGATGCATGCTGTGTATTTGAATAATCAAAGTGTTTGCAGTAATATGATAAGCAGGGGGGTTGGAAGAATAGTAAATGTTACACTTATGCTAGATGCGAATGAGGTGATGCTAATAAAAGAGTAGCTGGATGGACAGAGGTGTCGCAAGGGTTTGCTTAGAGTGGCTAGATCAGGACTTGGGTAGCTTGGGAGACTTGGACCAGGGTCAGGCTGGGCTGGACCAGGGCTAGACTCTTCTCACTCGGGCTCTCCTTAGTGAAGGAATGGGCTAAAGGGATGGATATGGACTCGGAACTCTTGGGCTGAAGAGAGGGGAAGTGGATGTTGTGAATGAGAAGGGGCAAGGGTATTTATAGCTGCGAAGGATGACAGCTTCGGTAATTATGCTTGGCGGCCCTCAGGGTGCCGCCCATATGACCTTCTTGCTCCAGTTTCGGAGCGTACGACCCCCGAACCTGAAGTAGCAAAGCCTGAGGTTAAAGGTTCGGACCTACTCCGAAGTTGTGGCTCGGAACCAGGTGAGTTGACTGGGTTTATAAGATGGGTTGACATGGTGAGTTGACTCGATGCAAGGGCTGGACTGACCTGGTGAGTCGACTCGGTGATTTGACTTAGCGAGTTGACCCACAAGTTTGACTTTTTGGGAATTTTCTGACTGGTTTTTCTTATCGGGGGTTTTTTCAGGTTGATGTTTAGGGGTGAGTTGACTAGGTTCAGACTTGAGCTGAGTTATGAATTGGGGCTTACAAGGGTGAGTTCCGCTGGGTTTGGACATGGGATTTAGGGGTATGGTCCTCCATTCATTCAGCTATCTCTGCCAACATTGTAGCCGAAGGTGGGGTGTCTACATAGTCACTAGGGAGGAATCGAGCCCTAAGAAGCTGTCTCATCCGAGGCCATTTTCAGATGGGTGCCTTATTCTGATGGGTGCGGAAAACCTGTAGGTTTTCCTACCATGCTGAAGCACTAGATTTTAATTTATATGCAATTAGTTTTACCTTCTTGTCGTCCGACACTTCCATATAGTCGAAGTATCGTTCGACTTCTACCAACCAGTAGAGGAACTCCTCTATTCGAAGTAATCCATTAAAGTAATCTCGTTCTACTCGTTCCACATGCTCATTCCCTAATGCAAGTTGTAGTACCAAAATATCTTCGACCTCGTCATTGCTTGGTTCCGATTCGTCTAGTGTAGCTCTACGATTATCTACCTGGGGTGTTCTACGAAATACAGAATTGTCCCGTATAGCAAGCGTTGGTGGTTGTTGGTCATGCAATCTGATCGAGGGTTGCCTATATACCTTGCAGGAGCAACCGATTCTCACGTTATGCTGCTTCGAAAGCTGTCGCCATTACATAGTCCCTTGGAACATCGTCCTTAGGATGAGGATCCAACCCTTCATTAGAGATCATCGTCCCGAGAAAGAAACCTCTATCTGATACCAATGATGCAGGGAGGACGTGGTAGGTCGATCATCGTCTCCCTAACCGATTGTTTCTTGAATCCACGAGAAGAAATAAAAGAATAGAAGAGGAAATTAATTTTGAATAATTGTTTTTTGATAGAATGAATAATCAGAAAAAGAATTACAATGCATATAAATAGGAAACTAAACCCTAGGCAAAGTACTAAAATCCAACTCAAACTCAAACTCCTAGAAAACGCAACTTACTATATATAGTAAACTTACTATTTATAGAAGTCGCTCAATCCTACTAGAACTCTTGGTTTTCGGCCAAAAATAGGAAGTTATCAAATGGGCCCAACCATGTTGTTCTACTAATATTGTAAGCCCTTTTCATGTGGGGCACTAACTCTAAAACCCTACGGATCAAAAGTTATGATCGAATTAAAACTTACTATAAATAGTAAAATTGAAAATAAATTAGCCTAATGACCGTTGATATGGTCAAATCTCGCGATTTCAGCATAGGCAACATGACATAGTCAGGTTGGTGACTAAAGTAGCTCGAGCTACCCCAAAATCATATATTATATGTCTAGAAACTCATTCTGGATTGTGAGATATGACCGGTTTATAATCCTGACGGTCCGGATCACTTTCGACCCCGACCGGTCTTCTTTTGGTCCATCTGGGCCATGAAATAATCAGCGACCCGATCTACATTAGTTACTCAATGAATAAGGGGAAGACAATGACTAATGCTAGTGCCGGGGTAATTTTTTACACCAATTGAATAGTTCTTTTATTATGTTTTGAGATTATTATGTTCTTAATTAGATGCGGTATTTGATACAATGCATTTTGTCCAATAGTGAATTTTATTTGTAGGATGTGACTGAAGTTCTTCTTACGAGTATTGTGAAACTTGGGGTTACTGTGGCGAAATGAGTTGTTTTGAGCAAGGATTCACTCACAAAAGTATGGGGGCTCGAACTTAAAATTAGTTATTAGGAAGTATCTGTTCAGGTGGCAATAGTACGGGAGGAGGCTTTGATAAGATGCCATGGACAATATAAAACAATCGGGGATGCAATTGGAACAAGTATTGCTTGGCCCGCTGATTTGTGTATGGTAAGAATTTTTTTTTTTTTTTTTTTTTTCCATTTAGAATAGAACTTCTTGTACAAGATAGTGAGTACTAACTAATTTCTTTTTATTATTTTATTTTGCAGGTTGTAAGGAGAGATGAATCGAGCTAAATTGAGGGATCTCTCTCTCTTTTTTAGTAGTATTTGATTGATTTTGCAATTCATTGATGGAACTTTTTTCTTTTTTGTGTTTTTTGTGCTGTGGTTGTTGAAAACTCAAGGAGAAGTGATTAGAGATCGAGTTTGTTTCACAAATTGTATCTTAAAGTGTGTGGCCTATGGAATAATTTACAATAGTCTGTTATTTGGGGGGCAATGATGATATTTCTTTTTTTTTCTTTTGATGGTTAGGTATTTGGGTAAATGCATTTTCTCTGCATTTTATGGCTGAGCATGTTTGGAGGGTATGTTTCTTTGTGGTTTCAGGCAACCAATATATGCAGCCATGGCAGACGGTGCACCCAAACACATGTCTAAAACAAGCTGAATCTGATCCTCATTTTTTTTATCCACTTCTTGTAGTATTTTAGAAGTTAGAAGTTAGGAGTTAGGATGGATCATCTTATGGATGACTTGTTACACATGGTATGTTCAAGCTTATCTCATTCAGGGATTACTGCTATTAATTGCTTTAAATTGTAATTTCTTATGTGTTTATTTACTTTTGTGATTGCAGGTTTGGTTTAGCATGTAGATTGCCAAAGTCCACATGCACCTCTTTATGTGCACATCTATCTGTGGTCAGATGTGCATGTGCATGACATCTGACCTATGCATCAGGAGTGCCCCGCCATGTATATGACATGGCTTAAAATAAGGCAGCTCTCTTATCAGGCAGGCTACATGTTGTATAGAGTTGCAATGAGTATGGACCGTTGTCATTCTTCTAAATCCATCAACAACTTTCTGACAGCCTACCTGCTGAGCTGACTGTCATTTCTAATCCTCAACAACAACAACGGCCATTTGTAAATTATTCATTTAGCCTGGCGGTTGTGTGGATTTTTCAGGGGAAAGATTCTCGAGGTATTAAAGAACTGGACTGATCGAAAAGAGCATTCAATTTATTGTTGTCACTGATGGTGAGTGTATTTTGGGGCTTGGAGATCTTAGCTGCTAGGTAATATCTTCAGTTTCGAATTAACAGATTCATCTTTGAGTGTCATGGGATCATTCAAATGGTTTGTCTTGTTGAAATTTTGGTAATTCTTAGATGACTTAATTGATGACATTTTAATTACTCCTGTAAAGCTCAGACTTGCAGCATGCATACAACTTGCAAATTCATTTCCAAAGTAATGTTCACATCTGTTCCTGCAACAGAGGAGCTTCACTGTCATTCATATGATTACTTCACTTCTACCAGGAAAATATCCTCTGCTGGTGCTACTATCTCAGTCAGTTATCAAGCCTCAAGTCATCTGTTCGGCCCTATTATGGGTGGTTCATATGCCAAAGACCACACTGGGGCAGATGATCGAGCCTTTGACGATTGGGCCCAAATATTAGTGTCTGGATTGGGCCTAAATATTAGTGTCTAGATCATTGAACCATCTTCTGGGCCTTTCCTGGATAGGGCTTAGTTTAATTCATCATAACAAACCTCTACGCATGAGAGGAATTTGGGCAATGTACGACTGCCCTCATGCAGTAGTGACTTCCAGCAGTCCATTACATTTAGCTTCCAATTTAGGCTTAGATCTGGAAATCTAATCTGATCAATAACACAGGTGGGCCATTATGAGGTACTTTTTCATCTTTTTTTTTTTTTTCTTTTCTTTTCTTTTGGCAATATACGAATCCATCCATCCTACCATTGAAACATTTTTAAGCTCCACCTTGATGTTTATATGCCATCCAAAACTATTCATAAGGTCATTCCAAGTAGAATAAATTGGAAAAACAAAAAAAACTTAGCCTAATGGAAAACTTTTGTGGCCATATGAATGTTTCAACTATGGTCATTCAATCTCCGTTGATTCCTCTCATGTGGCCCACTTGAATTTTGGATCTACCTCATTTTTTTATCACATGTCCTAAAATGAGCTCGCAAAATAGGTGGATGGAGTGAATTTATCACAAATATAATGGTGGGCCCCACCTTGCTTCCCTGCACGCGAAAACCTTTTGTGGGAAATCCACGTCCAGATGGAAGCGGATTGCACCCACGAGCTGAGCTAGAAATGGACGGTCTTGTCAGTGGATTTGTGGGCCCACCATGATATAAGTGTTTTATCTGATCCATCCATCCTTTTGAAAGACCATTTTAGGGCATGAGCCTAACAAAGACATATATTGAAGGTTCAAGTGGACCACACCCTGGGAAGCAGTGGTGATAATGACCCCACCGTTGAAACTTTCTTAGGGCCCAACGCGAAGTCTATTTGACATCCATCCTGTTCATAAGGTCACGTGGACCTGGAAAGGAAAACATAAATATCAGCTCCATCCAAAACTTTTGTGGCCCCTAAGAATACCCACTGATCCTCCACTGGATCATTCAATCTACCTTATTTTTTAGCTCATGTCCTAAGACGATTTTGCAAAATGGATGGACGGTCTGGGTGAAACACATACATCACAGTAGCCCCATAGAGCCCCTGGCACAACCGTCCATCTCTAGCTAGGACTCGGCGGGGGTAGTACCCAATCCACGCTTGATTCCTTGTGTGTTAACGTTATGTAGGCCCAACATGATGTGTGTTATATCCAAACCATTCATTCATTTGGCGAGATCAGTGTAAGGCGTGAGTTTGAGCAGATCCAAAGCTCAATTGGACCATACAACATAAAGCAAAGGGGATAATGACAACCACAATTGAAACATTCGAAGGACCCATCATGATGTTTATTTGCAATCCAGCCTGTTCAAAATGTCACACAGACCTTGATTAAGGGAAGAAACAAATATTAATTTGATCCAAAAACTTCCATGGCCCCAAGAAGATTTCAATGGTAGGCATTCAATCCACACTGGTTTCTCTGGTGTGGTCTGTTTGAACTTTCAAGTAGCCTTATTTTTGGGCTCATGCCTTAAAATGATCTCCCCAAATGGGTAGACTGTTTGAATATTACACACACATCACGATGGATCCGACAGAACTTGGTGACGCCAACACACCAAAAGGCGGTAGGTAGCATGTTCGCATATAGCTCCCCTATGCTACAATTCATAGCATGCATAGTGGTTCGGTTTCCCTACTCCACTCCCGGCTTCTACACTCTTCCCTCGAGTGCATCAGATTTCACTATCTAAGAGTTTCAATAGGTTCCTCCCAGCGTAGGACTTTTAACTAAGTTCCTCCCAACCTTTACAGTCTTACAGAAGGAACTACAATGGTTTTCAAGGCTAATCAATAACCCTGATCCTAATTCAAGGATTCACGGTTACTCCCGCCGGAGGCTCCCCATGGAGAGTAACATGTACATACTCGTGTCTGATGGCTCCCCTTGGAGACTTTTATTTAGACTCTACACAAGAGTCAAGGTCCTACACAAGAACCTAATCGAGTTTGGGTTACAAATTCTTCACTCAATTGCCCACGAAAAAATAGTGGATGAACTCTATAAATTAACAACCTTACTTGTTAGATTTGAGCCCCTTTAATGTGTCGTTCTTGAGATGCTTCTTCATGCTCTCCCGTGCTTGAATACACAACTCAATTCCTCCCCTGAACTTTGATGTCGATATTTTTCAGCTTCAACGATCGGCTTGCTTTATATGTGATGCTCCAATGAGGTGATCAAGGCAAATGAATGGTGGTGAAATTTTCTACAACTAATGAAAAGTTGATAGCCTAGAAGGATTCACCCAGATGGGTATCTGTGGACGCTTGCCTCTCCTCGCTCCTGACCCTCCCTTTAAAAAAAGGGTTCGTGCGCACGAATCGCCGTTTGTGCCACTAGCTCGCCTCATTCTCGATGGCTTTTTCTCGGTTGTTGTGTTAAGTTGGATACGTTTGGATGAGTTTGTATAAGACCAGAGTCACCACTAGCCAGTTACTTCGAATCTACAGTCAGTTAAACCCCGTAGAAACGTTAGAGAAGAGAATCCGAAGATTCCTTCCTCTAAAATGACTTTTTTTGATCTGCGGCCAGAGATTCGAGGTAAGGGATCACAGTTACAGGGTGGGAAGATGTTAAGCACCCCACACTGCCCGTACTGAAGTATGGTCTCTACTTCACAAAATCGAACTAATACTTGAAAGTCTGATTTAATCCTTGTACATTCTCATGAATGATATGATGCATGAATGTAGGTCTGAACAGTAAGAGTTTCTGATGGGCAGGTTTCCATTAATAGGCAGCCCAGAGCATACGCTCGAATTGACAAGTGCTTTATGCGGGATGCATGCTGTGCATTTGAATAATTAAAGTATTTGCAGTGATATGGTAAGCAGGGGGTTGGAGGAATAGTAAATGTTGCACTTATGCTAGATGCGAATGAGATGATGCTTGTAAAAGAGTAGCTGGATGGACGGAGGTGTCGCAAAGGTTTGCTTCGAGTGGCTAGATCAGGACTTGGATAGCTTGAGAGACTTGGACCAGGGTCAGGCTGGGCTGGACCAGGGCTATGGTCTTCTCACTTGGGCTCTCCTTGGTGGACGAATGGACTAAAAAGTGGGTGGAGATGGACTCGGAGCCCTCGGGCTGGAGAGGTGAGGAGTGGATGCTGTGAATGAGAAGGGGCAGGGGTATTTATAGCTGTGAAAGATGGAAGCTCTCGTAAATAAGCTTGAGCGGCACCTAGAGTGCCACCCGTACTGCCTCGCTACTCCAGCTTTGGAGCGTACGGCCCCCGAACCTGAAGTAGCAAAGCCCGAGGTTCGAGGTTCGGACCTGCTCCGAAGCTGTGGCTTGGAACCAGGTGAGTTGACTGGGTTTGAAAGATGGGTTGACACGGTAAGTTGACTAGGTGCAAGGGCTGGACTGACCCAGTGAGTCGACTCGGTGATTTGACTCAACGGGTTGACTCATCAAGTTTGACTTTTTTGGAATTTTTTTGAGTGGTTTTTCTTATGGGGGGTTATTCAGGCTGATGTTTAGGGGTGAGTTGACTGGGTTCAGACTTGACATAAACTATAGATTAGGGCTTACAAGGGTGAGTTTAGCTGGGTTTAGACATGGGATTTGGGGGTATGGTCCTCCATTCATTAAGCTCTCTCTACCAACATTGTAGCCGAAGGTGGGGTGTCTACAGACGACCCCAGTCATTTATAGATCATGGTCTGGAATATTTGTTTGCCTTTGTATCTGAGTCAGTTGATTGTCTGAAAATTAATAACTCGCACATACCGTGGGAGTTTGGAGAAAACATTGCGATTGTCCTTGCATGAGCTACAACCTGGGTACCCAATCGCAACCCTTCCGTTCCCGATCGGTACTAACATCGGAAAGGTATAGTAGTGCCTCTGCATTCGTCATAGTCTTACGAGGTTCCCAACCCTGTGATTGATTATTCGTTGCTTTCCCGGATCACCCAAGGAGTACTTGTTTCGCTTGACTGTCAAAGTGGTTAGCTGCCCTACGTCCATGTAGTCTTACGGGAGATCCACTACGCCGACTTGGACTCAGTTAAGGTACTTCAGGCATCCACGCCTAGGTATGTGCGGGTGAACTTTTTCCACCCAATTTGGTGGTTTCGATACTTGGGTTACAATTCATCATTTCCACTGTTCAGATGGTATCTTTGACCGAGCCTTTTGGCTTCCATCTTTTCCTATCTTGGCATTTGGTGCGACCGCACTGACATTGGAGTTCAGTTCGACCGTACTTTGAGTGCATTGGATCCAATGGTCTCCAGGAAAATCGCGAGACATTGGATCTTATTTGATTTTTGCGTCAGCTCCTACCTAGAGATATGGAAGATCTATTAGTGTTTTGGAGGCCAAAGGCTCTATTGGGAAAATATTTTTTAGATTTTGAAAAGATACCCACTCTAGGAAGTGATACTCCATGGGGTTCCTATTTGCATATAGGAATATATATAATATTTTTTATCTTTTCGAAAAGGAAATCTGGCTTGCACGCGCCTCCACTAGGGATGCCTGTGGGGTCTTTGGCTAATCAATTTTTATTTTGAAAGCAGGTAAACATGATGATTGATGCGATGGATGCCGATGCATGGGGATGCATATTTGATGACAGATGCATGGTTTTTGAGAGCAGGTAAACATGATGATTGATGCGATGGATGCCCATGCGAATCTGCCCGTTGGAAGAAAATCTATTTAAGATGGGGGATTCGTTTTTGAGCTAAGAGAGGGAATTTTGAGGAGATAGAAGCCACCATTGCTAGAGATCGTTAGAGGCTCTATTCCAAACCCAAAGCAAGTCATTCTCCTTGTGTTTTCATCACAAGCTTGGGCCATTCAATGACATCTTGAGAATGGACTTGTTCCCTCTTGATTCCTAGGGTTTAAACACCTTGATGATAGTTAAATTCCTTGTCTAAACATTACCTAGGAGTCCATATAGGTGCATTCCTCTAGGAAACCCATTTCCTACCATTTGTAGAGGATTCACCATTCCCTAGCACCTTGGGCATCTCCAATGGAGCATCACATGCAAGGTAGCTGATCTTGGAGCTGAAGCCTTGGCAAAGCAGCGGCGTCAAAGATCGGGGGAGCACAAGGGGAGCTGATTCAAGCACGGGAGAGGGAGAAGAAGCAACCCAAGACGGCGCAACAAGGGGCTCAATCCGACAAGTAAGGTTGTCTTGTTAAGAGTCCAACCACTCAATTCCCTGTGGGGATTGAGTGTAGAGTTTGTTTGACAAACTCGACCTAGGGTCGTCAGCCGATCCTTGGCCTATTAGTTGGGGCTAAAATCTAGGGACGTCAGCCGTTCCTTGGCACGTTAGTCGGGCCTAAAACAAAGTCTCCAAGGGGGAGCCACCAACACGGGTGCAAACGTGTAGGTTGGGAGGAACCTGTAAACTCCCCGGTTGGGTGGATCCGAATTAAAACACCTTGGTTGGGAGGAACCAGATTTAAACTCCCCAGTGAATGCCGGTGTGCTCAAAGGGGTTGAGTACTTGAACCGGGAGTGGAGTAGACACGTAGTCAAACCACTATACATCCTTGTGTTTGTGATTGTTCTTGAGCACATTTCTCTTTATGCATTGCATTTAACTTGTTAATTATGAATGCTTAGTTAGGAATGTATGCTAGGCACTTGATAGGCACATACACACTCACAAGATGTACTCTCACTACCTCATGTTGACTTGAGCATTTCTTGATCCATCCTCTCTAATCCACATGAGTTGTTTAGACTAGGTTGCTGATTGAACTTATCGTTTGCTAGTCTCTTGATTGGACCCACTTAGGCTTGGAAGCCGAAGTGTTAATCGCTTACGTAGCTTAAATTGTTGAATTGTTTAAGTAGGCGAAAAGAGTTTTAAAAAGGTCCTAATCACCCCCTCCTATAGGTTTAGCCATAATTCTAGTTGCTCCTCAAGCTTCCGCACGTGTATGCATAGGGTGTCGTGTTAGACTACCCGACGCAATTTCAATTTCAATTCCACACATTCCAAGATCGGGACCGTCTTTCTTTTATTTGTTTCCTATTTCATCTAGCTCTTCTTCTTCTTCTTCTTTTTTTAAACGGTTTAATCACTGCGCGATTAAGCTGAACATGATATTTGTTAAGGTTCAACAAAATCTCCAAAGAAATTAGTAAAACCCTGCCAAAATTCTAAAACTATGATTTAGCTAGTGGTGATTACAAAACATTCTATGCATTTCAAAGGTACCACATTGCTTACCTTCGGAAGATAATGCACAACCAAGAAAGCCAAACCAAATCAAATTAATCACTTAGATGAAGGTACGAATCCTAAAGAACAATGGGGCGCGCGAACATCCATTCTTCTCTTCACGCAACAGGCTGCATCTTGGGGATGGGAAGTGCAAGGAGTAGGTGGATGGTGTTCATAAAAGCTTTCAACTTGTACCAACTCCTAATTGATGCAGCCCTTACCCACCATTGGAAATGACTAAATTATATAAATAAATATTTTATTTTAAATTTATTTAATCATTTGCAATAAAAAAAAAATTATTTTTGAAGAAAATTTCCTAGCAACATCCATAGAAAAACCTCAAAATTTGAAAATGTCCGCGGAAATTTCTGGCCGAGGCATTGCGGAGGACGAGACTTTTCCTATTATGCGTGGATATCTGTAGCTTATTCCCAAACTGGACTTTGGGATTGACCGAGTCTAATTCCAAAACAAATCGGTGAATTTGACAAGTTCATAGATGTATAAAATCCTAAGGTCTCAGTCGCCTGTTGCCAAAGAGGGTCGATCCCAAATAGGGCCTGAGCAGAATTTCCAAAAATTAAGAAAGGGGAATATCATAGAAACAAGGAGCCTCAATACAATTGAATTAAAGAATATTCTTCGTATTTCTACTCTATCTCAGGGATTTGATTAGTGGGCCACCAAGGTCTCAAAACAATGCAGTCCGTCCAATTCCACTGCAAATCGTGGTAGATCAGCTTTTTTCTTCTCTTGCTTCTCTTCCAACGCCACCTTACTCTTCACAAGCCCCTCAATTCTACTCTCCACATTCTGCAAAAATGTAAATAAATAAATAAATAACGAGATATGAGAAAATATATTCTTTAAGGAATTAGAGATCGACCCGTGGCAGATAATTACAAGATCCAGACCCCTTGTCCACTGGGCCACACCATCAATAAGCCGCCATGGCTCAAAGAATAGCCCAGCCCGACAAGTCTAACCGCTGGATCAAGCAATAGTCTCCACCTGATCCAATTTGTGGGATACAGTCTTCTTGAATGGACGGTTCGGATCTTGTACATGAGATGTATCAATGGAAGGAAGGTGTACCTTGGATTTGGTCTGGTGATGGCCGAAGAAATAAACCCCAGCTGCAGCAGCAACAGCTGGCAGTGCGAAAGAGAAGGTGCCAACAGCCATGATTGATAGAGAGAGGGATTTGGGAGTTGGGACTTATAGAGAAGGAAATTAAGATGAGATTTGGGAAGGAGAAGCTCTGGATTTCAGAAAGCAAGGAAAGTAGGGATATTGAGTTGGTTAGAAAAGGAGAAGCTGTGAAGGAATTATATAGGGAAGGAATTCGGAAGGACTTGGCTCAAGGGAAACTTCTTCCACCTTGGAAAGAGGGGCTTCTCCTTTGAATGGATCTTTTCTTTTCTTGTCTTTTCTTTCATATTTGACCAACTTTCAGCAGTAGTTCGCTGAAGGCTGACCCACTTCCACATTGCAAGGCAATGACGATTATTCTTTATGCCAAAACTACCCCTTCGGTTTTAGAGGTGAGTTTTCCAATAGCCAAGCTTCTTTTGATACGCTGCTCCCTCTGATAGTTTACCACCAGCGGCACGGTGAAACCATCTTTATTTCCTGCCAAAATCCACTCCATCCATTTGGTGGCAGCACCACACCGGTGGAGCTGATCAGTCATATTCCTAGGGAAGGCTTTTGTAACCTGTCCACTCCACCATGAGATGTATCGTAGATGGTTTTAGTGACGTAAGATGACTAACTATTTGCTCCAAAACCTTAAACTGATTGGATGTGGTGAATCAATCTCTTTATTTTATAGTCGAGGATCCTGCTTCACACAAGCCAGAACCTCGACCGAGCCCTCTTTCATAGGCCCCACTTCACATGAGTTTGCATCACACTGACAACCTGCTTGCGTTACTGAGTTCACCAAAAAGCTATTTCTCAGGACCACCTATCAATGCTCTTTACTTGACACGAAGGCAAAGCATCATTTTAACTACGCTTTTACATCTGAATTCCCGCTGTTGAGCGGACCAGAACAGTACACCAACGATTGTATGTAGCACCTCGAACACCCAAATTCTTTGGGGCCACCATCCTTTTTATGTGAAATCCATTCATTCCATCGTTATGGAACCATGTTGTAATAACCAAGCCCATTAACCATGATGAACTTCACACTGGATTGGTATAACAAAATACAAAGGAGATCCATCTCCTTGAGTTGTTTCTTTCCAGGCCATTGATAAGATCTTCCAATTTTGAAGATTTTTGGGTATCATATGTGAATCATTAGGCCCATCTTATAAATGGTTGGATAATTGCAACATTAACTTAAATATGTCTATGATCCGGACACAAAAATTGCAATATGGTAGATGTACTATATATAGCAAACCTATCCACCAGTGGCCTTAGTGGGGTTAGTATGTCTACTTAGCATTTCGAACCTGAGACATGCTATTGAAATGCCTAGGCGTCTTCCAGCTGGGCTAGCTGGCGAGACACAAACATGTGCTAAGTACACAAGCATGTGAGAGCCAAGCACATCCACACATGCTAATGGAAAACATGCCAAAGATCAGATCTTTTTGCATGGTGGGCTACACTATTTAGATCCCATTGCCTAAAATTAGGCCATTTCACAGCTCAAGTGGACTGCTAGAATATTTGTCACACGTTAATTCTACAGGTAGTCCATCCGCACCATGAGCAAATGCCGAATAAACAAACAAACATGCAAGATCTGAGCTTTCCATGTGCCTAAAAATAATGCTTAGATCTTCCAACCAAGGGCTCACCCAAGATGTTGCTGTCCTTCCCGTGGGGACCAACTTGATGTGCCTATTCTGTATCGATGCCGTCCATCCCTTTTTCCAGATCATTCTAAGTGCATGAACCAAAAAATGAAGTAGATCCAATTATCAGGTGGACCATACTATAGAAAAAAGTGGTGATTGACCGTTAATGGGCCACAAAAGTTTTGGATCAAGCTGATATTTGTTTGTTCCCTTCATCTAGGCTTATGCGACCTTATCAACAAATCGGATGGAAAATAAACACTAAGGAAATATTAAGGTGTGCCCTAAGAAGTTTTTAATGGTAGGGTGTTCAAACATTCCTAGATTATGGTCCACCTGAGATTTGGATCTTCTTCATTTTTTGGGTTCATGCTCTAAAATGATCTGATAAAATGGATGGACGGCATGGATACAGAATAGATACATCAAGGTGGGCCCCACGGTAAAGGCATAGAACACACAGAATAATTGTTCTTAGTGGGTGAGGCTGGGTCTCCCCTTATTACTATTTCCCTCTTCAGGTGGGCCACAAAATCCAATGTAAACCGATGATTAGAACAATTATTTTTAGCCACCATTTGTTTTATATGGTCTGGACCACCTAAAGTGTAAAATAGTGTGATTTTAATAGGGGTGTCAATGGGCCGGGCCTTGGCCCGAAAAATCAGAATTTTCAATAGGCGTGAACTGATGGCCCGACCCAAATAAGTACAAAATCCGGGCCGAGACCTACCTCAGGCCCAGCCTATTGACAGCCCTAGATTTTAAGGTTGGAAGATGTAATCAGTACAGCCCGCCGGATGGAAAGTTCACATGAGTTCCACTGTGTGGTTTGGCAACGCTCCCACGTGTGTGTAGAATCAGCATACTTTCGGTTACTTTATCTTTAGGCCATGCATCTGCCACTCCTTTCGGTTATTACTTTTTTGGAGTGCCTCTCCTTTCGGTTATTACTTTTTGGAGTGTTTTCTTTTTGGACTGTTTCACTGTTTTGTGTACTAGATCCTTAGAACTGCAACCCTTTGGCTGGGAGTGGAGAAGGAGCGGCCCTGACCTTGGAGCCTACCTTGATGTATATTTTGTACATCCGTGCCGTCTGTCTGTTTTGCCAGCTCATTTTAGGGCACCATACAAAATGAAGCATGTCCAAATCTCAAGCCGACCTTGCCACAGGAAATCATGGTGATTGACCATTAAAAAATTCTTATGAGCCACAAAGGTTTTAGATCAAGCTGATATTGTTTTTTCCCTTCCTCTAGGTTTTTGTGATCTTTTAAACAGGTTGGATGGAAAATAAACATTGTTGTGTGTTCCACTTGAGCCCGAAAAACATGTGGACAGGGCGGATATATAACATACACATTAAAGTGGGCCGATGGTCAGGGCTGCACCATGTTAGGTGAGGTTGGGCCGCAACTAATCTTACTGTCTAAAAAACATGTAGAATAAAAAAAAATTTAAAAAAAACCCAAAATAGAAATACAGATATTCTCTGGTCTCCTACCATGGATGGACCATAGTGCAAAAATTACAATGACCATGTCCATCCATCAAGGTGTATATAGGTTAAATATCTTTCTTTCTTTCCAAAAAGTTTTTTTTCTGCAAAATTACCAAGGAATCCATATTTTACAAATAATACCTCTTTTTTTTTTTTCAAAGATTTTTACTGCAAAGTTTCCAAGGAATCCATATTTTGCCAAATAATACTTCCACAAGTGCAAATTACACGAAGTTGCTTGTTAAGGTATGAAATTACAAAATTGCCTTCATTTAATTTTCTTTTTAAAAGTAGTTAAACTCAAGACTTGTGAGGTCCACATGGGGTGTGTGTGTGTGTGTGTGTGTGTGCGTATAGCATCCAACCTGTTAAATATATGCATCACACCATGGTAATAACACTAAGTCACTAAGAAAACATTGGGTCAATTAAATCATCGAATGAGTTATTTTTTAATTGGAATATTTTGAATGGTGTACATTATTTTTTATAGATTGGTTGACTTTATGATTAGGTCAGCCTATTTTTAGTTCATCTAATAATAATATTGGTGTGCATTTATTGGACTGGTTAGATATGAGATACATACCACATGGGTCCCATCCAACTTTGTTGGATGTAAGATACATAACAAACGGGTCCCATAACTTTTGATTTTCCACTTTGATGTAAACACAAGCAAATGAGAGCAATAATGTAATTTCACCTTTTAAAAAGCAGTGACCGGTAATACCGATTACTAGAAGAACTATTTGGTAAAAATTCAATTCCTTGAAGCATTTGGTAGTAGAAATACCTTTCTATCAAGGTGATTGTAATAATAATAACAACAACAACAACAACATTACACTTGTTCGTTATTTAATCACACACAACGCCACACGTGTTAACGAATGACCGTATTCAGTCAAACGTGTACAGTTAGCATAGCACAAGCGTGCTAAAGTTACACTTGACTTGAATTTGATTGAACGCTTGCAACCCTAGGCATTGAAATGGACTGATTAAGACTGGATTTGTGAAGATCAATTACCTTTCTGGCCACCGATTGTTATAGGCAATTAGGTGATTTAAAAGGGAAGGGTTTAAACATTCTGATGATTGCAAGCCTTACATTTCTCAATAGTGCAAGAATTGAGGGAAAAGATAACAATTAAAGGTCGATAATATAAATTTTATTAGTTTTTATTTGAAGTTCAGTACAATAAGCTGATAAATAAAATAATCAAAGAAATAAATAAAAGATAAATACCTACAATCTCCTGTAAGGACAAACAATCGAGGCAGATAACAGGTTGTGATTCTGGTGTAATCTTCCAAGTAAGGACAGTTAATCAGGGATCCAATAACAGTAGGTCATGGATACTTATACTACATGTATTGTAGCAATTGTGCTTGATAGTAATAATCTAAAATTATCCTAAGCTCCAAACATTCTGCAGCATGGCAGGATAGAAATGGACGACTCTAAAAATAAACTAAGATAAGTAGCGTTGCGCTATGTACTGTTTGGCATGGGGCCCTGAGCTCTTCATCAAGTGTTCCCTATATAGCTTAAAAGGTGGAAAATACTTTTAGGTTTTCTTGCTCGTTCAAGATCCTTGATAATTAAGGGATCCCTAAAGGTTATGACATCAAAACATTCTCGGATCTTCTTGCTACACTTTGAAGTGATGAAGAATAAGTTTCTTTCTTTTTTTTCACAATTCATATTGGGAAATATTTAATTTCTTGTGTGGGATAATATTAAGAATACGATTTGTAGTAAATAATGCTTTCCCCCATAAATTCACTAGTAATCCAGAATTTAATATCATATAGTTGATGATATCAATTAAGGTTCTACTTTTGCATTTTATCAGGCTTTAAGGTGTATAAGGGGTTATAAATTCATGGATTATACAATTTAATTAACAAAAGTCATTGACTTCATTAAATGAGTACTCACCTCCATTATCACTTCTGAGGGCTTTAATCTTCAAATTCAATTGATTTTCTACTTCAACCTTATAAAGCTTAAACATTTCAATAACTCTATCTTTAGATTTTATCAAATACACAAAAAATCTAGTAAAATCATCAATAAATGTGATAAAATACATTTTCTACAATGAATTAAGATATTATTCAAGTCACAAATATTAAAATAAATTAACTCTAAGGGTTGTAATTTTCTAATAATACTTGTAAAATGGTTTTCTAGTTATTTTAAAATGGGTACACATGTAACGTTTTCCTTATAGTTTTATTTTGTACTTTAGTCTAAGTAATAAGATCAACATTCTTTTCATTAAGTAATAAGTAATATGACCTAACCTAGCACTCCATAAAGATTCTAAATCCACTATATAAATGAAAACATCATTATTATTATTGATTTTAGTTTAATCATACCATTACAAGAATATCCATTACTCACAAACAAGCAATTCTTTATGATAACTAACTTATCAGATTCATAAGCCATTTTGAATATGAAATTGTTTCGATGGTCTAACACAACACCCTATGCTTATACGCAGAAGCTTTGTGCGGAACAACTAGAATTATTGTTAAGTCCTAAGCGGGCGGGGGGTTGAAATTTTTTTCACCTACTTAAACTAATTAGCAATTTATACTAAGCAAGCAAAAACACTTCGGCTTCCAAGCCTAAGTGGGTCCAATCATAAGACTAACATATGGTTAAGCAATTAAGTTATTTAATCTAAGCATGCATAGATTAATATATAACTAAACTAATCAAACACCTAATATATGCAACCTATGTAGACTATATAAGGATAGATCATATGAGTTCAAGTTTACTCTAATTAGTGAACATACATCTTGTGTGTGAAAGTTTTTATCTAGTGCCTAGCAAAAATTTCAATTAAGCATTCATAATTAAACAATTAAACCACAGTGCGTAATAGAAAATGTACTCAAATATCAATCACAATCATAAGCATGTATAGTGGTTCGACTACGTGTCTACTCCACTCCCGGTTCAAGTACTCGCTCCTTGAGCACACCGACATTCACTAGAGAGTTTAAATCAAGTTTTTCCCAACCTATGTATTTTAACTTGGATCCACCCTATCAATGAGTTTATAGGTTTCTCCCAAACTACACATCTACACCCATGTTGGTGGCTCCCCTTGGAGAATTGTTTTAGGCCTAATAAATAGGTTAAGGATCAACTAACGCCCCTAGACTTTCAGGCTCAACTAATAAGCCAATGATCGACAAATGAGCCTAGGTTCCTCCCAACCTACACATCTACACCCGTGTTGGTGGCTCTCATTGGAGACTTGTTTTAGGCCCAACAAACAGGCTAAGGATTGACTAGCGCCCCTAAACTTTTAGGCTCAACTAACAAGCCAAGGATCGACAAACAAACCTAAATTGAGTTTGACAAACAAACTCTACACTCGATTTCTCACGAAAAGAGAGTGATTAGACTCTTACAAATTAATAACTCACTTGTCGGATTTGAGCCCCATTGATGCGCCACTTTCGGTTACTTGATCTTCGCTCTTCCGTGATTCAATTAGATCCCCTTCATGCTCCCTTGATGTTATTGTCGATGCGTCGCCAATGCTTCAATTCCAACAATCAGCCACCTTGCATATAATGCTCCGACGAATATGCCCAAGGTGCTAGGAGGTAGGTTTGAGATCTCTACAACTTATGAGAAGTGGTTGCCTAAAGAATCTCACTTGCAAGGATCTCATCATAGAGTTTAGATAAGAATTTAACTATTTAGAATGGTCCAAACTCTAGAGATTAAAGAAGAACAAATGCTCCATTCTTGTGATGAATCACAAGGAAGATGTTTTGCTAGGATTAGGATTTAAGCCTCTAATGATCTCCAATAATGGTGGCTTTAAACTTCTCAAAATTCTTCTCCTTATGTCCAAAAATCTCTCTCACTTTTATAGATAAAACTCCAACGGTAAAAAAAGGGGTAGAAAACGGCATCTTCGATTGATCGAAAAATTTGTCCAAGGAGTTCAGTAAGTTGCTGGACATATTTTTGATTGATCGAACTGTGTTCCGATTGATCGAAACATCAATTTCAATGTATCGAATTAATGAGTTCGATTGATTGAAGAATTTGTCCAAAGAGTTCAGTAAGTTGCTGGACATATGTTCAATTGATTGAACTAATTTTTCGATCGATCAGAGTCTTATTGAAACTGGACTCCGATGTATCGAAGACCTATAGAAAACTATTGTCTTGGCTATTTCTTTTACAACAGCTTGCACCTCTTTCATTAACCTAATTTATCATATTTTTCTATATGATTTAAGGCTAATAAAGATGACTAAGGGTTTTCCTAGTTGATCGAACTCATCTAAAGGTTTTGGGTGTTTTGGCTCTAAAGGTTAAGGTCACCAAGGCATCTCATTTACCTGTTCTTCCTTAATGTTTCCGATCCACTTGAATATCCGATCTTCAGCTTATCAAGGCTCAACCAACATTACAACACAAGGACGCACATGATTGACAAATAAGGTGCACTAGTATGTCACAGAAAAGTGCACTAACAATCTCTCCTTTTGTCAATTACGTGACAAAAACCTAACCTAGATCGTGGTCCATACCAATGACACTACCAAAACAACAAATAAATTAAATGTTAAATTAAAATATTAAAACTCGAAATACATTAAGATATGTAACTAAGCAATACTCCACTTCATTGTTCCATCGTAACTTATTAACCCCTGCAACACAAAACATAAAACTTGTTTTGGTAGAACTTGATCTTTCTCCCCCCTTTTGTTAGCAATTGATAAACCAATCTTTCTGCCTTAACGGTACACCAATTAAGTTTAGGAAATGAGAGATTAGAGTGTCATAGTTATAACTATAAAAACATGCTAACTAAGGGGATTATTAAGTGCATGAACATTAAAATATGGAGTATGCATGGAATATGAATAATAAGAAAATATAACTATCTCGGCATAATTGATCATGCGTAATTGGTCATTTTAGGATAAACATGAAAACAAATGACCAATGAAAAGATTAACAAACATTAAGCATAAAATTCAGCAAGATTAGCTAATCTAAGCAAGGTGATAGTCTAACATTAAAAGATACCAATCAAGACATAAGCTAAACTATCATTGGCAAGCTAATGAGGCTTGAATCCTCTGATACGCTCCTAGTAAAAAATGAGGCTTAAATCTTCAGATTTTCCTATAGTATTCATATCTAGCTACCCTTACTACCTATTTCTAATTTGTTCATCCTAAGGGTAATTAATTTTCACAACTCCCTCTTACAATTCAACATGTGGTGAGGGGTTGGAAATTCGTTCTCCTAGAAGGAAAAGTGGTCAGGATCCTCTCTTAGATTAGGGAGACAAGAGGTAGTGGTGGAAGTCATGATAATTCTCACTGATTTTTTGCTCTCATCATTAGTGAAGTCACTTGATTCATATTTGAACTGCTTGATGTCATCCCATGTTGCTATCATAACCTTCTTACCTTTCGGTTTATGCACTTCTAAACAATTCGAGGTAATATGACCATGATGACTGCAACCGTAACATTAGACATATTTGAATTTGGATGATTTTTCTTTGTATTTATCACACTTCTTGTCCTTCTTGTCACAACTCTTCTCTCTTTCAAATTTGAGGAATCTCTTGAATTTTTTATTTAGTTCATTATCCTCATCATTGCTATTTTCGGAAGACTCACTCTTAATCTCATTTTACCTATTTGAGTGTCTATGTGAAGTCTTCAAGGTAATGTTCTTTTTCCTAAAGAGGGCCTTAAAATGTTGTTCATGAGTTTGTAGGGAACCTATAAGTTCTTCTACTTTCATGTTGTCTATATCTTTATACTCTTCTAAGGCTTTTGCCTTGTAACTAAATCGCTTCGAGAGGGACCTAAGATTCTTTTTATAAATCCTACCTTCCGGAACCATTTCTCTCAAGGTAAACATGTAGTTATAAATATCTTACAGTTGTGTGTAGAATTCCATGAAAGTTTTAGACTCTTCCATTTTAATAATTTCAAATTTTGTAGTTAAGAGCTAAAGCTTCGAGCGTCTTACTGTGCTAGTTCCCTCGTGGGCAAACTCTAGTACATCTCATGCTTCTTTTGCAGTTGAGTTCTCTCATTGTCATTCCACTTCTCACCATCTTTGGGAATGACAATGGTTTTACCATCAACCTCCACTTGTTCCATGGGTGTGGAATACCCACGTTGTGTGTTTACCCACACAGATTGGTCTAAGAATTGTAAGAAAATCCCCATCCTAGCCTTCTAATAGGCGTAGTTGGACCTGCCAAAGAATGGTAAACAGTTAATGGTACTCCCATCTCGGTTAGACATTATGTTAGTGCTCTGGTATCAGATCTCACTCTAGACGGTTAAGTCCTTGAATAACAACCCACTCTGACACCAATTGAAATTGCGTCGGTAGTCTAACATGACACCCTACGCTTATACGCAGAAGCTTTATGTGGAGTAAATATAATTATGGTTAAATCCTAAGGGGTGATTAGGACATTTTTGAAAAAAAATTCACATACTTAAACTAATCAGTAATTTATACTAAGCAAGTAAGAACACTTCGACTTCCAAGCCTAAGTGAGTCTAATCAAAAGACTAGCATATGATTAAGCAATTAAGCTACCTAGTCTAAGCATGCATAGATTAACATATGACTAAACTAATCAAGCACCTAATATATGCAACCTATGTAGAGTATATGAGGATGGATCATATGAGCTCAAGTATACTTTAATTAGTGAACATACATCTTGTGTGTGAAAGTGCTTATCTAGTGCTTAGAATACATTCCAATTAAGCATTCATAATTAAACAATTAAACCACAATGCGTAATAAAAAATTTCCTCAAATATTAATCACAAACACAAGCATGTATAGTGGTTCGACTACGTGTCTACTCCACTCCTAGTTCAAGTACTCACCCCTTGAGCACACCAGCATTTACTAGGGAGTTTAAATCAGGTTCCTCCCAACCTAGGTATTTTAACTCGGATCCACCCTACCGGTGAGTTTACAGGTTCCTCCCAACCTATACGTCTACACTCGTGTTGGTGGCTCCCATTGAAGATTTATTTTAGGCCCAACAAACAAGCTAAGGATTGATTAACGCCCCTAGACTTTTAGGCTCAACTAACAAGCCATGAATCGATAAATAAACTTCAATCAAGTTTGACAAACAAACTCTACACTCAATTTTTCATGGAAAGAGAGTGGTTGGACTCTTACAATTTGACAACTCACTTGACGAATTTGAGCCCCGTTGATATGCCGCTTCGGGTTACACTTGATCTCCGCTCTCTCGTGTTTCAATCAGCTCCCCTTTGTGCTCCCCCGATGTTGTTGCCGATGCGTCGCCAATGCTCTAGCTCCAATGATCAGCCACCTTGCATATGATGCTCCAACAGAGATGCCCAATGTGCTATGAGGTAGGTTTGAGATCTCTACAACTAATCAGAAGTGGTTGCCTGGAGAATCTCACCTAAAATGATCTCATCATAGAGTTAATTAGATAGAAATTTAACTATTTAGAATGGTCCAAACTCTAGAAATTAAAGAGGGACAAGTACATCTTCTTTCATGAGCTTGGAATGCTCAATTATTGTAATGAATCATAAGAAAGATGTCTTATTAGGGTTAGGATTTGAGCTTCTAATGGTCTCCAACAATGATGGCTTTAAACTCCTCAAAATCCCTCTCCCTATGCAAAAAAATATATCTCCCATTTTTATAGATAAAACTCTAATGATAAAAAAAGAGCAGAAAACGGCATCTTCGATTTATCGAAATAATTATTCAATGGATTGAAGTTATCTTCGACTGATCGAAAAATTTGTCTAGAAAGTTCAGCAAGTTGCTGGACATATTTTCGATTAATCGAACCATGTTCCGATTGATTGCAACATCAATTTCGATGTATCGAATTGATGAGTTCGATTGATCAAAGAATTTGTCCAGAGAATTCAGCAGGTTGCTAGACATATGTTCGATTGATTGAACTGGTTTTCCGATCGATCAGAGTCCTATCGAAACTGGACTCTGATGTATCGAAGACCTGTCGAAAACTGCTGTTTGGGCTATTTCTTTTACAATAGCTTGCACCTCTTTTATTAACTTAATTTATCATGTTTTTTTATATGATTTAATGTTAATAAAGATGTCTAAGGGTTTTCCTAGTTAGTCCAAGTCATCTAGATGTTTTGAGTATTTTGGCTCTAAGGGTTAGGGTCATCAAGGTATCTCATTTACCTATTTTTCTTCTTTAATGCTTTTAGTCCACTTGAATCTTCGGTCTTCAGCTTGTCAAGGCTCAACTGACATTATAACACAAGGACGCACGTGATTGACAAATAAGGTGCACTAGTATGCCATAAAAAAGTGCACTACCAGAATCCTCTCTTATTGAGAAGATTGTTTGACATTAAACTTTTAACCATATCTGGTACATGTAATACATTCATTAGTCTTGATTTTTTAGCTGACGTAAACTGAAATTCCACAGTTCCTTTCTCAACAACCTTCATTCAAACGTTATTATCCATCTTCACCTCTTGTCTATTAGCAATGCCCTCATAAGTCTTGAAGATATTTCGATTCTTCGATATGTGAATGGTTGCACTTGTGTTTAGCCACCATCCACCATTAGATAATACTGTATTAGCTTTAGTAACCCTCGCTACAAGTTGATCTTCTATCATGTTAGCCTGAGCCTTTAGTTTCTTTTCCTTTATCGGCATTCTTTTATACAATATCTTGGTTTGTTGCAGAAGCAACACTTGTCATTTTTCTTAAACTCCGTATCTTTTATCAAATCTCAACTTGCTCTAAACGCTCAAACCGTTAGAGGATGGTTTATCAATGTATATCAAGGGACTTTAACACTTCCCCACACGTGTGGGGTGGAACTCTACAGGAGAACATACTGGGCAAGGTGGAGAAACTCTCACACCATAAACGAGCTAGGTGGAGGGACAATCACACTTACACCATAATTAAGCCAAGCTTGCCCCCCGTTGAAGAATATATTAAATATATTTGTTGTTGGGGAAACCTCGCGGAAGCACAGAAGAGAATCAAATGATTACTACACAAGCACACAAGTAATTACACACATGAGATAATCCGATTTTTACATGAAAAACCCTTGTGGGAAAAAGCCACAGCACAAAGCGACATTAACACTATGAATTCAAAAGTTTACAACAGATGAACCACCCACAATCAAAGCCCCTAAGAGAAAACCAAGCTCTCTCTCCCTCAAAACCCTAATACCCGTGTTAGAAACATATTAAAATATCCCAATCTCATTTACACCCGACTTAAATAGCTTAGAAACAAAATTAAAAATAAATCACACAAGACCGCGCAAAACTGCGTAAGTCCGCAATACCGTTGATTGATAAGTCAATTGATCTATCAATTGATCAGCTGCCCCGGTCGATCGATCAATCATGTTGGTCGATTTATTGCCTGGGCGCAAAACAGTCCAGAGAGCTCGCTGTCTTAAAAACTTAATTTCTGATTTATGGCAATCGATCGCCCCAGGTGGGTGATCGATCAATGACCTGCTAGAGATTTGAGGCATTTGTTTTTAACAATCTCCACCATGCCTTCAATCTCCACATTTACACATGTCATGCTCGGTCCTCCATCTTTACTTCATCATAGCTTCATCGCTTTTCGTGCCTTCACCAACTTTATTCCGCACCTTTACATCCCCTCCTCTTCTCATGTGGGCCTTGCGCACTTGCTACATACAAGCAACCGTAAATTCCGTTGCTGATCTCGCAGCTCCATCGTGAGAAGTGCTTCCGATCACCTTGTAAAGATAGCCGCACCTCCGTGACTTCATCATCATGAGTGTCACTTTTATCACTTTGCAATACCAATCGTAGCCGATGAACATGATTGAAATATTGACTTTTTTATCCGTCTTCTTCAAATCTTCTTCTGTTATAGTCTTAGGTTGCTTTCCATGTTTTTTCTTTCACGGAATACTTCTCTATGTCGAATCTCATGTTGAATGCCATTGAAACCTCATTTTAAATTCCAATTTACCTCTCAACATTAGCTTTGATACCACTTGTTGGGGAAACCTCGCTGAAGCACAGAGGAGAATCAAAAGATCACCACACAAGCACACAAGCAATCACATGCATGAGATAATCTGATTTTTACGTGGAAAACCATTCCGAGCAAAAACCAGGGCACAAAGAGACCAAAACTATGAATTCAGAAGTTTACAAGAGATGAACCACTCACAATCAAAGCCCCCAAGAGATAACCAAGCTCTCTTTCCATCAAAACCCTAATACCCACGTTAGAAACGTATTAGAATACCATAATCTCGTTTACATCCGGCTTAAATAGCCTAGAAATGAAAATAGAAACAAATTGTGCAAAACTGCACGAAATTGCGTAATTCCACAACATCGTCAATTGATCCATCGATTGATTAGCTACCTTGGTCGACCGATCGTTCAGGTTAGTTGATTGATTGTCTAAGCACAAAACAATCCAGAGAGCTCACTGTCTTAAAAGTTTAATTTTCTATTTATGGCGATCGATCGATGACCCGCTAGAGATTTGAGGCATTCATTTTTAACATTTGCTTCTCCCAAGATTTGAATACTTAAGACCTCTTCTAAAAAGAACATAGTTAAACCTTAGGTGTTAGTGGGCGATACCTCTGACTTGACCCTAATTCAGTCTTAATTGCACCATGGTTAGCTCAGATAAGTCTTTAGGCTTATTAGGCTTCTTGCGACGATGAGTACATGCAAAGCACGACAAATAAAGGGCCTAAAAGTGCCTAAGCAGCTTTAGCACATGCCACATGCACTAAAGGTGGAGATTTGAACCCAGGAAAACTCCTCCTTTTCGCTTTTACCATTTATCTAATTAGTATTTTTTTAAAGAAAGTTATATATATATATATATATATATATATATATATATATATATATATATATATATGGGAAAAAGGTACTATGCGCTCGACCTCATGAGAAGCTCCCATGAGGTCGAGCTGTGTGGGCTCCACTATGATGTGAAGCAGACATCCACACCATGCATTTGGTGGGTCCCCTATTGTTTATGAGATATCCCAAAAATCAGTTGTATCTAGAACTCAAGTGGGCCATACCACTTGAAACAGTGTAAAATCATGGCTACAACGTCTAAAAGCATTTTTTGAGGCCCACCTGAGTTTTGGATACGGCTGAAACTTGGTGTGACCTATTTTTTAAGTGGAACACGCACAATGGATGGGCTGGATTTCTCAAACACATCTCAGTCAATCCTGTAAACGATCGTAAAGGGATATCTACTCTTAACTGTTGTCTATGTTGTGGACCACCTAATTCATGGATTAGCATGAGTTTTAAGCTCATGGCCCACCATATAATCATGCACCCAACTGATGGTTTGGATGCCCATCACACATCACAGTGGGCCCCACACAACTCGACCTCGTGGGATGTTCTGATGAGCCGAGCGCATAGTGAGGTCAAGCTGTGTGGGCCCCATTGTGATGTGTTATGGGCATCCACACCATTAGTCAGATGCACCATTTTGTGGTGGTTCATGGGCCTAAAACTCAGGCCAATCCATGACTTGGGTGGGCCACACCATAGACAACAGCTAAGAGTGGATATCTATCCATTAAAACCTTTATGATTGTCTATAGGATTAGCTGAGATGTGTTTGAGAAATCCAACTCATTCATTGTGCGTGGCTCACTTAAACAAGAGGTCACACCAAATTTCAACCGGATCCAAAACTCAAGCAGGCCCCCATAAGTGCTTTTATATGTTGTAGGCATGATTTTACACTGTTTCAGTTGGTATGACCCCTTTGAGTTCCGGACACAGCTCATTTTTGGAATATCCTGTAGCCAACAGGGCCCCCACCAAATGCATGGTGTGGATGTCAAATACACATCACAGTGGGGCCCACACAACTTCCCACGACGTCGAGTCACATAGTAACTTTTCCTTATGTCACACCTCTAGAATCTTCTAGTGATAAAAAAGAAAAAGAAAAAAGCAGGTGTAGTTTAGTCATATTTCTTCAGCGGTCGATTCTTTGGCTTGGACGGGAGAGGAACCCTCTTTCTTTCACTTCTTTGTCCCACGGAGATATGACGTTAGCAAACCGCCTACCCACATGGAATGTTCCTATGTACGTTTTCCTTGAATGGCGTTGATTACAACTTGCAACTTGCAACTTGCTTAGTCCAGCTGATAGACCTTTTGTGGCTATATCGACTGCACCGTCACGTGCTCGTTTGTTTTATCTCCTTTCCAGAGGGGGCGGCTTCGCTGGATCCCCGATCCACCGAGGTGGGTGGCTCCTTACCGCACCGTCCACTGTGTGATGTGTGTATTACATCCACGCCGTCCATTCATTTTGAAAACTCATTTTAGAGCATGATTCAAAAACTGAAGTAGATCCAAATCTCAAGTGGACCATAATACAGTAAACAATGGTACTCAACCATTAAAAACTTATCGTGGGTCACAAAAGTTTTATGTCAAGCTGATATTTGTTTGGTATCTTCATCCAGATCTTTGTGACCTTTTCAACGGGTTGGATGAAAAATAAACATTCCATTGGCCCCATGAAGTTTTTAATGGTGTGGATTCAATCACTACTATTTCATGTGGTATGGTCCACCTAAGATTTAGATCTACTTCATTTTTTGGGATAATGCCCTAAAATGAACTTTCAAAATGCATGGACGGTTTAGATGTAAGGTGCATACATCACAGTGGCCCCACAGTTGGGGATCCACCCAAACCGCGCCCCCTTTCCAGTGGCTTCCCTGCACGTGCGAATGGAGCACACAATTTTCTACAGGGGACGTGATGTGTTTTATTACCAATCACACCCATATATTGATGGGATGTAAACCAAAAGTCTGTAGGAATGGATGCTCCTGGCTCTCCAATTGATGGCTGTTGCTTGTTGGGCATGCAATGTTCAACTCTCTTAATTTGTTAGTCTCACCGTGTGAAGGCCATTTAAGTTTTCCATACAGTGAGTCTGGCTGATCAATGGTCCGGATTTAATATGGATGTTAGGAATGTGTGGACTGACAAAGAGCACACCCCAATTGTCATCATGTAAAGAACCATGGAGGACAATAAGTCCAAACTGCATAGACTCTGGTTATCCAAATCATGTGGAGCAAGAAAAGTTGTAATGTTGCGATGAATTTCAAACATTACAATACCCATCTATGAATTCCTAGTCCTCAATTGAGAACATAGGTTCTAAGGAAGATCGAAACCAAGAGATGGATGTCCCAATCAAATACATAAGATATTTAGATTATTCGATCTTTATACTCGATGCACTGCACGATCCTTCAATTCTGCAATTCGAATCTAACAGACCACCTAATGAAAGGCTTAGCCAATCTACTCAGCAAGTGGGCCACATCATAGAAAACATTACGCAGTCATTGATGTGTAGTAAAATATAAGTGTGGTTCACTAGATTAGTGTGTGCAGCTATGGTTTTTTTTTTTTTTTTTTTCCAAGGCAATCTTCTTAAGAGGGTCAATTTACTGGATGGTTTGGATGTCGCATGCCCATTAAAAGTTATAAGTCATCTACTAGTGGTTGACCGTATAGTCCCAACCGGTTGGACTTGAGACCATCTCAATAGAAAATTACTGAATGGGTGAAACTCTTTACAACCGGTCATCAATGGGAGGTTAGGATCACGGAATCCTTTTCATTTTGAGACTGCCCCACCAAAGGTGGCCCACGATTAGGATATGATTTTGAGAAGTCAACTTTTAGAATTAGATTCATATGTTAGTTTAGTACTGTTTAATTTTTTTTTTTTCATATCAAACTACGAAAAGAAAATGGTCAAACAAAAGAGATCTGTGGGTTATTCTAGAAGTGGGCTTTGAGATTGGCCCAATTCATTCCAAATCAAATCCATGAATTTGACAAAATCATTGATTTACAAAATCCTAGGTCTCATTCGCCTGATGCCAAAGAGGGTCGATCCCAAATAGGGCCTTAGCAGAATTTCCAAAAATTAAGTAAAGGGAAACATCATAGATATAAGGAGCCTCAGTACAATTGAATTAAAGAATATTCTTTGTATTTCTTCTCTATCTCTAACAGAAGGATTTGACTAGTGGGCCACCAAGGTCTCAAAACAATTCAGTCCGTCCAATTCCACTGCAAATCGTGGTAGATCAGCCTTCTTCTTCTCTTGCTTCTCTTCCGACGCCAACTTACTCTTCACCAGCCCCTCAATTCGACTCTCCACATGCTGCAAAAATGTAAATAAATAAATAAATAACGAGATATGAGGAAATATATTCTTTAAGGAATTAGAGACCAACACGTGGCAGATAATTACAAGATCCAGACCCCTTGTCCACAAGGCCACACCATGAATAAGCCATGGCTCAAAGAATAGCCCAGCCGGACAATCCTAATCGATCGGTTAGGATTACGATAGATTGATTCAATTTGTGGGCTACAGTCTTCTTGAATATTGGACGGTTCAGATCTTGTACACGTGCATAAGAGTATATGAGATGAATGAATGGAAGAAAGGTGTACCTTGGTTTTGGTCTGGTGATGGCCGAAGAAATAAACCCCAGCTGCAGCAACAACAGCTGGCAGTGCGAAAGAGAAGGTGCCAACAGCCATGACTCTGAGAGAGAGGGATTTGGGAGTTGGGACTTATAGAGAAGGAAATTAAGATGAGATTTGGGAGTTGGATTTAGGTATGGAGAGATGCTCTGGCTTTGAGAAAGCAAAGAGAAAGTAGGGAATTTGAGTTAACCTACAAAAAGAGAAGCTGTGAAGGTATTATATATAAGGCTGAAGGGAAACTTCCACGTCAGAAAGGGGGGCAGGTGCTTTGAATGGGTCCTTTCTTTTTTATTGACCCACCGTCATCAGTTGCTTAATGGAGGCTGACCCATTTCCACAACCCAAAAGCAATTGCAATTATTCTTTATACCAAAACTACCCCTTTGGGTTACGAGGCGAGTTGTCCAACATCCAAGTATCTTTTGATGCGTGATAACTCCGGTGCGCACGGAATCTAGGTGGGGCCCACCGTGATGTTTGTGAAAAATCTACGCCGTCCAACCGTTTTGTGAGATCATTTTATGTGTTGCGACAACAAATTAACAGAATCCAAGATTCAAGTGGGCCGAAAATGTGACGATTGAACTTCCACAGTTGAAATATTCGTGGGGCCACTGAAGTTTCGAATCAGAATAATATTTGTGTTTTCAGTTCATCTCAGTAGGAATGACATTATGAACGGTATGGATGGAATATAAAGATCAATGTGGACTTATAGAGATTTTAACGGGTAGAAATTTCCCTACCTACCTTTTGCTTTATTTCGGCCCACTTGAGTCTTGCATCTCATCAATTTTTGGTCTCATCGTCTAAAATAATCTCTAAAAACGGTTGGACGGCGTAGATTTCTCACAAACATCATTTTGGGCCCCACCTATATTCCGAGCGAAGGAGATGCCTACAAAAGGCTTTCGCAGGCAATCCGCGTACGATAACTCCTGTGATAGTTTAACACAAGCGTCACGTTGAAGGAAGCGGATTGCGTAGTAACTCCGCACGCTTAGCTCTTTGGGGCCCAACGTGATTTACGTATTTTATCCACTCCGTCCATCCATCTTAAAAGGTAATTTTAGATGTGGTACAAAAAATGAAGCATATCAAAATCTAAAGTGGACCACACCACAGGAAAAAGTGTGAACTGAATGTCTACCATTGAAAAATTCTCGGGGGACATAGAAGTTTTGGATCAAGCTAATATTTGTGTTTTCTCTTCATCCATGTCCATGTGATCTTATGAATAGGTTGGATGACAAATAAACATCACTGTGGGGCCTGGGAAGGTTTCAACGGTGGAAATCATTATTCTTACTGTTTCCTGTGGCATGGTCCACCTGAGATTTGGATATGCTTAAATTTTGGGCTCAACCTCTAAAATGAGCCCAAAAAACATATGGACAGAATAGATAAAGCATATACATTCTAGGTGGCCCAACAGAGTTTACTCCGCACGCAATCGGATTTCCACTTTGAAACCATCTTTTTTTTCCTGCGAAAAACCACTGTATGCATTTGGTGGTGGGGCCGCAACAAATAGCCAACGGTGGAGCTGATCAGTCGAAATTCCTAGAAAGGCTTTTGTATCCTGGGCTGTCCACTGAGATTTATCGGATGGATGGTCCAGGCTCCACCAAAAAGCAATTTATCGGGACAAGTTGTCAATGCTCTTTGCTTGAAAACGCAAAGCATTACTTAACCAGCGGTTTAAGTTAGCTACAGTAGATCCCTACGTACTGCTTTTACATCCGGAATAACACCCAAATCCTTTGGGGCCACCATGTTTTTTTGTGTGAAATGCACTTATTCCATCTTCATCAAGCATAGAAAACATCAGCCCATTAAAAAAAACTCAAATAAGACACACCAACAAGAAAAAACATAGAATTACACCTAAAACCTCAAAACTCAGAGATTGTAGTTGTTTTCAGTATTGTATTATGTTGATTGGTTCTCTAGTTTCCTTTCATCTAAGTGAGTCATGCTTCATGAACCGTTCAATGAAAGATAAACGCCATGGTGGCCCCATTCACAAGTAGGGCTGTCAATGGCACGGATCTTGATCCGTATCCGATTCGATTTAACCGGATTTGGATCATTAATCGGATTAACGGATCGGATACGGATCAAAATCTGTGATCCGTTTATTAATCGGGTCGGATTCGGAGCGACCCCGCTCCGATCCGATAATGATCCGATTAGATTTAAAAAAAAAAAAAAACCCACCTACCTGTCGCACTGGGAGAACGAGAGAGAGAGAGAGAGAGAGGGGCGTCCACTTGCGACACCAGGTACGTCTTCTTCTTTGGTTTTTTTTTCTGTTTTTTTTTTTTTTTTTTAAACCACACCCAGCTGTCGCACTGGGAGAACGAGAGAGAGAGAGAGAGAGAGAGAGAGAGAGAGAGAGAGAGAGAGAGGGGCGTCCAGCCGTCCACCAGGTGCATCTTCTTCTTCTTCTTTTTTCTGTTTTTTTTTTTTTTAAACCACAGACCTCATGATCCAAACCATCAGTTCAGTAGGGCCCATGGTGGACGGACGGATCGGGTCGGATCAGAGTCGGATCGGCTGAATTTCTGTCGGGTCGGATTTCGGATAGAAGTTTAGAGATCCGTCAGATTTCGGGTCAGATACGGATCACCCAGATCACAAATTGGATCGGATTCGGATCAGCTACTATCCGCTCCGAATCCGACCCGTTGACAGCCCTATTCACAAGATTTCAGGTCCTCTACTTGTGTCGAGCAGATAAACCCTACTGTTGCCTACCTAATTGGTACACGTTAGCCTGACGTTTGCACAACAGAGGACCAATCAAGAAGGCACAAAACAGGGTTCCTCTGGATCTGATTCCATTCACAAACCTATGGTTGGGGTCTGTTAAAGTCCGTTGATATGAGATATGACATTTCTAACAACTCAAGCTTCCAGAGCAAGTGATGATTTGACATGGTCTCAGAAAAGAGGCTCCTGCGTTCAAATATGGGGAGAGTAGCGAAGATGCAAGTAGAATATATTTTGCTAATTACCTTTGAGAAATGTAAATAAAATGTGTCATCATATTACAATTTTACCCCAAACCAAACGCCAAAATCATTGGTTATATTTAGAAGAGAGATTAAGAAATTAGCAATCATCGCTCTTTTTCACGGCATTATTAAAAAATCTCTTAAAGTGTGTTTGGATGAAATTCATTTTAAGAGCATGTTGTGTCGAGCCATGGTCCCCTTTAGGTTTTAAGTGTTTTGTATATATTCTCTTATGGTTTGTGGGGACCAATGTCATGCCATGGTCCCCTTTAGTTGTCAGGTGTTTTAGATATATTCTCTCATGATATGTCAGGACCGATGTGGTGATATGTCGCTGCATGATTGTAATGGACCATATATCACACAATGCAAGTGGTTGGTGACTGTGTTAGAACTATGAGATGAATAAAAAGATACTAAGGGCTCATTTGGCGGGGACACCGGTTGCGTCCGACCAGATTTGTGTGGGAACCACATTGATGCATCTGTTTATCTACTCCGTCCATCTCCTTTTCAAGATTATGTTAAGTTATTGGCCCAAAAATGAGGCAGATCCAACGTACTGGTGGACCATGCCAAATAGTAAGCTTGGGCTGCATTAATGTGCATTAAATACGCTGGACGTTGCATTAAATGCCAGAGTCATCTCTGGTGTGGTCCATCAGTCCGTTGGATCTGCCTCATTTTTGGGCCCATGTCTTAGCATGATCCTAGAAAAGGGATGGACGGCATGGATAAATAGATATATCACGGTGGGATCCCGCACAGATATGGTCGGACGCAATCCGCGTCCATTTGGTGGGGCCCAATGATCTCCAAATTGTATTTTATCCACGTGAATTGAAAGGTGGTTTTCGCTGTCGGATCGCAATTATATGAAAATTTAGAGCAATTGAAAGGAGAAAAATTGCAATTAAGAGGGGAAAAAGAAGCCGGTGTGTCAGTGCGGATCTTACGTTGAGAAAATGGGCCCACCAAAATTAGAATTTTTGAGGGATGGTGATTGTGTTGAGTTGTGAGATTAGTGAAATATTGATTTTGGAAATATGACTGTGAATAGCAATAGATTATAAACAATTGATCTTTTAATTCAAGAATATTTGTTTACGGGTGTGTTTGGTTGCACTAAATATTAGTCTAATTTGGTTAAAAGTATCATTAAATTTCATGATATTTGTTGCAACCAAACGCACCCTTAAAAAGCTTGACAAGTACACAAGCATGTGAGAGCCCTGACATCCACACCAGACAGACATACAAATGGAAAGCATGCATGTGAGAGGTTGGATCTTTGTCCGAAAATTAAGCCATTTAAGACATCAGGTGGGCCAAAACACATCAAACAAATGGACTAATAGAAAATTCGTCACCCTTCAATGTACTTTATATATTGTTGGCCACCTTATCTATATATTTTATTTTATTTTGTTTATTATTATTATTTTTACTAGAGTGTACGACTTTATTAATTAAAAAGAATCAATACAATAGGATAAGGAAGGACATAAACCTAAAACTGCCTGACTTTTGAGCCATAAGATATTACCATTATTTCCAACAAGATAGAAAACTTAGATCTCACACGGAATTAGCTAATTTTATTAATCGCACACATGTGGTGAACAAACATGCAAGATCTGAGCTTTCTATTTGCCTGGAAACAATATGTTTGGATGTTCTACATCTAAAATCATGTCGTTTCACATTTTCATTCCTCAGGTGGGCCAAAAAATCCAAAGTAAACCGATGATTAGAACAAATGTTTTTAGCCATTATTTGTTTTCTATGGTGTGGTCCACCTGAAGTGTGAAATCATGTGATTTTGAGGTCAGGAGATCTAATCAGTGCAGCCCGCCGGATGGAAAGCTCAGATAATATTGCAAAATCTGGCACGTTCACATCCGTTCCAGCGTGTGGATGGGAAGCTGTCGTGGAATCAACAAATCTCTTTTGTGTAAGGTGCGTGCATTTGCCTCTTCTTTCAGTCACTTTATTTTTGAGCGCACGGTGAAACCAGCATCCTTAGGACTGCAACCTTTTGGCTTTAGTCAACATCAGTCAACTGTTCATGTCCTCATGGCGTTTCTCTGCGAGTTCCACCGATGCCAGACGCAATCACACGTGGTAAATTGGCACGACTGTGGAACATTTTGGCTGAATTTTTTTATTTTTATTTTTTTAACATGTTGGTCCACGCATCAAGCTACGACCATTGGAAATCAATGATGGTTTCGTGAAACACTTAAATTTCCAAAAGGCTGGTAATGAGATGTAAAGAGGATTTCCGAAGAATACAAGATGCGTATCCACTAAAGTAAAGAGGGAAAGAATATTCTGAAGAGGAAAACATCGTCGAGTCGATAGCCTCAGGCAACTAGTCACATGACCCTGCGACCAGTCGAATTAGACCAGCAACCGGTCTGATTTATGCCAAAAAAATCAGCCCAACTCACTGACTGATTTCAGTGCGAATCGACCGGTCAAATTCTTGTAGCAACCAGTCACAAGACCTCTATACGCTGGACTGTTTTGGACTTCGAGTGACCGATTGCCATAGGCTAGTGTTCGGTCACCACTCAACTGCGACTATCCACTTGTTTTCACATATTTGTGCGCGGTTTGCTATTTCTTTCCCTTTTTAAATAGGATTCTTTCTAATTATGTTTTTAGGGTTTCGTGGATTGCTTAGAGTATTTAAAGTCTCTTAATTTTGTTAATAACATTATTCATTACTTGATTTTAGCAATAAAGCTCTTGCTTTCTTCTTTTTCTTTGTGGATTCAAAGAATTCCAGTTGAGGTCCCAATTGCTCCGTGGATATGAAGTGTTTATTCGTGAGAGAGATAATGATCGATCTCGCCATGTCTACGCCTGCGCCAAGTTGGTATCCGAGCGAGGAAAACCCTCGAAAAAATTGCTTCTGGTGACAATCGTGACAACGACTCAATAGACGATAATCTAGGAGATCAGCCTCTGCCTTTAGTGGAATTCAGAGAGTTTCAATGAGAGAACCTACGAGCTATGGTTGCAAGCTTCGTTCGACCATCTCGCTGCATTGCTCGATCCATCCCAAGATCGTGACAACACCCGGCCTCCTACAATAACTTTACCATGCAACAATGTTATTCGCAGAGCATTACCGATGGCTGACCATTGGGTTTTTCTAGAAGACGTAGGATCCAACGACGACGACGACGTTGAGAATTTTTTGATCCGCCAACCCTCGCTTAGAGATGAGCGTGTCGACTGTCCCAAGAGAGAATTTGGAGATAAGGGTGAACTACCTAGTTTCAATGGACTACTCAATATCAAGGATTTCCTCGATTGGTTGGCTGAAGTACATGGGCATCCCTAAGGACAAGCAAGTAAAACTTTTCGCATACAACTTGAAATCGGGTGCCTCAGCATAGTGGGAACAATTATAGATCATGCGTGCATGAGAGAATAAAATTTCCCATCCATTTGTGGCCAAAGATGAAGTGGTTGTTGCGATTTAGATTCCTAACCAGTGATCACGAGCAGGTGTTGTTTCAACAATAACAAAATTTCAAACAAGGCAGCCGATTTGTCACATAATATTTGGCTGAGTTTGATTGACTGATGACAGGGAACGAGTTATCAGAGATGGATGCCCAGAAGGCTGCGGGTTTATTGGCAGCTTACATCCCACTATCCAGGATCAAGTTCAGCTACATTCGGTTTAGATTGGGGCTGAAGCAACACAACTAGCCACCCGCGTCGAGACCCAACTCGCTAGGATTCTTATTCCATCCTACCCCTCGACCTGCATTCCCACGACGGGCCTTGCGCTCAAGAAGTAATTATATTCAAGGGGAAGGAAACTGTGGGCGGGCGTGCTCAGCCTCCAACGATTGCGAACTGTGATGCGAGAAGTAGTCCAACCAAGCCTCAACGAACAACCCCTACAACAATAGGTCCAAGCGGGGCTCCCAATCCTTGTGGTCGGATAAGGCTAGACTATTGTTTTCGTTGTGGTCAACCAAGTCACTTTTCTAATACATGCCCTCAAAGCCATGTAGCCCATCTCACTACCAATGAGGGAGCACCGAGGAAGGATATGCGGAAGAGAAGCCTGGGTCCGATGAGCTCGAGCAAGCTGAAGAGGGAGAAGTAGAAGGAAATGAATGGTTAGCTAAGGACTATGGTGAATTCTTAGTTGTGAGATGGATGTTTTACACCCCTCGGAAGGAATTACATCCTTAGCGCCATAAATCTTTCGTACCCGCTGTACAGTGAATGGGAAGGTTTGTGATGTCATAATTAATAGCGGGAGCAACGAAAACATTGTGTCCAAGGTGATGGTGGACAAGTTGTAGTTGCTAACGATCGCACATCCAGTCCCATACTCCATCAGTTGGATCAAGAAAATTAGTGACACAAAGGTAACCGAACAATGCTTCGTTTCATTTTCTGTTGGTAGTTACAAAGATCAGGTGTTATGTGATGTGGTTGAAATGGAAGAATGTCATATGCTTCTCGATTGACTGTGGCAGTCGGACTGAGATGTGACCCATCAAGGATGAGACAACACATACATGTTTGTCAAGGATGGGCAGAAGATGGCACTAGCTCTTATGGCTCCGGAGAGTTGCCTCGAACCTCCAAAGTGGAGGGGATCTCTCTCCTTGCCATATGAGAATTTGTGGAGGAATCTAAAATAGGCAAGGTTTATGCTTTAGTAGTGAAAGGTGAAGGCCCCAAAAGCACAAACATACCCTCGGCTCTTAAGCCATTACTGAATGAATTATGGGATGTCTGTCCCAAAGACCTCCCCAATGGTTTGCCACCGATGAGAGATATTCAACACCACATCGATCTCATCCCAGTGACTAGTTTGCTCAATCGGAAGCATTACCGTTTAAGCCTGAAAGAGAGTGAAATTCTCCAAGGCTAGGTTGAAGAATTGCTGAAGAAAGGACTTTTGATGGAGAGTATGAGCCCTTGTGCAGTCCCGACCTTATTGACACTAAAGAAGGATGGTAGTTGGCTAATGTGCGTAGATAGTAGAGCAATCAATAAGATTATCATCAAGTAGAAATTCTTGATACCCCGACTAGATGACATGCTTGATATGATGGAAGGTGCTAAGGTGTTTTCCAAGCTTGATTTAAGGATTGGATATTATTAGATCCTTATTCGTCCTGGTGATGAATGAAAAACAATTTTCAAAACAAAATAAATGATCTATAAATGGCTTGTTATGCCCTTTGAAATTGCGTCGGTTCGTCTAACACAAAACCTTACACTATACGCGGAAGCTTGGCAGAGCTACTAGAATAATGGCTAAGTCCTAGAGTGGGGGGATTAGGACCTTTTTGAAATTCCTTTCACCTACTTAAATTAATGTATAATTTAAGCTAAGTAAGCAAGAACACTTCGGCTTCCAAGCTTTAGTGGGTCCAATCACATAGACTAATAATTGATTACACAATTAAGCAACCTAGTTTAATATGCATAGATAAACAAATGATATAACTAATCAAGCACCTAATCTATACAACCTATATAGACTATATGAGAATAGATCATATGAGCTCAAGTCTACAATAATTAATGAAAACATGTATTGTGGTGAATGTGCCTATCTAGTGTCTGGCATGCATTCCTATCAAGCATTTATAATTAAGCAATTAAACATGAAATGCTAAGATAATAATGTGCTCAAATACATCACAAACACAAGCATGTATAGTGGTTCGACTACGTGTCTACTCTACTCCCGGTTCAAGTACTCACCCCTTAAGCATACTGAATTTCACAAAGAGAGTTTAAATCAGGTGCCTACCTACCTAGGTGTTTTAAGACGATTTCACCCTACCAAGGAGTTTGACAAGGTTCCTCCCAACCTATTAAGGTGTTTAATGGTTCCACTCAACCAAGAAGTTTAACAAAGCTCCTCCCAGCCTTTACAACATACATATACTCCCACCAGAGGCTCCACACAGAGACTTAGTTCAATCTTCTCACAAGGGACTAGGTCCTACAATCGAACCTATCGAGTTTGGTAATTCAAACTCTAATACTCAAGCCTTCACGAGGAAAGAGCATATGGACTCTTAAAAATGGTAACTTATCGGATTTAAGCTTCGTTGATGCGTCACTTTAGGTTTCTTGATCTCTGCTCTTCCATGCTTCAATCAGCCACCCTTTGCTCCCCCCATCACTGATGTCGATGTGCCACCAATGCTTTAGCTCCAAGATCAGCTACCTCGCATTTGATGCTCTAATGGAGATGCCCAAGGTAAGGAGGTAGGTTTGAAATCTCTAAAACTAATGGAAAATGATTTTCTAGAGAATTTCACCTACAAGGATCTTTATATAAAGTTTAGACAAGAATTTAACTATCAAGTTTAGGATCAAAAGGGATAAGTTTATCTTATAAATGAGCCTTGAATGTTCTATTCTTATGATGAATCATAAGGAATGTGACTTGTTGGTGTTAGGATTAGAACCTAAGGGTGTATGCAACAATGTGGCTTCTAAATCTCTAAAATTCATCTCTATTTTTAAAAAAATGAACTCCCCTGCTTTTATAGATAAATCTCCAACAGTAAAAAAGTGGGCAGATTCGCGAATCTTCGATGACAGTGAACTCATCTTTGATGATATTAAAGATACCTTCGATGGGTTCGAAGACTGTCTAGAGATTTTCTTCAGTTTGTTGGACATCTAGTTCGATGGCATCGAACACTCTTCGATGGCATCGAACAACCACTTTGATAGAATCAAACGGTTGTACGATGAGATCGAAGATTGTCCAAAGAGTTTGTTTGTTGGAAATATGTTCGATGGAATAGAAGTCTTTGATGGCACATATGTTTGATGGAATAGAAGTCTTCGATGGCATCGAAGACCAATCGAATTACATTTCGATGGCATAAAAGTGCAATAGAAAACTGTTATCTGAGTCAGTTTGTTTATGCAGTTAACACCTCTTTAATTAGCCTAACTTATCATGTTTTTCTAAGTGTTCTAAGACTAATGATGATGACTGAGGGTTTTTCTATTAGGTCCAAGTCATCTAGAGATTTTGGTTCTAAGGGTTAGGGTCACCTATGCATCTCCTTTACCTGTTCTTCTTCCTTGATACTTTTTGTCCACTTGAATCTCTAGCGACGTTACAACACATGGACGCACGTGATTGACAAATAAGGTGTACTAGTATGCTACAGAAAAGTGAACACACCCTTTGGATTGTCGAACGCACCAAGTACATTAAGGGCCTTATGAATCAAATTTTGAAACCGTTTATAGGCAGGTTTGTAGTGGTGTACTTTGACGACGCAGTCAAGGCGAATCGAAACATATGGGGCACCTCACACAAGTTCTCTAAGTGTTGTAAGATAACAAGTTATACTTGAACTTGAAGAAGTGCAGTTTTCTAACCAATCATTTGTTGTTCTTGGGCTTTGTGGTATAATCCATGGGTATTCGGGTGGATGAAGAAAATGTTAGGGCCATTCGAGAGTGGCCTACCACAAGCATCATTCATGAAGTGCGTAGTTTTCATGGGTTGGCCACCTTCTACTGCCGATTCGTTAGAAATTTCAGTACTATCGTCGCACCTATTACTGATTGTATGAAGAAGGATAAGTTCCAATAAACCGAGAAAGCCGATAGAAGCTTAACTGAAATTAAATAATGGCTATCATCCACTTCATGATTGGTTTTATAGAACTTCGAAAAGGTCTTCAAAGTAGACTGCGATACATCATATATGGGTATTCATGTAGTTTTATCGTAACAAGGCAAGCTTGTAGCCTTTTTCAATGAGAAACTAAGTGATGTGAGGAAGAAATGGTCCACGTATGAAATTGAGTTGTATGTTGCGATACAAGCTCTTTGACATTGGCGACACTACTTCATTCAGAGGGAGTTTGTTATTTACACAGACCACCAAGTCCTGAAATTTATTAATAACCAGACTAACGTAAGTTGTGTGTATGTTAGGTGGATCTAAATCTTAAAGGAATTTATGTTCGTGCTGAAGCACAAATTAGGCAAAAAAAATAAGGTTGCTGATGCATTGAGTTGCCGAGCCGCCCTTCTTGTCACCATGGCCAATGAGGTTGTCGGTTTCGACTGCCTCAAGGAGATGTATGCTAAAGATGAAGATTTTAAAGACAAATGGCTATAGAGCAAAAAAGACCACCCTAGTGACTTTCACATCTAAGATGGGTTTCTATTCTTTGGGAATCGTTTGTGCATTCCGCAAAGCTCGCTACGTGACAAGATCATACTGGAGCTCCATGGTGGCGGCCTTAAAGGCCATTTGGGTCATGACAGGACGGATGCCTTGGTGGAAGAATGAAACTTTTAGCCTCATCTAGGCCTTGACGCAGGGAAGATGGTCCAGCGGTGCCATGTGTGTCAAACCTTCAAGGGTAATTCTCAAAACACGAGACTCTACACCCCGTTACCTGTCCCCAAAGGCCCTGAGAGGACATTTCTATGCACTGTCCTAAGTCTCCCACGAACACAACGTGGCATGGACTCCGAATTTATGGTGGTAGACCGATTATCAAAGATTGCTCATTTCATCCCATGCAAAAAGACTTACGATGCAACAAATGTAGCTAACCTCTTCTCTAGAGAGATTAAGAGATTGCACGGACTTCCCAAACAATTATATCGGATCGTGATACAAAGTTCGTGAGTCACTTTTGACAGACTTTATGGAGTCAATTTGGATATCACTCACAAACTAACGAAAAACTAAGGTTATGAATAGGACATTGGGCAATCTTATGCAGTGCATCTCTGGGGAGAAACCAAAACAACGGGACTTGACCCTTTCTCAAGTTGAGCTCTCCTTCAGCACATGGTGAACTGTTCAACATAGAAGTCGTCATTCCAGATTGTTTATGGATGGGTTCCCCATCACACGCTAGACTTGGTTTCCTTGCCCAAGCTCTAAGGCATGAGCATCACTGCAGAAAAATGACTGAAAGGATCACTAACCTACATGAAGTGGCTTGATCTAAGTTGACCGAGGCAAATGAAAAATACAAGGGAGACGCCGACAAGCATCGCCCCAACAAGGTTTTCAAGGTTGGAGATCAAGTGATGGCCCACTTGCGCAAGGAACACTTCCCATTCAGTACTTACAACAAATTGAAGCATAAGAAAATTAGATCGGTGTCGATCCTCAGAAAGTTAAACGACAACGCTTATATGGTCGATCTCCTAAAAGAGTTTGAGATCTCACGAATATTCAATGATTTGTTCGAGTATCAAAAGCCCGAGTCGAATGAGAACTCGAGGACGAGTTCTTTTGAAGAAGGGGGACTGATGTAGAGAGGATTGTCGAAGAATACATGATACGAATCGACCAAAGCAAGAAGGGAAAGAAGGATCTGAAGAGGGGAAAATCAACCAATCGACAGCCTCAGGCGATCAGTCACTTGACCCCTGTGACCGGTCGAATTAGACCAGCGACCGATCTTATTTATGCAAAAAAAAAAAGAAGTTAGCCCAATTCACTGGATTGATTTGAGTCCGAGCCGAATCTCCTCAGAAGGACCTCTACACGCTGGATTATTTTGGACTCTGAGCAACCGGTCGCCGCTCAACTGTGATCGATCGACAGTCTCCTGCGACCGGCCGCTTGTTTCCACAGTTTTATGTGCGATTTGCCATTTCTTTCTATTTTTAATATGATTCTTTGTAATTATGTTTTTAGGGTTTTGTGGATTGCTTAGGATAGTTAAACTCTTTTAATTTCGTTAATAACATTATTCATTATTTGATTTTATCAATAAAGCTCTTGCTTTCTTCTTCTTTTCCATCGATTCAGAGAATTTTGGTCGAGGGTTTTCGATTACTCTGTGGATTCTAAGTGTTTATCTGTAAGAGACACGGTGATCGATCTCACCACGTCTACGCCTGCGCCTGCTTGCTCTTTGCCTCAGGTCATCTGCACAGTAAGGTCCGGTTCAAATGTCTCGTACATGTGACAAGCTCTCATACTTGATTAATGCCCTAAAATGAGCTGAAAAATGGATGGTCGACATTAGCTAAATTATATACACAACGGTATGCCTCACAGGAAATCTACTGGAAATGTCGAGGTAGTTTAGTAATATTTCCTAAGCGGCTGATGCTTTGGCTTGGAAGGGAGGATAGCCCTTATCCCTTTCCATCCTTTGGTCCCCTGAATAGAAATATGCCACGTTAGCACACCGCCTACCCACATGGAATGTTCATCTGTCCGCTTTCCTTGAATGTCGTTGCAACTTACAGCTTGCTAATACCAGCTGATAAACCTTTTGTGGCGTGATGGAGTGCACTGTCACGTGCTTGTTGGTTTTGTCTACTTTCTTTTGAGGAATGCTCACTTGTGCATCCGTTTCAACGTGATTACTTTTTGAGGATTCATTATACTTAACGTAAGTCCAAAATCTGAGCCGTCCATGTGATGCATCATTTTAAAAAAACTCCTAGAACCCAACTTTCAACCTGATCTAAAACTTTAGTGGGGCGTAGCAGAGAAAGAGAGGAAAATCAAGGGGGAAACTGTTTCCTTTTTCGATGGCCCATCAAAGTTCTAGACCAGGTTGAAAGTTGGGTCATGCGATTTTTTTTAGTGCTGTATCGCATGGACGGCTCAGATTTTAGGCTCACAATAAGTGTGATGAGTCCTCAAAAAGTGCTCACGAGTTTTGGAAGGTGAGGATTCCTCCCTTTTCGTGCAGTGAGTGAGGCCCACGCGCATTTTTCTAGGTGGGTTTGATGGCTTCTGGTACCCGTAAACTGAAAGTCGTTTTGATTGAATGTCACCTAATGACGGAATTTTTTTTTTTTTTTTACTGCATGTGATATCCAATCCTTCTAATAGGTTAGTCACACCATATGAGCACCATCGAGTGCAAATTCAGCCTGTTTTCTGTGATGAGGTTTGTTTGAGCTTTTAATCTGCTTCATTTTTTAACTCATACCCTAAAGTGATCTTGCTAAATGGATGGATGGTGTGGATACAATATATAAATCATGGTGGGGTCCATGGAACTTGGTGACGTTACTTCTGTTGCACTTCCAACATGTGCCAAGTGTGTGTTCAATATCTGATGTATCCACTAAGTGGGCCCACTTTGTATAGAAGTTGCCTGAAAAATCTGGCCTGTATTTTTTATTTTGGGTAAACGGCATGGTCATCAGTTTTTTTTTTTTAGTCATGCAAGGCACCCACACTATTAGTCACAAGATGCACCCACCCACTGGTGGAGTTAGTGGGTCTCCTTAGCATTTGGAACATGAGACTTGTGAAACTCCTAGGTGTCTTCCAGCTGGGCTAGCAGGCGAGACACGCATGGTCATCAGGTTGGCCACACGAGTAAGTCGATCTCTCCTGACGGTTCTGATTTCAGGACCACCGTTCAATTTCTGTAGAGCCTATTTGAGTAATGATCAGGTTGGCCACACGAGTACGTCAATCTCACCGATAGTTCTGATTAGTGCATCACAATTCAATTTATGTAGTGCTTATCTGAGTAATGTTCAACACATTGACTGGAGCAGAGCAGCCACCGCACTTTGAACAAGTTGAGATTTGAAAAGTCCCGTCTCTTAGAATCAGACTTACATGTTTGTTTAGCACCGGCTAAAAAATTTCAGGTAATCTTCAATTGTATGCTTCGTAGTTGATGTTGAAGAAAGCAACCGCACTCGAAAGGGTCAAACAAGAGAAATCCGTAGCTTATTCTCAAAGTAGACTTTGAGAGTAGAGTAGCCGAATTTAATTCCAAAGAAAATCCGTGAATTTGACAAAATCATAGATTTATAAAATTGAAGGTATCATTCGCCTGTTGCCTTTTGAAAATGATGAAAGGAGAATATCAAAGATACAAGAAGCCTCATTATACTTGAATTAAAGAATGCTTTTTTGTATTTCTACTCTAGCTCTAACTTGAGGGATTTGACTAGTGGGCCACCATGGTTTCAAAACAATTCAGTCCGTCCAATTCCACTGCAAATCGTGGTAGATCAGCCTTCTTCTTCTCTTGCTTCTGTTCCAACGCCACCTTACTCTTCACCGGCCCCTCAATTAGACTCTCCACATGCTGCAAAAGAAAATAGATAAATAAATAATGAGACATGAGGAAATATATTCTTGAAGGAATTAGAGACCAACATGTGGAAGACAAGTACAAGATCCAGACCCCTTGTCCACTGGGCCACACCATGAATAAATACATGGCTCAAAGAATAGCCCAGCCGGACAATCCTAACCACCGGATCAAGCAATAGTCTCTGCCTTGATTAATCGGTTAGGATTGCGATAGATTGATCCGATTTGTGGGCTATGGTTTCGCTGAATGGACGGTTCGGATCTTGTACACGTGCATAAGGGCTATGAGATGGATGGATGGAAGAAAGGTGTACCTTGGTTTTGGTCTGGTGATGGCCGAAGAAATAAACCCCAGCTGCAGCAGCAAAAGCCGGCAGTGCGAAAGAACAGGTGCCAACAGCCATGCGTGAGAGAGAGAGAGAGAGAGAGAGAGAGAGAGTGTCTGTGTGTGTGAAGGAAATTAAGATGAGATTTGGGAGTTGGATTTAGGTTAGGAGAGAAGCTCTGGTTTTGAGAAAGCAAAGAGAGTAGAGATGTTGAGTTGATTTCAGAGAAAAAAGAAGAGAAGCTGTGAAGGTAATTTATAAGGGAGGAATTCGGAAGGATTTGGTTGAAAGGAGACTTCCACCTCAGAAAGAGGGGCATGTGCTTTGAACGGGTCCTTACTTTTCTTTTGTGTGTGTTGACCAACCTTCATCAGTTGCTTGATGAACGCTGACCCACTTCCACAGCGCAAGGCAATTTCAATTATTCTTTTATACCAAAACTACCCCTTTCGTCCAGGGGCTGAGTTGTCCAACATCCAAGTATCTTTTGAGAGCCCGGATCTTCTGCTCGGACCAAACAGGAAATCCTGTTTGGGCACCGTTCTGATTGATCCACCTCAGCAATGACATTATCAGTACTACTGCATTAGATGCAATCAGTACTAATGTTGCTGATTGGTCCACCTCAGAACCGACATTATCAGTGCTACTGCATTAGATGCAGCCAGTACTAATGTTAATCAATTAGCTTGGGCCAAACCGGATTTCCCTGTTTGGGCGGAGCAGAGGATCTGGACTCATCTTTTGATGCACGTTAATTCCTATGATAGTTTACCACCATCGCCATTGTGAAACCATCTTTATTTCCTACGAAAAATCACTCCATCCATTCTGGGTAGACTGCTTGGGACATCTTCAACATGGAACCATGTTGCAGGAATCAAGACAAACATCACAGTGGATAGGGATAAGTAGAACAATTCAGATTATGATTTACTCATTTAGTTTAAACATGAACCATCTCCTTCAGTTGTTGATTTGTAGGCTATTGACAGGATCTTCCACTCTTGAAGATTTTTGAGTATCAACCATTTATTAGGCCCATCTTATAAATGATATGATAATTACAACATCGACTTGAATACGTCTATGATCCCGCCTTTAAAATTAATGTGTGATGGATGCACTATAGCAAACCTCCCAAAGGCTTGCCAAGTGTACGAGCATGTGAGTACCATACCGTCCACCCTAGACAACTTGCCAATAGAAAGCATGTGAGAGATCAGATCTTTGTCCGGTGGACTACACTATTTAGATCCTATGGACTAAAATTAGGCCATTTCATACCTCAGGTAGGCCCAACATGCCAAATAAATGGACTACCAGAAAATTTGTCACCCTTCATTATACTTTATATATTGTCTTTTTATATTTTTTCCTTTTCTTTTCGTTTTTTACTAGAGTGCACCATCCGTGACTTTATTAATCAAGAAAAATCAACTATGGGGGATGTCAACTTTAAATTGCATGACTCCCGAGCTTGATGTATAATGGGTTGCAGATTCATTCATGGCCAGGATGGACCGATGAAAAGAGTGTTAGTGTACTTTTTCATGGCATACTAGTGCACCTTGTTTGTCAATCACTTACGTCAGTGAGTCTAGTGTTGGTTGAGCTCAATGAAGACAAAGACCGAAGACTCAAGACGGACCGGTTGCATTAAGGAAGAAGATTCAGGTAAAAGTGATGCCTTGGTGCCTTAACCTTGACCAAAACCCATCCCATAACCTCCTTGATGACCTTATCCACCTTGGTAAACCCTTTGTCATCTTAGAGTGGCCCTAGGTGTCCCAAAACATCACCTTATCTTGGCTTTAGTGTGTGGATGGAAGGAGTTTTGGGTCAGCAATCAAACCAAGCTGATCCCAGGCATGTCCGAGCCGGTCGGCCAAAGCTGCCAGACCCTTGTTGAGTGAATTGGCTGGGCACCGACCGGTCAAGACCGGTCGGCCAGGAGATAGAACTGCTTCCAGCAGTTTTGCAAAGGGCAGCCGACCGGTCAAGACCGGTCGGCCTTCACATCCAAGGCCGTCCAGCAAGCATCGCCGACCGGTCATGACCGGTCGGCCTGGATATTGAATGTGTCCAGCAAGGGGGTCCGACCCGTCTTGACCGGTCGGCCTATGTAATTGGCCTGTACAATTGGCAACCTTCAGCAAGGGAGTCCGACCGATCGGGACAGGTCGGCCAGAGCCGTTTTCTGCCCGTTTTATGACCGTTGGAGCCCACTTTTCTATATATATGGAGCTCGATTTTTGGGCAAGATGGAGAGGTTTTTGAGAGCCCATTCTTCACTCACTTTGTACATCATTTGGGGCTTCATAGAGGAGGGTCTCAAGTCATATCCTTTGTGTTTCAAACACATGTGTGGGCATTCAAATGCAATCTAGAGATGATTTGATTCCTCTCTCAACTCTAGAGGTGAGACACTATTCCATATAGGTATATCCCTTGTTCAAGACCTCTAGAAGACCCTCTAGGTGAATCTCCTAGTTAGAACAACCTACATATCCCATGTAGGAGATTCAATCATCCTCCTATCACCTTGGGCATCTCAAAGGCATCGCATGCAAGGTGTTTGATCGAATGTGGCTGAGGCATTGGCGACGTAACGGCGACACGATCGTGGGAGCAAGGGAAGCTGATTGAAGCACGGGAGAGCGGAGATCAAGCTACCCAATCCGGCGCTAAACAAGGGGCTCATCCGACAAGTAGGTTGTCTTATTTGAGAGTCCATTTTAGAGTTTGTTTTTCGAACTCGACCTAAGGACGTTAGTCGTTCCTTGGCCCGTCAGCCGGGCCTAAACTAAGTCTCCAAGGGGGAGCCTCCGACACGGGAGTAAACGTGCGTTAGGTTGAGAGTTAGCCTATGTCTAAAACTCTGGGTACGGTTGAGAGGTGAACCGATAAAACCTCCGTGTAAAGGTTGAGAGGTGAACCTCATTTAAAACCTCCTATAGTGATAATGCCGGTGTGCTCAAAGGGGTTGAGTACTTGAACCGGGAGTGGAGTAGACACGTAGTCGAACCATTATACATCCTTGTGTTTGTGATTGTTCTTGAGCACATTTATATCTTCGCACTGTTAGTTTAATTGCTTAATTATGAATGCTTGATAGGAATGTATGCTAGGCACTTTTTAGTCTCATCCTCACACAAGATGTACCTTCACTAGTTGTGTAGACTTGAGCTCATTGATCCACTCTCATAAGTCTACACAAGTTGCATAGGTTAGAAGCTTAATTAGTTGTATCATTTACTTACCTATGCATGCTTAGACTAGGATTGTTTATTGCTTAATCTTTTACTAGTCTTGTGATTGGACCCACCTAGGCTTGGAAGCCGAAGTGTTCTTGCTTACATAGCTTAATTTGTTGAATTGCGTAAGTAGGCGAAAAGAATTTCAAAGGTCCTAATCACCCCCCCCCCCCCCCCCCCCCCCCCCCCCCCCCCCCCCCCCCCCCCCGCCCTCTAGGTCCTTAGACATATCTCCGAGTGTCTCTACAAGCCGTAAAACCGTAATTTCAAAGAGCCCAAGTCCAAGAAGAACCGACAATCAATAGTATAGTCGACCAATTGAACGCCTCTCAGAAAATTCTTTTTTTTTTTCCGTCTCTAGACACATTTTGGCATTTTCTACCAGTCGAAATATTCCCAAATATCATAGGAAAAGGGGTTAAACTCTCTAGATGATTTTTGTCCGTTTTGACTGGTCGACACTCATGGTTGATGGGTCGAGTCCAATTGACAAACGACGCAGATCAGCGCATTTTCATTTATTTCTTTCCTATTTTGTTATGATTATTTTGATTCGTTTTTAGGGTTTTGTTTAGAGTATTTAATATCTCCTAAACATCTTGTTAAGTTTTTAATCTTCTTATTATTCAGTCAAATTTCGACTTTTGTCGCTTTTCTGTCGCGGATTCGAGATTTCTCTTGTGGATTCAAGAACGCCTTTTGGATTTAAGGTATTTATCCTTTGAGGAAGACGGTGATTGACCTTATTATGTCTTTCCCTACATCGATGGCTTCTAACGATATGTTGGGTAATGATGTCATGGACGGTGCTCCTAGGAACTATCCTTTATGTGGACCCTCGCCGTTTTCCACGCTTCCATACGACGACGTTCCCGTCCCTTCCCCTTTCGGGAAAAGAAGGAGAGGATGATGCGTGAGTGCGAAATCGCCGTTTGTGCCACTGGCTTGCCTCGTTCTCGAGGGCTTTGTTTGGTAGTCGTGTTAAGCTGGATGTGTTTAAATGTGTTTATATAAGACCAGAGTCGCCACTAGCCAATTACTTTGAATCTACAGTCGGCTAGACCCCGTAGAAACGTTAGAGAAGGGGATCTGAAGATTCCTTCCTCTAAAATGACTCCTTTTGATCCGCGGTCAGAGATTCGAGGTAAGGGATCATGGTTACAGGGTGGGAAGAGGTTAAGCACCCCACACACTGCCCGTACCGAAGTACGGTCTCTACTTCACAGAATCGATCGAATACTTGAAAGTCTAGTTTAATCCTCGTATATTCTCATGGATGACATGATGCATGAATGCAGGTCTGAACAGTAAGAGTTTCTGATGGGCAGGTTCCAACAACGGGCAAGCCCAGAGCGTACGCTCGAACTGACAGGTGCTTTATGCGAGATGATGCATGCTGTGTGCTTGAATATTCAAAGTGCTTATAGTGATATGTACGTGAATGCCGGTCTGAACAGTAAGAGTTTCTGATGGGCAGGTTCCAACAACGGGCAAGCCCAGAGCATACGCTCGAACTGACAGGTGCTTAATTTAAGACATATGCGGTGTGCTTGAATAATCAAGGTGCTTGTAGTGAAGTAGGGGGGTTGGAAGAAAAGTAAATGTTGCACTTATGCTAGATGCAAATGAGATGATGCTGGAAAAATGATAGCTGGATGGACGGAGGTATCGCAAGGATTGGCTTCGAGTGGCTGGATCAAGACTTGGGTGACTTGAGAGGCTTGGACCAGTGGTTAGGCTGGGCTGTACCAGGGTTAGGCTCTCCTCACTCGGGCTCTCCTTGGTGGAAAAATGGACTAAAGGGGACTTGGATCGCACTAGGGCTGAATGGGCTTCGAATGGATGTTGAAATGAGAAGGGGAGGGGGGTATTTATAGCAGCGGAGAGTGGCATTTCTCGTAATTTATCTTGGGCGGCCTGCTATGGGCTGCCCGTACGGCCACTCCTCGTTTTCCAGCGATGTACGGTTGCTTCCTCGGGGCTGCTGTTTGACTCGCTGGGTCGACTCAGTGAGTTGACTCAGCGGGTCGACTCGGTGATTTGACTCGACGGGTTGACTCGGTGTTTTGACTCGGTGTTTTGACTCGACGGGTTGACTCAGCGGGTTAACTCAGCGGGTTGACTCAGTGAGTTAACTCAGCGGGTTGACTCAGTGAGTTTAACTTTTTTGGGATTTTTTGACTGGCTTTTCTTATGGGGGGTTTTTCAGGGTGGTGTTTAGGACTGGGTTGACTGGGTTCAGGCTTGAACTGGGCCATGGAATGGGGCTTACAAGGGTGAGTTTGGCTGAGTTTGGACTTGGAATTTGGGGGTATGGTCCTCCATTTATCCAGCTTTCTCTACCAACAGTGTAGCCGAAGGTGGGGTGTCTACACTTTAACAATGGCGGCTTTCGAGGTTTCACATCAGGAGAATCGGCTAGCTATGCATGGGTTGTAGGCTACCCTTGACCGCATAGTGGAAGCCTATATTTCCACCATGTATTCATGGTGACAACCCGCCTCCGGTGATCGCTGGATATCGCAATCGTGCTATTCGCGGAGCGTTGCCTGTGGTGAATCGCAGGACCACACCCGACAATGTGGGATCTAGTGATGAAGAAATCGACGACATGGTCCTCCAACACCCCGTATGAGGAGGAGATTGGGTGGATTGAGACTTTTGCATGAAAGTCGACCTTTCAAGTTTCAACAACCAACTCCACATCAAAGATTTCCTCGATTGGTTGTTAGAAATTGAACGTTTCTTTAACTACATGGAGGTTTTGAAAGAAAAGAGGGTGAAAGTTTCGCTTACAAATTAAAGGGTGACGCTTCGGTTTGGTGGGAACAATTTTAACTCACGCAAACATGAGAGATAAAGGCGCTAATCCGTTCCTGGCAGTGGATGAAATAATTCCTACGCGCGCGATTCCCCCCAGTGATTACGATCAGGTATTATTCCAACAATACCAGAATTGCTGGCAAGGAATCCAAATGGTGAGAGACTACACAGAAGAGTTCTACCATTTGGCGGTGGGGAACGATTTGTTTGAAACCGAATCGTAACAGGTCGCTCGATTCATTGGTGGATTGTGTATGATGATCTAAGATCGGGTTCAAATGCATCCCATCTGAACGATGGATGAGGCGATTAAACTAGCCACCCGATTAGAGAAATAGCTTGAGCGATCCAATACTCGGGCCTACCCTGCGACGTGGGCATTCACTGCGGGTCCTTCACAGAATACATCGTTGGCCAATCAGAAAGAACCTGTAAGGGGTCGTCCTCAACCTCCTATGACAACGAACCGAGATTTGAAGAGCGACCCATATAGACCCCAAAGAGTAGCGACAATTACCCCAGGTCCGTGTACGATTTTGAATCCTACGGTCGGCAAAGGCCAGACCATTGTTTCCAATGTGGCCAGCCGGGTTATTTATCAAACACATGCCCTTGGCAACAAGTGGCTAACCTAGCCATTAATGATGGAGGCGTTGAAGATGTAAAAGGAGACCAAGAGATTGATGAAACTGAACATGTGGCAAATGAATGGGTGAATGAAGAAAATTGGGTTGCGAGAGATCATGACGAGTTTCTAGTCGTGAGGAGGCTCTTGTAGGCACTGAAAAAGGAAGTACACTGGCAGCGCCACAACATATTTTGTGTATGGTGTACAGTGAATCACAAAGTCTGTGACATGATCATAGACATTGGTAGCAGCAAGAACATCGTCTCCAGGGTCATGGTGGGTAAATTGTAGCTAAAGATTGAAAAAATCCTTCCCCATACACAATTGGATGGATTTAGAAAGTCAGCGAGACGAAGGTAACAAAATAATACACTATCTCTTTCTCGATTGGTAAACATTATAAGGACCAAGTAGTATGTGATGTAGTCGACATGGAGTGTTACCACATGCTACTCAATCGACCATGATAATCAAATCATGATATGATCCATAGAGGACGAGATAACATTTATATCTTCATCAAGGACGATCGAAAAACAATACTCACCCCTATGAGGCCAAACAAAAAACCTAAAGCTTCTAAAGTGGAGGGGCGTTCTCTTCTAACTATACAAGACTTTGTGAAGGAGTCCAAAGCGACAGGAAAGTATACGCATTAGTGGTGAAGGGTGAAGATGTAGAGCCCAAGAACATCCCTATAAAATTGAAACCTTTATTGCATGAATTCAAAGAAATCTGGCCCGAAAATCTTCCTGATGGGTTGCCACCCATGCGGGATAATCAGCTGACATAGACCTTGTCCGAGGGGCTAGTTTGTATAATCGCTTTCATTATCGAATGAGTCCGAAGGAATACGAAATTTTACAAGGACAAGTGGAGGAATTGATCCATAAAGGTCTAGTTCAAGAAAGCATGAGCCCAAGCGTCGTACGTTCTAGCTCTATTAACTCCTAAAAAAAGATGGGAGTTGGCACATGTGTGTCGACATTCGGGCAATCAACAAGATTACCATAAAGTATTGATTTTCCATACCACGGTTGGACAATATGTTGAATATACTTGAGGGTGCAAAATTATTTTCCAAGTTGGATTTGAGAAGTGGCTACCATCAGATCCATATACGGCCAGGTGATGAGTGAAAGACAACTTTTAAGACCAAGAAAGGGTTGTATGAACGGTTGGTCATGTCATTCGGTCTCTCGAACGTGCCTAGTACATTCATGGGGTTGATAAACCAAGTTTTGAAACCATTCATTAGGTAGTTCGTGGTAGTTTACTTCAACGATATCCTGTATATAGTTAGAGTGAAGCGGACCATATAGAACATTTCAGGTAGGTGTTATAGGTGTTTGCAAAGAATAAACACGTCTCCCACGTGCTTGTTTCCTACCAAGACCATGAACAGGCTCTTATCTCACCAGTCATCTCGTCATGGAGCCCAATTCTAACCAAGCAACGAACAAATTGTCGAAGATCTACCCTTCATTAATCATCTTGCTACGATTGCTGATTTCCAATTGAGCAATGAATAGATAACTATCCCCCACATCACAAACATTCCACTATGAAGCTCATTCTGCAATTGGGCAACGAATGGATCGTCGTCCTTCAAGCCAATCATGAGTGCCATTATTGTAAAAAATCATTAATAGAAGAATACTTTCGGTGTTTATCTATTTTCTTCATTATTTTTATTGTTGAGCTATTATAGAGAATTATGTTGAAAGAATAAGTCCTTAAATCTGTAAACGCAAGTCTATTGCCACGAGGCAAAAAGAATCTATTTAGAAGGGCTAACCCCTCCCCTTTTACGAATTGCTTGAACACTAAGCACAACTGATGGTTGAGAGGATAATTGGATCTTGCGTTCAGTCTCCAGTCTATCTGTCTCAACGCGGGGGGACATCAACAGTTCAATCAAACCTTGAGCCGATTAGACTATAGCGCTCCTGCACATCATACTCAGCATAAAAAAACTGAATAGACGCCGTCATTCATACATGTGGCCTCGTGTTTGATTGAATTGGCCGCAACATCTTTTGTGTTAGGCTCATGCCCTAAAATGAGCTGAAAAAACAGATGGACGGCATGGGTAAATCACATACACAACGGTGGGCCCCACAGAATTTACTGACCACTCTATAGCGTGGTGATAGTGTGGTGAGTTACCACACTATCCGCGTCCCATACTGAGTACTGAAATCTTCTGGTGATTTAGAAATGTAACAGTAGTAGTTTAATTATATTTCCTCAGCCACTGATGCTTCGGCTTGGAAGGGAGGACAAACCCCATCCCTTTCACTCCTTTGGTCCCTTAGAATGGAAATATGCCACGTTAGGACACCGCCTACCCACATGGAATGTTCATCTGTCTGTCTTCCTTGAATGGCGTTGATTGCAAGTTGCAACTTGCTAAAGTCCAGCTGGTAGACCTTTTGTTGCGAGACGGAGTTCACGGTCACGTGCTTGTTGGTTTTGTCTCCTTTCTAGTAGCTTCTCTACACCGTGTGAGTGAGGCCCACACGCATTTTTCCACGTGGGTTTGATGACTTCTGCGACCATATGTTGATGGGATGTAAGCCAAAAGTCGGTACGAATGAATGGTCCTGATCGACTCTCCGATTGACGGCTGTGTTACGGCTCGAATTTAAAAGAAGTCCAAGTCCAACCTTTCAGACCAGTAGTTGGTCCACCTAATATATAACTTTCAGCCTTTTTAATGCATGATATATCCAATACTTCTAATAGGTTACTCACACTATTTAAGCACTATGGCCCATAGTAGAGAAAAGTCTTTAGTCATTGATAAATAACAAAATACAAGTGTGGCCCACTTCATTAGTGGACGCAGCTGTTTTTTCTACAGCGTCTTCACCCTCTCTTACCCATAAAATTAGAACTCTGGATAATAAAATGAATGCGGACTCTGCGGCTCCTTGTGCGCTTGACTGCGACATCTGAGCCGCCCATGAGGCCTTATAGTAGCATTTTGCATCCTACATTTGCAACACCAACACGTGCCAAGCGTGTGCAATATCTGATCCGTCCACTAGGTGGGCCCACTTTGTATAGGAGTTGAATCTGGCCGGTATTTTTTGTGGTGGGTAAAGGGCATGGTCATCAGGTTGGCTACAGAAGTCAAATCTCTCCTGATGGTCCTGGTTTCTGGGCCAGGGTTCAATTTCTGTAGGGACCATCTAAATAATGATGGCTACATTGACTGAAGCAGCAATGGCTACATCTTCCTTTAGAGGATAGATACAAAGATTCAAGGTACACTGGAGTCCATAAGAAAAGCCTTGAATCAGAGAAAAGCGACAAAAGTTGAAATTTGACTGAATAATATGAAGGTTAAAAACCTAAAAATGTGTTTAAGAGATATTAAATACTTTAAATAAAATTCTAGAAACGAATCAAAAGAGTTTTAATTAAAATAGGAATTAAATCAAAGAAAATGTGCCGATCTATGTCGTTCGTCAATCAGACTCGGTCCGTCAACCGTGAGTGGTTGAAATGGCCAAAAATCGTCTAGAAAGTTTATCCCCCTTTATCCTATGATATTCAAGAATTATTCTTGATTAATAAAGTTACGGGTGGTGCACTCTAGTAAAGAGGAAAAGAAAAGAAAAGAAAAAATATAAAAAGAATACATAAAGTATATTTAAGGGTCACAAATTTTCTAGTAGTCCATTTGTTTGGCATGTTGGGCCCTTCCTGAGGTGTGAAATGGCCTAATTTAATTTGGGCTATAGGATCTAAGTAGTTTAGTCCACCAAACAAAGTTGTGATCTCTCACATGCTTTCTATTGGCATGTTTGTCTAGGGTGGACGGGTAGGGCACTCACATGCTCATACACTTGGCAAGCCTTTGGGAGGTTTGCTATAGTAAGTCCATCACATGCTAATTTTAAAGCTGGGATCATAGACATATTTAAGGTCACGTCAATCAGATCAAATCATTTATAAGATGGGCCTAATGAAGAGGTGATAACCAAAAATCTTCAAGATTGGAAGATCCTGTCAATGGCCTACAAATCAACAACTAAAGGAGATGGTCTATGTTTAAACTAAATGAGTAAATCATAATCTGAATTGTTCTTCTTATCCCTATCCACTATGATGTTTGTCTTGATTCTTGCAACATGGTTCCATGTTGAAGAGGTCCCAAGTAGTCTACCCCAAATGGATGGAATGGTTTTTCGTGGGAAATAAAGATGGTTTCACAATGGCGATGGTGGTAAATTATCACAGGACTTAACGCGCATCAAAAGATACTTGAATGTTGGACAACTCAGCCTGTAAACGAAATGAGTAGTTTTGGTTTAAAAGAATAATTGCCATTGCCTTGCGATGTAGAAGTAGGTCAGCGTTCATCAAGCAACTGATGAAAGGTTGGTCAATGGAAAAGCGTTCACCAAGCAACTACTGATGAAAGGTTGGTCAATGGAAAAGGAAAGAAAAGACATATTCAAAGCACACCGCTCTCTCTGAAAGCGGTGGAAGTTTCCTTTCAACGAAATCATTCCGAATTCCTCCCTTATAAATTACCTTCACAGCTTCTCTTCTTCTGAAATCAACTCAACATCCCTACTTTCTTTCTGCTTTCTTAAAACCAGAGCTTCTCACCTTCCCACATCTCATCTTAATTTCCTTCTCTAAGTCCATCTCTCTCTCTATCAGGCATGGCTGTTGGCACCTTCTCTTTCGCACTGCCAGTTGTTGCTGCTGCAGCTGGGGTTTATTTCTTCGGCCATCACCAGACCAAAACTAAGGTACACCTTCCTTCCATTGATTCATCTCATATACTCTTATGCACGTGTACAAGATCCCAACCGTCCATTCAAGAAGACTGTAGCCCAAAAATCGGATCAATCTATTGTAATCCTAACCGATCGATTAAGGCGGAGACTTGCTTGATCGAGCGGTTAGGATTGTCCGGCCCGGCTATTCTTTGAGCCATGGCTTATTGATGGTGTGGCCCTGTGGACAAGAGGTCTGGATCTTGTAATTATCTGCCACGCGTTGGTCTCTAATTCCTTAAAGAATATATTTTCTCATATCTCGTTATTTATTTATTTACATTTTTGCAGAATGTGGAGAGTCGAATTGAGGAGCTGGTGAAGAGTAAGGTAGCGTTGGAAGAGAAGAAAGAGAAGAAGAAGGCTGATCTACCACGATTTGCAGTGGAATTGGATGGACTGCATTGTTTTGAGACCTTGGTGGCCCACTAGTCTAATCGCTCTCGTTAGAGTTAGAGAAGAAATACCAAAAAAAAAAAAAAAAAAAAAAAAACATTCTTTAATTCAAGTATAATGAGGCTTCTTGTATCTTTGATATTCCCCTTTTATAATTTTCGAAAGGCAACAGGCGAATGAGACCTTCAATTTTATAAATCTATGATTTTGTCAAATTCACGGATTTTCTTTGGAATTGAATTCAGCTACTCTCAAAGTCTACTTTGAGAATAAGCTACAGACTTCTCTTGTTTGACCCTTTCGAGTGCAGCATTTTTCGTCAACATCAACTACGAAGCATACAATTGAAGATTGCCTGAAATTTTTTAGACGGTGCTAAACAAACACATAAGTCTAATTCCAAGAGTCGGGACTTCTCAAATCTCAACTTGTTCAAGTGCGGTGGCTGCTCTGCTCCAGTCAAATGTGTTGAACCTTACTCAGATAAGCACTATATAAATTGAACTGTGGTGCACTAATCAGAACTATCAGGTGAGATTGACGTACTCGTGTGGCCAACCTGATCATTACTCAAATAGGCTCTACAGAAATTGAACACTGGCCCTAAAATCATAACTGTCAGGAGAGATTGATTTACTCGTGTGGCCACCCTGATGACCATGCATTTCTCGTCTGCTAGCCCAACTGGAAGACGCCTAGGCGTTTCAACTACAGGTCTCAGGTTCCAAATGCTAAGGGGACACACTAACCCACCAGTAGGGTGGGTGCATCGTGTGACTAACCATGTGGGTGCGTTGCCCAGCTAACAGGGTGTGTTGCATGACTAACAAAAAAAAAAAAAACCTGATGACTATGCCGTTAACCCAAAATCAAAATACCGGCCAGATTTTCAGGCAACTGCTATACAAAGTGGGCCTACTTAGTGGATACATCAGATATTGAACACACGGCTTGGCACGTGTTGGAAGTGTGGAAGTGTAACAGATGTAAACGTCACCAAGTTCTATGGACCCCACTATGATGCATGTGTTGTATCCACACAGTCTATCCATTTGGCAAGATCACTTTCGGGCATGAGTTAAAAAATGAAGTAGATCGAAAGCTCAAGCAAACCCCACCACAGAAAACAGGCTGAAATTTGCACTCAACAGTGCTCATATGGTGACTAACCTATAGAAGGATTGGATGTCACATGCACTAAAAAAAGTAATAGGAGAGTCAGGACATTCATTCAAACCGACTTTTGGTTTAACTTTGGGTAACAGAAGCGAGCGCGGTTTCAGTGGATCCCAGGATCCACCGAGGTGGGTGGATCTCTGAGCATGAGGTCCACCATGATGTACGTTCCTTATATCCAGGCCATGCATCTGTTTTGAAATCTTATTTTAAGTCATTATACCTAAAATGAACCAGATCCAAATCTCAGGTGGACCATTGTATAGGAAAAAGTGGTAATCCAACATTAAAAACTTCTGGTCAGATCCAAAAGCTTTGGATCAACCTGATATTTGTGTGATCTCTTCATTCAGATCGTTGTGACCTTATCAATAGGTTGGATGGAAAATAAACAATCCGGTGGCCCCTGTGAAGTTTTTAATGGTGAGGATTCAATCAAGACTGTTTCCTGTGGTATGATCTCTTAAGTTTTGGATCTGCTTCATTTTTGGGGTCATGCCCAAAAATGAACTGTCAAAATGGATGGATGGTGTGGATGTAAAGAACATACATCACAATGAGTAGAGGTGGGCAACGATTCAGTTTGGTTTTGCTTGTTTCTCTTCCAACCCAGTTGGTGGATTGGCCCAGTTTGGGCTTCGGCTGACCCAAGTTTGGTTTGCTTAGAAAAATCTAGTTTGAGCCGGGATCGATTTGGTCAAAAAATTTGAACCAGGCAGGCTGAATTCGAACAGTTGGCTGTTCTTTTTTTGTTTGTTTGTTTGTTTAAATAGAAAAGAAATTAAAAACAGAAGTATCTTACTACATGATATTTAACTTCCTCCCTAAAAGGAGTGCAACTTTAAAATAGATTGTGTAAGAGCCTTTTCCAAATAAAAGCACACAAGCATAATTTTACAAGTGCAAGGAAACAGTGTGCATTCATGTATATGAATTATGTATTATCCACGTCATCATGTATATGTATTATCCATGTCCATCCATTTTTACACATCATTTTAGGACACGATCCCAAAATGGAATCATATCCAAAGCTCAAGTGGATCACACAAACTACGAGCCGAATCAAACCGAGCTTCAAGCTGATTTGAGCTGGTACTACCCTAGTTTGAGTTTGGTTTGGTTTTCAAACAAGCTCGACTCCTAAGCTTGATTTGGTTTGAACATCTATTCGAACCGATCCAAGCCGAGTTTTTTCAAACCAATCCGAGTCGGGCTTTCGAGTTGGCTTGGTTTGTGCCTGGCTCTAACAGTGAGCCCCATAGTTAGGGATCCACCCAAGGTCCCAAACCGCTCCCAAAAGAAGCCATCAAACCCACATAGAAAAATGCACGTAGGCATCACTCACACCAGGAAAGGGGGGAATCATCACTTCCACCAGTTCTCACGATAACTCGTGAGCACATTTGAGGACTCATCACACTTGTTTTGAGCCCAAAATATGCGCCGTCCATGTGATGCACCACTAAAAAAACCCGTGTGGCCCAACTTTCATCCTGGTCTAGAACTTTGATGGGCCATGGAAATGGAAACAGTTTCCTCCCTTGATTTGCCTCTATTTCTCTGCTACAGCCCACTAAAGTTTTGGATCAGGTTGAAAGTTGGGTTCTAGGAGTGTTTTTTTAGGATGCTGCATCATATGTATCGGTCAGATTCTGGGCTCACATCACCTGTGATGATTCCAAAAAAGTGATCTTGAGTGGGCAAATGAGCATTCCTCAAGGAAAGAAGACAAAACGAACAAGCACGTGACCGTGCACTCCATCTCACCCTAAAAGGTCTATCAGCTGGACTCAGCAAGTTACAAGTTGCAACACCATTCAAGGAAGGCGAACAGATGAGCATAACATGCGGGTTAGCGGTGTGCTAACGTGGCATATTTCTATTCAGGGGACCAAAGGAGGGAAAGGGATGGGTCTATCCTCCCTTCCAAGCCAAAGCATTAGCCTCCTCTAAGGAAATATTACTAAACGACCTCTACATTTCGGCATCACTAAGGATTCCATTGGTAGGGCTGTAAATGGGTCAGCAGACCTAATGGGGTAATCAGAGCCAACCCATTTAGACCTGACCCATACCTAACCTTTTTGTTAAATGTTACAGGTCTGGGTCCAAGAACACACCCAGATGCTAAATGGGTCTAGATCTTGTTTCTTTTATATTAGGCCTGACCCGACCCGACCCGACCCGACCCGAACCCATTTAGTAAATGGGTGGATTTGATTTATGTTGCAAGGGACCCATCTAGGCCTAGATCCGTCTAGACCCGGTTTTAAACCTATTAAAAATGTTTGCATACCTTATTTAGACCCAGACCCAGTAGACTCGACCCATTTCTAAATGGGTCTAGGTGGATCTTCCTCTACCAGACCCAAACCCATTTACAAATGGGCCTGATGGGGTGACTTAAACTCGACCCAGACCTGCCCATTTAATAAAAGGGCATGGGTCTAAAATTTGGACCCAGATCCATTTAGTAAATGGATAGGTCTGGTTTTGGCTAAACCCGCCCCAAACCTGACCATTTACAGCCCTATCCAGCGGCATGAGACACATATTGTGGTAACTCAAATCCTGTGGGGCCTACCGTTGTGTATATAATTTAGCCATGTCGACCATCCATTTTTCAACTCATTTTAGGGCATGAACCAAATATGAGAGTTTGCCACATGTATGAGACATTTGAATCATACATAAGGTGGACCTCACTGTGCAGATGACCTAGGGCAAAGAGCAAGCAGGCGTAGGCATAGATGTGGTGAGTCGATCACCATCTCTCTCACGGATAAACACTCTGAATCCACAGAGCAACCGAGAATTCTCAACCGAAATTCTTCAAATACATGAAGAAGAAAAAGAAGAAAGTAAGAGCTTTATTGATAAAATCAAGTAATGAATAATGTTATTAACGAAATTAAAAGAGTTTAAATACCCTAAGAAATCCACGAAACCCTAAAAACATAATTAGAACGAATGATATTAAAATATAGAAAGAAATGGTAAATCACACGTAAAAGTACGGAAACGAGTAGCCGATCACAATTGAGTGGCAACCAGTCACTGGCCTATGGTGATCGGTCGCTCAAAGTCCAAAATAGTCCAGCGTGTAGAGGTCCTTCTAAGGGGATATGCGACCGGTCGCTATAGGAATTCGACCAGTTGATTTAGACTCAAATCAGTCCAGTGATTTGAGCTGATTTGTGTTTGCATAAATGAGGTCAGTCGCTGGTCTACTTTAACCGGTCGATTCAGACTCAAATTAGTCTATTGATTTGGGCTGATTTTTATTTATTTTTGTATAAATGACACCGGTCGCTAGTTGCATAAATGAGGCTGTCGACTGGTTGATTTTTCCATCTTCAAATCCTTCTTTCCCTCCTTACTTTGGTTTATCCACATCATGTATTCTCCGGCAATCCTCTCTACATCAGTCCCCTCTTCTTCAAAAGAACTCATCCTCAAGTTCTCGTTCAACTCGGGCTTGTGATACTCGAACAAATCAGCCACGTTGAATGTTAGTGAGATCTCGAACTCTTTTGGGAGATCGACCACATAAGTGTTGTTGTTTAACTTTCTAAGGATCGACATCGATCCAATCTTCTTATGCTTCAATTTGTTATAGGTACTTGATGGGAAGCGTTCATTGCAAGTGGACCATCACTTGATCTCCAACCTCGAACACCTGGCGTGGCGATGCTTGTCAGTGTCTTCCTTGTATTTTTAATTCGCCTCAGTCAGCTTGGATCAAACCACTTCATGTACCTTAGTGATCCTTTCAGTCATTTTTTTCGCAGCAATGCTCATGCCCCGGAGCTGACCCTCATGACCGGTGCCTGGCCGTTCACCCAATGGGGGGTGGACATCATTGGGCCTCTTCCCCAGGGCAAAGGGCAAACCAAGTACACAATTGTAGTTGTGGACTACTTCACCAAGTGGGCGGAAACTAAGCCGTTAACCACAATTATTGAGAAGAAAACGACCAACTTCATCTGGAGGTTCGAAATCCCCCATACCATCGTAAATGACAACAGACGTCAGTTCGACAATGCCAAGTTCCGAGAATTTTGTGAGGAGCTCAGCATACAGAATACCTACTCTTCCCCCCACCATCCACAAGTCAACGGCCAAGTCGAGGCCATCAATAAAATCATCAAGGGGCATCTCAAGACAAAGTTGGGCCAGTGCAAGGGTGCATGGGCCGATGGATTTTCAAATGTGCTTTGGGTATATCGGACCACAGCTCGGTCCACAACAGGCGAGACACCGTTCTCCATGAATTTTAGAGCTGAAGCTGTAGTTCTAGTTGAGATTGAAATGTCGTCCTACAAAACTGAGCTCTTTTATCTAAAAGAAAATGAAGGCTAGATATGACTTAACCTCGATATGCTAGAAGATGTCAGAGAGCGATCCCGGGTCAGGGTTGCCACTTACTAGCAAAGGGTTGTAAAGTACCACAACTCCAAGGTGAAGAAGAGAAGTTTAAGAGTGGGAGACCTCGTATTTCGAGAGGTCTCCAAAGAAACCAAAGAGCAAAGCTCAGGAGCATTAGGTCCGAACTGAGAAGGACCATACAGAGTCATTAGCATGGGTCGGTCGGGCAGATATTGGTTGGAAGACATGGAAGGATGACCTCTCCCTCATCCATGAAATGTTAAGCACCTAAAGATCTACTACCCCTAATCGGATCGACATGTCTACAAGAGATTTATGCCCAATCTACAATGAGCACTATGTTTGCATCAGATAGTTATAAATAGATTTCACGAAATCAATAAAAGTAAGTTTCTTTCCTACATGTTCGACGATCACGATTGATGACTGATAGAGCCAAGGCCCATAAATGACGTCTTATGATTAAAGCTCAGAATCAAGCTGAGGAAAGGTCGAAAATGGCCCCTCCAAAGAGTGTGCCTTACTTAGGACGCGCATTAGCCCATGAGGTAAAGGAGACCTAAGATCATATCGCCCATAAAGCAAACATGGTACTCCCACGACCAGGCAGTACTCTGCTCAACATCAGAGTGGGGTGGGGATTGCATGTCATCATAGAAAGCGTAAAAATAAAAAATGCACGAGTAATGTGATTGAGAAAAAGCATAAAAAATTAAAATATAAAGCCCAAAAAAGGGGCACCACCATCTAACCAAATAAAACCCCAAAAGGGGTGATCATCATCCAACCAAAAAATAAACAAAAGTTTTAAGCCTAACACGAGCAAGATAAAATAAAAGAAAAGAAAAGGCCTTAGGCCTCAAGAGAAGCATTCAAAGGAGCTTGAGGAGCACCCACCAGAGGAGTCCTGACGACATCACCAACAACAATAGTGTCCTCAAGAGAAGCTTTATCTATAGCTGGACCATCAGCTTGGGTCGGCTCCGCTTGGACCTCCTCGTCAGCTGGCACACCATCGAGAAATGAGAGGTCGAGCTCGTGGAGCTGGGTCAGAATGTCGGACCGACACTTCTCATAGGCAACCTCGTACATCTCGTCAAGCTTGGTCATCCTCTCCTCGAGTTCGGCCTTCAGAGCAGTCGACCTTTATCGCTCCGCCTCTAGCTCAGCGCGACCTCTCGTCGCCTCTTCACAAGGCTTCGACATCTCATCAGTAGCACGCACAAGCTTTGCCTTAATCGCATGCAACTCAGCACGAGCACCCACGAGCTCTCCCTCCACCTCAACTTCTTTTCACTTCACCTCGACCTCCTTCTAGGACTGGCTTAAGATGGTCTCAAGGCCAGAAATTATCTCTCTAGTCCGGGTCGTCGAATCCTTGAGGCCAAGGCAGCTGAAAGCAATCTGTTTAGAAGAGAAAGAGTTAGATTTTTAAAAAAAAGTTCAAAAGCCAACAGATGAAATTACACTATCATGAAGAGCTCACCTCGATGGCATTAGCCGCCATCGTCCCAAAGACCTTCTCCTTCGAATCCTTCAGAAAAGAATCGATCATGGCCTCAAGGATGCCCTTATAAGCCCACTTGCAAAATCTGTACAAGTAGGGAGGGACGTCGGCCTGACTGCGTGAAAGGGCTGTAGAGGGGGCTTGAGGGTTGATCGCTCTGCTACCCCGACCTATTCTCAGCTTGACCCCGCTTGGGCCTCCAAATCGACAATCTTCGTCATTAAGGGCGGAGGAGTGGAAGTGGCAACCAACGAACGAGCAGATGAGACGATCGCGACCACCCTGGCCTTAGCCTGCTGGGCAAGCAATTGTGGGAGCTGAAGGAGAAGCTTCTGAGACGCTCACTGGGCGCTCAGGGATGGTATTCATCCTATTCGCAGCTAACAGTTGCGCTTTCTCCTCTCGTAGGACAACCTCTCTTTGATGGAGGAGGAGGGGCAGACATGTATGAAAGAGGAAAAGAAAATGAGTTAAGCAATAAATAATTCACTAGTTCTAGATGAAGACCTGAACAAGATAATTACCTCTTGAGATGAGGTCGACTCACTACAGAGATTCGATAGAAAGAAACTCCTTTTGGCTTCGCCAAGAAACAGAGTGCTGCCAAGCGATCTGAATTTGCCCTGAGTTCTGAGGGCTCGTGTCGGGCTGCCTCTCCCAATGGATTGCGCAAAAAAAAATACAAGGTCATAGCTCGGAGCAGATTAGTTTTGTGACGAAAGATAGATAAAAAAGCTAAGTGCGACTTCCCAACCTAGAGTGGAAAAGGCGTTGGGGACCTGGGAGCTCAAAGTCCTTAGCTCGGCAGAGGGTGCCTCCCATCCCTTGGTTGTGAATAACTAGTTATCCTTCCATTACTTGATGGAGGAGGGAAGGTCACCGATCAAAGGTTCTCCTTTCCCCAACTAGGGCGACAAGTAATACCAGCCCGTCGATTTCGGGCTGCTCTTTAAGTGATACATGTGCATGAACTTGAGGGCAGTGAGCTCAGCATTTTCGACCTTGTGCCATAGGACGTAGCAGCTATAGATCATCCTACGGGCATTGGGGACAAGTTGACTTGAGGCCAGGTTCATCATGATGAGATACTCCCTCACCAGAGGATGGAGAGGGAGTCAAAGACCACATTTGAAGAAGGCCGAGAAGAGCGTGACCTCGCCCTCATTAGGCAAATGAAGCCCTATATGATCGGGAATACCAAAGTCCTTGTTGAGCTACCTCAGGTCGGACTTTGTGAGCTTGGACTTAATGGAATTAGTCATTAAACGAATAACCCCAAAATTAGAAGCGAGTTTCTTAGCCCGACATTCCACGATTGAAGGAGGAACCTCCTCCAGCCCTACTTCAGAGGGGGCCTCATCATTCATGATATCATCGGGATCCTCCTTGAGGTTAGACTGACTCCCCAATTGAGTCATACCGGACTAATTCTGTCAGGAAGATATCGTTAGAATCCTCAACTTCTGGCAATAACATGATGAACAGAGAAATTTAAAAAGGAAGGGATGGAAACAACGAATGAGAGCCATAAATCACTGGGCCAAGGGAGGAGAACGTACCAGATGAATTCCAGAATGAAAGACAATGACGAATGGCAAAATTTTGGCAAAGATTCTAGAAGGGGCATCGAACAGAGGAGAAGGAGTGAAAGAGGAAGAAAATGGAGGAATTTGGAAAAAAAAAAAAAAAAAGAAAAGAAAAGGACAAAGGGTCCAATTTATACTACTCGTCTTCCCCTGCGTCGAGCCCGTGTTGGCGCCATGTGTCGCCATGAAGAAACCTCAGGAGATGAAGTGACGCGATGTGACGCTTGACCTGCCCACTCCACGTGTCATCACCTGATTGGTTGAGCAACCAAGCGATGGCTTTTTTGTCACACCTTTGTCACACGTTAGTTGCTCATTTGCTTGGGCTACTGAAAAAGTTGTTGCATCATGGGGTAATCATGACGACGCTTTAAAATTTGAATCGTTACGTTAATGACGACGTTTCCTTCCCAGTTTACTGACGGTGGCTACAGAGAATTCTAAAATTTCAAAAGAATCGTGCTTGCTAAGGTCCCATTTCTCTTTACTCCTAAGTCGAACAAGTCGGTCTCGAGAGTAAGGGGCTATTATTGTGGGTAAATCTGAGCTGACCTCAGCTCACAAGGAAGGCCCACAGGCTCAGGTGCAAGTCCTCGAGCTTATGCACTGACATCAGATGTTAAACGGCTAACTAAGACAGGGAAAAGAGCTTAGGAACAGAACCGAGGTAACGATAGTTTGGCCTTTATGAAGGACATTTTGGATACATAAAAAAAATCCAAACTAGGTTGTTCTACTGACACGGCCGACAAGCCGAGAGCTCAGTCTCAGCTCACAAGACTGCCAAGCCGACTTGGGCCACGACAACCATAAAGCTGCGCGGTAGTCCAGGGATGAGCCCGAAGAAGACGGGCATGTCCCCAGGAGTTATAAGCGTGATCCACATCGTTGAGAATCCATCGGCCACTATGAGCATAACGCCCACTTCAGAAGCAAGTACCAAATGAGGACCCCTGGGGGGTATTTATAGGCAAAAGTGTTGGATTTCACGAAAAGAGCCAGTCAACAGATACACACTTTACGTGACCCGCGGATTTCATCTGCTTGTTGTTCGCTCGCCTCAAGTGCAAGGCTGCGATGTAGTAATAATTCTCGGTAAGACTGAGGTCGATCCTCGAGGATTGTCACAAGAATTTTAAATTACATAACTAGGATGGGTTAAATTCGGATTTGTATCAATGAATGGATTTTAAAAACATAAAACTATCTACTTTATAACTAAAGCAGGAAAATAAAATACTAGAGCATCAATTATCCACTTATAATCATTCACAATGCTAATTCAATCATTCAAGCTAATAACTCAATCAGAATCGGAGTTTTATCCCTATCCAATCAGAACATAGAGAAATCAAATCATCATAATATATCTAATATGGATGAATAATGTACGGATATGGTTCTCTCATAATCAACTAAAGGCATTGGGTGTATCCAATCACACAGCCCAATCCTTCACAAAACAATTGATATCACATTCATGATTCTTCCTCAAGTCTTGTCACTAGACTTGATTTGGAAGTATGAATTGAACTTTTATTAAACTAATATCAATAAATAAACATCTATCTCAAATCAATACCAAAGATAAAAATTTCTTCTAGTTTAGTTCTAGATAAGCATTTAAGGAAACTTGGTTTGTAAGATCTCCTAATATCCAACATATCATGATGGATCTAAGATCTCTATAACCCAAAATCTTATCAACAACACTCCATTGAGCAATCTCAGTAAATCAAAACATCTCATGCAAGTAAAATCACAAGAGATAGAAGATTAAATTAAAAATACTAATTTTATTTTAAACTAGAACTAGAAGTGTTCTTCATTAAATCAAAAGTACTTGAACTAATTCGAATTAAATATTGTAAACAACTATAAGCTTTACCTCTTAGCCCTATCTAAGAGGTTTAGCCAACCATTAAGAAGGTTGAACTGAAACTTAAAAGAAAACTAAAGAAAAACATAAATCAAAACTAGAAAAACCTAAAAAATGAAATTGTAGAAGCTCCCCTTTGATCCTCTCCACCTCTAGCACAACTGGGACTCTTCTAGGATGCTTAGGAAGGGAGCCAAGGTGTACCATTTTAGAGCAAAATCATGCACCGCCTCAGAATCTTCTAGATTTTGCGTAACTGTAGACAACTTCGATTGATACTTCGATTGATTGGAAATATTTCGATTGATACTTCGATCGATCAAAGTTAGTTTCGAATGATCGGAAGTTCTATCCAGGGACTGCAGAATTTTTTTGTCCTGAAATTCTGATTTTTCGATTGATCAGAAATTATGTCCAGCAATATTTCAGGGCCATTTCCGAAACTTTCTGCATCTTACTTTTGGCCCTGCAGCTCTACACTTTGATGTTTCTGACCATTTCAGGTCGTTAACTTGATTTCTCTAGGGCTTTTTCTTCACTTCTTTGCCTCATCAAAGCTTAATCTTCTAATTACTCATCATCAAAGCTTGGTCTTCTCATCACTCCAAATCCTTTAAATTAAAAATAAATCCATGACATCTCTCTCTTTTACCTACAAACACAAAAATAAACATAAGTCTTTAACTTTAACAATTTAAACTATGCAATTGTGCTATGAATTGGGGCTTAGATATGCACAATTCAGAGTTCAACACTTGCCGCAACAAGTGCATGTCTTCTGCACTCTTCGTCAATTCCAACTTTGTTTCTTCAAAAACTTCTTGATTCTTTCTTCCTTCCTTCTTTCCTTCAATTGCATGCCTCAACAGATGCCCCCTTTCAATCTTAATTTGAGAAAATCATTATCTTCGTGAATTTAGAATGAAATAGTCAAATTTTCAAACTTTCTAGAGCTTTCCGCGACCCGCAGCAAGTTCCCTAGGTCCATTTATATATAGTTCAACGCTCATTGCTTCTTCATTTCCTTTCTTCGCGGAGAAGCCCTATTGCTCTTCAGCACACTTTACGCGACCTACGGAAAGCTCTCTTACTTTACACGGACCGCAACAAGCAACTTATTGGGTGGCATTTTTTTTAATTCCCGAAACTCTGTCGAATTTTTTTATAAGTATATACATCCTTCTTTAAAGCACATATATCTTTCTTCTTTGTTCCTATCTCTGTAGATACTCGATATTTTCTCATTCCTTTTTTAAGAATTTTGTAAATCTTTCTAACTTATCTTTTCTCCAAAGTATTTGGAATTCCTATCCTAACTCTTTGATATTCTTTATATATATAGGCCATGCCTTTGAAAAGAAAAGCTTCAGGGGTTGGTTCTTCATCATCTCAACGTTCTTAGAGTAAAATTCCTCCAACACCACCCACCAAGCGTACAAGAAGCCAAACTTCACCTGCTCTGACTCTATCAAGACAAACGAGGAGTCGTACTGTTGCTAGTCTCATTCCTTCAGAACCAGTTCATCCTCAACCATCTGTTCCCGTTAGAAAGAAGTTAAAGGTCATCGTGAGTCTTCCTAAAATTTTCAAACATCCGGCTTCACCAGAGCTTGACTTCGAGGAGCGAACAAGCTGTGTTTCTACTCATGTGAAGAATGTTATTGCTACATATAGAGTCGATCGCCCTCTGCTCAAAGGAACACAATCACCTTAGGAATCCTGGCTCAAAACGACAGAAGGAATTCGTATTAACATGACAATCCCCTGTTCGTGAAGTTACTCCTCTACCTTCCTGTCCTCAGAAGAAGAGGAGAAAGAGCAAGAATGAGCAGCTACAAGAGAAGATTACCAAACATAAGCAGCCACGTCTGCAGAATACGTGGACTACGGTCCGATCTGCTGATCAACAGAACGTGCGCTTCCATAATCCATACAAGGATGAATTAACTATGATGGCTTTATCTCTGTATCACAACCAGTCAATGCTGCACCTGAATCCAACTGATGTATCTTCTCGTATTCTTATAATTTTTTTATTTAGTGTGCAAAGAGCCACAAATTCTATCAAGTTGGCTCGTAAAGAATGGCTCGGGTCAGCAAGTAGGCACTATAACTCCAATGAGATTTTTTTAGCTGAGTTACAGCTCGCATACTATATTCTCAACGAGATATTATGAAACACTGCAATAGAGATTTAATATCATGCCCATTGACGAAGGGACAATTTGGGGCAAGCAAGAATTATGTCCTCGTGGTTTTCTAGGCAAAAGGGATCATTATGAAGACTGGACTTTGGCTATCTTTAAGAAACATCGCAAACCTTTAATTGATTCAAGCCTTTATTCTATTATTGAAGCCACCTCCAGTCATTTCAGTCGAGATAACACTGTATTCAAAGGCTTCCTGAACTTCTTGTGTCCAACCACCAATTCTTTCCACTTTCTTATGAGAGAAGCATAACATTATGGGATTTCTACAGGATGATCGGGCTCCCCATCACAGGAGCTTATTATGATGAGTTCATGCCCACCAACGAAGAATTTGCCTACTATCATCCGATCACTTGAGAGCTTTCCATCTTTAACACTATCATTGAATTGTTCAAAGAGTTTGCCAAATTCAAGAACTCAGGCAGTGTACTCTTTAATGAATGGATGGGCCACTTCTCCCGAGAGCTGAAGTATATCTCCCACTCTACTAACCTTTCTCATCTTTTCTTCGTCTTGCCTATATATATATATATATATATATATATATATATATATATATATATATATATATATATATATATATATATATATGTTCCCTAAAAATGATGATGCCGACTTGTTGATGGCCAGAAGCCAAGTCAGGAATCCTTAAAAGTTTTTCGGACACTCGTGAACTGGGTGGATTTCTTACTTTCTGGTTGAATGCTGTACTCCTTCCAAATTTCAAATGTGCTAATAAGATTCGAGCCTCAAGTCTAGTCATTGCAGGGGCCATGGCTGAAGGCAAAAAATATTCGTTGGCTCCACCTAGGGTTCTCTGTACCGTACCCTAGGTGATACAACCACTCATTGCAAATCTCCATTAATAGGAGTATCTTCTGGTTATTCCCCTTGCCCCTTGGACTTTCTTATCAAGATGGTTAGGATTATACTTCCCTTGGGTATATAATGTCAGTGATAGAGCATATGTACATCCAGAGCACCTTCCTATGTGGTTTTTTCAACAACGTAAGATGATTAAGCCGTGCTATCCGTGGGTGATGGATAAAATCAAATCTATATAAGCCTTTTTGTTCAATCATTTTTCGATCTCTTCAGGGCCTGATGGCAAGGATGTCGTGGATAATGGTTCATTGTCTCCTACTGAAGAAAGTTTTCTTATCTCGATCCGATCGAGCACACTACCTTTGTAGAAAAGTAATGAATTTTGAAGAGAGCTGTATTATCCAAATAGATTTGCTTGCCAATTCGGCTTAGATCAAACAATGCCCATGTCTTCTGAGCCAGTAACAAGACACATGAGAAGTTACAGTGTGGGGCCGTACAATTCGGTATTTATCTGGAAGCAACTCTTAACTATCAATACTCAAGCAAGTTTCATAATTTCCAACTTCAAGTGTAGTGTTCATGGTTCATATACGTGGATGAGATGGTGGGTCCATCAGTATCACCTGGTTCGTAATCACCATCCTGTTGATCATCCCATTTGGGTACCTCCACCACAAGTCCCAAACAACTTGAAGATCGATCGCATTGGATATTTTTGGGGGGCAGAAAGAGCTCCTATGGCAGGAAGATACCGTTGTCCTATTTCTTGCGATGAACCCATAAAAGAAATTAAATCATTCAATACTTTAAAAGGATGGATAGCTGGTGGTAAGGTGATTGACTCCTAATCAGCTTAGAAAAAAAAAGTAACAAGAGAGATCTTCTGCTGCCAGTACTTCTACTTCAGTTTCAGAGAATCCTCCCTCCATGGATCTTCCTTCGCCTATTCCTGCTTTAGAAATGCACGGCCAATCAAAATCTCCTGTTACTCCTCTGGAACATATCTTTTGATTGAAAGAATTTGATTGGAAGATTTTGATTTTGATTGGAAATTTTTCATTGGAAGATTTTGATCGACATGTTAAAGATCCACCCGTGATCAAGTAAACCTCACTTCACATATCTTCATCTCCTCCTCAGAGAAAGACCACTACTACAGAAGTTGACCCTCGAGGAAAATAAAAATAAGCGGTCGCTGCATCATTTTCATCAACTAGCAGCAGTTTTGCTAGCAGATATAATCGGAGCACTAGTACTTTAAGCAGTTTTAAAGCCACAGGTGGAGGAGACGATAATGAAGACACTTCTTCTTCTGCTGATCACGAAGATCCTTCGACTAAGAATTTTGATGAAGTGAAAAGAGGAACTGACAAAAATGTACAAATTACTAATGATAGTCCTCATTGATCTAATCAATCCCCATCCACTCCTCAAGATTTAGCGGTTGAAGGGTCCGGTACCATATATGAATCGTTCCAATATTCTCCCAAACCCACTCATCAGCAACATCATCCTTCATCTCCTCTTTTCACAATCAGTGAACTTCTTCAAAACCTCGTGCATCGAATCATCTTTCTGCAATTGCGAAGGTATCGTCTTTTAGAGAGGCTGGGGTTCCTTCTATTCAGGCTGAAGAGGCAACTCCTCCTCACTCAGGTATAAGATTGGTTTGAGGTTAGTAATAGTTCCTTGCCTTATCAAATGAAACCTTTAACTTTGTTATTTCTTTGAATAGTAAATCCTTCTCCTGCCCCCGTAGCGGATGTTCCTATTGTGGAGACTATATATTACCTCCCACTGCAGATTTCATTTTCGTAGGTAAAGAACCCACCTTGAATATTAATCTTCAGGGGGATGCCACTGTAAAATCTTCATCGACATCGATTCAGAATCCTCGACTTGCTCCCACTCTTGGTATATTTCTTTGCATTTTGCTCATTATTTCCTTCTTATATTGCATATATATCATATTCCTTATTCTTTCATCTTTTGATAGATCCTGAACCCAGTGGTTCAATCCAGAGACCACCGCTCAGTCTTCTTCTGGACTTTCAGACCATTAAGAATCTTCCTTCCTTCAAGATTGATGCGATAAGAGTGGATTTAAATGAGATTGTTTCTACTATAGAAAATTGCAACTTGTGGGGACATCTGCCAGAATCTTGGTCTCTTCTAAAGTTCTTAGCTGGTCTAATGAAGATTGATATGTCTTTCTTGGGGCGATCTACTAATCAGTTTGTGGATGCTGCAAATTCTTTGGATGAAATTCGGAATATAGAGATGGCTCCTGAATTAGAACTGCAAACAATCGGAACTGGCACACCTTACTGATGAGGTTACACAGTGTTCTTCTTTGATTTCTCATTACCAAGCAGAACATAATTCCTTAACGACACAAGCGCAGAAGCATATTGAGCAGATTAACTCTATTGATGCTCAAATGGCATCTCTGACGGCCCAGAAACAGAAAGAAGATGCTCTGAAAGCTATACGAACTCGTATTCGATCCAACAAAGGCTCTTTAGATTCTCAGGGAAAAGAGTAGTCTCAGAAGCAGCAGGCTGTTATGACTTCTTTACAACAAGAACTTTCTAATATTCCTGATCGTAAAAAAATGATAGCAGATGTTGAATTAGTTCGGTCACAAGGTCATGCTCGATTTAGCCAGAAATTTCAAGAATGTATTGCAGCATTTAATTTTTTTATATCTTCTTTGTATGAAACTTTTCAAAATATGAATGAATGAGCAATCATAGATATTATCTTTTTCATATAATAATCATTCAATCAATACACATATAATCGTATCCTGAATGTTAGTCTTATTAAAGTGGATGGTCTTCATTTATTATACTTTTTAGATTTTATGCAATTTAGCTTTTGGCTCATGGCCATATGTATATATTCATATTATCTCAGAAATTTATTCATTATTGCCGATACTATCTTAAGATGTTGTTAGTAGGCGCTTCTACTAGGAACACAGTTTAAGCTCATGAGTGTTTGGAGCGTCGGTCTTATATGTGGTTGACCCTCATAGAGTACTCATCGCAGTTATGGAAGTGGCCCTCAGGGAGCGCACTCCTCTAATAGTGGAAATGATTCTTATAGAATACATTTCTCTGTCGGAAGTGACCCTCATGGAGTACACTCGGGAGTTTCCACATTGTCGATCCATCAGACGGTCTCAATGACACTACCGGGATAGTAAACTCAGAGGTTTTATGCTTTTAGTTAGCCACTTCGGCTCTCATGGCAACCTCAGGTACCAAATTCATGGTCTCCAGTCCGACAATAGGGGGAGAATCTCAACCTTCCTATGCGTTACTACCGGAAACGGTTTCATGAACCTGGGGGGAATTATGCACGGTTAGCCGTGATCAGCAGCGCGCAATGCAACCCTCTTTTTCTTCACTTCTATACCACTAAGTCCATACGTAAGAAACCAAATTACAGACATTTTTCTTGTTCCTTATATTGCTATCGTAGTAATAGGAGCGGTAAGTCTCACGCATGAGGTTGGCCCATAGGACTTTTAATTTTCCTATCCTTAGGGTTATTCTCTCAGCTGCCTTGATTTGTAGGAGCTCTCAATTAGCTTGTAAAGTTTTTACCCATAGAGTTCTCAATTGACTCTTAAAGGGACTCTTGATTGGCTCTAGCGGTTTTAACTTTATTGGGTTGAAGCATTTATTAGTAACCATCTTTTCGTGGTTTTGATATTTCTCTTTCCGACCATTCCTTCTTTATATACGTAGTCCTTTTACTTTTCCATAGATCATTTTAGGAATGATTGCTGTATTCGAAGGCAACAAAGATCTTTCGAAAAAAGAGAACTGCAATGTTCCACATTTTTTATAATGTTTGATAACTGTCTTTTCATATCAGCTTTCTTAGAGACCTTGAATGGAAGAAGAACATGTTTCATGAGCTTTTCATTATTTTCATTCAAGAGTACATTGATGTCTGTATTACTAATGCTTGTCTCTTGACTCTTCCTGCCCCCTTTCGATCGGGAGAATGCTCGTTCATATGAGGATTCTGGCAATCAAAATATTCTGCATTTGCCTTTATGGGTAGTATTTCTTAATGTATCGGCCAATAACCAAAATGTCAATTCCTTTTCCGTCTTGGTCTATAATTCTGTATGCTCCATTAGAAAAGACTTCGATGACAACATATGGGCCATCTCATTTGGGTTCTAATTTGCCCCCTGTTGTGCGTGTCATCATAATGGGCCTTTTCAGCATTACTACCAGGTCTCCCTTTTTGAAATATCAATATTTCACCATCTTATCGAATGAAGTGGATATCCGAGCCTGATACGATTGTAAGCGTTGCTATGCAGCAAGTCTCTTTTCATCCATCATGTCCAACTCTCGTAGTCGGAGTTTAACATTTTCATCTTCTGTGATTCTGTGATGCACTGCCACCCTCAAAGATGCAACTTGTGCTTCGATTGGGAGTACAGCTTCTACCCCATATACTAAGGAGTATGGTGTAGCTTTTGTAGTTGTGCGATGCATCATTCGGTAAGCCCATAATGCCTCTTATAATCTGTCGTCCTAATCTTTTTTTATTTTCACTCACCATTTTCTTTAATATTCTGACGATTGTCTTATTGAATGCCTTTGCCAACCCATTTGTCACAGGATAATATGGTGTGGAATAAGAATGATTAACGCTGAACTTATGGCATAACTTCTCCATGTTCCTATTTCTAAACGGAGTGGCATTTTCTGTAATAATTTTCTGAGGTACCCCATGTCTGTAGATGATAGCATGTCTGATGAAGTCTATCACATCTTTCTCTTTCACATTTCGTAATACGACTACCTCTGTCCATTTGGACAAATAATCTATGGCTGCCAGAATATACTACCACTCTCTTGAAGATGGTGGACTAATCACATCCAATCCCAAAATGGCGAATGGCCATGAAGAAACTGTCTGATGCAGCTCTTTGGGTGCCATGTGAATAACATTACCATGAATTTGACATTTGTAACATCTTTTTACAAAATTAATGGCATCTTAGAACATGTCGGCCAATAATATCCCATATGATGCACACGGTTAAAGAGATTTCTACCAGCTTGGTGAGCTCCGCATTCTCCTGAGTGAGCTTCCCGCAGTATGTTTCTACCTTCATTTCTGTCTAAACATCTCAGTAGCAACTCATTATATGATTTTTTGTATAACGTATCATGAAATAATATGAACTTCATTGCTCTTTGCCTTTTTGTGTTTTCATAAAGGAATCTTCTGGCAAGATTTCATATTTCAAGTAATCGAATATCGGCCGTCGCCAGTCTTCTATTGTTATTTTATAACAAGAGACAGGCTTCGCCTTATCAACGTTTTCGTTGTCTTTGGTCAGAGGCAAGAATCTTCTTTCTTCAATCACTACTTGAAAAGGAGTCCTGATAGTGCACGTTAAAGCTGCTACTAAGCTTGCGAGTGCATCTACTTTTTCATTCTCTCTGCGAGACACATGCTGTATAGAGATGTCTCGGAAGCTTTAGAATAATTTTCTTGCCTTCTGACAATATGGCAGTAATTCTGGCTTTCTTATTTTATATTCCGTCGTCAACTGATTTATAATCAACTGAGAATCTCCAAATATTATGACTCCTTGTATCTGCATTTCTTGTGTAATTTTGAGTCCAATGATGAGGGCATTATACTCTGCTTCATTATTTGTATAAGTTGTTCCCAATGTAAAGGAATATGGTAAGAGATTGCCTTGTGGGCTGATAAAAATCACCCTAGCACCTGCCCCCGTAATCCTTGCAGCAGCCATCAAAATAAATCTATCATGGCTCTATGATTTCTACATGAAATACATGTTCATCTGCTAAATCATCTGACAACTCCTTTTCTTCAAAAGTCGGATGTGCAGCCAGAAAGTCGGCTATCGCTTGGCCTTTGATTTATTTTGAGGGTACATATGTGATCGTATATTCTGATAATAACAACATCCATTTGGCCAATCTTCCTGATAACATCAGTCGTGTCATCAAATATTTGATAGGGTCGGCTCGTGAAATCAGTGTTATATCATGGGAGACGCAATAATGTTGCAACTTCTGCACGGTGAATATTAGGGCCAGATAAATTTTTTCAATTGGCGAATAGTGATGTTCAGCTCCCACTAGCATTCTTCTTAGATAATATACGACTGCTTCTTTTCTTTGTTCATTTTTTTGCGCAAGAGTGCATCGAGCGAACTATCGCAAGTGACAATGTACAATATGAGTGGCCTCCTTGGTATTGGTGCTGTTAACACAGGCGGCTGTTTTAGCTACTGTTTGATAGATTCAAATGCATTTTGACATGTTGTATCCCATTCGAACAGTATTCCTTTCTTCATTAGGCAAGAAAAGGACTGACATTTTCCTAACAAGTTTGATATGAATCTTCTGATGTATGCTAGTTTTTCCTGCAAGCTTTTTAATTCTTTCAACCTTTTTGGCGGCTGTATCTCTTAGATTGCTTTTATTTTCCCAATATCGATTTCAATCCCTCTATGTCGTATGACGAATCCCAAGAACTTTCCAGAAGAAACCCCAAAGGCTCATTTTAAACGATTCATCTTTAATTGTTTCTTTCATAGTCTTTGAAAGACAAACCGTAGGTTTCCTAAATGTTCTTCATGATCATCAGACCTCACAACCAGGTCATCGACATAGCATTTTAAATGCTTAGCACCGGAGGATGAGGAATCATGCTCCTGCATTCTTTAACCCAAATGGCATGACTTTATAGCAATATATTCGTAAGGAAGTTTGAAAAACAGTTGATTCCTCATCCTCCGATGCCATGCGTATATGATTATAGCCCGAATATCCATCCATAAAAGACATGACAACATATTTCGTGGTGCTATCAATTAGCAGTTCTGTAATTGGCAAGGGAAAATCATCCTTCGGACAGGCTTCATTCAGGTCTCTAAAGTCGACGGACACTCGTATTTGTCCATTCTTCTTTTTAACTAAGACAATATTTGATATCTATTTAGGATATTTGACCTCTCTAACGAATCCCACCTTAATAAGTTTGTTGACTTCCTCTTAAATTCGCGGCACAATGTCTAGATGAAATTGTTATTGAGCTTGCTTGATCGGTTTCTTTTCTTTGGCGATGTTAAGTTTGTGCAACGCCGCCGTTGCTTCCAAGCCTGGCATTTTAGCATACGTCCATGCAAATACATCCTTATTGCCCTTCAATACCTGACAATATCGTTCAACTTCTTTCTCTATTAGACCTGCGTTGATATAAGTAACTCGTTTTTCCTCTCCTATCCCTAGATTTATTTCACGTAACTGGTTAATCGTCGGTTGACCTCCATCCTCCATCTGTATGGGGGCCTTTTCTGGATGGGATATTTCTTTCTCAGACAATAAATCTATTTGTTATTCCGAAGAGTTAATTTGAGGAGTTTTGATAACGATATTCACTTGTGCAGCCTCTAAAGATGCCCCCAGCCCCAAAAGTTTTTCACGTTTCTGAATCATTGTGGGCACTGATATCCCTTTACCATTGTTCAAGATGATCGGGTCCTCATAATCGAAACTCATTAATTGCATTATTTTTTTGCTTACCGGACTATATCACCTCGGTTCTCTTGGATCTAATTTTACAGGTTTTCTTGCCTGTATCGGTGCCTCATTCTGTTCTTTTGGATCTAATTTTATAGGTTTTCTTTCCTCTATCGGTGCCTCATTCTGTTCTTCTGTCATTTTTACTCCTGCAGAGTAAAACAATATTGGAGCCTGCTCCACATTTCCTGACACCTAGAATTCTTTAGGTCCTTTAGAGAAGGGTTTACTTTTTTTCTATTCTTAGTGCTGACATAGTGAAATTGGCTTGAAGAATTTTTGCTTGTTTTACCGAGAATAAGACTAGTGGAGGTTGACTTAGTTGCTGCATGCTTTTTGGCACGAAGTAAAATCTTTTTGCTTTAAACTCTTTCTTTTTCTCTTGCTGAATTTCCTCTGTTTGCAAATTTCTTTTGTCTCTTTGTTCTTCGCTAGCAAATACTTCATAATACCGCGCGTCTGTGAAAAATGATTTTGCAATTGTGTATGGTTTCTCATCTGTTGAAATTCTATATTGTACACCTTTCTGACAATACTTGAAGCATTGATGTAAAGTGGAAGGAACAATTTCATATTTGTGTATCCATGGCCTCCCTAACAAAAAATTGTACGTTGTCACTACATTGATTACATGACAAGTTACCTAGGTAACTAGATTCTCGATTTCCATCATAAAGGTAATTGTACCCAGCGGTTTCTGTTCGTCCTGATTGAATTCTTGTATCATCATATTGTTGGTCCGCAGATGCTATCATTTATACCCCAATTTTGAGAGCATATTTAATGGCATCAAGTTCACAGGGAACCCATTATCAATCATGATGCGCTTTATTGTCTGTCGTTAATGTATCTTGTAACCATGAGGGGCCAATTGTGCTCTTTCTCACCTAACATCAAGTCGTCATCTGTGAAAATTATTGTCGACATACAGTAGGCTTCTTCGGCTCTTTCTGACATCGCATTCCAGCTTTCGTCTTCATCTTTTCCGGCATCTTCTATTTCTATTTCTGTTATCAAGGCTTCTCGTACATTATCATCTAACTAGACTTGTATCAGACTCTGTCGAAAGTTCTTAGATAACTTCAGGGCATCATAAATGCTCAATCTTGCTGGAATTCTCTTCAGATGACTGATCACATCATACGTAACACTTGATGTCGACGGTTCTTCTAGCCCTGACGATCTATCGATTCTTTCATCTACCCTTTCTTGACTAGATATCTGATCGAGAATATCTCTTTGCAATTCCTTTAGAGGTTCCTGGCGTAGCTGTTTTCCTGACCTTAATGTTATTATATTACTTTCCATTCCTCTGTCATTGAATGAGCTACTCGAATTTTCTGATCTTTATACAGCTTGGACTGTCGTAACATCACACAATTCATGAAACTGAAGCACTAATATTTTCAGCAGTTGCTGGAAGCTTTGTGGGATCCCTTGGTTCCTTAGTATTAGCTGTTCTTTTAGCATGGTTGCTCGAATACAATCTTTTACCATAACATATTCAGTCAAAGGCAATGCGTTATTGTAAGCTCGCATGTTCCACCATCGACGTACAAAATCCAATACATCTTCTCCCTGGTGTTGAACTGTTCTTTGGAGTAATTCCCCTGATATTCTTACATCATATCTGTAAAACCACATTATGAATGTTTCTTTTATATCTTACCAACTTGCAACAATTTTTTCTGACAAAGCGAAATACCAAGTCATAGGCGCTGCCTAAAATGGCCAACATGAATATATGAAGTTTCGCAATAAATATTCTTGGGATAGGCTTCCCCTGAAATAAGCAGTTTTTCATAGTTCACTAAGTATACTATGGGTGACTGGGTTCCTCCTCTGAACAGTACGAACTTGGAAAATTTTGGGATCCGTTCTTCCTTTCGAAAATTTGTTCCCTTCAATGGGTTGGTTTAAGCAGCGTTTAACATTTGCTTGAATTTATCGGCATGCATATTGCTGAAGAAATGTATCACTTCTCACTCTCGATCCATTTTGACTCCCATCATTGTAGCTTTTTTCATCATATTGAACATAGTGCATAGCTTATATCTGTCTACGGCCTTTATTCCCATACTTTCGACGCATGACCCGGCTATCTCTATTTCTGTATGTTTAAGTAACTTGTACGAACTTGTTATTGCATTTCTCCATTTCATAGTGTAATGATATGGACATTCTCCCAGAGTAATTTTCAATATTATCAATTCTATTAAAGGAACTGTTCTTCGTGGTACCCAGAATCTTAACATGAACAACTCACGAAACTGTTCCTAGATTCTTGTTTCTCGCAGGGTTCTTGATTCATATCATTCTTTAGCTACTCCTATCAATGTTTCCTGAAACCGTCTTACCATCTGCTCCTTACTGATTCCTTGGTGATCACAATATTTTTCTTATCGGAGTAAATGATCGAGAGGACAATCGTGTACCAAGAATATCATCATTTCGTTATTGGAAGTCTTACGTGCCCTACGATGTCTTGATGAATGGAGGGCTTTTACCTTTAATACAACATTAATCCTTTTCTGTCTTTGGCTTTCTTCTGAAGCAGCAGACACTGTCATGCTTTGTACTAGTTGTATTTCTTGTTCCTTAACTTCCAGACTAAATCGCCTTAAAAGGAGTATTTGAAGATGATTTTTGCTGATGTTTCGTGCTTATTGCGGACACAACATTCGTGATTGATTTCTTTCCTTCGTCTCCTTCTTTCCCAATAACTATTTCTCCTCCATCTATCATCCTTTGGAGAATAACTTTGATGGTATAACATTTGCGACTAGGATGCCCTATCATGAGGTGATAATGACAATAATCTTTGTCCTCTATTTTGTATGCTTCTTGGTCGTTTTAATTGTGGCAACTCGATTGTTCCTGCCGCGACCAATTAATTCATCATGGGGATGATATCTTCATTTTAGAAAGAGTATTATTCTTGGCAGTTAAGCCGTCGATATCTTTTATCATCGAGCTTATTGACAGAGTAGTTTTTCCTTTCTCTCCTGTTGTCCCTTGGTTTATCCTGAAATTCTTCCTTACTCTTACCCTTATCTGTAACATTGGCTGAAAACTTGTTAGAAATTCGTCGTGTAGACTCTATGCGAAATGTGGGCACCTTTTTAATCATACTTTCTAAAGCGTGAGCTCTTGTAGCTAGTTCTTAGAACGTGTGTATTTTTGCTCCCATAAGTACAAAAGCAATTTCTGGTTCCATGCATCCGATGCACATTTCTACTTGCTTAGCTTCTCTGGAGAGATATTTGCATGACGCACTTAGGGCTCTCCAGCGCGTAATAAGTTTGTCGATGGATTCTAATTCTCTTTGTTGTACAGCTGCTAGCTCCGTCAGACTTACTTCTCTTTTGGTTGAAAAGAAGCTTGTCAGAAAAGCTTCCTACATTTGTTCCCAAGTGCATATCGATCCCAGAGCAAGGACTACATATCACTTGAAGGCTTTTCCGATCAGAGTTACACAAAACAATTGTAAACAATATTGCGATACGGCAGTATAGCTTCCCATTATGGTTATGAAGTGCATCATATATTCTTCTGGTGAGCTTTCTTCATTAAATTTTTGAAATTCTGAGCATTTGAAACTCATTGGGAAATGAATATCATCAACTTCTCTTGGATACAATGTCTTATAATGGAATATTTCTTTATACATCCTTTTTCCCTCTGACCGAACAGTTTTGACAATAATCTTTTGTATTTCCTCTGTTACTATTTTTGGTATTTGTTATCAGGATAGACATGTGCGACATGGTCTGAGGCGGTTGTGACCCTTCAGCAGGATGTTCCATACTTTGCGTAGTAGCGTTTTGGGATATTGTGAGGGCTATCATGGATAAAGCCTCTCGCATATTTCTATATTCTTCCATAAGGACTGCTTATGTTCATGCCATTTCTTCAAGACACATTTTCGTTGATTTTCCAGCTTGATTGGTTTTGGCTACGAAGACAAAGACTCTTCTTCTGGATGTTTCTGACCCAGATGATGTGAATGAAGCGGTAATCCAAAGTGTGAGTGATATTGAGTTTCTTCTCAAATCACGACTATTACATCGTGAGGAGTCGACAAACTTAGTATGTTTGGATCTTTTTTGTGTAGTTCCCAGCTGAGCTTACCTTTGAGCTTTCTGTTGGAGAGGGTTGATATGGCATAAGAATTTGACTTATCTATCTTTGCGTAACAAGGGAGGCAGGAAGCACAGGGAAATCTTTCTTAGCGAAGTATATCTTTGCCTCTCCCGGATATAGGGATGGAGGAGACATAGCTGGGATTTGTTTGGCCATACTTCGTGTAATTGGTCTCCGATAAGTTCGAGAATGAGGTCCCTTGGCTGTGGTTTTAGCAAAAGTTTTGGATGATGTCCTCTTTCTTTTTTACTATACCATTACCCATCCACTCTCGTCTTCTGCAGCGATGGGTGAGGCTGAAACCACCATCGTAGTTGCTTCAGTTATCATGTTCTGAATCGTATTCATCCGATGTTTGCTTTTCATATTTTGATCATTATAGGAGACAATAAATCCTCTATTCGGCATGAAATTGAAAGCTATCTTGTGGATTGAGTAAGCTATCGTAAGTATTCGATTGAAGAATGTAATGTACCTAGAAAAAAAAATTAGTCCTTTGAGTCGTTTGTATATACAATCTATTCTAGAGATGAAGGGCGTCATGTTCTCGTCGAGAGTCGCCATTTTGGCACTATGAAGCGCCAAAAGATGACGATTGCTTTTCTTATATTCTCTTATCAATGTTAGAACATAACTCCTGTTAAAAAGAAAACATCCCCAATAGAGTCGCCATTTTGCTTATACAACAAAATTGCCTTTGTGTTTATGGGGAAAAACAAGAGTCGCATTCCAATATTAGACAAGAGAGACAAAAATGCATTCATCACTTCATTTTATTTATTTATTGAGTTCTTCATACATTTCGTATTTACAATATCCCTTGATTCTAGAATAGATTGTATATTGTACAAAATGAACATATTCAGAAAGTAATTTCGACAGAGCTTTGCTCTATTCTTCTTTCATCCTATCGTAACAACAGGGAAATGACTGGCTGATAATCTAAGCCAGGAATGTTCTTCTGTTCATGACTGAGGTGAGTCAACCAAACTAGGCTTCATTCCTTTGTGATCTTCATAGGATTTCACGATAGTATCACCCAACACATCTACCACTTTTAGAGATTGTACAAAATACGCTCAACCTGAAGGGAGAGAGAAGGTTCTTCTACTTCATGTTGATGTATCTATCAAGACATCTACTTACAGGGATTGTACAAAAGTACGCTCGACCCGAAGGGAGAAAGATAGGTCTTTTGAATCATCTACATAATCATTCACTTATGGAGATTGTACAAAAGTACGTTTGACCCGAAGGGAGAAAGATAGGTCTTCTGTTCACAAAGAAACAAACTCTCCAGTTTGGGTTGCTCTCTCTGTTATGTTCATCTTTGCCATGACCACAGCCTTAAAAATTGCGTTAAAAATTAACAATGTTTAGGAAAAATTAAAATGTAGAAAAATGGATCCCCTGAGAACTATGGATCTCACCTGGGGGTGGTGGATTCCCCCCGAGTACTATGGATCCCCCCAAGCCCTGTTGTTGTAGGCAAATATAGTCTGGCGAGAATTGAAGGATCGCGGCACATAATGAATGCGAGCAGTCAAGCTAGTGCTCGCGATAAGGGGTCGCTTATCCGGAGTGCGAGCAGTTCAGCTCGTGCTCGTCAGAAGGGGTCGCATCTCCGATGCGAGCAGCTCGGCTCGTGCTCGTTAGAAGGGGTCGCATCTCCCGATGCGAGCAGCTCGGCTCGTGCTCGTTAGAAGGGGTCGCATCTCCCGATGCCAGCAGCTCGGCTCGTGCTCATCAGAAGGGGTCGCATCTCCTAAATGCGAACATTCTTGACACGAGCAGCTCCCGAATCAAAGCAATCATGAGCCTTTATTTTTGGTTTGGAAGGTTTTCGTAGTCCATCACCCGATTCCCGTCGAGCAGCTTGTCCAATCCCTCTGCGACACCAAGCAGGGCTACACCCAGGGCGGTGGTCTCCGCCCTTTCGGCGTCTCCTTCCTTTTCGCCGGCTATGACTCCAACTACAGCTTCCAGCCTTACGTGAGTGATCAGCGCTACTGCTATGCCTACCAGCAGCCCGTATAAGTCGATTTTGGGCTTATTTCTCTTGTGGTTCCGAATCTCAAGGGATTGCTATCAAGAAACGTGATTGCCGGAAGCAGTCATTGGGTTAGATCTTGCCTCTAAGGATAAGGATCTTGTCCAACGAAATCAGCGGGATTTCGGTATCGTACGCAACATCAACGGGATCTCGATATCTTACGTAACAGATTGGGTCGCTTCAGATCTATATAAAGAGATGACTCCATTAAAAGAAAGGTACAGAATATTCAATCTCTGCCCTGTTTTTGCCTGGTTATTTTTCTTCTTGCTTCGGCCTGACTTAAGCATCGGAGGGCTAACGGCTGAACACCAGCCACCCTTAGTTGCTTTCTGTCTTCTTTCAGGTCCGGCGGGGGAAGTATCTGTTGGAGAGAAGGTGAACGTCCGGAGGATCCAGTTACAAAATCTGACGTTAACAGTTTGGCGCCGTCTGTGGGAACGACTTGATCGTCAAAATCAATCGTTCTACCAATCAAAATCCTTCCACGATGCCTCCTAAAAAGGCTGTTCATCCTTCGACTTCAAGGCAGGCACCGTTACCTAAAAAGTATTGAACGCCCGTTATCACCCGGTATACAGGTATTGGTGATCCTCTTGAACACCTAGAAACATACAGGTCTCTCATGGAGTTGGAGGGACATGGCTCAGAAATCATGTGTAGGGCTTTTTCCCTAACATTGAAGGAAGCAGCTCATACGTGGTTCCGGGGATTAAAGCCCCGTTCCATCAGCTCCTTTTCCCAGTTATCGGAGATATTCCTTTCCCAATTCATGGGAAGCATTCGCATTAAGAAGCGAGCCTCCCATCTAATGAATTTAAAACAGCAGCATGGGGAGACAACAAAGGAGTTCACAGTACGGTTCACCGCTGAAGCCGTTCAAACTGAAGGTTATACTGAAGAAAAAGGGCTCGCAGCACTCATAGCAGGAATAACGAGCGAGAAATTCAGGTTTGCCTTGGATAAAAGCCCGCCGAAAACTATGGCAGAATTCCAAGCCAAAGCTCAGAAATATATCAATGCAGAAGAAGTCGCATTGACGCGTCATGGAATACAAGGTAAGAAATGCAAGCTAGAGGGAACCTCTACTGCAGATAAAAAGAATCGTCGTGATCAGCGCGACCGTTCTCCCAAGAAGCCTTATTCTGGTAAATACCATAACTACACTCCTCTCAATCGATCTCATGAAAAGGTTTTAATGGAGATTAAACACAAGCCATATGTGAAGTGGCCTGCAAAGATCAAATCCGATCCCGAGAAGAGAGACAAGAGCAAATTCTGCTACTTCTACAAAGATCACGGGCATAGAACCCAAGACTGCATCTCTCTACGAGATCATATTGAAGCCCTTATTCGAAAAGGCCATCTCCAAGATTATGTTGCTCGTAAGAATCGATCACCAGAGAGGGCGAACACCTCGTCCCGCCAAAAGGAACAACCTCATCATCAAACTGACCAAGAGGACGCTGAGCCTATGGGAGAAATCCGCACCATCATCGGAGGACCAGCTTGCGGGGGCGATTCTCAAGCTTTAAGAAAAGCATACGCTCGAAAGGCGTCCAAAGAACCCCAGCAAATCTACTGGCTGGAACAGACGTCTATCTCGTCAAAAACCAGCCATCCTCCAATTTCCTTCACTCTCGAAGATGCAAAGGGAATTCACTTCCCTCACGAAGACTCCATCGTAGTCACATTGAAGGTATCAAATTATCTGACACATCGAATTATGGTGGATACAGGTAGCTCAGCCGATATTCTATACTTGGAGGCTTTCAACAAAATGGCACTTGCCAGAAGCCTTCTCAAGCCAGTTTCGACCCCCCTCGTCGGCTTCGGAGGTGAGGTAGTAACGCCTGAAGGAAGCATCGATCTCCCAGTTACTTTTGGAGAAAGTCCAGCGAAGACCACCGTCTTCATAAACTTCCTCGTTGTGGACCGAAAATCAGCGTATAACGCCATTTTGGGGCGGCCGTCTCTTACTAAGGTCAGGGCAGCCTTGCACCCTTCATATATGTGTGTCAAATTTCCTACCCCAAATGGTATTGGGGTCGTGCGAGGAAGTCAACAGGAGGCACGGTCTTGCTATCAGATATCCCTACAGGATCGGAAGAAGGCTCAAGCAACACCCGTTATGGAGATAGCACAAGGTGCACCTAACTTTTCCACCAACACCTCGTTGGATCCGAGAGAGAATGCTCTTAAATCAGGAACTCCTGGGGAAGAAACAGTGGCGATTCACTTAACCAAAGGTGACCCATCCAGGGTCGTATACATTGGATCCTCTTTAACCAGTGTCCATCATGAAGGTCTGGTCCGTTTCCTCACCGAATACTAGGACGTGTTCGCTTGGTCTCATAAAGATATGCCAGGCATCGACCCCAATGTCATTGTACATCGTCTCAATATCGACCCAAAACATAAGCCCGTACACCAGCGTCGACGTGCCTTCACTGCAGAAAGACAAATGGCGATCAAGGCTGAAGTCGAGAAGCTACTCACGGTCAATTTCATAAAAGAAGTAGACTACCCAGAGTGGGTCGCGAACGTGGTCCTCGTCCGGAAAGCTAATGGCAAATGGAGAATGTGCGTCGACTATTCAGACTTAAACAAAGCATGCCCAAAGATAGCTTCCCGACCCCGCGGATTGACCAGTTGGTCGATTCAACAGCTGGACACGCTCTGCTCAGTTTTATGGATGCTTATTCTGGTTACAACCAGATCATGATGCATCCACCTGATAGCCAGCATACCGCTTTCATCAAAGATCGGGGATTATATTGCTACCAGGTAATGCCGTTCGGCCTTAAAAATGCAGGGGCCACTTATCAACGTCTCGTCAACAAAATATTCGCTGCTCAAATCGGTAGGAATATGGAAGTTTATGTTGATGACATGCTCGTGAAAAGCACCGAAGAAGATGATCATATTTCTGATCTTCGTAAAGCCTTCGATCTAATGAGGAAGTATCAAATGAAATTGAGCCCAGAAAAATGTGCGTTTGGAGTGTCTGCAGGAAAGTTTCTCGGGTTCATGGTCGGCCAGTGCAGAATTGAGGCAAATCCTGAAAAGATAAAAGCATTGATAGAGATGAAATCCCCCACCACTCTAAGGGACGTCCAGCGTCTGGCTGGTCGCATCGCATCATTGAACAGGTTTATCTCGCGAGCATCTGACAAGTGCTTACCATTCTTCAAACTCCTTCGTGCGACTGCCAAGTCTGATTGGAATTGGACGCCACAATGTGAGGAAGCCTTTCAACAATTGAAGCTATACATGAGCACACCCCCCATTTTATCTAAACTTGTAGCACATGAGCAACTCATTCTGTATTTATCTGTGTCCTCTACGGCCGTTAGCGCCGCTTTAATAAGAGAAGATTCCGGGGTGGAAAGGCCCGTTTATTATATCAGTCGAGCAATGGTGGATGCAGAAACTAGGTATTCTGATATGGAGAAGCTAGCCCTAGCTTTAGTCACGGCAGCTCGAAAACTGCGACCATACTTTCAAGCCCACGCTATTCTAGTACCAACGAATCATCCACTGCGGCAAGTTCTTCAAAAACCTGAGGCTTCCGGACGCTTAACTAAATGGGCAGTCGAGATCAGCGAGCACGATATCTCATTATGCCCTAGGACCGCAGTCAAGGGCCAGGCCGTGGCTGACTTCATCGCCGAATTCACATACTCTCCTGATGATAATACCATGATTAGCGACCAGCCTCCTTGGTCACTCTTCGTGGACGGGTCGTCACGGGCCAGTGGCAGTGGAGTGGGCCTGATTTTAGTGGCTCCTGACGGGTCGCGTTTCCAATATGCTCTGCGTTTTAATTCTCGTATCTCGAATAATGAAGCAGAATATGAAGCCCTCATCGTCGGCCTCGAATTGGCCATTGTCCTTGCCATTCAGAATCTGTCAATTCATAGCGACTCCCAGCTCATTGTCAACCAAGTCCATGGTGAATTCGAGGCCAAAGAAGAAAGGATGGCCTTATACAAGTCTCGTGTCCTCATCCTGCTCGCAAAACTGAAGACTTATGAAATAATTCATATTCCTCGCGAGAAGAACCAACTCGCCGATTCCCTGGCGAAGCTCGCCTCTGCACCAGAATCTGAGTTATCACATTCAGTCCCCATCGAGCATCGTCAGAACTTAAGTATCGACCAAGCGACTCTCGCGCAAGTAATATCGGTACAATCATCTCCATGCTGGATGGATCCCATCATCTTGTATCTCAGAGACGGATACCTACCAGAGGACAAGAAAGCTGCAAGACAAATTCGCCTTCGGGTTGCCAGGTATACCTTGCAAGACGGAATATTGTTGCGCAAGAGCTTTTCCTTGCCTTATTTAAGGTGTCTTCATCCAGAAGAAGCCCTTCGTGTTCTAGACGAAGTACACCAGGGGGCATGTGGTAATCACCCCAGGGGGCGATCCCTAGCATATAAGGCGATGCGGCAAGGATATTATTGGCCCACTATGAAAGCAGATGCAATTGAACTTTCTAAAAAATGTGACAAGTGTCAACGTTATTCACCTATACCTCATGTACCATCCGAACGGATGACTCCAGTTGATAGCCCTTGGCCTTTCGCTCAGTGGGGGGTCGATATCATTGGACCTTTGCCCATGGGGAAGGGACAAAATAAGTTCGCAATTGTGGCGGTTGATTACTTCACCAAATGGGCCGAGGCAGAACCATTAGCTAAGATTACTGAGAAACAAACTACCAAGTTCATATGGAGAAATATCATATGCCGTTTCGGACTCCCTCACACCATAATTACCGACAACGGAACGCAGTTCGACAACGCAGCCTTTGATGAATTTTGTGAAAAATGAAAGATACGTAATCTCCGCACTTCTCCATATCATCCTCAGGCGAATGGGCAGGTCGAGGCAGTGAACAAAATCATTAAGCACCATTTAAAAACCAAGCTTGGTGAATGCAAAGGTGAATGGCCAGAACTTCTACCAGAAGTATTATGGGCGTATAGGACTACAACTCGTACGTCAACGGGTGAGACCCCTTTTTCCTTAGCATTTGGTGTCGATGCGGTAGTTCCAGTGGAAATTCAAGTGCCTTCGTATCGGATCGAACAGTATGACCCCACAGGTAATCAGGAAAACCTCCGACTTCACCTCGATCTCTTGGAAGAACGAAGAAACACCTCCCAATTACGAGCAGCTGCATATCAACAACGTATTGCTCGCTATCGAGATATAAAGGCTTGCCCTAGGTTCTTCCAGCTCGGAGATTTGGTCCTGAGGAAAAAACTCGGAGTCCCTGCTCGTTCGTTAGATCCAAATTGGGAAGGCCCTTATCGGGTTATTAAGATTGTGCGACCCGGTACCTATTATCTTGAAGACATGCAGGGCAGACCCGTGCGTCGCCCGTGGCACGTGGAGCATTTGCTACAATACTTCCTGTAGAATCGATGTGGTTCATAACGACATTTTATGAATAAAGTTGAAGATATCTTTTGGTCGCTACTCCATTTACTTGGATCTAAAATAGCCCTGAAGAGAATACATACCATTCTCTTGACCAATTGCCTACCTTTGGTAGGGCTAAAATCACCTTTTGGTCGCTACCCCATTTAATTGGACTCAAATAGCCCCGAAGAGAGCATACGTGCTCCCTTGACCAATCTTCTACCCTTGGTAGAATCAAAATCTCAATCGATAGATCAGTTTATCTCAACGTGGACACGGTCACACGACCCCCGGATTGAGTCTAATTCATTTTTTCATGAGTTAGATGCTCGCGCTTGGTGAAAGGGTTCGCACTTCCAAAACGTGAGCAGCGCAGCTCGTGCTCGAATTAAGGGATCGCAGTCGTTCAACCTAATTGCGAGCAGCGCAGCTCATGCTCGAATTAAGGGGTCGCATCTCTGATGAGTCAACATGAGATCAACACAAAGCAAAAATGAAATATAAGGAGAATACACAACACTGAAGAAATAAATGTTCATTACAATGGTGACCAAAAGGTTTACAAATTCCTTCTCAAAAGTATATATATATATATATATATATATATATATATATATATATATGTATATATATACATGACATAGGAAGGTGTCGAGGTCAAGGTTGGTCATCCTCATCTTGCGCAGGCTCGCGGCTCTCAGCTTCGGGACCAGCCTCAGGAGCAGGAGCGGCATCTGTTGCCCCAGTGACTTCGTTCTCAGCGGCAGCCCGTTCTCTAGCTGCGACCTCGAAAGCCTCGAACTCCTCAACGTTAAAAGTTGGAGCAATCTGCTGTATAACTCTGACCGCAAAATCGCGACCAGCGATATACGCTTCATATCGCTCCTCGTCGTAGAGTTGAGAAGTCTGGAACTCCTGGACTGCGCGAGGACCCTCATCAGATACCATTTGAACGAGGGCCACTCGCTCTTCTTCCCAGTGGATGGAGTCATCCTTCAACTGGTGAAGTCGCTGCCGGGCCTCCTCGAGCTTGGTCCGAGCATCCTTGAGCCATCCTTCAAGCTGGATCTTGTCCTGGTGGAAGATTTCCTTCTCCTTCTCGCTCTTGGTATGGAGCGCCTGAAGCTTTGCGAGTTGGAGATCCACTGACTGAAAGCGCTCAGTCAGGGATTGGATTTTGACGAGGAGAATTTTCTTCTCTTCATCCAGCTTGGCAATCTGCACTTCCAGAGCTTTCACCAAGCGGTCCCGCCCTTGGACCTCTGCTTCCATCGTCTTTTTCTTCTTCTCCGCATCCTCCACGCTGCGGCGAGCTGCTTCGACATCCCGCCTAACACGGAGCGTGAGATCCAGGCTCTGATATAAGTAAAGAGAGAAGGATTAGATTGCTAGTCATCTTATTAAATCCCAAAGAGATTGGTAAAAAAAGAAAAAGGTTGTTACCTGAACCAGTCTCACTCCAATATCAGTGGAGAGAGCTTCTGGGCTTGGCTCAGACAAACCCCCGAAGGCGTTGGGAGGGATGTTATCAAACATAAACTTGCATATAGGATGCAAGTGTGGGGGGATAACAAAAACCCCCGACCCGGAAGGTTGGGCCACTACCATCTCGCTTGAGCCCGTCTCGCGAGCACCCACGGCACCCACGAAAGGTGTCGCAGACTCGCGAGCACCAGTAGGCTCGCATCTTATATCCTTAGGAGGGAGGCCCCCCTCCCTCCGATCGCCTTTCGGCGAATTGTCGGCAACTTCGATCACTGGCTGACCGCGAGCACCTGACGGTGGAGTCGCAGTAGCCTGAGGGGGACATGGCGGATAGAGGGGTCGCGTTAACCTGGAGGGGTCGCGGTCGTACGAGAAGTAGTAGCGACCCCTCCGGAGCCGACCCCTCGCGATTGAGGACCGCGAGTAGACCCATCAGCGAGAGCAGGTGCATTTGAGGGACCCCCGTTTTTCTTTTGCCTCTTCGAGGCTGTGCCCTTCAGACGGGGAAGTACCCCTAGGGCACCTCTTTTGTCGCCAACGTTCGTCATTTCTTCTCTGGAGATGAGACCCGCTGCGTAGAGATGACGAGACTCTAATACGACGTTGACGTGGCGTGTAGTCGCAGGAAGCTTGTAGACTCTAACTAATTTCTCGTTGAGTCCTCCCCGCAGGTTCGGCTTCATACCAGTTGGGATTCCTGCGAACAAAAAAGAACGCACATTAAAACTCCAATGGAACAGAGGTTTCCTTTTTTTCGGGCAGATAAAACGAATACTTAACCCACCTTCGCTAAAATGGCGATTGACGTTATGGCTTTTGGGGTCGGAGCCCAATTCGGACTCCCAGTTGCCAGAAACGTAGAACCACTTCTTTCTCCATCCCGGGCAGTTGGAAGAAGGGTTCCTCAAAATGAAGTTATTCCGGTGCCAGAAGCAGAGGTAGTACCAACCCTCGCTAGCTGGCGCCTTCTTCAGCTGGAATAACCTCAAAAATTCCTCAGCGGTTAACTCCTCGTTACCCGCCTGCTTCCAAAGGACGAAAGCACTCAGAAGAACCCGCCAGCCGTTAACTATAAGTTGGCCCGGGGCAATCTTGTAGAGACGGAGGAAGTTTCGTATGAAGGGGTGGAGGGGAAGACGTACGCCCACTTTGAAAAAATATTCATAAACAGCCACACACCCAGGTGGTGGCGCATCGGCTGTCTCCCCCCTCCCAGGTAATCTGAATGAAACAGAGTCTGGGACCCTATATACCTCTCTAAGGTTAGAGAGTCTTTCCTCCGTCAAGATGGAAGAGTAACCGGAGGCGGAGTATCTCCCAGCCGGTACTTTGGCATTGTTGGATTCGGAGGAATCCGGGGTTTCATCTCCCAAAGGAACAATCTCTTCGTCAGAGATTTCCGCCATTATAAAGGAAAATAGGGGGGAGAAGTGAATAAGAAGAAAGAAAGAAGGAATACCTCTGTAAAGAGGTTTTTTACTTCGGAAATAGAGAAGGAAGAAGAAGAAGGATACCTCGCAGCAAATGGAATTCAAAATGGAGGATTTTCGGCTAAGTCTGATATTTATACGCAATCATCCGGGTTGATTTGATGGACACGCGGCAGCTTCTTATCCGGCATGCCAGACGAACGGGCGCTGGCATTAAATGCGGAAACACGTGGCACCCGATGCCTCATTTCTGACGGCAGAAAAAGCTGCGCCAAAGCTGGCCATCATAAATGCGGAAGCACGTTAAGAGAATCATGTGCGATTTTCTCCCAGCACCCAGCTGTCAGCACTAGCAAACCCTTGGCATAGTTCCTCAATACCAAGGGTTTGGGGGGCATCTGTTGTAGGCAAATATAGTCTGGCGAGAACTGAAGGATCGCGGCACATAATGAATGCGAGCAGTCAAGCTGGTGCTCGAGATAAGGGGTCGCATATCTAGAGTGCGAGCAGTTCAGCTCGTGCTCGTCAGAAAGGGGTCGCATCTCCCGATGCGAGCAGCTCGGCTCGTGCTCGTTAGAAGGGGTCGCATCTCCCGATGCGAGCAGCTCGGCTGTGCTCGTTAGAAGGGGTCGCATCTCCCGATGTGAGCAGCTCGGCTCGTTCTCATCGGAAGGGGTCGCATCTCTTGAATGCGAACATTCTTGACACGAGCAGCTCCCGAATCAAAGCAATCATGAGCCTTTGTTTTTGGTTTGGACGGTTTTCGTAGTCCATCACCCGATTCCCGTCGAGCAGCTTGTCCAATCCCTCTGCGACACCAAGCAGGGCTACACCCAGGGCGGTGGTCTCCGCCCTTTCGGCGTCTCCTTCCTTTTCGCCGGCTATGACTCCAACTACAGCTTCCGGCCTTACGTGAGTGATCAGCGCTACTGCTATGCCTACCAGCAGCCCGTATAGGTCGATTTTGGGCTTATTTCTCTTGTGGTTCCGAATCTTAAGGGATTGCTATTAAGAAACGTGATTGCCGGAAGCAGTCAATGGGTTAGATCTTGCCTCTAAGGATAAGGATCTTGTCCAACGAAATCAACGAGATTTCGGTATCGTACGCAACATCAGCGGGATCTCGATATCTTACGTAACAGATTGGATCGCTTCAGATCTATATAAAAAGATGACTCCATTAAAAGAAAGGTACAGAATATTCAATCTCTGCCCTGTTTTTGCCTGGTTATTTTTCTTCTTGCTTCGGCCTGACTTAAGCATCGGAGGGCTAACGGCTGAACACCAGCCACCCTTAGTTGCTTTCTGTCTTCTTTCAGGTCCGGCGGGGGAAGTATCTGTTGGAGAGAAGGTGAACGTCCAGAGGATCCAGTTACAAAATCTGACGTTAACACCTGTGGATCTCACTTGGTGCTTAGGTTGGATCCACAATGCTCAGGGGAAACCCACAATGCTCAGGAGGGATCCACAATGCTCAGGGGGGATCCAAAGTGCTTTGGGGAAACCCACATTGCTCGGGGGGATCCAAAGTGCTATGAGGGAACCCATAGTGCTCAGGGGGGTTCACAGTACATGCAGCAAAGTTGGACCCACTCGTTTCCAATGGTGACTATTCAATCTCCACCATTTCCCATGGTGTGTGTCCACCAAAGTTCTAAATCTAGCTAATATTAGTGTTTTCCCTTAAATCAGGCCAGGTGGCCTCTGCCCAAGGTTTGATGGCCAAGAAACATCGTAGTGGGACCTAACAAGGTTTCAACAGTGGACACCATTGTCCCAACCGTTCCCTATGGTATGGCCCGCCTACGATATGGTCTATCTTAAAGTTGGGTCATGCTTAAAATGGTTTGACAAAAAGGATGGATGACATGGATGTAACATATGTATCACGGTGGGGCCTACGGTGGAGCCCTTTTGTAAAACCCAAGAGGGCTTTCGCCTCTTCATGGACATACACAGGAGTAGGTGGTCAGAGAGCTAAAAAAGATGAGTGGGGTCAAAGGGGCAATTTTGACAGAAAGTTTTACAATTTCTCCTGAAAAAGGCTAAACATGATGAGCCTTACGAAAAATTGGACTTTTTGTATAAATAAACACACGTGGGGGTTATTGCAGTAAAAATCCCTTTCCTTGCGCGTGAAGGAAACGTTCGTCGTATCCTCCACCACGTGAGTCGAGACTCGAGGCCACTACTTTTCACACGTAGAACAGCAACGACTCGCTCAAACGGTGTCGAGACTACGCGAAACGAGAATTGATAGGATACGCTCGTTCCTGCCATAAAACGATGATCGAGCCATCGTTTTCTCTGTCCATTTTCCCAGGTAAGTGGGGATCTTGATCGTAAATGGGTGGGCCCTACATCTTTATAAAACCTCTTAAATCATATGCTTCTAAATTTTCATTTGTAGCCTTCTAACGGACCGTATACGAAAAAACAATTAGTATTTGAAATTTGAGAGATAAATTTATGTTTATAATTATATTTTTAGTGTGATTTTTAACTATCAACTCATCCAATTAGGACCCAAGATAATTAATGGTTTAGATCACTCTTTTTTTTCTTTCCGATGGAAAAGGAGAGTAGATCGGTCATACGTTGAGAGAAACGGCCGCACCGCATCACTTCTGCCGTGGAAAAAATCGTTCAAGGAATATATGCGAATCAGTCAATGGGGAAATTTAGGGTCCTGCCAATCTACTCAGGGAAAATTTGATAACACGCTAAATTCCACGCAGGCAAGGATAATTTATAATTGATCCAAACCGTTAATTAGATGTGGCCCATCTTTATGAGACGTTATGTTTAAAATATCAAGATTGGAAATGGGAAAAACATCAATCGATTCCTGAATTTATACGCTTAAGGTAAACAAGATTAATGATCATTCAACTCAGAAAGTCAAAATATTGATGATCAGGACCTTAAAGTTTGAAATATTTCAAAGATATCTTAGGGTCCATTAGATCAACGGCTTGGATGACTCATCTATGTCCTTCCTGTCCTACTTCAAACTGTCCATTTCCTGCTGCGAGGGAAAGTTCAGATTTTGGGTAGTCAATCCCGCTAGCTTCATTGTTAGTTCATGCCTATCCAGCATGCAATAATGAAGAGACAATATCCCTCAAGCCACACGTGTGAGAAAGGACGCGGAATAGCTACACAGGTTGAGTAGCGAGACTCGCTACTGAAGTTACGTCACCATGTTTTGTGAGCCCCACCATGATGTGTGTTGTATCCACACCGTCCATCCATTTGGACAGATCATTTTAGGGTATGAGAGAAAGAATGAGTCAGATGAGTGGACCCCACCACAGAAAGCAGTGGAGCTTGAATGCCTACCACTAAAAACTTCTAGGGCCACAAAAGTTTTCGATCAACCTAATATTCATGTTTTCCTTTTGTTCACATCTGTCTATGGTGGGTCCACTCAAGATTTGGATCTGCCTAATTCTGTCTCATGTCATAAAATAATCTCTTCAAATTGATGAATGGTGTGGATACACCACATACATCAGGATGGGCCTACAAAATGTTGTGACATCATTTCAGTAGCCGTGTCTGGCTTCGCTGCTCCGCATGTAGCTAATCCGCGTCATGTGTGAAAAGCATCGATACAGCCAAAAGTCAGTCTCGCCCCGTAAATCTGATTTGATCGCATAAATTTTGGAATCTAAAACAGAGGATGCCATAAATTATTTGTGGGTCCCACCGTGTGGTATATCACTTATCTACACCGTTCATTTGTTATGCTACTTGAATTTATGACATAATTTAAGAAATAAGGCATATCTAAAGCCCAATTAGACCGCAGGGAAGGAAAAAAGAAAACAAACAAATATCGATAAAATATTCTTAAAGCTGCTTTTTCATTTAGCGTGGACCACTTGAATGCTGGCCTGCTTCATTTTTCAACTAATACTTATGGACAAAATGAATATATCATATATATCATGGTGACATGAGGATTCATACGTGGCCCCACCCAATGAATTGAAAGGTCTTAATTCAACATATATGTGTGTTTCAACATATATGTGTGGGCCATCTGACTGAACGTACTCGATTTTACTAGCACAAAGGAGTGCAACTCACAATGAACGGCCTGTATCTCGTGCCACTCCCGCGAATCTCTCCTCGCGCGAATATCATCAGCCGTCTCCGCTAATTACTGGGTGCTCTTGTTAGAAGCCTGGAAAGCCCCGAACGAACGGAGAGTGGATTAGGTGAGACCCTGGATCCACCGAGGTGGGTGGGACTCTGACTATGGGGGCCACTGTAATGTATCTAACTATGTCGACGCCATCCATCCGTATTGAAAGCTCATTTTAGGCCAATGAACCAAAAAAATGAAGTAGTTCCACATCCCAGACGGACCATAGTACCGTAAACAGCAGTGAGAACCAACGAAGGGGTGCGGATTAGGTGATGGCCGGGTTACAGCTTTGTGGGTGACGCCTCAGACCGTGGGGCCCACCTTGGTCTATGTTTTCTTTATCTAAGCCGTCTATCCGTTTTTACATCTCACTTACATGTACGCAAAAGTGAAGTATATCCAAATATATGGTTATTGAATACCCACCATTAAAATCTTGCTATGGCCCAAGTAATGTTTATTTTCCATCCAACCTGTTCATAAGGTGATAAAAACCGTTTTTTCATAACTTTTGTCACCGTTGAAAATTTTTTAATGGTCAATTATGATTGATTCTTATAGTATGGTCCACCTGAGATTTGGATCTGATTTATTAGTGGGCTCATGCCTTAAAATGAGATGAAAAAAAGGTGAACGGTACGGATATACAACAGATTCACCGAAGTGGGCCCCACGGTCAGGAGTCCTCATCCATGAAGATGTTACTCCGCCATCACCGGACGCGATTACCAGCGAAAGCCTTTCACAGGCATCTCCTGCGCTCGGAATCTAGGTGGGGCCCACCGTGATTTTTGTAAGAAATCTAAGCCGTCCAAACGTTTTTTGAGATCATTTTAGGCGTTGCGACCAAAGATGAACCGGATCCAAACTCAAGTGGGCCGCATTAAAGCAAAAGGTGGTTAGGGAAATTCCTACCGTTGAAACCTCCATAGGGTCCACAGTGATGTTTATATGCCATCCTTACTGTTCATAATGTCATTCCTACTGAGATGATCTGAAAAAAAAAATATTTTCCTGATTCGAAACTTCTGTGGCCCCACGAATATTTCAACTGTGGAAGGTCAATCGTCACGTTTTCGTCCCACGAGAGTCTTGTTTCCTGTTCATTTTTTGTCGAAACATCTAAAATGATCTCAAAAAACGGTTGGACGGTATAAAGTTTCTCACAAACACCACTGTGGGCCCCACCTAGATTCCGAGTGCAGGTTCGCAGGAAATCCACGTCCGCCTTCACCTAATTCGGGCCTCGAACGAAGCGAATCGACGCAATAGTTGTCAAACGCGGCTGCAAACGTGGCAAGCCGTCTCTTTGAATTCGGAATTTAAAAATCATTAAATCCAATCAAATCGGGGAACCCAAACCCGTATAAAAGCCCGAAGGGGGGCGACGATGTAGTTACAAGAGAAAACCGAGAGAGAGAAGCGGTGGAGATCCTTCGCAGTTCGTCGGATTTCTTCTGATTTTCCGCTCAAATCCTCTAATTCTCGCCATCTAATAAATCGTCTGCCGAGAATTTCCACGATCTAGCGGGTGAAATGAAGGTATCCGGCGCTCTCGTTGCTTCCATAATCGCCGCCTCTTCCGTTGCTTTCTCTTCTTCAAATCATCGCCATCTCGTCATGCCGACTTCCTCAAATGAGGTATCTATCTAAAAAAGGCTCAATTTTCAATATCTCGTCGTTTTCCCCAATTTTTTTTTTTTTTTTTTTTCATTTTCTCATACGATCTCTGATTTTTCCTTGGCTTTGTTTTCGTTTTCTAGGGTTCTTCAGTGAAAGATGCGGGATCATCGTATTCTCTGAGGGCTGCTTCGTTCTCTTGCGAGAAGGAGAAATTCGCGCCGAGATTTGACGGTTTGAGATTTATTGAGACGCTGGTAACGGGCCACAGATGACGATAACCGTTAGATTTAGCTTTTCCCGGTTCTTTTGTAAGGATTCTTTTTGAGGGTGTTTTGGTTGTAAAAAGTCTTGGCAAGAGATCTAAGAGCTTCTAATTCTCATTTTTTAAATCTCTCTCTCTCTCTCTCTCTCTCTCTCTAACGAGTGGGCCTTGTCTTGGATGGCCCATGTTTCTAAAGCCATATTTTCAGACAATCCTAGCCATTGGTTTTCTATTTGATATCCACAATAAGAGCAATTAGATGGAATGGTCTGTTGTTTTGGGATATACTAAAAAGAAATCGAATACGATTAACTGCATAAGAGTAGGACACGTGGCAGCGATTCTACTGGTGATCGAGTGGGCCATTGTGGTTCTTTGGTCCATCCGTACTGGATGGGAAATATTTTTTTTTTTCGGTGAGAGGAGTATTTGATCCTCTGTATTCAGTTCTTACAAGTGAGGTCCATGGTTAAGTAATCCTGACCATTGGTCTGTCATGTCTGGTCTTGGATACTCTTTGACCCACCAAATCTTGATTGTGGCCTATTGTTGTAATAATTTGAACGGTTAGGATTGTGCAGTTGAGGTGATGTTTGGGACGTAGTCTGGGTCCCCTTAGTGCTATAGCGGCCCTGATTATTCCTCTACTGTATGATTCCATCGTGTATATCATGAGAGCGGATTACCTGTGACCCCGGGCACAGAGATATCTCTGTGCCCGTGCCTGTGTGGGGTCCACAGAGATGTTCTTGAAAAATCCAATTCGTCCATCTGTTTTTAAAGATCACAATAGGTTAGTATTATAAAAATCAAGCAGATCCAAAACTCAGATGGGCCATACTAACAAAACAGTGGGAACATCAACGTCCACCATTGAAACCTTTCTGAAGCTTACCATGATTTTTATATTCCATCCAAACCGTTCATAGAATTATTAACAATCAGATAAACTCTAGGAACAAATATCATCCGGATACAAAACTTCTATGACTGTCAGGCGTTCAATCCCTACTGTTTCGTGCGGTATGGCCCACATGAGTTTTGGATCTGCCTGATATTTTCATTCCTGTCCTATTGTGATCTTTAAAAACAGATGGACGGAGTGGATTTGTCAAGAACATTTCTGTGGACCCCACACAGGCACGGGCACAAAGATATCTCTGTGCCCGGGGTCACAGGCAATCCGCTCTCGTATATCATGGGGCTTTTAGGTGGGCCACAGGCTCGACAATGTGCTCAAAGTATCACATCGTATCAACGGTCAGGATCATTAAACCATGCATCAATTGCAAGGTTTATGGACCTTTCATGGATGGAAAATGTGTCCAACATCTCCCTATTGAAGGAATCCGAATCATCTTGGTTTCTGCCTGGCATCCGACGGCTAAGAAGCTGTTGATCATTAATTGGGGTCAAATCGGATCCCAAATGAATTTGATTATTAGCAACCCAACCTAAACAGACCCGACTTTTCTCAAACCCAAACCCACCCAAATTCAAATTGGGTTGGCTTTTTTCAACGACCCAATCCGACATGACCCGAACTTGGGGCTTTTTTCTAAGCGAGGGACCTTGACAACCCAACCGCCCATCTTGACCCGAACTTGGGTTGAGTCAGGCGTATTCAGGTTGACCTGAACCCAAGTTACAGTCCTAATTGAGTGGGCTTGACCTGACACAAACCATTCTTGCCGATCGGCCCCACACGAACCCATCTTGACCTTTGCATTATGTGCATATATTTCTACTCCAGCTCGATAATAAATACATTGGCCGTACCGGTCGGATCGGGTCGGGTCGGGTTGGGTTCAACCCAAAACTGACCTGCCACCCTATTGAATCATTGAGTTGAGAGATAGCGAATAGTTATTCCATTGGGGCCGTTTTGGAACCCCCGTCTCCGCATGGTGTAGTTTACGTGGTTTTCTGCTCTGAAAAGTGGGGCCCATGAGTCCATAATCGTAAGCCCTGGCCCTGGCTCTAACGAGTCTAGGAAGGCCCTGGCCTCTTGGCCCGCTAATGAAAAGAAATCAAAGGTTTTGAATAGTCCAATCTAATGCTTTTTACCATCCTTTAAAAAAAAAAAAAAAAAAAAAAAAGCATGATGGTCTGGATGGGAATCGGCTCAATGAAGCTGTGAGTCATGTTTCGACTGGGCTAATGGGCGGAGTCTGGCCTATCGTAATTGGCCAGGGCATAGATTTCAAGACCGCGCCAGTACACTTAGGTGAAGTTTAGGGGCCGAAACCTTTACCCAAGTTGTCATTCCACCGTCCCATTGACTCCCTACTGTCAATTTCTTCACTAAAATCTGTGTGAATGCTAATCAACGTGTCCATCTAGTCCAATGCCCATTATCAGTAGCTTGAAAATGGACTAAAAAGTTCCTTAACCTGGTGGGCTAGATCATTCCTTTAACGTGGAAAACTAGTGCATTGTAGTGATGGTAATATCTACTTTGAGAAGGTGCTGTACTCCTTTCGGTGCAATGTACTTTGTCATCAAAAGCCTGTAGAGACAATCTGAACCCTGGTCGGCGTGGCCGACAAATGGACTGTTAAAACAAAAGATGGTCAATGGTCAGGGTTGGTATTCATTGAGCAAAAGTCCTTGTAGAGTACGCTTATTCTACAAGGGTTGTACATAGGCTCACCATAGTATGTTTATGGCTTTCGAGCTGTCCAGCAGTCCCCCAACTGTGAAATTCAGATGTCCAAATATTAAGCTGGTCTAACCATTATGTGGGCCCATGTGAATTTAGAGTCTTGTTTCATTTTCTTTTCTTGGTGTGTATGCCAGGTTATCAATTGTTTTCTATGGTTTGGCCCCCCCTAATTCTAAACCATTCTAACTAAATAGACAATGTGATTAACGCCAATAGAGAATGAGTAACGCTATAATGCTGATGGACAGCGTGTAACACTAACGTTGAAGGACACAGATGGGTTTCATTGTAGCAGAAGAAAAGAAGAAGAATTAAGAAAAAGAGGAGAGGAGATATTTGTTGGAGGGAGAAGGTAATAGACATTAGTTTTTTTTTTTTTTTTTATTTTTTTTATTTTTTTTAATTTATATCAAAAAAAAAAAATGTAGCAATGTATACAATAGAGTGGGCCTTCGGCCCAAGCCAGAGACTATATTTTCTACACTCCCCTTTAAGCTAGAGCATAATATTTTTATGGCGAACTTGTTACAAATGTAGATACCTATAACCCTTGGCAATGCTTTAGTGAAAATGTCTACTCGTTAAGATTTTGACTGAACATGTGGGGTAATAATTTCTTTAACCACAATCTTCTCTTGAATGAAGTGGCAGAGCACCTCTATATGTTTGATTCTCAAATGGAAGCCTAAGTTGTTGGTGACTGTGAGTGGCTTATTAAAGAGATTGAATTCTTGAAGAAGAGATCTCACCCAAATTATCTCTCAAATTACCTTGCCTATGGCACTGTATTCCTCTTCTGTGTTAGATCAGGCCATCACATTTTGTTTCTTGCTCTTCTATGTAATCAGATTGCCTCCAACAAAAAGTGCAATACCTAGAGCCATATTGTCTATCTATCACAGAACCAACCCTATCAACATTAGTGTATCCCTCTACTCAAATATGACTATTGGACTTGTAGACTAGTCCAAGTGTTATAGTTCCCTTCAAGTATCATAAGATATCAAACCACCGTTTTCCAATGTTGAGTCAAGGGCTAATACAAAAAATTGACCAACTCCTATGACAATTGACAAAGAATATATATGGATGTGTGATTGTGAGTTAACACCTTTTAGGATCTTCAACCAACTCCCCTTAGTCATTTGTCAATTCACAATTTGGCTTCATTGGAGTGTCGCACAGCAAGCACCTAATTTTCTTGGCCCCTTCAAAGAGGTTGAGAACATTCTTCCTTTGGTTGAGGTAATCCCTAAAAACATGAACTACCTCATTCTAAGAAAGTATCTAAAGCGGCCGAGATCTTTGATTTGAAGTTGTTGTTGAATATGACATTTAACTTCAGTAATTTCTACTGCATCGTTGCTTGTGACTATTGTTTCATCAAAATACACGGTTATGATCACAATTTCCTTCTCACTTCGCTTAACAAAATAATGTAGAGAGGATTGTTGAAGAATACATGGTCTGAATCGACCAAAAGAAAGAAGGAAAGAAGCAATTGAAGCCAAGAAAAATGACATGTCGCAGCCCTCTGGTGACCGGTCGCACGAGCCCCGACGACTGGTCGAATTAAGGCCGCGACTGATCTAATTAAGATTGGGTTCTAGCTTTGCTTGTTGAATAGTGAAGACACCTTGACGACTAGTCGCAAATCCCTTGAAAGAAGGCCAAAACTTTGTTGAGCGCCTAAATATTATATATTTTTCCCTAATTCACATTGCTTTCTGTTGCAATTCATGGTTAATTCGAATTAAGTAAGTTTGTTTTGTGTTATAGATGATTTGAAAAAGGTCCGATGAAATTCAAGTTAATGGATATGATTTAAAGTCCAAAAGAAACAAAGTTAAAAAAGTGAAGAAAAAACCTTGAAGAAATATAGTTAGGAGTCTTGAATTGTCCATAAAAGTCAAAGTGCAGAGCTATAAGGCTAGAACAGAAAAATGTAGGAACTTCAGCAAATGACATCGTAGAACAGAAAAAACTGTGTTTTTGGCCTTCAGGCGCCCGACGGTCACAATTTTGGGTGCTCGAAATTCAGATGAAAATTCACTTTTTTTGTTGTCCTGTTTTATGCAAGTTTGGGTGCTAGAGGCCAAAAGTCAGGCGCCTGATAACGGCGCGGACAGAATACGCAGTTTTACGAATTTCAAGAGTTTGTTTCCAAAATTGAAACGGTGTAAGGATGGTTCTAAGGCTTATATAAGGGCTTTTAAACTCATTTTTTAGGAGAATCTAAGCAAGGAAAGAGAAATGGAGCAAGGGAAAAAACTCTCATTCGGTGTTCTTATTCTTCTTTTTCTTTTAGTTGTTTTTAGTTTTTTCTCTTTCTTTTTAGTTAGCTATGCTAGGCTAATCTCTTAGCTAGCACTAAGCTTTTAATTTATTTTAATTTTTTTTTTTTTATAGATTGATTCAACGTAGGTTTCACTTTTTATGATTTAATTAATGAACATGGTTTAGTTTAAGTTTGAATGAAGCCTAGTTTTAGTTCTTCTCTTGATCTATTGATGACTTTGGGCTCATGTGATGTTTGAATGATCTAATTTTGGTTGCTTTTTTTTTTTTTTTTTTGAATTGTTTAGGTCTATAAAATTTCTTGATCTACCATAGACTACAGGCATGGTAGACGCTTTAAATTCTCTGTGATCTAGATGATTGTTCTTAATGAGGTAACTATTTCAAATCGATGTTCTAATCTTTTATGTGAATCTGAGATAAGTGTTTTTGGTTATTGATTTTGATTTAATTAGAGTTCAAATCATATGTAATAATCAAGTCCAGTGACAGAATTTGAAGAAAACTATGGTTATGATCTCAACTTGATTGGATAAATGATTGGCCTATACGATTGAGTGTGCCCAATGCCTGAGCATTATTGAGGGAACTGAATCAATGACCAAACATCTGTTTTAGACTATTTAATATGATTTAACTGCTTCATATTCCGACCGAATAGCGATAAGACTTCCATTTCGGTTGAGTAGTTAAGTTGATACATTAGAAATAACCAAAAGTGGATCCTTTGTGCTCTAGTGCTCTTTAGATTATTATTTTTCGCCTTTTGATTTATTGTTTAATTCACAACCTCACAATTCTAATTTTTATATTTAGTTCCTTAGCATAATTTCAACTCTAACTTATTTTTTGGAGAATCCTGAGAATACTTGCATACAAATCCCTGTGGGACGATATTCGGTCTTTTCGATTTATTACTACATCGCAACCTTGCACTTGGGGAGTGAACAAACTCTCTAGACAGTTTTGAATCTAAACGACCTGTTGCCCAGGGTTGGCGACCAGTCGTAGCTCAACCGTGACCTTTCACAGACTCCTGACGATTGGTCGCTTGGATGCGCAGATTCACGCGAACTTTCTGTTCTTGAATTTTTTTTTTATTCCCTATCTCATTTAAGACTCTTGATTTACACACTTTAGGGTTTCTATTATTAAACCTAGGTTATAAATACTCTTTTTAATTTGTGTTAACGAATTATTCACCATCTTTTAATAAAATTCCTTAAGTTTCTACTCTTTTGCTCGTGGATTCAAATATTCATTCATGGATTTGAAGAAGACTGGTTAAGGATTCTCAATAGCTCCGTGGATTCAGAGTATTTATCCTTGTGAGAGAGACAGTGATTGATCTCACCCCGTCTACGCTGAAGAAGTTGGTATTAGAGTAAGGAACAACCTCGGGAAGATGGCTTCTAACAACGACCGCAACAATAACCCCTTTGATGTTGCTCATGGGTTCTAGCTTCTTGTGGAGAAGATCAATGCTATGCAACAGGCGAATCATTTGTCCATGCAAGGGCTGCAGGCAACTCTCAACCTGATCTCCTGATCGTTACCTCTACCCTAAGCCCAAGGCGATGCAACTCCACTATTGATCTCCTAATTTATACATATTTTAACTCATTACATCACATTATATGCAAGATTTGCATGTTTAAATGACTTATCTAATGCATGTTTTGTTGTTGTAGGAATGAGAGAGAGAGAGACTTCACCCAATTGAAGCTTAAAAGACTATATTTAGAAGCCTTTCAATGAACATTGAAGGTGGGCCAAGGAAGAAAGAAAAGAACCAAGGAGAAGAGAAGAAGAAAATGAAGCTACATGGGCCAGACCGGTCCTGACTGGTCGGCTAAGGAGGCCACGACCGGTCAAGACCGGTCAGCCACCTTGCTGTTCCCCTTGTATTTCACGCTGGACTCAGGGCCAGACATGGATATGAATATCCGTATCGTATCGGCCGATACGGGTGTATCGTATCCGTATCGGCTCGATACAATACGCGATACGGCCCTGTATCGGCTGTATCGATAACGATTGCACCGTATCAGGCCATATCGTACCATATCGGGCGATACGGACCGTATCAGGTCTGATATTTTGTACTCGTATCGGCCTGACCGATACCCGTCAGCAATCCCAAAGAAAAAAAGAAAAAAGAAAAAAGATTTGCATAGTTTTTTTGGGGCAGCATTGTCGAGGTTGTATAATTACAGAAAAATAGAAGAAGAAAAAAGAGAGAAAGAGGAGGGGATTTCGGCACCTGTAGAAGAAGATCCGAAGACGTCGGTGGGCCGTGGGCCACTCCATTGATCAGCAGCAAACGTTGGTGGGCCACTCCATTGATCAGCAGCAAACGTCGGGGATTTCGACACCTGTAGAAGAAGATCCGAAGACGTCGGTAGGCAGGGGCTGCAGTGCACGGCCGATCCATCTTCATCTTCTCTCTCTCTCTCTCATTCTCTCTCTCTCATCTTTCCCTCTCGTCTTTTTCCTCTCCCTCTCTTTTTTTTTCATTTTCCCTCTCTCTGTCTCTCTCTTTCCTCTTGAAAAGGGAATCGGATTGCGTGCAGAACTCCGCACGCTCTTATCATGCGGAGTAAACTCAGTTGGGCCCACCTAGATTGTATGTGCTTTATCTGTTCCGTCTATATGTTTTTTCAGCTCATTTTAGTGGTTAAGCCCAAAATTTAAGCATATCCAAATCTCAAGTGGACCATGCCACGGGAAACAGTGGGAATAATGATTTCCACCGTTGAAACCTTCCCAGGCCCTACAGTGATGTTTATTTGTCATCCAACTTGTTCATAAGATCACATGGATATGGATGAAGGGAAAACACAAATATCAGCTTGATCCAAAACTTCTGTGTCCTCCCAGAATTTTTCAATGGTAGACATTCAGTTCACACTTTTCTTGTGGTGTGGTCCACTTTAGATTTTGATATGCTTCATTTTTTTGGCAACATACCTAAAATTTTCTGTTAAGATGGATGGACGGAGTGGATAAAATACGTAAATCACTGTGGGCCCCGCAGAGTTTACTCCGCACGCTAGCATGCGGGGTTACTCAGTACGCAATCCATTTCCCTTGAAAAGAGGAACAGAGACGTGGCTGTTTCACAGCCACGTCTCACCCAATTTTTTTTTAAATACTCCGGAGGGTATGATGCTCCGTGCACTTGCACCCGTGGGGCCCACCTTGATGTATGTTTTGTATATCCACGCTGTCCATTAGTTTTTCCAACTCATTTTAGGGCATGGTCCCTAAAATGAAGGGAATCCAAATCCAAGTGGACCACACTATAGGGATTGAATTTCCACCGTTAAAAGCATCTTGGGGCCAGAACTTTGGATCAAGTTGTTATTTGTGTTTTTCCCTTGCATCCAGGTCTGTGTGACCCTATCAACGGGTAGGATTGCAAATAAACATTACAGTGGGCCTAGAAACTAGTAATGGTGGGCGTTCAATGTCCAATTTTTTTTCTTATGGTGTGGTCCACCTGAAATTTGCTTCTGCTTCATTTTTGGGACTGTGCCCAAAAAGCAGCTAGCAAAATAGATGAACGTCATGGATATAAAACATATATGGGGTGGGCCCCACGGTCAGGGCTCACCCACATGCCAATTGTTGGACACCGTCCATCCATTTTGCCAAATCATTTTATGGCATGAGTGCAAAAATGAGGTAGATCCAAATCTCAAGTGGACCACACCACATGAAACAGTGGTGACTGGATGTCTACCATTAAAAATGTCTTTGGGGCCACCAATGAGTTGGCAAAAAGAATGAATGGCATGGATATACGATAAATGTTAGAGGTGGCCCCACATTCAAGACATCACTCACTATGGTCCACCTAAGATTAAGATATGTCAGATTTTTTACACCCACATGAAATTTGTATCCTGTGACATGGTCCACCTGAAATTTCAATGGTCCATAACCATTGTTTCCTGTGGTCCATAACCATTGTTTTTAATGGTTCATAGCCATTGTTTCCTGTGACATGGTCCACCTGAAATTTGTGTCATGTGACATGGTCCACCTAAATTTTCCATAGTCCATGACTACTATTTCCTGTGGTTCATAACCATTGTTTTTAATGGTCTATAACCATTGTTTCCTGTGACATGGTCCACCTGAAATTTTTATCCTGTAACATGGTCCACCCGAAATTGTAATGGTCCATAACCATTGTTTCTTGTAACATGGTCCACCTGAAATTTGTATCCTGTGACATGGTCCACCTTAAATTTTAATGATCCATAACCACTCTTTCCTGTGGCCCATAACCACTGTTTTTAATGGTCCACTTGAAATTTGTATCTTGTGCAGATTATAGAGTGGCCATTATTATATAATTGTATTTGTTGGGATGGCTAAAAACGAAAATGTTATTTTAAGTGTTTATATTATTCACATTTAAGGAAATTGGTAAGTACTAAGTATTTCTAGTTTTCTATACTTGCATTGTTATACACTAGTGAGTACTGAGTAGTGATACTTGTTGGACATATTAGACTATTAGCAATATATGATATCAATTTATGACATATATCAACAGCTTATATAAAGAAAAAATCAACACCAGAACTTACAGAAAGTCGACCCGTCAGGACAACATTCTTACCAAAGAATGGTCCGATACACCATTGAATACATGGTCAAAATACAAATAAATGATAGATTCGTGAATATCTCGTTTTATCTTATTTTTCTGATATTTTTTCATATTTTTTTGCTTAAAAAAAAATTCTGACCGATACGGTCCAATACAGGCCGATACAGGCCCGATTCCGATACGCGACGCCGTATCATATCATTTTTCCGCGGGGCCGATACGCCGACCGATACCGACATTCAGAACCATGGTTCAACCAGTCAAGACTGGTCAGCCATAAGCAGTCCCCCTCTCCTGCACTCTCTAGACATCCACTAGATTGGTTTGACTAGGGGTGTAAATGAACCGAACCGAAGCGAATACCACCGTGTTTGGTTTGAGTTTAATAACCAAAACTCAAGTTTGAGTTTGGGTTTGGTTTGTTTATTAATCAAACAAACTTTGATCAAACCGAACTCAAACTGTTCATGAATAGTTTTGTTCATTAACCACCCCTATATGCAACATTTTAAATGCTTGTGTAAATGAGATGTTACACCTTTAGAATTCATTGTAGGTTGGACGGTGTGGTATGGTCCACTTGAGCTTTAGATAGGCTTATTGTAGGGCCCACCTTGCAACATATACTCCATATCCAACACATATTCCATATCCAAAAAAGTTAAGACGGTGATGCTCCTACTATGGGCCTAACCTTGATGCATATATTCTATATCCCATCTGTTCATACATTTCATGAAATCATTTCATGGCATGAGCTAAAAAATTAAGCAGATCCAAATCTCAGATGGACCATATCATAGGAAACAATACTTTTTAAGCTATAAATGAACCCTATTGAACTTAACCGAATCGAACTCATGCCTGTTTGAGTTTGATTTGATTACTAATCGAACCTAAAAATAATGTTTGAGTTTGGTTCATTTACTAATCAAACGAACTCAAACGAGCTTTAATTGAACTAAACTCAAACCGTTCATGAATAGTTTGGCTCATTAACCACCCCTAGGTCTGATTGGTCAAGACCGGTCGGCCAACGAAGCTCAACTAGTCAAGACCGGTCGGCCAATGTAAATTTTGAACAATTCCAGCAGCTTGTTCTACAAACTCTGAATTTTCATGTGTTGCGTAAGTACTACGTGGATTCTAGAAGTTTCTGAGTCGGTGGGGCCTCTTCATTATAAAAGGACACTTAGGGTTCATTCATAAGGCATCATAGAAGGCTTGAGAACTTGTGGGAGGTGAAGAGCATTGTCGTGGAGCGTTTACAACTTTTCATGTTTTTCTTTAGTTTTTCATTACTTTTTGTTGTAACATGATGATGCTCGGCTAGAACCTCTTAGCTAAGGCTAAGAGGTAAAGCTTGTAGCTAGTTCTCATATAGAATTCGTTTGATTCAAGTACTTTACTCAAAGTTTGGATTTTTAAGTTCTAGTTTGAATAAAGTTGGTATTTTTAGATGTTTTATAAGAGTTGTGCTTCAGACATGAGTTCCTTGCAATTCTCTGAGATTTCCATGTTTGAATTGATTAGATTCGAATTGTAGTAACCCTAGAGTATGCCATAATCTCTTGGCATGGCTGTTACTTCGAAGACTACATGTTTGAATTCTATGTGCTTCATTAGAACTAGAATCTTATTTTTTTTACTTAAGTAGGATTGTTTGCGTTTGAATGCTTAATCCTCCAACTAGATGAGAGATAGAACTTCGAATCTAGTTGTGTTTATGCTTGGATGAATGAATTCACATGTGACTACTACAAGTGAATCCTTGAGGCCTTAGTTCTATAAATTATCCGATTTTTACAACATTTACTGTTTTTACTTAGTTTTTAAAATCAAACTTCAAAATTGCTGAATTTGAAGTTGATAGAATGGTTTAAATTGGTTTACCCTAATTTCATATGGATCAACCTTAGTCTTACCGAGTTATTACTACATCGCAAGCCTTGCACTTGAGGCGAGCGAACATTCACCAGCCACGATTGTGGTGCGAGACAATCATATCTTCCGTCAAGCACAACCATCAGAAAATCATGAGGCTAACCTCGACGAATCGAATCTCAGCGATGAGGATCTCAAAGGCGTCATTGCGCGATGAGATGCTCGAGGAGATGAGCACGTAGATCGTGCTGATAGAGACTTCCAGGCTAAAGGTGATCTTCCTAGCTTTAATGGTTTACTCGGTATTGAAGATTTCGTTGATTGGTTAACAAAACTAAAGAGATACTTCGATTACATGGGTGTCTTGGAGGATAAACAAGTTAAGCTTGTTGCTTACAAGCTAAAATCTAGAGCCTCCGCGTGGTGGGAACAGTTACAGTTCACTCGCACCCGTGAGAACAAGTTGCCGATTTGATCTTGACCCCGGCCCGAATGAAGCGATTGTTAAAGTCTAAATTTTTACCACTCGTGGATAGCCTTCACTTTGTCCTCATCTACCCGAATGCCAGTGGAAGATACCACAAAGCCTAGAAATAAAAGGTGATCTGTCATGAAGTTGCACTTCTTGAGATTAGATATAACTTGTTCTCCTGAAGAACTTAGAGAACCTGCCTGAGATGCTCGGTATGGTCTGCTTCGTTCTACATGTAGATCAATATGTCGTCGAAGTAAACCACGATGAACTTGCCCGTGAATGGCTTTAAGGCCTGGTTCATGAGCTGTATGAAGGTGCTCGGAGCATTTGATAAACTAAAGGGCATCACGAGTCACTCATACAGTCCTTCTTTGGTCTGAAACGCCATCTTCCACTCGTCGCCCAAATGGATACGGATCTGATGGTACCCACTCCTTAAGTCTAATTTAAAAAACACTTGAGACCCTTCAAGCATGTCCAACATGTCATTCAGCCGAGATATTGAAAATCGATATTTAACAATGATTTTGTTTTTTGCTTGGCTATCAATGCACATTCACCAAATCTCATCCTTCTTTGGCGTCAAAAGAGCTGGTACGAAACATGGGCTCATGCTCTCTCTAAAAGATCCATTCTTCAATAATTCTTCCACTTGCCCTTGGAGGATTTCACTCTCCCTTGAGCTCAAGCAATAGTGTGGCCTGTTTGGTAGACTAGCCCCCGGGATGAGTCAATGTGATGTTGAATATCTCTCATCGGGGGGGAAGGCCATATAGAAGGTCTTCAAGCCATACGTCTCGGAACTCATTCAGTAGCGGTCAAAGAGTTAGAGGGATGATATTTCTTCCAGAAACATCTCCCTTGACCACCATAGCGTTGTTGGGGTCCCAAAAGTCAGGATCCTTAAAACAGGGATCACAAGTGTACAATCTGCCCCATCACTGGATTTAGGGGTAGTACATCAGAAATCTTGGCAAAAATCGCAACACATATCAGACTTTACCAAAAAATGAGAAATTGGGCCAGTGGTGGACCCCACCGGTCATCATGATCGAAAACCCCCAAATTTAGGAGGGACACCTCAATTATGAAGAAATAGGACCAGTGCATCGACATTCATCGCAAAGCGGACCCCACAAACCCTCCGTTCTGCAAAACCCAATTTTGGGAAACACGAATACGTCCAGCGCATCAAGGAAATCCCTGGCCGGCGCATCGTGAAATACAACCATTTGTACAAAGTGAGATTCAGGACGCACTACCCTCAGCGCGTCCAGAAATTCTCCAGCGCATCAAGAAATTCGGACGGATTGAATTTAAGGACGCACTGCTTCCAGCACATCCACAAATTCACCCGGCGCATCACGTAATTCAGTCATTTTGAATTTAAGGACGCACTGCTTCCAGCGCGCCCAAAAATTCACCCGGCGCATCCAAAAAATCAGCCAATTTCAGGACGCGCTGACAGCTAGTGCGCCCTGAAAATCAGCTTCCGAACTCAGCCATTTTGAGACGCGCCGAGTGACTTTAATCGACGCGCCGACCTAATTTCTCGACGCGCTACACGTGTCGACCGCCTATTGGGTGACTTTACCTATAAATACCCCCTCCCACCACCTCATTCGAACGATTCAGCGAGAGAGAGAGAACCTCGTCGCTGGAAAACCTTTTTCCGATCGACGGAATCTTTCTCCGACCGCCGGAACCCCTCGCCGGAGATCGCACCTCCGATCATACCAGGTCCGGAGAAATAACTTAAGTCACCTTTTTCGACGCGCTGATCTCAGCGCATCGTGAAAGTGATCCGGCGCATCAGAAAAATCCTCGGCGGATAAAATAAATCATAAAACAAGTCATTTTCGGACACACTGGCCCCAGCGCGTCACAAAATCCTCCAGCGCATCAGTAAAATCAGCCGTCTATAAAACAAGTCATTTTCGGACGCACTGGCCCCAGCGCGTCACAAAATCCTCCAGCGCATCAGTAAAATCAGCCGTCTATAAAACAAGTCATTTTCGGACGCACTGGCCCCAGCGCGTCACAAAATCCTCCAGCGCGTCAGTAAAATCATTCGTCTATAAAACAAGTCATTTTTTGACGCACTGGCCCCAGCGCATCGCAAAATAAGCCAGCGGATCAGAAAAATACATTTTTGGACGCACTGGCCCCAGCGCATCCGGAAAATCAGGCCAGCGGATCGTAAAAATCAGCACTTTGAGCGTTCACCTCAGCACCTTTAAATCTTCATTTTATGACGTTTTCAAGCCCCGTTTGGGCCTATTTTGGGTTTTTCGAGCATTCCGGATGCAATGGAACGGTCAAATGACTCATCCGGGCTGCCCAGGGAGCGAAATACAAGCCTTCGGAGTCTAATCCGATCCAACGAGCTGAACGGAGCAATTCTCCTGAAAAGAGGCCGCCAGTGCCCAGAATCATACTGATGCATCATCATTACATGTACTATCACAACATGACCCAGATTCAGGCCCGGACTAAGCAAAGGGGATTATAGTTAACACGGTAAACCACATCAGGAGAGTTCTAAACTATCACACACAATTTGTTAAAGACTGACGCTTCAAGAACAGTCAATGCCCTACCCATCCAAATGGCATTCGCTGGTTGAGCTGCCCAGGTACACACAACTGTAGAATGGACTTCCCGAGGTCACCTGTCCCTACATTGACAAGCGCGAGCCCAGAGTCGTCCATCTCAGCCATAAACCCTGACAGTCTCAGCCCGGATCTCCGGACAAACATGGGACATAGACATCTGACTCGTACAAAGATGGATCAGTCCATAACAAAACACAACAGATATAGGTATCCGTGACCATACAAATACAGGTCTCCGTGACCATACAGATACAGGTCTCCGTGACCATACAAACACAGGTCTCCGCGACCATACAAAATACAGGTCTCCGCGACCACACATAAATACAGGTCGCTACGACCATGAACTCTGAAACCATAGTCCCCGCTGACTAGTCTTTTGCCTTTTAATCAAGGGTCATCGATCATTCGATGTAATTAAGGGCTCGTCCCAGACCACAGCCTGGAATGTACATGATCTCAGAATCTCTGGAATAAAATTCGCCTTGCGATATCTTTTCCCTTGTGTACTTCTGTGAATGCTTGTGATTGTCTACGAATGTTTCTATTATTCAGAACCCCAGAGTAACAAAACCCAACATTCCAGAGAATGTTCATTCTCTAGTTTTAACAAACTGGCGACTCTGCCGGGGATTAAACTATACCAGAATCTCTGGTTATATCTGAATATAGGAATACTCTAAAATCAATTACTCACGAACACGAATCTACGCATGGAAAAGCTACCGCGAGGCGTAATGTTTCGGGGCCCCTCGGGCGTCAAACTGGCGACTCTCAACGGGAACGTTCTTCCCTTCATCTTTAAGGCAATAGACATTTAAAAGGTTTTCGAACCCACAATTTTCACAACTACACGTATTTGCCTCCGTCTTGCTTATTTTTGCCAGTTTACGCACTGCGACTGATGGGCTCATACTCCCGACCGCACTCGTGAACTGTTCTAACGATTTTTATGACATAACAGAATTAGCAAGATACTAACAAAGACAGGAGAGATGGCACAACTCATGCGTCTTCCTCACTACAGGGAGATTTAGCTTCCCCCACTTCACTGTAACCGCGACAGTTGTTCTTGAATCAGACTGGCAACTGGTTCACAAGTGCGAGCAAAAGAAAGGATTAAAGAAAGCAGTAACAAGGACCTCATGCAAAAAGAAGAATGTCGTTAAGCCACACCATGTGATCAAGAAACAGTGGCAGTATATTCAGACTAACAGAGTCAATAAAACTGGTAGGACTACGACAACAAAGAGAGCTCAAAGTTTCATCTTTATAACCGATGAATTCCTAGCACTGTCAAGAAGAAGCCTAAGATTACAACTCGTAAGGCAGACGAAGAAATAACAGGGGCATCCATCACAAAGGTTGTCATGGTAGAGCAGAAACCACAACTAGCACAAGTCGCAATGGTTCAGGTCGTCGAGGAAGAAGAGCGAAGTGACCAGAAAGATGAATCATCAACTATCCAAGAACAGATTAATAAGCTAGCTCAAGCCCAAGAAGACATGACGAGGGAAATGAGAGAAATCAAGGAGATTCTAACAGCACTAGTTGCGCAAGGGGCAGTTCAAAGCACCATTGTGCTAACTAAACAATCGATGGAGGAATCGCAAGGGGCAGCTGAGAGACCTATGGTTGTAGAGTCACAGGTTCGGCCCAAAAATGTCTCATTCGAGCATACTACCGCACAGGTTATCTCAAACAGTAAAAGGAAAAAGACCAAGATGTGAAATGGGAGAGATGACCAACGTTGATAAGAGAAAGAACCTTAAGGATCGAAAGCAACTAGGGTTAGGATGCAGGATAGAAACTAAGATATCAAAGGCTCAAGACAAGGACAAGGGATTCAAGGACCTGCGACAGGCAACGATTGTTGAAATAAATGGGGCAAACAGATCACACACATTCAATGTGAACGACTTGGTCCCAATTATGGAACAGTTAATCAAAGAAGGAGAGTTGCAATTACCAGAGCCCATCCGATCAAATGAAATAGGATGCGTAGGAGACCCTAATTATTGTAAGTATCACCGGATTGTGGGGCACAGAACTGAAAATTGTTTCACCCTAAAAGGAAAGATTCAGAGGATGATAAACCAAGGCATCATAAACTTGAGAATCGAAGAACTCAAGAAGAGTCCGCCTGAAATGGCTTCAGCAGACACAACTCAAGAAAACACCTACCCCGGGACTTTGTCTCCCGAACTCGAAAAATCATGAACGCTTACAAACAGTTGCAGAAAGCTAGAAGGGAGGCAGGGGTGTACACGCGTTCATGCATACACCCATTTTATTCATGCACTACATTTTCTATACATTTATGCATCCAATTACGTTGTACCATTGCATGTATAAAATATGAAATGTCAGTGTAGCTTTTCTTGACAACAGGTACCGTAATCAGAAGGGAAATGAAAAGATAAACTCCAAAGGGTTTTCATAAGTACCACAATTGCTACAGCCTCCAGGATACGAGGATAAACTGAACCACACAGCCTCCAGGATACGAGGATAAACTGAACCACACAGCCTCTAGGATACGAGGATAAACTGAACCACGCAGCCTCCAGGATACGAGGATAAACTGAACCACACAGCCTCCAGGATACGAGGATAAACTGAACCACACAGCCTCCAGGATACGAGGATAAACTGAACCACACAGCCTCCAGGATACGAGGATAAACTGAACCACACAGCCTCAGGATACGAGGATAAACTGAACCACACAGCCTCCAGGATACGAGGATAAACTGAACCATACAGCCTCCGGGTTACGAGGATAAACTGAACCAATACAATTCTAAAAATACCCCAAGCTTCGGGTATAAACCAGCCAACACAATTCAAAAATACCCTAGGCTTCGGGTATAAACCAGCCAATACAATTCTAAGATACCCCAGGCTACGGGTCTAAACTAAACCAATATAGTTCTAAATCCAAGACTGAAGATCATAATCATCGATCGCAATCATATCTTCAGAATTTTAAATCGGTTTAGTCGGACTAGAGAAGCTCATTATATAGAAGACCTATATAAAATACAACACTTTCATAACATTACTCCATCAGGGGTTTTCTTACTATCGTTATGGCCTTCTTTTACTCTATATGGGGCAATTCAGAGTTAATGATCTCTTATATGTATATATATAGCTTCATATGAAGATGGTTAGGGCATTCTGCTGTGTATCATTTTGCGTCAAAACGTCTTCAGCTCTCCCTTATGAATGATTTCACAACGAGAGGATGCAATTGAAGATTATGATCAACCGACCTTCAATACGGATTCCTAAAGTAGAGAAGTGTTCATCAAAGTATCTTTATAAATTCAAATCTTGGTATATGATGCTATTCCCTTGTATGCTTGGTATATGGTTTCATACAAAGATGGTTCGGGCATTCTATTATATCTTATTTCGCATCAGAATATCTTCGACTTTCTCTTATGAATTGTTCTACAATAAGAGCATGCAATTGAAGATTATGATTAGCTGGCCTTCGATATGGATTCCTAGAGCAAGGAGATTTCTTCATCAAGTCCCGATATATATTTCCATGCCGTGAGTATAGACTTAATCTTATGTCGTCAAGTTATGTCAGACTTAAAGATACATTCCTGGATTCTTGAAGATAAACATGAAGCACAACAAGCTTATATATTCACCAAAGTAATGACACGCAAACGAAGATCAGGAAAGTCAAAAGGAAAGTAGTCTTGCCAAGTACTTATCCTCTTTCAATCCATTTATCATATCTCTTGATTCACTTAGCACTTTGTTTATGACTAACATAACAAAAATCACATGAATAGTATACATATCATTATAATATCCATTACAACATATTTTGAGTTACAAACAGAGATTGTTACAGTTCAAACGTCTAAAGTTTTCAAACATTTATCTAACAAGTTGATTGCAGATTCTTCAATCACCTTCTGTATTGTTTCAGCCTCGGCAAAGACTTGGGCAGGGTCAGGAATATCCTAAAGAGACTGCTTCAGCTTTGTAACGTGGGCCCTCACAGCATTACATTTTACTTCATGCTGGTCGATGGAAGACTGCAGACGTGCCTTCTGACCGCTGAACTTCGAAAGCTTGAGATGGACGACAGAATGTTCGGCTTGTAACCAGGCCATCTCATTTCCAATCTCCTCGAGACGTTTAGTAGCCTCTTGGCATTCAGCGTCAGCAGCCTGCCAATCTTTCCTTACTGCAGCCACGTCCGCCTCGTGTAACTCAAGTTCCGGAAGAAGGGACCACAAGTGACCACGTCTTTCTTCGACAGAAGGGTCAACCCTGAGGTGCCTCGCCTCGTTCACTTGAGCCATCTCATCTTTGAATTGGAACACATGGCTGACTATCGAAGAAGTGTCAATCCCGAGACATGTAGCGTTAAGCTCTAATGCCTGCAGTGCCTCGTCCAAGATAGACCATTCATCCCCATTCTTCAATGAGTCAACGATGTCGGACAGTAAGCTCTTCAGAAGATTCGCTTTGGTCCTTGATAAGCCTCGGAGAGATGAAAAGAATGCCTCAGGAAAGACTACATGAATTGGGATGATGGCAGGAGCAGCGGCTGGCAAAAGAAATAATAAACATTAGCACACTGAAGAAAGAAAAGAAGCCAACAAAGTAATAAGGCAAGTAGTATACCAGCAGGAACTTCATCGACCGGTGCACCAGTCGAAGCAATGGGTGTTGATGATGCTGGGACACATTCAGTCACAGTCTCCGTTGCTGGTTCGGGCAATTCAGGAGAAGAAGGTACGATGATCTCAGGGGCAGTGGTGGCTGGAATCGATTCGATAACAGGAGTTACTTCCATGACAAGCTCCGATGCACTAACAACGTCAGAGGGCATGGTTTCTTAAGCAGGAGGTGCTGCCTCTTCCGCAATAGTAGCAGGGCCTGCCTCAGGGGTAGGGCTAGGGTCAATTACAGCCACAGTACTGACAGGGTCGGCAAGAGGAGGATCTTCAGCTTGTAGCCCACTGTCAAGGACCATAGGGATGGGTTCTGTGTCTGCTTTGGGAACAGATCTATAGTATATCGGCTCATTATCTCCACCCTCTTCCGTGGGGAGATTCCCACTGAGGTCTACCTGTGAGCTCATCTCCTCTTCCTCCCTCGGTCCACTGGCATCATCGATCGGAACGTTGTCGGCAAGTTTGGAGAGACGACTCCGTGCTTTCTCTACCCGGTATAGCTTCCACATGTCCTTTATTTTCTTCCCTCCGTCGGCGATAGGAACACGAGGGGCAGTCTTCACTCGAGGCCCAGAACGCTCAGGGGACGGTTCAGAATCACTATCCCCGGGAGCAGAGCGTCTGGATAGACTCGTCCGACTAACCGGGCTCTGACTATGACCTCCCCGACCGCCAGTCGATGGGGTCCCTGCTGCAACTCCTCCACCCTCGCCATCGCCCTCTCCTCCCTCTCTGATGATCTCATCACCGCCATCACCACCCTCAACATCGCCGCCACCTTCTCCATCATCGCCACCCCCAACATCTTCGTCGTGGTCACCAGCACCGCCAAGATCATCACCCCCATCGTCACCGTCATCATCGCCGCCTTCATCATCACCACCGATATCGTAACCCTCTCTCTGCCCCTCCGTCATGGGACCCACAAGTGGAAAACTTTGATCTTCTCGCAGCGTGATCCTCTGCCCATAAGCAACCCATCCTTCTAGTGCATGCTCAGGCTTTTAATGATCAATTACTACGTTCAGAGAAGTCAGGAATTTCTTCACACCAGGAGTGGCCAGTTGATGTGGTGGCTCTGATACATAGCCCAGGCCGTCAGCAGGAGCAGGGTCGATGATAGGAGGAGAAACGAAAACTGGGTCAGCCACGTGACGATTGTTCCGAACTAAGGAATATTGGTGAGCCCACCACCTCATCCACCCATATGTAGCGCCGGGAGTATACTCTGTACCCAGGACGATGAAGGAACAGCCTGACCCGGTTAGCAAGAGTTGACGCCATATCCACTTCCAGTGAATCGGTCATGTGCCATAGGCTCGCTGCTCTCGCATCACCGGTTCAAGAGTTTCTGGTACTCCCTGGTCATAACCAAATTTGGTGAGCGAACCGGTTTGGGTAGTACGGCTCTCTCCAGAACTCAGCCCCCTCCCTCAAAAGCAGTGAACTCGGGCGGATGACACCAAGAATGAGCGTTGATAGGAACTAAGACTCTCATCATTATCGAGCAATTCTGGATCCTCACTGTTGGTCCCAGAGAAAAGGAAGAAGTCGACGTCATCATGACGAGCTATCTTTGCCTCGATAGTCGCCAAGTTTTCGCTGTTCATCTTCCGCTTCTGCAAATTATACAGTGGAACCGATCCTCTCCAGATGAAGTCCTTAAGCTCCATACCGTAGACCCACGGGAAATAAACCCCAAGCCAACCGAAAAAATAGTGCCACCCGCAGAAGGAAGAGTTTATCCTAAAGGAAGCAGAGCCCTTGTTACTGATAACGCCGCCAAAAGCTCGGTAGATAGAGCATAAAACTACCGGAGCCAGTGCGTAGCGATGCCCGTTAGCCAAGCTCCCCGCCACAGCAAAGCAAGAAACTTTTACGCTATCTGCCTGCTTAGAGCTTGGGAGGGTCACACAGCATAGCCAATGGGCTAAAAATCCGACAAGATCGCAGGTGGGAGACAGCTTGTTCGGCTGCGGGAACTTCTTTTTCATCTTGGCCTCCAGAATCAACTTGTCCCTGCGACCTTCGTCATAGGTCCGGCCACGTATGGGGAGACCTGCTATCCAGTACAGGTCCCAGAGAGAGACACTTGTTTCTCCGCAGGGTAAGTGTAATGAGTTGGTAATGGAGCTCCAGTGATTCAGAAACCCCTTGTAGACGCACGACTCCCGGTAGAAGTAACTTGATGTCGCTTGGATAGCCCTGAGGAGACCCACTTGTTTCAGGCTATCTTCATGCTGCTCGATGATTCGGTTGGCCCAATCCTCATAGCCTGGATGAGGACTCAAATGACCTCGGGTCCTAAATCCTCTGGTCGGCCAGATTTTTGCATCTGATAAGGGGCGGAATCTCTGACGCAATGTCTCGTAATAATGAGTTGGAAATGGTTGGTGGGGATCGTGGTTTGGCTCCAAAAATATCATGTCCTTCTCCCCAAGGATAGACTGCAGTGTACCGTTCTTGGATACTGCGCAGTTGAGGAATGTCTCTGAAATGGGCGTCCAGGAGTCGACGCTATAGAAAGAGTTGGCGCGGCATACATCGAAAGGCTCGATGCTTGGGAGAGAGCGATACCGCTGAAAGCTCTTGGGGAATTGGATGTACTGCTTCGTATACGGATTGCGGATCATAAGCGACGATACCGCTAACTTAACAGACGACCAGACGACCCTCATTTTACCAGACTTCGACTTGGCCTGATTCTCCATATAGACTTGCTTGGCACTTTTTCCAGTCGTCTTCGGGCGACCCCGTTTGGCAGATAGGGCAGGTGCGACCGGGCTAGCCTCACCCTCCTCGGACCCAACAACTTCGTCAGTTCGGAAACCTCGCAAGGGAGTGTACCACGCATCCCATTCTTCTTGAGTGCCCTCATCAGGAGGGGTCGGAAGGGCTTTGTCGCAAAGTATCTTCCGTTGCACGTTCTTCGGAAGTGTTAAAATGCGCTCGTAGAAGTTGAACTTTTTCGGAGAATGGAACCACTGCGGGTTCTGATCAGATGGCCGTGTCACCTTCTTGGACGAATGTCTCTTATGTTTAGAACCAGAAGGACCAGCGTCGAAAGCGCCACCAGCCATGAAGACCTGCGCAAACACGACAAAACATTAGACAGAGTACAAGTACCAGAAGAAAATACGCTCAGGTATGCACAAAACTCTATAACTTAAGTTAAAAGGGATATCACACCTAGTCCAACACGATTTAGGAATTTTAGGTGTATGGGGGCCAGCATTTTCCTAAAAACCATAACCATACATGTGTAAAAGCTCAAAAGGGGAAGGTGGACCCCGTGCGCCTCGAAATTACAACCCCTGTTGCAAAGAAAATGATTCGTTGGACCAGGGACATGGGAATGGCGGTTAATAGTGAGCATGCTTAGTTAGAACACTAAGGAATTGAACAAAACCATGAGTCAAGGAGTGGGTACGCGTTGGGCTCGACGTACTCGAAAATTGGACAAAATTCACAAAGTCCAAAAAATTAACGAACTAGGCCCAGCGCATCGAGAAAACGACTAATTTGGTCAAAGACCATTTTTGGACACGCCGGCCCTAGCACATCCAAAATACCCCAAAAAACATACGCGCTGGCCCTAGCGCATCATATAAACCGGGCAAATTTCACTAAGTTCAAATTTTCATGCGCGCCCCCCCTAGTGCGTCCATCAGATGGGTTTCTTCAAAACACGCGGCTACGCGCTGGGTCTGGCGCGTTCAATATATGAGAAAGTCCGTAATTATACAACACGCTGGACCCAGTACCTCACTTAATCTGCGTGAAACTATGGCGCATTCAAAGTATTTGGAAAACCACTAAGTCCCCATTTCAGGACGCGCTGAGGGTAGCGCGTCGAAAAAGTCACTAACCAGATTTTTTGCACGCACGAGGCAATTAATCAACACGCTGGTGATAATTAATCGACGCGCTGGCCGAGAGCTCTGGTCGTCAAAATGAGAAGTGGAATGACGAAATGACCTGGACTTTCCTATTTATAGTGGGACCCTGAAAATCCGATGCGTCGCCATGGACTGCCGCGCGTCCATCCCAACGCATCGGAGGGGCATCTGTTGGGGTCCCAAAAGTCAGGATCCTTAAAACAGGGATCACAAGTGTACAATCTGCCCCATCACTGGATTTAGGGGTAGTACATCAGAAATCTTGGCAAAAATCGCAACACATATCAGACTTTACCAAAAAATGAGAAATTGGGCCAGTGGTGGACCCCACCGGTCATCATGATCGAAAACCCCCAAATTTAGGAGAGATACCTCAATTATGAAGAAATAGGACCAGTGCATCAACATTCATCGCAAAGTGGACCCCACAAACCCTCCGTTCTGCAAAACCCAATTTTGGGAAACACGAATACGTCCAGCGCATCAAGGAAATCCCTGGCCGGCGCATCGTGAAATACAACCATTTGTACAAAGTGAGATTCAGGACGCACTACCCTCAGCGCGTCCAGAAATTCTCCAGCGCATCAAGAAATTCGGACGGATTGAATTTAAGGACGCACTGCTTCCAGCACATCCACAAATTCACCCGGCGCATCACGTAATTCAGTCATTTTGAATTTAAGGACGCACTGCTTCCAGCGCGCCCAAAAATTCACCCGGCGCATCCAAAAAATCAGTCAATTTCAGGACGCGCTGACAGCTAGTGCGCCCTGAAAATCAGCTTCCGAACTCAGCCATTTTGAGACGCGCCGAGTGACTTTAATCGACGCGCCGACCTAATTTCTCGACGCGCTACACGTGTCGACCGCCTATTGGGCGACTTTACCTATAAATACCCCCTCCCACCACCTCATTCGGACGATTCAGCGAGAGAGAGAGAACCTCGTCGCTGGAAAACCTTTTTCCGATCGACGGAATCTTTCTCCGACCGCCGGAACCCCTCGCCGGAGATCGCACCTCCGATCATACCAGGTCCGGAGAAATAACTTAAGTCACCTTTTTCGACGCGCTGATCTCAGCGCATCGTGAAAGTGATCCGGCGCATCAGAAAAATCCTCGGCGGATAAAATAAATCATAAAACAAGTCATTTTCGGACACACTGGCCCCAGCGCGTCACAAAATCCTCCAGCGCATCAGTAAAATCAACCGTCTATAAAACAAGTCATTTTCGGACGCACTGGCCCCAGCGCGTCACAAAATCCTCCAGCGCATCAGTAAAATCAGTCGTCTATAAAACAAGTCATTTTCGGACGCATTGGCCCCAGCGCGTCACAAAATCTTCCAGCACGTCAGTAAAATCAGTCGTCTATAAAACAAGTCATTTTTGGACGCACTGGCCCCAGCGCATCGCAAAATAAGCCAGCGGATTAGAAAAATACATTTTTGGACGCACTGGCCCCAGCGCATCCGGAAAATCAAGCCAGCGGATCGTAAAAATCAACATTTTGAGTGTTCACCTCAACACCTTTAAATCTTCATTTTATGACGTTTTCAAGCCCCGTTTGGGCCTATTTTGGGTATTTCAAGCATTCCGGACGCAACGGAACGGTCAAATGACTCATTCGGGCTGCCCAGGGAGCGGAATACAAGCCTTCGGAGTCTAATCCGATCCAACGAGCTGAACGGAGTAATTCTCCTGAAAAGAGGCCGCCACTGCCCAGAATCATACTATGCATCATCATTACATGTACTATCACAACATGACCCGGATTCAGGCCCGGACTAAGCAAAGGAGATTATGGTTAACACGGTAAACCACATCAAGAGAGTTCTAAACAATCACACACAATTTGTTAAAGACTGACGCTTCAAGAACAGTCGATGCCCTACCCATCCAAACGGCATTCACTGGTTGAGCTGCCCAGGTACACACAACTGTAGAATGGACTTCCTGAGGTCACCTGTCCCTACATTGACAGGCGCGAGCCCAGAGTCGTCCATCTCAGCCATAAACCCTGACAGTCTCAGCCCGGATCTCCGGACAAACATGGGACATAGACATCTGACTCGTACAAAGATGGATCAGTCCATAACAAAACACAACAGATACAAGTCTCCGTGACCATACAAATACAGGTCTCCGTGACCATACAGATACAGGTCTCCGTGACCATACAAACACAGGTCTCCGCGACCATACAAAATACAGGTCTCCGCGACCACACACAAATACAGGTCGCTACGACCATGAACTCTGAAACCATAGTCCCCGCTGACTAGTCTTTTGCCTTTTAATCAAGGGTCATCGATTATTCGATGTAATTAAGGGCTCGTGCCAGACCACAGCCTGGAATGTACATGATCTCAGAATCTCTGGAATAAAATTCGCCTTGCGATATCTTTTCCCTTGTGTACTTCTGTGAATGCTTGTGATTGTCTACGAATGTTTCTATTATTCAGAACCCCAAAGCAACAAAACCCAACATTCCAGAGAATGTTCATTCTCTAGTTCTAACAAGCGTAAACCTAGCCTGATTATTTTGATTCCTCTTCAAATTCTCTTATGGCAAAAAGAGAGCTCACCTCCACTTTGGAAGTCTCGGGACAATCCTTCAGTGCCGTAGGAGTGAGAACCCTTTTACGACCATCCTTGATGAATGTATAAGTGTTGTCACGCCCTCGGTGGGTTGTGTCTCGGTCAAAGTGCCACAGCCTACCGAGGGGCATGTGGCATGCTTCCATGTCTACCACATCACACAAGGCCTCATCCTTGAACTCCTACCAATAGAAAAAGAAATCAAACATTGCTCGGTTTCCTTAGTGTCGCTAACTTTCTTAATCCAGCCAATGGAGTACGAGGCTGGATGTTATGTTGTGGGTAATCAGAGCCTTTCCACCATCAACTTGGATACAATATTTTCTCTACTTCTACTATCGATGATGACATTGCATACCTTCCTGTTTATTATGCAATGGGTGTGGAAGATGTTGTGGCGCTATGGATAAACTTCAAGCCTCGAGGCGTAACACAAGTGCCTCACAACCAAGGACTCACCACGGTCCTGTTCTATTAGATTGGTGTCATCGCCGCAATCTTCTTCGGCTTGATCATTCTTATCGTTCTTAGGTTCATCCTCAATGAACTCTTCTTCACTACCCCCTTTGTTCGTGGTTAAATTGGTCATGGGGCGCTAAGGGCACACATTGGACAAGTGGCCTGGCTGACCACATCTCCAATAACGGTTAGGCCTGGGGCATGCATAAGGGTTTGGTACTTGGCTCGGGCCTGCTGTAGGAGGCACGTTGCGCTGAGGTCTCAATGAACCGCTACCTAGAGCCCGGTTTGCGATCCTTGGGGAAGGCTAAACTCATCCACCAACGGGTTCCTTCCCTTTAACCCGAGGTACTTCTTAAACCGTAGCGGTAAGAGAAGCATAGGGTGAAGGATATGGACGTGTAGGAACTCTGCAAGCTGAGTTTCTGCATGTGTAGCATAATGTAGCGCGTCTTCTACTGTCCAAACCGGTTGCATCTGAACCTAATCCTGGATGTTGATCCTTAGGCCGCCAACGAACCTCGTGGTTTTCTGAGCTTCTATCTCTGGTAAATCATTATGGTAGCCATCCGATTGAACTCAACTGCGTATTCATCAACAATCTAGTTGCCTTGACGACAATTTTGATATTGCTAGAAGAGGACTTGCTTATAATCGTGGGGTAAGAAGTGCGATCGAAGAAGTTATCGTATCCTGACCTACGACTGGATGGACAACTTGTTCTGTCAGGTTTGGGAGAGCTGTAATCGGGAGAGCTGTAATTGCGAAGGCATCCGACTTTGACTTGTATGTCATAAGTTTTATTTTCTTCTCTTCTAGAACTTTGTGGACCCTCGCCGTTTCGCACTCCCACACGACGTTCTCGTCCCTTTCCCTTTAGGGAGAAGAAGGAGAGGATGCAGATGCGTGAGTGCGAATCGCCGTTTGTGCCACTGGCTTGCCTTGTTCTCGAGGGCTTTGTTTGGTTGTCGTGTTAAGCTGGATGTGTTTAAATGAGTTTATATAAGTCGCCACTAGCCAGTTACTTCGAATCTACAGTCGGCTAGACCCCGTAGAAATGTTAGAGAAGGGGATCCGAAGATTCCTTCCTCTAAAATGACTCCTTTTGATCTGCGGCCAGAGATTCAAGGTAAGGGATCACGGTTATAGGGTGGGAAGAGGTTAAGCACCCCACACACTGCCCGTACCGAAGTACGGTCTCTACTTCACAGAATCGAACTAACACTTAAAAGTCTGTTTTAATCCTCGTACATTCTCATAGATGACATGAAGCATGAATGCAGGTCTGAACAGTAAGAGTTTCTAATGGGCAGGTTCCATTAACAGGCAAGCCCAGAGCATACGCTCGAACTGACAGGTGCTTTATGCGAAATGATGCATGCTGTGTGTTTGAATGATCAAAGTGCTTGTAATGATATGTACATGAATGCAGGTCTGAACAGTAAGAGTTTCTGATGGGCAGGTTCCACTAACAGGCAAAGCCCAGAGCATACGCTCGAACTGACAGGTGCTTTATGCGAGATGCATGCTGTGTGTTTGAATAATCAAAGTGCTTGTAGTGAAGCAGGGGGGTAGGAAGAAAAGTAAATGTTGCACTTATGCTAGATGCAAATGAGATGATGCTGGAAAAAGAGTAGCTAGATGGACGGAGGTGTCACAAGGATTGGCTTCGAGTGGCTGGATCAAGACTTGGATGGCTTGGGAGACTTGGGCCAGTGGTCAGGCTAGGCTGGACCAGGGCTAGGCTCTCTTCACTCGGGCTCTCTTTGGTGGAAAGGTGGGCTAAGGGGTGGAGAAGGAAACTCGGAACGGGCGAGCTCTCTCTGGCTGGGATTATGTTGAAATGAGAAGGGGAGGGGGGTATTTATAGCAACGGGCAGTGGCAAAACCCGTAAATATTTTTGGGCGGCCCGCTGTGGGCCGCCTGTACGGACGTTCCTCGATTTCCAGCACATGGTACGGTCATTTCTCGGGGCTGTTGTTTGACTCGGTGGGTTGACTCGGTGAGTTAACTCAGCGGGTCGACTCGGTGATTTGACTCGGCGGGTTGACTCGGTGTTTTGACTCGACGGGTTGACTCAGCGGGTTGACTCAACGAGTTAACTCAGCGAGTTGACTCAGCGGGTTGACTCAGTGAGTTTGACTTTTTTAGGATTTTTTGACTAGCTTTTCATATGGGGGGTTTTTCAGGCTGATGTTTAGGGGGGGTTGACTGGGTTCAGGCTTGAATTGGGCTATGGATTGGGGCTTACAAGGGTGAGTTTGGCTGAGTTTGGACTTGGGATTTGGGGATATGGTTCTCCATTCATCCAGCTATCTCTACCAACAGTGTAGCCGAAGGTGGCGTGTCTACAGATGCCCCTCTTTGGCAGAGGTTGTGTGCAACCGAATGCCAAAGCGAGTGGACACCCCACTTCTGACCCGGTCATTCATAGATCATGGTCTGAAATCTTTGCTTACCTTTGCATCTGTGCCAGTTGATCGTTTGGAAACCGATCACTCGCACATACCGCGGGAGTTTGGAGAAAACGTTGCGATTGTCCCTGCATGCGCTGCAACCTGGGTACCCAATCGCAACCCCTCCATTCTCGATCGGTACTAACATCGAAAAGGTACAGCAGAGCCTCTGCGTCACTAGTCTTACGAGGATACTGACCTTGAGACTGATTGTGTGATTTTTGATGTTTTCCCAGATCACTCAAGGAGTACTTGTTTCGCTTGACTGTCAAAGTGGTTAGACGCCCTGTGTCAGATAGTCTTACAGGATTCTACTACATTGACTTGGACTCAGTCAAGGTACTTCAGGCATCCACGCCTAGGTATGTGCGGGTGGACTCTTTCCACCCGATCTGCTGGTTTCGATGCGTAGTTTGCAATTCATTCTTTCCTCGATTGTGGTCTGAAATCTTTGTTGTCCTTTGTATCTGAGTCAGTTGATTGTCTGGAAATTGATAACTCACACATACCGCGGGAGTTTGGAGAAAACGTTGTGATTGTCCCTGCAGTTTGTTGCAACCTGGGTACCCAATCGCAACCCTTCCATTCCCGATCGATACTAACATCGGAAAGGTACAGCAGAGCCTCTGCGTCGCTAGTCTTACGAGGTTGCTGACCCTGAGATTGATTGTGTGATGTTTGATATTTTCCCAGATCACTCCAGGAGTACTTGTTTCGCTTGACTGTCAAAGTGGTTAGACGCCCTGCGTCAGATAGTCTTACGGGATTCTACTACGCCGACTTGGACTCAGTCAAGGTACTTCAGGCATCCACGCCTAGGTATGTGCGGGTGGACTCTTTCCACCCAATCTGCTGATTTTGATACTTGGGTCACAATTCATCGTTTCCACCTGTTCAAATGGTTTCTTTGACCGAGCCTTTTGGCTTTCATCTTTTCGTATCTTGGCATGTGGTACGACTGCGCTGACACTGGAGTTCAGATCATCCGTACTTTGAGTGCATTGGATCCGATGGTCTCCGGGGAAACCGCGAGACATCGGATCTTATTTGATTTTTACGTCGGCTCCTACCCAGAGATATGAAAGATCTCCTGGTGTTTTGGAGGCAGAACGCTCTACTGGAAAAATATTTTTGGATTTTTTAAAAGATACCCACTCTGGGGAGTGATACTCCGTGGGGTTTTTATTTGCAAATAGGGATATTTTTTATCTTTTTTGAAATGGAAATCTGGTCTGCACGTGCCTCCACTAGGGATGCCTGTGGGGTCTTTGGCTAACCGACTTTTATTTTGAAAGCAGGTAAACATGATGGTTGATGCGATGGATGCTGATGCATGGAGATGCATGATGGATGCATGGCTTGGCTCATTCTCTTTCAGTTTAATGATTTTGCTTTTGGAGATGTAGAGAATTTTGAGTTTATTGCTTGCAAGGTTGTGCTCCCTGGGGATTTTTCTTTTTTATACGGGTGTTTGGTCAGCGGTTTGGTCAAGATCCCGACCCGTGATTGTTCGCTTCCCCAAGTGTAGGGTTGCGATGTAGTAATAAACTCGGTAATACCGAGGTCGATCCACAGGGACTTATGTAGGATGTCACAAACTCATCCACAAGTTTCTATTGAAGCTAACAATCAAAGTTTGAATAGAATGTGTGTGATTAACAGTTTAAGCTAAATTGAATGTAAACAATTATAAAAAGGCACTAGGGGTTCGAGGATTCACTTGTAGCAATCCTCGATGTTCAATCCGCTGTGGTTTCCCATTCTCTCAACTAGAATCACCAGTCAGGTTTATCTAGTCGGATGATAGAACTGTTAAATCAGAAATCTGTAACATGTAAGTTCTGTGCATAAAATTCACTTAACTCTAGGCTGATCTGAGCATGCTCATTGCATAGGTCATTCACCTTTTCTATAGGTCCAATTCCCAATCATAACCATCCTCAAGTCTTCTCACAAGACAAGGCTAGATCATGATTTGAACTGGATTCAAATTATATGCACAGTCCATACATATTTCAGATAATCAACCAAAACTAGAACTTTGGCATGAAGTCCCTTTATGAAGAGCTTGGTACTAGAGCGCACTCCAATTCCTCGGATCATACAGGTCTAGACCGTTGCAAACAAATTAAGAAGATAAGTAATTCATCCAAACATCCATGAGTCATCACGAGACTAAGAGAAATTACTTAAAAACTTGTATAAACTTCAAACCTTAGTTCATAATCATAAATTCCAAACTGAAAACCACTTAACTACGAATTAAAACATCTTGAATACACTACAAGCTTCACCTCTTAGCCCTAGCTAAGAGGTTTAGCTGCTCATGATCCAAGGAAACATGAAACAACTCTTAAAAACATGAAAACAGCAAAGCAAACCAAAAGGAGTTGTGAAACTTCAATCTTCACTTCCACAGCCTCCAACCTCGCTTGAACCCTTCTAGCATGCCCTAGGAACGATCCCTAGGTGTCCTTTTATAGTCTGGAAGCTCCACAACTTCGGAAGAATCGAGAACTTGCGTAACACTTACGCAGCGCAGAGAAAATCGGGATGAAATTAGAAATTTCTAACTCAGTACGCATGGTCGACCGGTCATGACCGGTCGGCCTCAAGTGAAAACACTCCAGCAGGTATGCCCGACCGGTCAAGACCGGTCGGGCCTAGTAGAACATCAGTCCAGCAAGCCTATCCGACCGGTCAAGACCGGTCGGATGTTTTCATCCTCCTTACAGCAGCAATGACCGGTCGGTCCTTTTCCATGAAGTTCCAGCATATGTCCGACCGGTCAAGATCGGTCGGACGTCTTCAGTAGGGGCCAAATCTGCATGGCTGACCGGTCACTGACCGGTCTGGCTTCCTTGGCCGACCGGTCACGACCGGTCAGCCCTCTTTTCTTCTTGTATTTTTCCTTTCTTTCTTCCTTCTGCTTTCTTTTCTTCTTTAGTTCTTTCTTTCTTTATTAGAATAGTTCCAAATGAGCTCATTATATCTTCAATTGAGTAGAGTCCACCCTCAATCCTGTAGTCACACAACACGCATTGAATTAGCTTCCAAACCATACAAACCTTGCACAATGAGTGATGAATTGGGGTTAGAATATGCATAATTAAGAGCTCAACACACCCCCCAACCAGCATTTTGCTAGTCCCGAGCAAAACATGCGTGAAGCTAATCTCATTCTTCGAAACTCAACTCTCTTTCAGAAACCATCCTTTTATACATTCCAAGGTTCATAAGCTTAAGATTCAGAAACATTAGGCAACAGAGGTTGAAACCGTAAACTCTCAAAACATAATACGCATTCATATGAAATTCCCGCTGATTGGTTGATAAATAGAAAGATTTGAACAAATTTAACCTAGTGTGGGTAGTGAAAATTCATCTCACGAGCTTCTAGGATTATCTTCTTCATAGATCAAGTAAACTATAGAACTCAAGGTCCATAGAGCCACATCAAGCCAATGACAGGGATTTGCCTTACCGTCCTTCCGACGACTTTCACACTACGTCCCATTTCCGGCTTTGGTTACGGGTAGACCATCCCCCGGTTGGTAGTAGGTAGCCCTAATCGGAATTCTCCACCATTTTTCCACATTCCCAATTTCATCCTTCCTTTTCCTTTTTCTTTTTAAATTAGATAGGATTTTTAAAAATCCATATCTTTCATTATTTTCCCATGGACAAGGATGGACAAAGTACCCCGGCCTGATTTCTCAATACCTTAATTCAAAGTCTAGCTAATTCATAAGTCACATAATCCCTTCAACTCATGAAAATCGTGTAATGTGAACTAGGTGTAAAAGTGTTCAGATTTTCTATCAATCACAAAAATAGGAGCGTTCACATATAAAACCATTATGCTATGAGAGATTGCAGACATCCAGCCCCATACACTTCATATCTCCTCCTCTTATGCTCATATCAACTTGAATGTGTAAAACCGGTGTTTTCCAAAAGAGTTTCGAATTTTTGAAAAATCGAAAAAAATTTCACATGATTGCTTGAAATGTTGCAAATCGCTGGATTCATCCAAGTGATCCTACACCCCCCAACCAAATTTTGCATTGTCCTCAATGAAAAAGATGTACAATGAGCAAAACATGAGAGCAATTTGAAAATAAAAGGGAGTGAGGAATGATAGTACCTGAGAGAGTGAAAAGTGGAGATCTTCCTCCTTCTAACTAACCTATGAAAACGAAAACAAAAGTAGCAGAATCCTAATCCTAACCACTCTATACCTCCATCAGACTAGGAGATCAATTATCCTGATACACAGGATCATTCAGATGTATGGACATACCTTCTGAAGGGAAGTTCTCAAAGAACGGCTTTAATCGCTGCCCATTTGCTTTAAAAATGTTGCCGTTCCTTGGATTTAATAGCTCAACAGTCCCATATGGATAGACAGTTTGCACAATGTAGGGACCGGTCCACCGAGATCTCAATTTTCCCGGAAATAGATGTAAGCGAGAATTATACATGAGGACTTTTTTATTTATCGTGAATGTCTTGCGAAGAATATTCTTATCATGGAATATCTTCGTCTTATCCTTGTAGATTCTTGCATTCTCATAAGCTTCATTCCGGATTTCTGCAAGTTCATTCAATTGTAGTTTGCGTAACGAGCTTGCCTTGTCAGGATTGAAATTTATCTTCTTAATAGCCCAATATGCCTTATGTTCCAACTCCACAGGCAAGTGACAAGCCTTCCCATAGACAAGTCTATAGGGAGACATTCCAATAGGAGTTTTAAAGGCAGTACGGTAGGCCCAAAGCGCATCGGTAAGTCGAAGTGACCAATCCTTGCGATCAGGATGCACCGTTTTCTCTAAAATGTGTTTAATTTCTCTATTAGATATCTCAGCTTGTCCACTAGTTTGTGGGTGATAGGGAGTGCTCACTTTGTGCGTTACGCCATATTTCTTCATTAATGTTTCAAAAGGGCGATTGCAAAAGTGAGACCCTCCATCACTTATGATGACTCGAGGCGTTCCGAACCGGGAAAGAATGTTTTCTTTTAAGAATCGAATGACCGTTTTATGGTCATTATTCCGGCAAGGGATGGCCTCGACCCATTTGGAAACATAATCAACGGCAAGCAAGATGTATAAGTTTCCAAAAGAAGATGGGAATGGGCCCATGAAATCGATGCCCCAACAATCAAAAAGTTCGATAATTAAGATGGGATTGAGTGGCATCATATTTCTACGGGAGATTCCTCCTAATTTCTGACAAGGTTCGCAAGCTTTGCAAAACTCATGTGTGTCTTTGAACATGGTGGGCCAATAAAACCCACATTGCAGAATTTTCGCTGTGGTCTTCTTAGCCGAAAAATGGCCACCACATGCTTGGGAATGACAGAAGGAGATGATACTTTGTTGCTCATTATCTGGGACACATCTCCTTATGATTTGGTCGGGACAATACTTGAACAAGTATGGGTCGTCCCATAGAAATTTTCGTACCTCTGAGAAGAATCTATCCTTATCTTGCTTTTTCCAATATGTAGGAATTGTACCTGTAGCAAGATAATTAGCAATGTCCGCATACCATGGCAATTGGGAAACAGCAAAAAGTTGTTCATCAGGGAACATGTCATTGATTGCAGTCGTTTCAGGGGAATCAGTGAGGACAAGTCGAGAGAGGTGGTCAGCTACTACATTCTCTACTCCTTTCTTATCACGTATTTCTAAGTCGAATTCTTGGAGTAGGAGGATCCATCTTAATAACCGTGGTTTAGCATCCTTCTTAGAGAGAAGATACTTAAGCGCGGCATGGTCAGTGAATACAATGATCTTGGATCCAATCAAGTAGGATCTAAACTTTTCCAAGGCAAAAACTACTGCTAAAAGTTCCTTTTCAGTAGTGGTGTAGTTTGCCTGGGCTGAGTTTAGGGTTCTACTTGCATAGTAGATAACACATGGCTTTTTATCTTTTCTTTGGCCTAACACGGCCCCAATAGCATAGTCGCTAGCATCGCACATAATCTCAAAAGGAAGGCTTCAATCAGGTGGTTGCATTATTGGGGCGCATGTCAACATGCCTTTAAGGGTGGTAAAGGCCTTTTGACATTCTTCACTCCACTCAAATGAATTTTCCTTTTGAAGTAGGTTACATAAAGGACGAGAAAGTGAACTGAAATCCTTTATGAACCGTCTATAAAATCCTGCGTGTCCTAAAAAGGACCGTATATCTCGTATGCTTTTAGGTGGTGGAAGGTCAGAGATAAGGTCAATTTTCGCCTTGTCCACCTCAATTCCATTTTGTGAAACGATGTGACCAAGTACAATTCCCTTTTTAACCATGAAGTGGCACTTTTCCCAATTGAGCACAAGGTTCTTCTCTTCACATCTTTTTAGCACAGATTTCAAGTGCTCAAGGCACTCATCAAAGCTACAACCGAATACGGAAAAATCATCCATGAAGACTTCTAGAATTGTTCCCACCATGTCAGAAAAGATGCTCATCATACAACGCTGAAAAGTGGCAGGGGCATTACATAGTCCAAACGGCATCCGTCGATAGGCGAAAGTGCCGAATGGACATGTGAATGTAGTCTTTTCTTGGTCTTCACGGGCAATTTCTATTTGGTTGTACCCTGAATAGCCATCAAGGAAGCAAAAGTGGGAATGACCCGCCAACCGTTCTAAAATCTGATCAACAAACGGTAGGGGGAAGTGGTCTTTCCTCGTGACAGTGTTTAGCTTCCTGTAGTCAATGCACATTCTCCAACCGGTAGTGACTCTAGTTGGTACGAGTTCATTATTGGCATTGGCTATGATGGTTATTCCGGATTTCTTTGGCACCACTTGAGTTGGGCTCACCCATTGGCTATCAGATATTGGGTAAATGATACCTACATCCAATAGTTTCACCACTTCGGCCTTAACCACATCCTTCATATTTGGATTTAGTCATCTTTGTGGTTGCCGGGATGTCTTTGCATTTTCCTCAAGATGTATGCGGTGAGTGCAAATCAGTGGGTCTATGCCTTTGAGATCCGCAATTGTCCATCCGATGGCACTCTTGTGCTCTAATAGAGTGGTTATTAGCCTACTCTCTTGTTCCTCATCCAAGTGGGAAGAAATCACCACTGGATATGTCTCATCTCGACCTAAATAGACATATTTTAGCTCACTTGGCAATGGTTTTAGGTCGAGTTTTGGTGCCTTAATGTTGGATGGGAGGGCCTTGTTCTCATTTATAGGCAAAGGTTCAATTGGGGCCCTCCATCTTTTATTTTCACGCACCAGCATCACATCTAGAATGGCATCCATCTCTTGTGTTGTATTATCATTCATATCATGGAGATGGGCCACACATGCCTCTAAAGGGTCGGAAAATAGTGACAAGGGGATTGTATCTTCCACGAATGATTCGATCATGTTTAATTCGTGGATATCATCATCAACTTCCCGCGGTTGTTTGCATAACTTAAATATAATAAGCTCAAGAGTCATATTTCCAAAGGACATTTGTACCAGTCCGTTTCTACAATTGATAATGGCGTTTGAGGTAGCTAGAAACGGCCTTCCAAGTATGACAGGAATTTGAGTACCGGTGCCTATCACGGGATGTGTGTCCAAGACAATAAAATCTACTGGATAGTAGAATTTATCAACTTGGACTAGAACATCCTCTACCATTCCTCTCGGTATCCGGATGGATCTATCAGCAAGTTGGAGTGTGGTTTTGGTGGGTTTCAATTCACCTAACCCAAGTTGTTCATAGACCGAGTATGGAATGAGATTCACACTTGCCCCCAAGTCGAGTAGGGCTTGTTTAATCTGGTAGTCTCCTATGATGCATGATATGGTTGGACTACCCGGATCTTTGTATTTTTGGGGCACCTCTTGTTTGATGATGGCACTCAAATTCTCAGCCAAAAGCACTTTGTTGTGAACATTATGTTTCCTTTTGATTGTACACAATTCCTTTAAAAATTTGGCATAAGATGGTATTTGTTTTATTGCATCCAACAGCGGAATGTTGATCTTCACCTGCTTGAAAACTTCCAGAATCTCCAGATTTTTATCTAAAGGTTTAGGTGAAATCAACCTTTGTGGAAATGGGGCAACCGGCTTGTATTGTCTTTCCGGTTCTTTCTCTTGTGGAATATTGTTTGGGCTATCATCTTCTTTGGGAATTTCCGGATCCTTAGGCTTGGGGGCCTTCACCGGATTGGATTTATCAATTTCTTTCCCACTTCTCAAAGTGGTGATAGCTTGGACATGTTCCGTATGGTGGGAGGATGAGCTTGCATCTTGTATCTCATATTGGGTCCTTGGATTAGGAAGAGGTTGGGCAGGGAGTGTGCCCTTCTCTCTAACACTAAGGTGAGCTTCAACTCTAGCCAAAGATGTTTTCAATTCATTGATGGCTTGGTTTGAGTTTTGATTGAATTTCAATTGCTCTTGCATGAACCCATCTATTTTTAGAGAGTTTGTCTTGTTATGCTCATTCTGGACTGATACAAATGCACCCAACATCTCTTCTAGTGATACTTTTGGAGTGTTGTTTGCATTTGCATTGGGCCCATTCTTCCAACTGAAGTTGGGATGGTTCTTCCAATTAGGATTATACGTGTTTGAGTTTGGAGCACCATATTGCTGCTGATAACTGTTTATGGCATTTGTTTGTTCTTGTAAGATGCCTTGGACTGCTGAAATTGTGGGACAATCGGGTGTAGCATGTTGATTTCCAGCACAAATTCCACAAACAGTTTCAACCTCAGTGGAGTTGATTGTTTCCCCTTTCCTTAATTCCATGGCTTCGACCTTTCTTGTAAGGCTAGCCAACCGTGCACTTATGCTATCTTCTTCTGATAGGACATACATTCCTCCCTTTTCCTTTTGTTGGCCAATCTTGGAATTTGTTGGTTTAGGTGTGTCCCAAGATTGTGCACTTTCAGCCAATTCTTCCAGATAATCCCATGCTTCATCAGCTTCCTTATTCATGAACTCCCCATTACACATCATCTCTATAAATTGGCGCATGGATGGAATCAGTCCTTCATAGAAAAAACTTATAATCCGCCAATTTTCATAGCCATGATGTGGGCATGCATTTAATAGGTCCTTGAATCTCTCCCAACATTGGGAAAAGGTTTCATCCTCCTTTTGGGCAAAGTTCATGATAAGGCGCTTAAGCATGTTCGTTTTGTGAGTAGGGAAGAATTTTTTTATAAATTCTCTGTGCATATCGTTCCATGACCCGATTGATCTTGGCCTTAATGCATACAGCCAACCCTTGGCTTTATCCTTAAGAGTGAAAGGGAAGAATTTAAGTCTTACTACATCTTCAGTCACATTTGCAAAGTGCATGGTGGTGATTACCTCATCAAACTCCCTAAAGTGTTGATAGGCACTTTCACTGTCTAAACCATGGAATTTAGGGAGAAGATTGATCACTCCCGGTTTCAAATCCACATTCCCTGCATTTGGTGGAAATACTATGCATGAGGGAGTGCTTGTTCTTGCAGGTTGCAAGAAATCACGTAAAGTCCTAGGTCGGGGAACATTCTCAACCACATTCTCCCCTGTTTCGGTTTGATTTTGAACCGGGTTAGGTTGATTTGTAGCCATACTTTCAGATAAAATTGGAGAATTTAGATGTCTCCTAGCACGTGGCTCTCTATCAATCCCTTCTACTATCCCCCCTTCACTTATGAGTCGGTTATTGGAATCCCGAGCCCAATGTGGCATGCAAAATCAAAAATAAGAAACAAAAGAAAGGAAAAAGAATTCTTCCTTCTTTTTCTTTACTCTTCTCTAGGACCGAAGCACAAGGTGTCTTGCAATGGCTAGGCCAAAAACAAAGATAGAGACCGATTTCTCCTGGTCAATAGGGGTTCAGAGAACACCCCACCCACTCTTTGAATCTTTTGAGAAAAGGCACAGAAAAAGGAGAAAGAGGAGTAGAGATGAGAAAAGAAATCCCTGAGCACAAGGTGATCCAAGACGGCAGAGCCGACCAATAGGAATCCAGGTGGCAAAAAGGCCGACCTTTCAGAGATCCAAAAGGAGTCTCCACCCACTCTACAAGAGATGAATAAAATAAGAATGACTATGAGAAGGAGAAGAGTAAGGTTTTAGAAGGATAGAACCTGATTCGCACTTGAAATCCTTGAATCTTCTTCAGCTTCCTAGAAATCCTTGAAAAAAAAATCAAATAAACAAACTAAGTTAGTTCTAATAATCTAAAAGAGTCCTAAATAGATACTAATTTCAGAAATTTGTGAAAACCGTCAAGGTCCCCGGCAGCGGCGCCAAAAACTTGTTCGCTTCCCCAAGTGTAGGGTTGCGATGTAGTAATAAACTCGGTAATACCGAGGTCGATCCACAGGGACTTATGTAGGATGTCACAAACTCATCCACAAGTTTCTATTGAAGCTAACAATCAAAGTTTGAATAGAATGTGTGTGATTAACAGTTTAAGCTAAATTGAATGTAAACAATTATAAGAAGGCACTAGGGGTTCGAGGATTCACTTGTAGCAATCCTCGATGTTCAATCCGCTGTGGTTTCCCATTCTCTCAACTAGAATCACCAGTCAGGTTTATCTAGTCGGATGATAGAACTGTTAAACCAGAAGTCTGTAACATGTAAGTTCTGTGCATAAAGTTCACTCAACTCTAGGCTGATCTGAGCATGCTCATTGCATAGGTCATTCACCTTTTCTATAGGTCCAATTCCCAATCATAACCATCCTCAAGTCTTCTCACAAGACAAGGCTAGATCATGATTTGAACTGGATTCAAATTATATGCACAGTCCATACATATTTCAGATAATCAACCAAAACTAGAACTTTGGCATGAAGTCCCTTTATGAAGAGCTTGGTACTAGAGCGCACTCCAATTCCTCGGATCATACAGGTCTAGACCGTTGCAAACAAATTAAGAAGATAAGTAATTCATCCAAACATCCATGAGTCATCACAAGACTAAGAGAAATTACTTAAAAACTTGTATAAACTTCAAACCTTAGTTCATAATCATAAATTCCAAACTGAAAACCACTTAACTACGAATTAAAACATCTTGAATACACTACAAGCTTCACCTCTTAGCCCTAGCTAAGAGGTTTAGCTGCTCATGATCCAAGGAAACATGAAATAACTCTTAAAAACATGAAAACAGCAAAGCAAACCAAAAGGAGTTGTGAAACTCCAATCTTCACTTCCACAGCCTCCAACCTCGCTTGAACCCTTCTAGCATGCCCTAGGAACGATCCCTAGGTGTCCTTTTATAGTCTGGAAGCTCCACAACTTCGGAAGAATCGAGAACTTGCGTAACACTTACGCAGCGCAGAGAAAATCGGGATGAAATTAGAAATTTCTAACTCAGTACGCATGGTCGACCGGTCATGACCGGTCGGCCTCAAGTGAAAACACTCCAGCAGGTATGCCCGACCGGTCAAGACCGGTCGGGCCTAGTAGAACATCAGTCCAGCAAGCCTATCCGACCGGTCAAGACCGGTCGGATGTTTTCATCCTCCTTACAGCAGCAATGACCGACCGGTCTTGACCGGTCGGTCCTTTTCCATGAAGTTCCAGCATATGTCCGACCGGTCAAGACCGGTCGGACGTCTTCAGTAGGGGCCAAATCTGCATGGCTGACCGGTCACTGACCGGTCTGGCTTCCTTGGCCGACCGGTCACGACCGGTCAGCCCTCTTTTCTTCTTGTATTTTTCATTTCTTTCTTCCTTCTGCTTTCTTTTCTTCTTTAGTTCTTTCTTTCTTTATTAGAATAGTTCCAAATGAGCTCATTATATCTTCAATTGAGTAGAGTCCACCCTCAATCCTGTAGTCACACAACACGCATTGAATTAGCTTCCAAACCATACAAACCTTGCACAATGAGTGATGAATTGGGGTTAGAATATGCATAATTAAGAGCTCAACAGTGATCGATCAGGTCCATCGTCCCAAGATGCTGTTTCTTTGCTAATAAGAATGTACGAGGATGTTATCCGACTTCAAGATGTTCTTCTGGGCATAAATGCGATTGAGACGGTGCTTGGTCGCCAGTTTTGGTCAAGATTCCAATTTGTGGGCGATTGGATCCGTCATCCCAAATTGTGAAGAGAGTGGAGTTCAAGACTCCTGAAGTGTAGTGCTGGGGGATAGTGACAATTTTTATGATTTTTACAACTATGTGGTCTGAATCTTTACTTGAGTGGTCAGGGTAAAGATCAGTTATTGAAAACAAAGGAAATATTTTTTGTGATTTTTTGAAAATATTTGATTTGAAAGCAAGGGAAATATTTTTTGTGATTTTTGCAAATATTTTATTTGAAAGCAAGGGAAATATTTTTTGTGATTTTTGAAAAGGTGATTTTGCAATGTTTTGTTATTTTGTGATTTTTTTGAAATGCTAGGAAATGTGTGGAATTTTCATCTACTTCCAGCTTCTACTGTTGGTAAGGCACCCGATCCATTTTACGTTAGCGAGCAAGACGAGTCTCACACAGTTAAGTGCCGTAGTTTTACATCTTCGGATGAGGGGATTTTGAGGGTTTTCAGTCAACACACCCACAAAGTTTCCTGTTCCTCATGTGCAATGCACATAGACCACTATCGTCCGACGGACTCCTTCGGCCACAAAATGGGCCACATCCTCATATTTCCCTTAGTCAATCCAGTTTGGGGCCTTACGTTGCTCACAATTCTGTGAGGGTGCGCTCCACCTCCCAACAGCCTTAATCCCCTTCATGAGTTTTAGGAACAGGGAACATCCGTCAGATTCAACAACGACTTCCAAATCAAAGTTGTCTATCACGGTGCGTTCAACACGAAAAGGACTGCTCGCCTCAGCCCTTACCTGTTTAAAAGATTCCGGACACCCGTACGATCAAGTGTCAGCCATGTTCGGAACAGGTTAGGAAAGAAAGCCCCCGAGAAGTTAATCCCAGTGTAGTTTTAGGTCTTTGGACCACTGGGGATGAATTTGTGTAGTTGAAATTGATGGAAAAATTTTATTTTATTTTTATTTTTTTTTTTTTTTTGAAAGGGTTCCAGAGTTCAAATTAAGTGGTTGAGATTGATACTGGTTTTTATGGAAAACTCAAAAAATCTTTTTGGTATTTTGGAAATGATCCAGGTCATCCGATCCTGGCTTGAACGGCTGGGATCGATGCCGGTTTTTATTAAAAATCTCTCGGGATGTTGATCCCGACGTAGTATAAGGTCTTCGGACTAAAAAAAAACTTTATGTACATGCTGAAAGTATATTCTTTTTTGTGATTTTTTTGAAATGATCCAGGTCATCAGATCTTGGCCTGAACGGCTAGGATCGATGCTGGTTTTTATTGGAAATCTCTTTTTTATTTTGTTCCCGACGTAGTTTAAGGTCTTCGGACCCAAAAAAGAAACTTTATATACATGCTGAAAATCCATTCTTTTTTTTGTGATTTTTCGAAAAATGTTCCAGGCTGTTAAATCTTAATTTTGAACGGTCAAGATTAACATTGGTTTTTATTGGAAATCTCTCGCGATTTTGTTCCCGACGTAGTTTAAGGTCTTCGGACCGAAAATATGTACAAGCAGGGCAAACACATTTTTTTTGTTTTTTGAAAAATGTCCGGTGTCAGTGGATCTTGATTCGAACGATCCAGACTGCTACCGATTTTTATTTAAAAAGTCCCTTGGGATCTTGATCCCGATGTAGTTTAAGGTCTTCGGACCAGTTTTTGGGGTTGGGCATACTTACCTTGCTTTATTTGGCTTCTGACGGGGCTGATTGTGATTTGAGTGGTCCGGATTACTTGAATTGGCCCTGTGGGCCCTTTTCAGACTTCAGCTTTGCTTTGGAGCACATATCTTTGATGTTTTGTGAGGCTACGAAGGCTTTTCATAGCGGATGATGACTTGAACGACTTAGATTGCTCTTTTCAGCCTTGTGGGCCCTCTTGATGATCAGATCTTGGACTCTGGCCCTCTTTCTTGATGATCAAACCCTTGATCTTGCTATTTGGTGACTCCTGTGAGCTTTTTCATGGTTTAGATCATGATGATCTAGCCTTTGAATGACTTGGATTGCTTGTGGCCCCCACTTGATCATCTTTCCCTCTCTTTGACTTGATCAGACACATTCTGGCAGCAATGCTTCGTGATTGGACAGGTGGGGTACCTTCTAGATGATCTTGATCAACCTCAATCGAAATCTAGAAGGGATTGGAGCCTTGGGCGGCCCTCAGGGTGTCATCTGCTGATGTGGACTGTCAGCCTCACCTACCAACGACCATGGAGCCAATCCCACGGAGAGAGAGAGAGAGAGAGTGCGTCCGTACGGGCGGCCTAGAGCGGGCCGCCCAAGGCTCGCCTCTTGTGCGGCCTGGGCTGGCTCTGGTTCGGATAGTGAGCATATTCTCCTGGCTGCTGTCTCCCTCACTCCTGCTCCCGATTCTTCGATTCAGCCATGAATCTCTTCCTTGTCTCATCTTCCTTTCTCCTTTTGTCTTTTTCTTGGCTTGTCTTTTCTCACGCAATGGACGGTGGAGATTTAGGGGCTGTGGGGGCTGTCCATGGTGGGTCCCACACTTTAGAAAGTGTTGAAGGCTTTAATGATGGAGGGATTTCTTTAATGGATGGTGGGGATGGTGCATTGAATGGGGGCATTGATGAGGGGTTAGGGATGGCGGTTGGTGAAGCTTTGAATGGCCCCATTAATGGCAGCCATGCTGAAATTTCAGTTTGGAATGGGTCTTTGATTGTGGGAGAACTGGATGGTATGGATGAGATGAGGAGATGGGACATAGGTGAGGCTATGCATCCCTTGAATGTGGGCCATATGGATGATGTGATTGATGGTGGTGATGGGGGTATGATGGACATAGATGGGCTAATCTCATGTCTGGATGGGATGGATGGTTCAGATGATACCTTTGACGGTTTGGATGCTCTTGATGAGGGCCGAGATGTGCGGCATACTTGTTTAGGTGGACTTGATGTGATCATTGATGACGTCCCCCTGATGATGGACGGTGTGGATGCCTCGATGATCCCTTTGATCGGCCAGGATGATGACTGGATTCATGATTTCCTGTTGGAGAGGGCCGCAGGTTTAGATCTGACCGTTGATTCTTCGATCGGGGTTGCCGGGACCCTTCTGGATGGTTTAGATGCATTTTTCGATGGTCAGATTGGCCAGGATGCCACGATGTGTGGTGTGATCTTCGCTGGTAGCCCTTTTGCTTGAGAGTATCGTCCTTCTCCTGATCGTCGGTCTTTTGCGCACTCTGTTCATGAGGTGGGCGAGTCTTCTCATGCGGCTGAGGTTATGACAGTTTCAGACAGTGATGCGACTATATCAGACATAGCCGTTACTGAGGGCAGGTCAGGGGCTGTCGAATCTGTAGAGGTTCCAGCTTTTCCCTCTCCTTCGCCCGTTGATCTTCCGATCCTTGATGAGCTGTCATTTATTTATGGGCCTTTTGTTCTGGAGGGGGTACCGGTGAGGACTTGTCAGCTGCTTCCTTGTCCTTCTTGCTCGCCACGACTGCTTGCTTGGCTTGACAGCTTGTCAGCTTATGAGATTCGAGATTTGGAGTCCTTTGGCTTCGGCAGTCTGATCCATATGGCTAGAGTTGACATTGATTGGAGGATGCTCGGAGCTGCCTTGATTGATTGGGTCCCTTCGTTGAACTTGTTCGCGTTCAACGATATGGAGATGGGACCCTCTTTGGAGGAGCTTGCATGCTTGACAGGCCTACCTTGGGATTGTACTCAGTATTTCTCACAGAAGACATCGCCGAAGACTGACCACACCGCAGAACTAGTTCGGGTTTCCCTATCTTGCTCGGCCTGCTACTGCCGGCCAGGATGCTGTAGTGTTCTCCTTGGACTTGCTGTATGATCTTTTTTCGGGTCCTCGGAGTGTGGCCGGATCTGTTTTTGCTCGGAATGCACTGATGTTTTGCTTGATAGCTGAGGTGCTGTTCTCAGGATGGCGCAGGTCCCAGACTCCTTTGCTTTTTGAGGTGATGAGCCGAGCTATCCGACAACAAGGGATCATTTCGCTCATCTTGGCCGAGCTGTTTAATGGGCTGACTGACTGTGCCCTGGACCGCACTCGTGTCCTTCGCGGCTGCTGTGCATTTCTTCAGGTATCTTTTCTGTACTTTTCCCTTCTTGCTTTGTTAGGAATTACTTTGCTCTAGCTGAACTTATTTTCCTTCTTATGATCAGGTTTGGCTATGGGAGCGTCTTTCTCTGACCGTTCCTGTACCTTTTCCTGACACCTGTCGCGCAGACCTTATGCGACACATCATGAAATTTCTTCCTCATATGGCTAGGATGAGTGAGCCCTTGTATTGCAGGATGTTCGCTGATCTTCATGACTGGAATGTTCGTTGGGAGTCATCTTGGCTTTCACTTCCTCCAGTGCTTTGCGATGCACACCGCCTTCCTCTGATGTTGGTAGGCTTTCGATCTTACTTTTCCTACCACCCTACCCGGTTCCTGCGGCAGTTTGGGTATGAGCAGGATGTTCCTCTTTTTGCTTTTATGGGTATCGGGCGCTGAGCGCTTCCATCTAGGATATCTGACTTTAGGACTCGGGTCGATGGATCTTGGGCGAGTTATCTGACTGCTAATCTGCTTGGTTTTGAGTTGCGGGACTTTTCGATGGCGACCGCCCCATATCAGTACTGGGTGACTGAGCAGTCTTTGTATCGACGTATCCCTTGCTGGCACCAGACTACTGATGAGGATGAGCAGGATATCCTTGGAGATACCAACTCTTCATGTGGTTCATATGAACCCTTTGAGGAGCTCCCATTCATCGATCCTGGCTTCCTTTTGGCCACTCACGGCCATTTGTTGTCTGAGATTTCCGCACTTCGGTATCATTGTGAGATGATGTCGAGAAGATTGGCTGCCGATCAGAGGTTGTCTGATGAGGAGGCCGTGATCCGTACCCTTGAGCGCGATGAGGCGCATTACCTGCGTATGGAGGTGAGTAGGTTGAGAGCGAGACTATTTCATTATGAGTCAGAGGACTTACCTGATGTGGCCGAGGAGGAGGGTAGAGATTGATTGTGTTAGCCACCTGTACATTCCTTTTTGCATGGTATATGATTGATGATGATGCATTTTTGTTTTTTTTTTTTTGAAAAAGATGACATGATATGTGCAAAAGAAATATGATGCTTTTAATGAAAAAAGAAGAAAACTTTTTTGAGGATCTATTAGTGCCATGAGTTGTCTTGTGAGTGTGTCTGGATTTTGTGTCGGGATATAGGAATCAGAACTGGGGCTCGGCAAATGCTTTGACCGATGTCTCGAGATTTGACTTAAGCGCTCCTTTGATTCCCTAGAGGTGTAGGCAACGAAAACTATTGCCTCCCGAGATTGTCGAAATTTGTAGAGCTTTTCGTTCCTGACTACACTTCTTCTTGTTCTTGAACTATGACTGCTTGAACCGATCTAGACTGTCTGACTTCTTGGTACTTGCACTTTTATTTTTTCTTTTTCTATTTGAGCCATTTTTGCCTGCAGCACTCTTTCGAGTTTTCACCAAAGCCGGCCTTTTCCCATCATTTTTGCCCGTGGCGCCCTTTCGGGTTTTCACCACGTCCCGGGTGTTTGATCTTGCCTGCCCCTTGGCAGCTATGCTGTTTTTACCCTTAGTGCCCTTTCGAGTTTTCACCAAGTCCGCTGTATGCCCACTGTTTTTACTCGAAGCGCCCTTTCGAGTTTTCACTCCGCCCTCTTTGTTTAGGCACACATTTCCTCTTTTTTCTTTTTTTCTTCTTTTTTGGATCTTTGGATAACTATGGCGGCTAGAGGTCCGGAATCCGTCGTTGCCGGCCGATGGCAGTCTTTCAGCCCTTATCCTAAGTTGCGATGATAGAGCTGTTGGTCTTAGCTAAAGACCCTTCTGAGATGGATGGATGGATGACTGTGTTTCTTCTTGGGTTGATTTTTTTCTTGGGTGCCTTGCTTTGGCTTCCCTTTTCCTCTTTTCTTCTTTTTTTTTGTATTCTTTTTCTCTTTTTTTTTTGTATCCCCCCCCCCCCCCCCCCCCCCCCCCCCCCCCCCTTTTGTATTTTTCTCTTTTTGAATCCCCTTATTTAAAACACTTGTTGGTGGACGGAAATGATTTCTCAGAGGTCTTAGCTTTGACCTCTTGACTTCAGCTCTGTTAAAGTAACTCTTAATAAGGTCAGAACGACTTACCCATGAAAGATCTTCACTTTGTTGGCGTTGATTGGCTCAGGAAGATCCACCCCTCTCATGCTGGTGAGTCTGAGGGCGCCTCCGGGGAGTACTTCTCTGATGATCAGTGGCCCAGTCCCACGAGGGTTTGAACTTTCCTCTGGGATCCGGAAGGTGCGATCTGTAGAATCTTCTTCATGACCATGTCACCTACCTTGAAGCTTCTTTTTCGAACTCTCTTGTTGTAAGCACGAGCGATCCTTTTCTGATAACACTGAGAATGACTTAGCGCACGCATGCGCTTTTCATCTGCTAGCTGCAATTGATCGAATCTGGCCCGTTGCCATTCTCCTTCTTCAATTCCGCTTTCGAGTAACACTCGTAGTGATGGTATTTCCACCTCGACTGGCAGAACTGCCTCCATTCCATAAGTAAGCTCGAAAGGAGTAACGCCTGTAGCAGACCGTACAGACGTTCGATAGGCCCAAAGTGCATATGGGAGCATATCTGACCAATCTCGATAGGTCACGACCATCTTCTCGAGTATCCTGACGATTGTCTTGTTTGCGGCTTCTACCCCACCATTCATCTGAGGACGGTAGGGGCTTGATCGATGACGTTGGATCTTGAATTTGCTGAGGAATTCATCCATCTTCCTGTTGACGAACGGGGTCCCATTATCTGTGATGATAACATTGGGGATTCCATACCGGCATATGATGTTGTTCTTCATGAATTTGATCACCTGAGATGCTGCAATCGTGGTGTAGGAGGCTGCCTCTACCCACTTGGTGAAGTAGTCGATTGCCACAAGTATGTACTCATGACCGTTTGATGCTTTGGGACTAATATTGCCGATGATGTCGAGTCCCCACATGGAGAAGGGCTAGGGAGTGGTCAGGTTGTATAATTCTGATGAGGGGGCATGGATTTGATTCGCATGCTCCTGACACTTGAAGCATCTTCTGACGTGCTGGCAACAGTCTGTCTCCATGGTGAGCCAATAGTAGCCGAGTCGTAGAATCTTCTTTGCCATTATGTGCCCGTTCATGTGTGGGCAACAGATTCCTTCGTGTATTTCTTTCATGATCTTTGCAGCTTCTGTTTCATCGACGCATCGAAGGAGGATGTGATTATAGGATAGCTTGTAAAGAACTTCGCCACTGATGGTGAACTGGCCGGCCAAACGCTGGATGGTTGGTGATCTGTTGCTGTTGCTGACTCCGGATATTCCTGGTTTTAGAGATACTACTTGATGTCAGCATACTAGGGTTTGTCAGGGATAGCTTCGGCTTCTTCTATTTGTAGGCAGAAAGCAGGTTCATCTTGAATTTCGACTGTAAGCTCCCATTCTGAAGCTCCTTTTGGGATCTCGAGCATTGACGTGAGTGTGGCGAGAGCATCTGCAAATTGGTTCTTGGCTCTAGGCATGTATGAGAAGGTGATTTCTTTGAATTCTTCGATCAGATTGTCAAGATACACATGATACGGTATCAACTTCTCGTCCTTGGTTTTCCATTCGCCTTTGGTCTGATTGATGATAAGCTGTGAGTCTCCAAATACTCCTAGCTTCTTGACGCCCAGGATTATGGCTTCCTTTAAGCCAGCGATGCATGCTTCGTACTCTGTCATGTTGTTGGTGCACTCGAATGCTATGTGCCTTAAGATAGGAATAGGGACATCATCTGGAGAGTAGAGGATTGCTCCAATACCACTCCCTTTAGAATTTGCTGCGTCGTTGAAGAATAACGTCCACTCATCTTTTTTCTTCTTTTCTTCCCCTTCAATGAGCAAGAGATCTTCATCAAGGAAGAATGTCTTGAGCGGTTGATAATCCAGGATGGAGTGGGCGGCGAGATGATCGGCGAGGGCCTGCCCCTTGATTGCCTTCTGAGTGACATAGGTGATGTCGAACTCAGATGGTAGTAGCTGCCATTTAGCTATCCTTCCAGTGAGTGCCGATTTCTCGAACAGGTACTTGAGCGGATCCATGTGAGCGAGGAGGAGAATAGGGAATGCAATCATGTATTGACGGAGTCGCTGAGTTGCCCAGACTAGGGCAAGGAAAGTCTTCTCGATCGGGGAATACCTGGTCTCGTAGTCGGTGAACTTTCGGCTCAAATAGTATATTGCTTGTTCCTTCTTCCTCGGTCTCGTCATGCTGGCCGAGGACACAGCCAATGGCTTCTGCTGCTACCGAGATGTATAACAATAGTGGACGTCCAGGAGTGGGTGGCACTAGGACTGGTGGATTCATGAGATATTTCTTGATGCGATCGAAGGCGACTTGGCAATCATCATTTCATTCATTTGGAACGTTCTTCCGAAGGAGCTTGAAAATGGGCTCACAAATAGGTGTGAGCTGTGTGATGAAGCGACTGATGTATTGAATTCTGCCGAGGAAGCCACGAATTTCTTTTTCTGTTCTAGGAGGGGGCATCTCAATGATTGCTCTAGTTTTGGTCTCGTCGACCCTGATGCCATCCTCGCTCACCATAAAGCCGAGGAGCTTACCTCCCATTGCACCGAAGACACATTTCTGAGGGTTGAGGCGGAGCTTGTACTTTTCTAATCTGTTGAATAATTTCTTCAGATCTTCAAAATGTCCTTCAATCGTGCGAGATTTGACGATCATATCGTCCACATATACTTCAAGCTCTTGGTTCATCATGTCATGGAATAGTGTTGTCATTGCTCGCTAATATGTTGCTCCTGCGTTCTTCAGACCGAATGGCATTACCCTGTAGCAGAAAGTTCCCCAGGGAGTGATAAACGATGTCTTCTCGCGATCTTCGACGGCCATCTTGATCTGATTGTAACCTGAGAACCCGTCCATGAATGAGAAGATCTTGTATCCAGCAGTGTTGTTGACCAGAGTGTCGATATGTGGCAAAGGGAAGTCATCTTTTGGACTGGCTTTGTTGAGATCTCGGAAGTCGATGCACATTCGAACCTTGCCGTCCTTCTTTGGTACTAGTACGATGTTGGCGAGCCATTCACGTTAGTTGGAGACTACCAAGAATCCTGCATTGTACTGTTTGATGACTTCATCTCGGACTTTCAGAGCTCATTCTGGCTTCATTCTTCGAAGTTTCTGTTTCACTGGCTTCATATCTGCCTTGGTTGGCAAATGGTGTACAACGAGCTCTTTATCGAGCCCCGGCACGTCTTCATATGAGAACGCGAAGTTGGACAATCTTGGAGCTAGGAACTCTATCATTCTCTGCTTCATCTCAGGTGGCAACGATTTTCCAATGCATACTTCCCTAGAGATCTTAAGTGTCCCCAAGTTTACTACCTCGAAATCATCGGCTACAACATTGGCTTTGGATTCAAACTTTTTGAGGAGATCCTCTAGTTTGAGAGCCGGATCATCATCTTCCTCATCCCGAGCTTCGTCCAGACCCATGAGCTCGAAGTCTAATTCGATGTCAAAATCATATGATTCGACTTCAAACTCATGTGACTCTTTAGACGTACTTGGCACACTATTGAATGCAGGAAAAGAAATGTTTTTTTGGTTTTTGAGATTTTTCTGAAATGGAAATGCTAGATGTTTTTGGCTTTTGAAAATTTTTTATTTTTTTTGGATTTTTGAAATTTACGGGACTTTGAACAAGTGGGCATTGTAGACCATGACTGAGCCCAGCTTGTCCCAAAGTTCCGATTGCTGCTTAAACATGCATTTTTTTTGGAAGCCAGAGCCCTCAGATGGCTCTTTGACTGCTTCAAAAGTTAGGGGAATGGATGACCATTCAGGACCCCACACTTCCTCCCCTGAAGAGGTGGGGGTTGATGATTCGGGCGAAGAATCACAGTCTGGCCCAATGACCATGATTTCTCGCTGGTTGGGTTCGAGATCTGAGTCGTACTCAGTCCCTCCCGGATCACTTACCTCGCATTGCAGTTCATCTGGTTCTGCGGCTAGACACAAGTTCGAAATCTGGACATCAGACCAATCAAGGGCTGGCCATTTTCCTTTCTTGGTCCAATGGATGGGCTGCTTCTGCCCCTGGCTAATGATTGATGATGTTGATTCTGCAAAGATGAGCGAGTCGTGCCCCTTGCTGATTGATGTTGAGATGGGCAAGTTGTGCCCCTGACTGGCTGGAATTGAAGCGGGCAGGTTGTGCCCTTGGTTGATTAATGCTGAAGTGGGCAGGTTGTGCCCCTGGTTGGAAGCAGGTATCAGAGTAACCTGGTCCTGAAGCTGCTATATTTGACTTTCTTCTTCATCTTCATCATTTCCTTCTTCCTCTGGAGGTTTAGATGGTTCGAGAATCTGATCCCATCGAATGGGGGGCCACGTGGCCCAAGCTAGGCTCATCGGGAGGCCTTTGTGTAGTGCAGTCGGTTGATTCCCTCCCAGGTCTTTGCAAGGTTCTCCTGGCTTGACGAATTGGATGGGTGAGCACCGAAACTTCTTCCTTCTTTTGTCCATGAAGATTGCCCTGTATCCGAGTCCCCATCAGTGGTACCTTTCTGGACTTGAAGTGATTCTTCATTCGGTATTTGAGGCTCAGACACTCTGCCGGTGAAAAGACACGGTCCACCCTTACCGGTTCTGGATTGGCGATAGAGTTCACAGTCTTGAATTCGAAACTGTGAAACGGGATGTCTTCTTCAGAATGCTGGATATCGATGACAGGGATGTCTGGTTCAGTGGCAGCAGCATTAGAAGGAATGATGAGCTCCTTTTCTGCATGGATAGAGATCACTTGATTTCCACAGATGTACTTCACCCGTTGATGCAAGGTTGATGGCACTGCCCCGACCTTGTGCAGCCAAGGTAGTCCGAGTAGCATGTTGAAAGAGGCTAATATATCCAGAATTTGGAATGTGATAGTGGAGACTTCCGAACTTATCTGTACCTCTATGTCGACCTCCCCTTCCACTGATTGGCGGGTGTTGTCGAATGCTCTGACACATATGGTGCTAGGTCGGAATGAAGAAGGACTGATTCCCAGACGTTCCGCAGTCTTGAGTGGGTAAACGTTTAAGCTGGAGCCATTATCGATAAGGACCAGTGGGACACAGAGGTCTTTGTATCGTAAGGTTATGTTGAGGGATCGCCCATGATCACGTCCTTCCGGTGGCAACTCATTATCAGTGAAGGTGATGGCACGTGGAACCAGGAGCTGTCCAATCATCAATGCTATCATCTTTGGTTCCATATCAGAGGAGACATGAGCATCGCTCAAGGTTTTGGCAAACATTTCTCGGTGTATGCGAGATGTACAGAGTAGCTCCCATACTGAGATTTGAGCAGGGATTGACTTGAGCTGAGTCGCCACATCGTATGCGGCTTCATTTTTGTTGCCGAGGCCTGAGAGAGCGCCTTTGGGATCTCCTCTGTTTTGATTATCTCTTCGGATGCAACGCCCATTGGGATTCATATTCCCTACTTCCGCACATTCTGGATAGTGCCATGGGACCTCTTTATAATTTTCCTCCCCTTTGCCTTCTAGGGTCACCGGTTCTTGCAATGGTGTTGGTGTGGGTACCAGATCTTCCTCTTATGGAGCTTTTGCCTTGAGGACTACATTGTTACCTGTGCTGAAGGGAAAATATCGAGGCTTGTCTTCATAGACCACATAAGGTCGTGGTCCTGGCTTGACTGTTCCTGGAGCAGGAGGCTCCCATGGAATGAATACTGGTCCTCTTGATATGGCAGGGGGTCTCTCTGTTCGTCCCAGCTGCCGTAGTGTGATTGACAAGCCTCCAGGGTTTGCCCCTTGCAATATGACTGGCTCGACTGGAGGAGCTCCTTCCAAAACAATGGGTTCTTGCTGATGATGAGTATAATCCCTCCATTGCGGATTGGATTGTTCTTGAACTAGAGTTGCCCCTTGCAAGATGACAGGTTCGTATGTGGGCTCGATGTATGATTGTGCTCCTTCCAGGACGACTGGTTCCCAGCATGAATGGTTGTAAGGTACCCTTGAACAACTGGTACATCATATAGAAGTGTTCCTTCGAGTACTACTGGCTCGGATACTGAAAGAGAGAAGGGACTTGCCCCTTGCAGGATCGGAGGAGGATTTGTCAGCCCATAAGTGTAGGCATGAATGGACTGGATAGGGGAGAAGAAGTGATCGAGGCGTTCTCCTTCTTCTATGCTATTGACGGTGGGGCCTCGAGATGAACTGGGATCCGTCGGATGTTGAGGCAGAGGATTCTGAAGAATGTTGGTGGAAGCTGCTGTGGGAGTCCCAGGTACTAAGATGACGATCTTGCGGTCATCAATCAGATCTTGTATGGCATTCTTCAAAGTAAAGCATCAATCAGTAGTATGGCCACACCCTTGATGGTAGGCGTAATACTTATTTTCTCGGTAGTTCGGAGGCAGAGGATGAGGAGGAGGCCTGGGTGCGATTAGAGTGAGTAACTGCTTCTATACCAGCATAGTCATGACTTGACTAAGTGGTTGAGTGAGTGGGGATAACTTCCTGAGCTCCCTGTAATTCTGCCTGTTCTGGTATGAGTATTGACCATTCCCTCTGAACTGCTGCTTGCTGTTGAGGTGGTTGTGGCTGTGGTTGCGGATTTGGTCGTGGCTGATACCTCTGTGGTTGGTGCTGAACCTGATTCTGCTGACGCTGTTGATGTCCCTGTGGGGGAGTGTATTGATTACCCTGAGCAGTGGTGCTGATGTTGTTTACTTCTGTCGGGCGGGGAGGAGAACCGCTGCGGTTTTCGTTCCCATATCCGATGGGTCTTCCTTCCATTCTGTTCCTCTTGACTGGAGTGGCTTGATGAGGCCATGGGGAGATCGTCCCGGCCCGAATTCCTGCTTCGACTTGCTCTCCAGCACGGATCAACTGTGAGAAATTCGCATATGGATGCGAGATGAGATATCCAGATATGCCAGGATATGTTGAATGAACAATCATGGAGATTTGTTCTTCGTCGTCGATAGGTGTTCGCATTCGGGCTGCCATAGCTCGCCAACGTCCCACATAGGCTGATAGCGTTTGATCACTCTTTTGCCTGAGAGCTGCGAGGTCGGCTCTTCTGGGTGCCATATTGAGATTGTACGCGAATTTGTCGACGAAAGCCTGGGAAAGTTGTTCCCATGTCCTGATGCGGTGGCAATCCAATGAAGTGTACCAATCTAGGGCATCGCCCTCCAGGGATTTTTGGAGCAAACGAATGAGGGCCCCTTCATTTCCTGAGATTGTACTCAGCTCTTCACAGAAGGCCTTGAGATGTGCTGTGGGACAACCGCTGCCATCGTATCTTTTGAATTTTGGTACCTCAAAGTTTTGAGGTACTTGAGCATCTGGGAAAGGACACAAGTCTCTGAACTTGGTCGAAGGTAGATCGATTCCTTGTTGTCGCTGAATCCGATTTTGCAAGATCTGGAACTGCTCCCGCAACTCGTCCAGTCCTGAGTGATATGTTCGAGCTACTGGTGCCTCTTGGAGTAAGGCACGTTCTTCTTCAGCATAGTGGTCAATGTCTTCGACCCTATGGGCTTGCTGAAAAGCAACCGCGGGTTGCTAAAGTTGATTTGATGATTGAACTGGATTCGGATGAACTTGTGCTTGAAAGGACTGTAACTGAATTGGAGACTGTACTGAAGGTTGAACTGGAACTTGCTGGAAATTAACTGGAGATTGCTGGAAATTAACTGGAGTTTGCTGAATTGAAGATTGCTGAAAATTAACTGGAATCCCATCGGCGGGGATGTGCTGGAATTGAAAAGTGCTCCTGTTTGTAGGAGGCTGAGATGCTGGGAAGTGACCCCCTTGTTGGGTATTCGCCACTGTCCGCTGATTGATGTGGGCTTGACACTGACCCCCATTGTGGGCATTCGCCAGTGCTGTCCCTATTGCTGGAAATTGAATTGAAATCCCATCGGCGGGGATGTGCTGAAATTGAAAAGGGGTCCCCTCGGTGGGGACATGCTGAGATCTACTGAGACTGTTGTTTGCAAGATTGACTGGAAGCTGACTGGAAGTCCCTGCGACGGGAGTGCTCTGAGATGGCCCTGTCGTCGCGAGGAGGTATTGAGGAGGATGCCCCATAGCGAAGGGCTGAGATGGCTGCTGTCGGTAGTCTTGGGCAGACTCCGATGGTTGTGCTTGATTTGAACTGGAGGCCGGAGGGACCCGGCATGGCTGTTGAGATTGCTGAACTGGGCCAACCTGATTGTTGGCTGCTGCGGTGGCTTGTGCTTGCATGAATTGCAAGAGCATTTCTTGCATTACTCTCATTCCTTGTGCCAATTCTTGTATGATTGGCGTATTCTCAATTGGCTGTTGCGCTGGAGGTTGCAGCTTCGGTTATCTTAAGAGCAGGGAAGAGATGAGTTTCTTCTTCGTGGTTAGACATGGCGTGCTGAGCCCGAGTGCGGATTATGCTGCGGAAGGGAAGTTGTTTCCGAACACGTTGAGCCCGAGGAGGCGCAATGGTGAGGACTATACTCTACTCTTTTTGGGTTTTGGGATTTTCCTCTTTTTTTTTTGTTTTGGGATTTTCTATTTTTTTGTTTGTTTTAGGTAGAATGCTATGCAGATGAGATTGTATGAGGATTAGTGACTTTCAAGTACGGGAAGGATTCTGTTTTTCAAGTCGGATCACGACTAGTGGGACTAGCTCATCCCCAGCGGAGTCGCCATTCTGTGGACCCTCACCGTTTCCGCGCTCCCACACGACGTTCTCGTCCCTTTCCCTTTCGAGAAATGGAGAGGAGGATGCGGATGCGTGAGGGTGAATCGCCGTTTGTGCCACTGGCTTGCCTCGTTCTCGAGGGCTTTGTTTGGTTGTCGTGTTAAGCTGGATGTGTTTAAATGAGTTTATATAAGACCAGAGTCGCCACTAGCCAGTTACTTCGAATCTACAGTCGGCTAGACCCCGTAGAAACGTTAGAGAAGGGGATCCTAAGATTCCTTCCTCTAAAATGACTCCTTTTGATCTGCGGCCAGAGATTCAAGGTAAGGGATCACGGTTACAGGGTGGGAAGACGTTAAGCACCCCACACACTGCCCGTACCGAAGTACGGTCTCTACTTCACAGAATCGAACTAACACTTAAAAATCTGTTTTAATCCTCGTACATTCTCATAGATGACATGATGCATGAATGCAGGTCTGAACAGTAAGAGTTTCTGATGGGCAGGTTCCATTAACAGGCAAGCCCAGAGCATACGCTCGAACTGACAGGTGCTTTATGCGAAATGATGTATGCTGTGTGTTTGAATGATCAAAGTGCTTGCAGTGATATGTACATGAATGCAGGTCTAAACAGTAAGAGTTTCTAATGGGCAGGTTCCACTAACAGGCAAGCCCAGAGCATACGCTCGAACTGACAGGTACTTTATGCGAGATGCATGCTGTGTGTTTGAATAATCAAAGTGCTTGCAGTGAAGTAGGGGGGTTGGAAGAAAAGTAAATGTTGCACTTATGCTAGATGCAAATGAGATGATGCTGGAAAAAGAATAGCTAGATGGACGGAGGTGTCGCAAGGATTGGCTTCGAGTGGCTGGATCAAGACTTGGATGGCTTGGGAGACTTGGGCCAGTGGTTAGGCTAGGCTGGACCAGGGCTAGGCTCTCTTCACTCGGGCTCTCCTTGGTGGAAAGGTGGGCTAAGGGGTGGAGAAGGAAACTCGGAACGGGCGAGCTCTCTCTGGCTGGGATTGTGTTGAAATGAGAAGGGGAGGGGGGTATTTATAGCAGCGGGCAGTGGCAAAACCCGTAAATATTTTTGGGTGGCCCGCTGTGGGCCGCCCGTACGGACGTTCCTCGATTTCCAGCGCGTGGTACGGTCATTTCTCGGGGCTGCTGTTTGACTCGGTGGGTTGACTCGGTGAGTTGACTCAGCGGGTCGACTCGGTGATTTGACTCGGCGGGTTGACTCGGTGTTTTGACTCGACAGGTTGACTCAGCGGGTTGACTTAACGGGTTAACTCAGCGGGTTGACTCAGTGGGTTGACTCAGTGAGTTTGACTTTTTTAGGATTTTTTGACTGGCTTTTCTTATAGGGGGTTTTTCATGCTGATGTTTAGGGGTGGGTTGACTAGGTTCAGGCTTGAATTGGGTTATGGATTGGGGCTTACATGGGTGAGTTTGGCTGAGTTTGGACTTGAGATTTGGGGGTATGGTTCTCCATTCATCCAGCTATCTCTACCAACAGTATAGCCGAAGGTGGGTGTCTACAAACTTCCATATAAAGAAGTTCTCTACCTCTGCCAACCAATCTAAAAATTCTTCTATACGTAATAGGCCATTGAAGGCGGGGAGTTTGGCCTTACCTTTGTAATCTCACTTAACACGATCTCCGTGATCATTGTCGCACATGTGTTGTCGAGCAAGGATGTCTTTGACATCTCTATGGCTGCCATCCGAATCTGTTGCGGCAGGTCGACGATTTGCAGTTGAAAGAGCTTGGCGAAACATTTGGTTGTTCGGGATGGCAACCACAGGCGGTTGCGTGTCGCCTTGAGCTTGGCGCAAAGCCTCTATGATTTGATCGAGAGACACTTGCATAGACGTCTCGAACGATCTCTATGATTCTCCATCCTCTCCGCTAATTACTACATCCCATGGTCACCATCAGCAGGATTGTTGCCCCGTCCTTCGTTAGATGCCATCTTCCCAAGGTTATTCCTCGCTCTGATACCAACTTAGCACAGCCATAGGCGGGACGAGATCGATCATCGTCTCTCTCATAGGATAATTGATCTGAATCCATGGATCTATCGAGAATCCTCAACCGATCTTCCTTGATTTTTCAAGAGACACTCGAAGACACACAAGTAAACAGAGTAGAAACTTAGAGAAATTGTATTAAAATTCAATAATGTTTCTCTACCTTGAAAATAAGCATGCTTAAATGTAACGACCCGAGATTTTCGACACTCGTGTATAACACGACGACCGAATTCCCAAGTAAATCATGGACTAATTGATTTGTTAAATAATGAAATATAGCATTCAAGCACAATGGCGGAAACAAATGTTCATCTTATTCTATCAAACTTACAACTTCATCATCAATATTTAAATAAGAGAACCAACCAATATCCATACTGATTAATTAAAATACAAAATCATATCTTCTCTTGAAGACTTATTACAATTCCATAAATGTATCAACTACTCAAAAGAAATATTTAATAAATGATAACACCAACTAAGTTTCTCTAACATTGTCATCCGCCATGTGATCGTACGAACCATCGAATGTTTTTCCTTAAAAATCGGGTTCAATACCTGGATCTTCACCTGCATCATCTAAATTTTATTCGAGATAGCGTTAAACGCTATCATAGTGGGGAATATTTCCTCCAAGACAATCAAGAATAATAATAATTGTACAGAGTAAACGTAAGCAGGATATTATCATTTAATCAAATAAAAAAAACCAACTAAAAATCTTTGTTAATGCGATGCATGGAATGCATGCTCTGGCTAAGACACCATGGCTAGAATCACAATACATGAAGTGGGAGACTCCCTGTTACGACTTCACGCTACCCACTAGTCGCTAGAGGTTCCTGGGACGCACAAGCCCATAGTTTTGCCCAACCACGTGAGAAACAGGACGCTCATAGCCCAAATCTACACTTGACAGTGTACGGGAGAAGTAGGACGCTCTAGCCTATTCTCAATTCCGTACACCCACATGAAGCCAAGTGAATGTACGACTTTAGTTTCACCTTTATTTAAGTGTTTTCGCATACAACCGATTTAAATAAAACTCAATGGTCACTATGGGGAGTCGCAAGCAACCCAGCATAGGCCGACAGCACGGGATTAGTGTCCATATCACCAACCTCGGCTCATGAGAATTTGTATACCATTAATGCTTACTCATTGTCCCGTTTTATGATTTCATCATGTCCCAAAAATCCAATGTTGTACATCATGACCAAATTCATTAAAATACTCATGTAATGTAAATGGATCCAATCAAGCATCATGTACATGTAAGGATCCATTAACAAACAATCACTTCATTCGCTCAGTTAAGTCAAGATACATTCTTCCATCATGGACACCTCTCACGGGTTCCATATCTCTACATCGAATAATTTTACCAACTTAGGGACAAAGAGTATACAATAATGGGATGTCCATATGATGATCTTATACACATATTTCATATCACAATATTAAAACCAATGTTACTTGTAATACATAGACTAAGAAAATAAGTGCATAGATTTCACAAAAATAAATAATACAAATACACATGCTTCTTAGTAAAAAATCTAAAAAAAGGAATCACATCACCATATAATGATATTCATTACAAATCTCACATCAAACTTCATGTTATATGGATAAGTAATTCAAAACAAAATAACTTCACATGCCACAAAAGAAACTTATGATAATCGTGATATTATTAATGAAAGGCTTTAAGGAAAATCCTCACCTTATGATGGACTTAGAAGAAGAGGGTTGTAGAAGATCCTAGCCGCTGGAAAAATATGAGAAAGAACTCTCTTCTTCATCTTCATCTTCTTCTTCTTCTTCTTCTTCTCTCTCTCTCTCTCTCTCTCTCTCTCTCTCTCTTTCTCTAGGGCATGGAGGCTAGGGTTAGGAGAAGGATTTGGAGGTGCATAGTAGAAATATGGAGAGGGATGTGCACACGAGGTCTTGTGTAACAACCTTTTGAGGTGGGTTTCTCAAATCTCAATATTCGGATGATCTTTGATCAATTCTAATCCATTCATCTTATCAAGTTCAAAGAGTAGAGTCAAAATACGTAAATTTCTTGATGATCTACATTCTAGATTGGCCGATCCTTGAAAATGGCCTAATGGGTGCTAAAATGGGCTTGATCTCAATTAACAGTCTACGCTTGATGATCAGGGCCCAATTTTTGGAAAAATATGTAGTCATGATAGGCAAACAATTATACAAAGTTTAGAGGTTGATTGATGGTGAGAAATGCCTAGATCTAAAATTTCAACTTTTGGCGGAAAATGAAGGGGCTGGCTTTGTGGTTCAACGGTGTAGGATTATAGATCGGGGTCCAAACTTTGTGTAAACTCGTAGTCATATGAGTATAATAAGTGGTCCAAATTTGAGAAGCGATTGATGGTGAGAAGTGGGTAAATTAAAAGGTTCAGATTTTGGTAACTCATTAATTTCTAAAACGGGATAACTTCGCGCATAAGAAAGATGCTTTTCAAGGTGGGGCACTCAAATCACACTATTGGTCCATGATAAAGACGATTCAAGTTACTCATATGAAGAGAAATATTCGACTACGACTAACCATCTACTTTCCTCACTCGATGGACATGAAAATCAAGGGTTAAGGGGCTGATTTGACAATCGGACCACTTTTACTATGATTTAAGGGCTGAAATTTGATGTGTATGGTTAATATATACCCAGAAGCTTAAATCCAGGGTTTTGCGTGAAAGTGATCGTCAGAAATTATAATACTTAAAAATGGCGTCTTAACTTAAGTTTAACTAATGGCATTTTCGTAATTATCTGAGAAGTGCATGGTTTTTGAAATCTGATCTTTCTACGATGTATATGGGATCATTCTAAGCAAATTTTATAAAAGGGTCCCCTATCGAATCTCCTACGGATGTCTCGCTATTCACAAATCCACGGTAAATGTACGATAATTAATAAAAATAAATAAATAAAAATGAATTTTTAAAAATTTTCAAATAAATCTCGAAAATCTCGGGCGTTACAAACCACCGCCCTTAAAAACAAACTTCGTCCCCGAAGTTTCCTAAGCATCGTCGATAAAAGATTGAGGGCAATCTCACTTCATGACTTCTCGTCTAACTTTTTGAACTATTCCGGGTCGGACGCGATCACAATCCACCTCCCTTAAAAATAAATCCGTACTCGACATCGATTTTTACAAGCTTCCCCAAATTTCTTTCCTATCATGCTTCCACTGCGCACTTTGATTCCTAGATGGTTCTGAATATATTGATTGGTCTCTCAAATCATTCAATCATCTAGCGCCCTAATATTTCTCAGGTTTGGGTAAGTGCTCTTATAGTCAAGGATCTAAGACGATTAGGGTTAGATAATTATCAAAGATGTCTGATTGCTAACGAAATGACTGATCAAGAGTTTAAAAGATAGATCTGAGTTTGATTAGGTTGGCATGATCGGATGGTCACTTGAATGAGTGGATAAACAAGCGGATAACAAAGTGAATGAGATATCATCGACAGTTCTTTAGTAGCTGAAAGTGCGACAGAAAGGTGAGGTTAGGGATACCGTATTCTAACTCTTTATAGGGTCTAAGTGGCTAAGCTTCTACGTCCTAGGGTCGTCTATACATCTATCTTATTTTAGTCATCCAAAGAAAACAATCACACACATTCCAAGAGAATGCACAAAAGTCGTGCAGTTAGAACAATGATGCGATTTGTATTGTGTCGACATCACGGGTGAACAGTTCAAGTAGATTCGGATCTGATACTTAGATCTTCTACTCGCATTTGAGCATTGAGTTCATTAGTATCCATTCGAAATTCCGAGTGTCGACCCTCGGAATTTAAACGAGGATTCAATCCTTTACACAATATATTAGGTACGGTTCTGCCCTCCCGTGCGGCCGATTTAGTCTAACATTGTGGGGACTTTCATGTATTCTCCAACAAAAAAAAATCGACGAAGATCATGTAAATTAAAATCCAACAATACAAAACATTAAAACTTTACGAGATCCTATTTACTTTCATTGTTAGACATGGTCGAAGATTTATGTGAGGGATTGGTAAATGGCATTTTATGGTTATGATAATCTACTTTAAGTAAGAGGGTTGGGCCTAAATTTCATAGGGATGTATGAGCATACACTAGGGAATACTTCTAAGGGTGCCATCTTACGATAACTAAGCCTAAACAAGGGGTTCAGAGGTTTTCAAAGCTAAGGAACTAGGATAGTGTCGAATTTGGAACACAGGACTTATAAGCGCTCTTAGAATTTTATCTTTTAAACTGAATGTAGTTTTTGCCTGAAATTTGGAGGGTAATCTGAAGGTTAGGTGAAGAATCACTCAAATTTTTCTCAGAATAAAATTCCTATGGAAAGATATGATCCTGACCTCTAAAAGTCTGAAAAACGTAACAGTCTAGTAGTTTCCAGCGCAAGATTGTTTCTACTAACAGAATTTTCGTGATTTATCTAAATGTCGGATTGATATGAAATTTTATGAAAGTGTTAGGTAATGAGTTAGAAATATGTATAAAAATTTCAAAAATTTATCAATTCTAAAAATATAATTATTAGTGGTGACATTGCCAAAGGGTCACGAAATTTGTCCTAACAAAAACAATTCAAAATAAAATAGTTATCCTTAAAATTTGAGGGAGATAAATCCTATGAATCAGTGTAACGCTGATCTAAATATGAGAAAATGATGAGAACTCTAAAACTTCTAGAAAAAGTGAGAATCCACTTCCCAAAAATCCTAAAATTTCATATTTTTACGTTCATCAGCTATCCTAATGATTTTAAGGGGCCTATGTTTGAGTCTCTAGATTCATAACATCTCATGCATCCAATGGGGGATGAACCTAGGTGTTTTTATTTCTATTTCATGGGAACCTAAGCCCTAAGGGATATTTATTATGAAAATGGTTGGGCTTCTCACCTAGAGGTCCCGATTGTGCTCTGATACCAACTGTAACGACCCGAGATTTTCGACTCTCGTGTATAACACGACGGCCGAATTCCCAAGTAAATTATGGACTAATTGATTTGTTAAATAATGAAATATAGCATTCAAGCACAATGGCGGAAACAAATGTTCATCTTATTCTATGAAACTTACTACTTCATCATCAATGTTTAAATAAGAGAACCAACCAATATCCATATTGATTAATTAAAATACAAAATCATGTCTTCTCTTGAAGACTTATTACAATTCCATAAATGTATCAACTACTCAAAAGAAATATTTAATAAATGATAACACAACCAAGTTTCTCTAACATCGTCATCCGCCATATGCTCGTACGAACCATCGAACGTTTTTCCTTAAAAATCAGGTTCAATACCTGGATCTTTACCTGCATCATCTAAATTGTGTTTGGGATAGCGTTAAACGCTATTATAGTTGGGAATATTTCCTCCAAGACAATCAAGAATAATAATAATGGTACAGAGTAAACGCAAGCAGGATATTATCATTTAATCAAATAAAAAAACCAATTAAAAATCTTTGTTAATGCGATGCATGGAATGCATGCTCTGGTTAAGGCACCCTGGCTAGAATCACAATACATGAAGTGGGAGACTCCCTGTTACGACTTCACGCTAGCCACTAGTCGCCAGAGGTTCCTAGGATGCACAAGCCCATAGTTTTGCCCGACCACGTGAGAAACAGGACGCTCATAGCCCAAATCTACACGTGACAGTGTACGGGAGAAGTAGGACGCTCTAGCCTATTCTCAAGTCCGTACACCCACATGGAGCCAAGTGAATGCATGACTTTAGTTTCACCTTTATTTAAGTGTTTTCGCATACAACCAATTTAAATAAAACTCAATGGTCACTATGGGGAGTCGCAAGCAACCCAACATAGGCCGACAGCACGGGATTAGTGTCCATAGCACCAACCCCGGCTCATGAGAATTTGTATACCATTAATGTTTACTCATTGTCCCATTTTATGATTTCATCATGTCCTAAAAAGCCAATGTTGTACATCATGACTAAATTCATTAAAATACTCATGTAATGTAAATGGATCCAATCAAGCATCATGTACATGTAAGGATCCATTAACAAACAATTACTTCATTCTCTCAGTTAAGTCAAGATACATTCTTCCATCATGGACACCTCTCACGGGTTCCATCTCTCTACATCAAATAATTTTACCAACTTAGGGACAAAGAGTATACAATAATAGGATGTCCATATGATGATTTTATACACATATTTCATATCACAATATGAAAACCAATGTTACTTGTAATACATGGACTAAGAAAATAAGGGCATAGATTTCACAAAAATAAATAACACAAATACACATGCTTCTTAGTAAAAAATCTAAAAAAAGGAATCACATCACCATATAATGATATTCATTACAAATCTCACATCAAACTTCATGTTATATGGATAAGTAATTCAAAACAAAACAACTTCACATGCCACAAAAGAAACTTATGATAATCGTGATATTATTAATGAAAGGCTTGAAGGAAAATCCTCACCTTATGATGGACTTAGAAGAAGAGGGTTGTAGAAGATCCTAGCCGTTGGAAAAATATGAGAAAGAACTCTATTCTTCTTCTTCTTCTTCTTCTTCTCTCTCTCTCTCTCTCTCTCTCTCTCTCTCTCTCTCTCTCTCTAGGGCATGGAGGCTAGGGTTAAGAGAAGGATTTGGAGGTGCGTAGTAGAAATATGGAGAGGGATGTGCACGCGAGGTCTTGTGTAACAACCTCTTGAGGTGGGTTTCTCAAATCTCAATATTCGGATGATCTTTGATCAATTTCAATCCATTCATCTTATCAAGTTCAAAGAGTAGAGTCAAAATACGTAAATTTCTTGATGATCTACATTCTATATTGGCCGATCCTTGAAAATGGCCTAATGGGTGCTAAAATGGGCTTGATCTCAATTAACAGTTTACGCTTGATGATCAGGGCCCAAATTTTGAAAAAATATGTAGTCATGATATGCAAACAATTGTACAAAGTTTAGAGGTTGATTGATGGTGAGAAATGCCTAGATCTAAAATTTCAACTTTTGGTGGAAAATGAAGGGGCTGGCTTTGTGGTTCAACGGTGTAGGATTATAGATTGGGGTCCAAACTTTGTGCAAACTCGTAGTCATATGAGTATAATAAGTGGTCCAAATTTGAGAAGCGATTGATTGTGAGAAGTGGGTAAATTAAAAGGTTCAGATTTTGGTAACTCATTAATTTCTAAAACGGGATAACTTCGCGCATAAGAAAGATGCTTTTCAAGGTGGGGCACTCAAATCACACTATTGGTCATGATAAAGACGATTCAAGTTACTCATATGAAGAGAAATATTCGACTACGACTAACCATCTACTTTCCTCACTCGATGGACATGAAAATCAAGAGTTAAGGGGCTGATTTGACAATCGGACCACTTTTACTATGATTTAAGGGCTGAAATTTGATGTGTATGGTTAATATATGCCCAAAAGCTTAAATTCAGGGTTTTGCGTGAAAGTGATCGTCAGAAACTATAATACTTAAAAATGACATCTTAACTTAAGTTTAACTAATGGCATTTTCGTAATTATCTGAAAAGTGCATGGTTTTTGAAATCTGATCTTTCTACGATGTATATGGGATCATTCTAAGCAACTTTTATAAATGGTCCCCTATCGAATCTCCTACGGATGTCCCGTTATTCACAAATCAACGGTAAATGTACGATAATTAATAAAAAAAATAAATAAAAATGAATTTTCAAAAATTTTCAAATAAATCTCGAAAATCTGGGGCGTTACATTAAATAGTTTAGCAATAACTCAAAACCCTAAAAATGAAGATTAGGAAGAGTCATAATCGAAAATAGAAAGAGAAAATTTGAAAATAACAAGTTTGCGTGCAACCGGTGCAACTGTCGACCGGTCGGGAATGGTTCCCAACTAACAAGCAAGATCAGCCACCTCCAAGAGAATTTCAGACTGGTCGGACGACCGGTCGTCAGCTTGGCCAACCGGTCGGGCTACCAGTCGAGAATGGGTCAGGACATTCCAGAGAGTTGGGTTGTCCTCTGGGAGATTTACAGTCAGTCTGCGGATCGGTCGTGACTGGTGCTAGGAGTGGATGACCGGTCGTCAGATTCATTTTTTCCACCATATAGTTGGGTCTTGACTCCTTCCCTTGCTCTTCCTTTAATCCTTTCTTTGGTCCATCGTCTTCATGTAGAACTTAACTACATCCTCTACATCAACTTTCCTAATAACCATGTTCTCCGATTTTTATATTTCCTTGGGCGATGTTAGAGGTGGCATAACATTTATTGGGAAATGGTTACATTTGTTTGTTTGGTATGCTATTTATTATTTTTCTCCGTAGAAAGCTAAGATCGAGATTTACCAAGGATGTGATTTTTCCCTTGAAATTTCAGTCAATCACAATTTTACTTTTAACTATTTGATAGTTATTAACTGGATGGTTAGAATGCTTGATCTGTGTGATTTCAGAGATGTATTCAAACCACAATAGGACCCACAAACGTGGATGGTTTGAATAGTCGGCCCTCAGTATCACATGTCATGTAGTGGAGCCCACCATTTTCCGGATCCTCTGTTGACTGCAAAACTGGAAATCCCTGTTTGCAGCCTTCTTATTTGCCCACGTCACACTACATGATATTAGTGTGATGAGGTTGCAATGAGGATGTGGTGAGGTTTATGATGATAAGCTAATCAATTTGGATTGGCTGCTCGGCTTTAATAGGCGAATCCTGTTTGTCAAGCACTGATTGGCCTAATTTAATCCAACTCAGCACTTGCATTTACTGATCTGGACTGATCAGTCATCAGCAAACAAGATTCTCCAGTTAAAGACGGACAGACGAACCTGGTCCAACAACATTTGCCTATTTTCCATCAATGATATGGTCTACTTTCGGTACGTTGTGATTGCCGATTACCGAATGTTGGAGACACCTATGGACCAGGATTCTGGCAATCCCGGAACTTGTGCATGAGACGAGAGAGAGAGAGAGAGAGAGAGAGAGAGAGAGAGATGGGTGGAGCAGAACGTAGCACACCAAACACGTGATGAACTATATCGTCGAACAGCCACTCCTTTTGCCGCCCCATCCATTCCCTCGTTAAATGTCAGAGGGGATCTGATGCTAGGTGTTTGTACTTAAGTTGGGTGTCCAGCACCCTGTCTCCGTATATGTGGTTAGCATATAAAAGAGATGGACCGTTCATCTATTGGTCCCTACGGTGGATGATCCATGCCCCAAAAATCTCATCGGTTGGACAATACTAGACATGGATTGGCAGGGTTTCATGATCAGTGGCTACGACCGTATGCTTTGAGGGTATTCGCCGTCCATTTTTTAGGCCTGGCAGATGAAATGTTTAGGTGCATTATAAGATGTTTGAAATATTCTTTAAAATATAATTTGAATTTTGGAAAAAAAAACTTCGATCAAATAGGCTGAAGCACATATGTTATATGTTATCCTTAAAGCATGGTTTTCCTCCACCTTTAGATTAGAGATAGCTGGTAGGTTACTGGCAAATTACTTTCAAGATACATGCAATCACGAGTGAATCATTGTTGAAAATCAGCTAAGGTACTTAGTCTTTGACAAACTTGGTGATTGACTCTGATTTAATGAGCTCTAGTTTGTTAGTAACTTATTAAAAAAAATTAGAGCAACTTTTAGTACACATGTAAGGTGTAAAGTGCACCAACTAATACAGTAATATCGTCACCCAAGGGCGAGACGCAAACTGATAATTTCTTTCTTCATCTCTTTCAACTAATCGAAAAAGCCACGAAGTTACGAACCAAAATCGTTTGCCATCTCTATCTAATATGGGACTTTATAAAACACCACTAATTTTCAAATCATTTAGGCAGAAAAACGACAATTGCAAACTTTTTTTTTTAATTTTAATTATTTTTAAAACCAAAAAACTTAAGTAAGATTGCATGATAACGTATGTACGATCCATAGCACCAGGGATGTTAATACTAGAACACGGTTGGTTGCATTGCAAGAGGAATACGGTATGCGCGCCTTGTGAAAGATGTACGAAGTTTTTTTTTTTTTTTTTTTTTGGTTAGTTCACACACTCCATTGTTAAGTACACCCACCCACCCATGTTAGTCACATCCAATGTTAGCCACCCCCGCTATGGGAATCGATGCCATGATCTAGTGTTGAAACGAGGCTATGTTCACCCAGTCTGCCACTTGAGCTATGGACATGGGTGTAAATGATGTATGAAGTTCCCTCCTTAAGATGCGCATGTTAAAGGGACAGTGATCAGAACCGTTGATCTGGTGGGCTATACTGTGGATGGACTATATACAAAAAATGGAAGTGACTGCACAACTATAACCATCCATTTATAGTAAGTTTATGCAAAGTGCTCTAAATATTCACATTTTTCTTCCCGTACTCTTAACAGAACCGTTCATTGGGTCGCCCTGCTTCAATGGACAGTAATGCAAAAAAGCTTCCACTGGTTTGAAAATCCTAACCATCCGTTCATTGATCTTTTGTCTTTTTCTTTGAATAGCCATCGGATTATATGATTTCATCGCGGATTAGGTGAGGCAGGGCTAACAGAGTGTCTAAGGCCCTGACCGTGGGACAAATATCGATGCATGTGTTGTATATCCACGCCGTACGTCCATCCATTTTGCAGCTCATTTTACCGCACTTTTCCAAAAGTTGGGAAGACCCAAATCTCAGGTGGACCACACCACAGGAAAACAGTGGTTATTAAATACCCACCATTAAAAACTTCCTAGGTCCACTGTAATGTTTATTTGCCATCCAACTTGTGGATAAGATCACACAGACCTGAAGGGTGGGGGCAGGCATCCTTCAAAGCTTTTGTGGCCCTAAGAAGTTTTTAATGGTGGGAATTCAATCCCTACTGTGTGGCCCACTTGAGAACCAGATCTGCCTCATTTTTTAACCATGTCCTGGAAAAAAATGGATAAACGGAGTAGATATACAACACATACATCGAGATGGGCCCTCACCCACCAAGCTGATAACCCTGCCTCACCTAATCCGGACCTTTGTTGGTGACATCCATCGAATGAGCGGCTCCAATCGCCATATGTTGGCTTTATGTCGTATGAAGTGTGTAGTGGATCATACAGTTAGAGCTGCACACCAGACGAGTCGAGCCGAACTCAGCCATGTTCGAGCTACTCGACTAATGACCACCTTGGCTTGTGTTTGGCTCGACTTTGCCATTGAGCTGGAATTTCATATTTCAAGCTAGCTCGACCGAGCTTTCGAGCAAGTTCGAGTTGATTTCGAGTTCGAGCTTTTCGATTCGAAGGTCGAGCTTGGAAATATGTATATAGAAGTTTCATATATTGACCTGGCCGGACAAATGAACGAGAGAGAGAGAGAGAGAGAGAGAGAGAGAGAGAGAACAGTGGCTTGCTGGACGGATGGGAGAGGGAGAGGGAGAGGGAGGGGGAGAGAGAGAAAGAGGAGAGAGATTAGAGAAGAGAGAAGGAGAGAGGAATTTCCGGCTAGACTCGCCTTTAAAGGGGGGTCATGCAAAGGAATAGAGAAAAATGAATTAGAGTTTTTACTTTTTTAAGTATTTTTAATATAATATTGTGTGTGTGTGTGTGTGTGTGTGTGTGTGTGGAGAGAGCCTTCAAACTGTCCAAGGCTTGGGTGCTCAAGCCGGTCGAGCGACCGATCTGCCCTTTGGCCTGATGCACAGCAAAGGCTATTGGTCTGTTTTCTCTCACCCTAGATCTGTTGGGCGACAGGTCTGCAGGGGGTTTAGACCGGTCAGGTGACAAGTCTAAGGTGAGACAGATGTGCGGGCATGTATATGAATTTGTTCTGGATTGTTTTGTGCAAGGTCCGACCAGTTGACTATGTATGCGTTTTCTTACGCATTACGCGATTATGCATAAGATGTTTCTAATTCCGGGTTGCTTGCTATATATATGGCATGAATCCAGGGTTAGGAGTAATCCTAAGGTATCCTAGGTTTCTTAATTGCATTAGGAAGAGGGGAGAGTGTTTTGAGAGGGAGAGAGCTTGGGTTTTCTTAGTTTTCCTTGCTTTTGGGTTGTCGATCTCTGTAATCTTCTGTTAATCATAGTAAATCGCTTTGTGCCATGGTTTTTTTACCCGTTGAGGGGTTTTTTCCCCGTAAAATCGGATTCTCTTGTGGTTGAATGCTTGTGTGTTGTGATTTCATTGTATTTCTCAGTTTGATCTTATATTTTGTTGTGGTGTTGTTCGGCTTCCACTTCCGCTGCCAACGTCCCTATTCCCAACAAGTGGAATCAGAGATAAAGTTGGGGTGGAATATAATTCGGATCTGAGACGAGAAGATAGAATCAAGCACAAGGTTCGATGTAGAGAAGTTCTTCGGCAAAAATAATTTTCGAACTATGAAAGTTGAAGGTTGAATCCGTCCTATTTCAGCAAGAGCTTGATGAAGCTCTTAAAAAGCGACCTGAGGCTATGAAAGAGGATGAGTGGACGAAGCTCGACAAGAATGTTAGAACCTCGATCTTGTTATGCCTTACGGATGATGTCCTCTATCACGTCACGAAGGAGAAGACAACCGCCGATACAATGACGAAGTTAGAGAATGTCTATGCCAATAAATCTCTAGAGAATCAAATGTATCTGTTGATGCAGTTGTTTACCTTAAGGATGACTGAGGGGATGGATGTGGAGTACCACTTAAACACATTCAATCGGCTAGTTTGCAAGATGGTGGAGATAAATGAGCCAATGAATGATGAATATCAAGCATGCATCCTGTTGAATTCTCTTTCAGATTCATATCAGTCATTCAGGGGCTCTATGTGCACAGGGAGGGAGACCATCAACGTCGAGACAGTTATCTCAGCCCTCCAGTCGAATGCGATAAGAAAGAAAAGTGGTGACTTGGGTTCTCGTTCTTCCATAGAGGCACTGATTAGAGGGGAAGAAATTCTGAGTATGGTGGAGGATATTCAAAATTGGGATCTAAGGCTAAGGGCAAAGGGAAAGTTAAGGTGAAGTGTTGGAGTTATGGTCAGGAAGGCCGCATGAGAGGGGATTGTCAGAATCCCAAGTTGAAGCGAAAGAGATATGAAATTCATCTGGAGAGGGAGCTAATACTGTAGAGGACGGTGGCAATCTTTGTGAAGTACTAACTGTATCCGGCAAGGGATTTTACGATAGAGAGTGGATCCTAATTTCAAGGGTTTCATGTTACATTTGTCTTGACCAGAGTTCATTCACGACATACAGAGAGTATGGTGGTGAATCGATGTTTGTGGGCGATGGCTACACTCATAAGGATGTACGTATTGGTACAGTGAGCATTCGGATGTTCGATGTGATCGACCAAGTCCTGGAAGATGTGAAGCATGTCCCCATGATAAAGATGAATGCGATTTCTCTTGGTGCACTTGAGCTGAAATGGTACGTGTTCATCGGCCGCGATCATTGTTATAAAGTGTTGAAGGGGGCACTCGTGTGTATGAAGGCACGAAGGTGTGGCCATCTTTACAAGTTGATCGAGAGCACAATTCATGGTGGAGCTACGGGATCGGTAGTAGGATCTACGGTTGCTAGTATGTAGCAAGTGCCCAAAGACCACATGAGAAGAGTGGAAAAGGGCGTGAAAGTGCAAGGTTAGGGTTGATGGAGGCACGAGAAGCGGTGGAGCTATGATAAAGATGAGATGATGAAGCAATGATGGTTTGATTCGACGTTTGAAGCCTCGAGGATGATTGTTGGAGAGCCTTTAAACTGTGCAAGGCTTGGGTGCTTAGACCGGTCGGGGGATCGGTTTACCCCTTGGCCTGATGCACAGCAAAGGCTGCTGGACTGTTTTCTCTCACCCTAGACATGTCGGGCAATAGGTCTGCAAAGGGCTTAGACTGGTCGAGCGGCAGGTCTAAGGTGGGCTTAAACCAGTCGGGTGACATGTCTAAAGTGAGGCAGATGTCCGGGTCTGTGTATGAATTTCCCCTGGACTGTTTTATGCAAGGTCCGACCGGTCGGGTGACCGATCGACTGTGCACGCGTTTTCTTACGCATTACGCAGTTGTGCGTAAGATATTTCTAATTTTAGGGTTGCTTGCTATATATATGGCATGAATCCGGGATTAAGAGTAATCCTAAGGTGTCCAAGGTTTCCTAATTGCATTAGGAAGAGGAGAGAGTGTTTTGAGAGGGAGAGAGCTTGGGTTTTCTCAGTTTTCCTTGCTTATGGGCTGTCAATCTCTATAATCTTTTGTTAATCATAGTAGATTGCTTTGTGCCGTGGTTTTTTACCCGTTAAGGGATTTTTCCACATAAAATCAGATTGTCTCTTATGGTTAAATGCTTGTGTGGTGTGATTTCATTGTGTTTCTCGTTTGATCTTATATTTTGTTGTAGTGTTGTTCGGTTTTTACTTTCGCTTCCGGCGTCCCTCTATTCCCAACAAATGGTATCAGAGATAAAGTTGGGGTGGAGTAGAATTCGGATCTGAGACGAGAAGATGGGATCAAGCACAAGGTTCGATGTAGAGAAGTTCTCCGGCAAAAATAATTTCGAACTATGAAAATTGAAGGTTGAATCCGTCCTAGCTCAGCAAGGGCTTGATGAAGCTCTTGGAAAGCGACCTGAAGGTATGAAAGAGGATGAGTGGACGAAGCTCGAAGGAGAAGACAACTGGTGATACAATAGCGAAGTTAGAGAAGGTCTATGCCAAGAAATCTCTAGAGAATCAAACGTATCTGTTGATGCAGTTGTTCACCTTGAGGATGACTGAGGGGATGGATGTGGAGGACCACTTAAGCACGTTCAATCGGCTAGTTTGCAAGTTAGTGGAGATAGATGAGCCGATGAAGAATGAATATCAAGCATGCATCCTATTGAATTCTCTTCCAAATTTATATGAGTCATTCAGGGACTCAGTGTGCGTAGGGAGGGAGACCATCAACGTCGAGATCGTTATCTCAGCCCTTCAGTCGAAGGCGATGAGAAAGAAAAGTGGTGACATGGGTTCTCGTTCTTTCATAGAGGCATTGATTATGAGGGGAAAAAATTCTGAGTATGGTGGAGGATATTCAAAATCGGGATCTAAGACCAAGGGCAAAGGGAAAGCTAAGGTGAAGTGCTGGAGTTGTGGTCAGGAAGGCCACGTGAGAGGGGATTGTCAGAATCCGAAGTTGAAGCAAGAGAGGTATGAAAATTCTTCTGGAGAGGGAGCTAATACCGTAGAGGACGGTGGCAATCTTTGTGAAGTATTAACTGTATCTGGCAAGGGATCTCACGATAGAGAGTGGATCCTAGATTCAAGAGCTTCATGTCACGTTTGTCTTGACCGGAGTTCATTCACTACATATAAAGAGTATGGTGGTGAATCGGTGTTTGTGGGCGATGATTACGCTCATAAGGTGGTGGGTATTGGTACGGTGCACATGAGGACGTTCGATGGGATCGAACGGGTCCTAGAAGATGTGAAGCATGTCCCCATGATGAAGATGAATGTAATTTCTCTTGGTGCACTCGGAGGCGAAAGGGTGCGTGTTCATCGGCCGCGATCATTGTTGTAAAGTGTTGAAGGGGGCGCTTGTGTGTATGAAGGCACAAAGATGTGGCTATCTTTACAAGTTGATCGGGAGCACAATTCATGGTGGAACTGTGGGATCGGCAGCGGGATCCACGGTTGCCCGCAAGTGCCCAAAGGCCACATGAGAAGAGTGTTCGCTTCCCCAAGTGTAGGGTTGCGATGTAGTAATAAACTCTGTAAGACCGAGGTCAATCCACAGGGACTTATGTAGGATGTCACAAACTCATCCACAAGTTTCTATTGAAGCTAACAATCAAAGTTTGAATAGAATGTGTGTGATTAACAGTTTAAGCTAAATTGAATGTAAACAATTATAAGAAGGCACTAGGGGTTCGAGGATCCACTTGTAGCAATCCTCGATGTTCAATCCGCTGTGGTTTCCCATTCTCTCAACTAGAATCACCAGTCAGGTCTATCTAGTCGGATGATAGAACTGTTAAACCAGAAGTCTGTAACATGTAAGTTCTGTGCATAAAGTTCACTCAACTCTAGGCTGATCTGAGCATGCTCATTGCATAGGTCATTCACCTTTTCTATAGGTCCAATTCCCAATCATAACCATCCTCAAGTCTTCTCACAAGACAAGGCTAGATCATGATTTGAACTGGATTCAAATTATATGCACAGTCCATACATATTCCAGATAATCAACCAAAACTAGAACTTTGGCATGCAGCCCCTTTATGAAGAGCTTGGTACTAGAGCGCACTCCAATTCCTCGGATCATACAGGTCTAGACCGTTGCAAACAAATTAAGAAGATAAGTAATTCATCCAAACATCCATGAGTCATCACAAGACTAAGAGAAATTACTTAAAAACTTGTATAAACTTCAAACCTTAGTTCATAATCATGAATTCCAAACTGAAAACCACTTAACTACGAATTAAAACATCTTGGATACACTACAAGCTTCACCTCTTAGCCCTAGCTAAGAGGTTTAGCTGCTCATGATCTAAGGAAACATGAAACAACTCTTAAAAACATGAAAACAGCAAAGCAAACCAAAAGGAGTTGTGAAACTCCAATCTTCACTTCCACAGTCTCCAACCTCGCTTGAGCCCTTCTCGGATACCCTAGGAACAATCCCTAGGTGGCTTTTTATAGTTTGGAGGCTCCCCAACTCCGGAAGAATCGAGAAAGTGCGTAGCACTTACGCAGCGCAGAGAAAATCGGACGTTACTTAGAAGTTTCTAAGTCAGTACACCTGGCCGACCGGTCACGACCGGTCGGCCTCAATAAACGTTCGATCCAGCAAGCATGGCCGACCGGTCAAGACCGGTCGGTCTTGTGGAACAACAGTCCAGCAAGTACCTCCGACCGATCATGACCAGTCGGAGCTATTCATCCTTGGTCCAGCAACCCAGTCCGACCGGTCATGACCGGTCGGACATCTTCAAAAGACCTCTAGCAGTTGTAGCCGACCGGTCAAGACCGGTTGGTCACCTTTGTGTGTCCTTTAGTGTCATGGCTGACCGGTCGCTGACCGGTCTGGCTTCCTTAGCCGACCGGTCATGACCGGTCGGCAGTCCTTCAAGCTTCTTGTCTTCTTTCTCTTTTCTTTCCTTGCTTCTTGCTTTCACTTTCTCTCTTCTTTTCTTCTTTGATCATTAAATATTATTCATTAGAATGATGCCAAATGAGCTCTTTATGTCTTCAATTGAGTAGAGTCCACCCTCAATCCTGTAATCACAAAACATGCATTGAATTAGCTTACAAACGATACAAACCTTGCATAATTAGTGATGAATTGGGGTTAGAATATGCACAATTAAGAGCTCAACAAAGAGCGAAAAAGGGAGTGAAAGTGCAAGGTTATGATTGATGGAGGCACGAGAAGCGGTGGAGCTATGATGAAGATGAGATGATGAAGCAAGGATGGTTTGATTCGACATTTGAAGCCTCGGTGGAGATTGTTAAAGATCCTTCAAACTGTGCAAGGCTTCGGTGCTCAGACTAGTCGGGCGACCGGTCTGTCTGTTGGCCTAATGCACAGCAAAGGCTGCTTGACTGTTTTCTCTCACCCTAGACCTGTCGGGTGATAGGTCTACAAGGGGCTTAAACTGGTCGGGCGATCGGTTCGACCGTGCACGCGTTTTCTTGTGCATTACGCGGTTGTGCATAAGATGTTTCTAATCCGAGTTGCTTGCTATATATATGGCATGAATCCGGGATTAGGAGTAATCCTAAGGTGTCTAAGGTTTCCTAATTGCATTAGGAAGAGGGGAGAGTGTTTTGAGAGGGAGAGAGCTTGGGTTTTTTCAGTTTTTTTTGCTTGTAGGCTTTCAATCTCTATAATCTTTTGTTAATCATAGTAGATCGCTTTGTGCCGTAGTTTTTTTTACCTGTTGAGGGGGTTTTTTCACATAAAATCGGATTGTCTCTTGTGGTTGAATGCTTGTGTGGTGTGATTTCATTGTGTTTCTCGTTTGATCTTATATTTTGCTGTGGTGTTGTTGAGCTTCCGCTTTCGTTGTTGGCGTCCCTATTCCCAATATATATATATATATATATATATATATATATATATATATATATATATATATATATATATATATATATATAGCTGGCATGACTCATGTTCACCTCTAGTCATACTTAGGCCCTATTGTGTACGTGGGATAGAAGTAAATCAAAATAAGCTACCCACGTTAATGTTATTGGTTATAGGTGGTTAAGGGTCTACTTCAACCAAATAATTATCCAAATTCATAGTTTTTATTTACTCGAAGAGCCAAATTTTCTGATCAATAGCTAACAAAAGTGGGATTCTGCTGTCTACTAGTTTCATTTGAATTAATGCATGGCATGCGTATAATTTCTATATGCTTGTGTACTGGCACCATTGTCCCTATCAGAGTATAAATAAGTTAAAGTCACTAACCCTTTCAATCGCATTGATGTTGTAGGAAAATGGGGCCCGTTTTTTATCCCAACCAGCAAGTGGGCACCCATTGGGTACTACCCCCGGAAGCAGATTGTGTCCTGCCCCCACCTGGATGGATTTAGTCTAGGCAACGTCTATGTGGGACCACTGTAATGTATGAGTTTTATCTACTGTAAGGATCTGGGGGTTGTAAAGAGGGTTCTTGGCATTAACATACACAGAGATAGGAGGAGGAGTAGACTATGGTATCTCAGGCTGAATACCTTGGGAAGGTATTGGTGAAGTTTAAGATGGATAAAGCTAAGTTAGTCAGCGTTCTCCACATGGCTCACTTCAAGCTTTCTTCAGCACAATGTCCTAAAATGGAAGAAGAAAAGCAGGTTATGTCTCGTGTGCCTTATTCAACCGCATTGGGCAGCTTGATGTATGCTATAGTCTATACTAGACCAGATATTTCACATGCAGTGGGTGTTGTTAGCATATACATGTCTAACCCCGACAAGCAACACTAGGAGGCCGTGAAACAACTACTTCGATATATTCAAGGTACGCAGGACTATGTCTTGACATTTGAAAAGTCAGGGGACAAGTTAGTTGGTTTAATGGATTTAACTACGTGGGTATTATGGATAGTAGGAGATCGACTTACGGGTACTCGTTTATGCTAGCGGGTAGAGCAATTAGTTGGATGTCGAAGCTTTAGTCTGTGATGACTCTTTTCACAACAGAAACTGAGTACATGGCGGTGACAGAAGCATTCAAGGAAGTGGTTTGGTTGAGGGGCATGATAAATTAGTTGGGGCTTCAGTAGGAGGCCGTGCCGGTTAATTGTGAGAACGCGAGTGCTATCAATTTGGCTAAGAACTCTTTTTATCACTCTTGTACTCTACATATTGATGTGCATCACCATTTTATCCAACAAGTGCTTGAGGAAGGCGGTGTGACTCTTAAGAAGATCCATATAAGCATGTATTCAGTAAACATGCTTACGAAGGTGGTGCTTACAGAGAAGTTCAAGTTTTATGCAACTTCTCTAGGTCTGGCGAAGACAGAATAAAGACATGGTGTGCAAGAGAAGTGGTAGAGCTATGATGAAGTTGAGATGATGGATGGAGCAAAGGAAGAATGCTGTTGATGATTGAAGCCTCGGTGGAGATTGTTGTTAGAGAGCCTTCAATCTGGGAGAAAATAAGGGATTTCGACTAGTTGACCACCCTGGTCGACCGATCGACAATGCCTAAAATAACATGAAAACTCTTTAGATAGTTTTAGACGATTTTGACTTGTCGAAATTGGAGGTTTGACTGGTCGACGATATTCAGATTATGGTGAAATCTCTTTGGACTATTTAAGGCAATTTCAACTTGTTGAAACTTGGGCCTCAACCGATCGACAGATGATCGAAGCTGGTCAACCGGTCGATCCGACCGATCGATGGTTGCGTAGGTTTAAGCGTTTTCGTACTTTTATTTCTAATTCTGGTTGTATTGCTATACAAGTAGGGTGTAATCGGGATTAGGGATATTCTAAGGTGAAATGAGGTTTTGAGAGGGTTTTGGTGAGAGAGAAAGCTGGGGTTTCTCTTGGGGACTTTGTTCGATAAGATAAACTCTTGTAACTTTTGAATTCATAGTGCATATTGCTTTGTGCCGTGGTTTTTTCCCCGCAAGAATTTTTCCACGTAAAAAATTAAATTGTTTCTATGTGTGGATTTGCTTGTGCGTTTGTGTTTTGCTTGTTTGATTCACCTATGTGCTTTCATGGTTCCCAAGATGGTTCACTTCTTTGCGACATCACCTGTGCATGATAAGATGTAAACCTCAAGTGAGGGGTGCAGATTGGGCACAACCCCCACCAAGACCTAGCTACAAATGAACAGTCCTATCAGAGCCTCTATGGGGCCCGCTATGATGTATGTGTTTTATCACGCTATCCATCCATTTTGACAAATTATTTTAAGTGATAAGTCCAAAATTGAGGCAAATGGAATGCTCAAGTGGATCACACTACAGGAAACAATAGGGATTCAATGCCTACCACTGAAAACCTCTCAGGGCTTCAGAAGTTTTAAATGAGGTTAATATTTATGTTTTGCCTTCATGCAGGTCTACGTGACCTTATGAACAAGTTGGATGGAAAATAAACATCACAGTGGGCCCTAGGAAGATTTCAAAAGGTGGAGGTCATTGTCACCGATGCTTCCTATGGTGTGGTCCACTCAAGCCTTCGATTTGACTACTTTTTGGGCTAAGGTCTTTAAATGATTTTTCTAAATTGATGAATGGCTTGGATAAAACACATATATCACAGTAGACCCCATAAAGCTCCTGATAGGATTGTCCATCTCTAGCTAGGTCCTAATAGTGGTAGTTGTTGGGAACCCATGGAAGTGAGGATCAAAGTCGAATTAAATTAAGCAATCACAATGGCAGTAAGGAAAATCAACACACAAGAGACAACCCAAATTTTATGAGGAAAAGCCTTTACGGCAAAAAATACGGCACAGAGCGAATCACTATGTTACAGGAGATGAAGAACAACCAACCTAGATCACAACCCCACAAGAGAAAATCTAAGCTTTTCTCTCTCCCTAGAATTCTTTCAACCCCTTGAACATGTTTAGGACTCATTGTGTTACCATAATCCCGCATTTCACCCCTTTTAAATAGTATAAAATCAGAATTAGAAACAAATCTAGCAAAACCACATAAACCTATGCAAACCGACATCAACACCACCCGACCTACCTTTGGTGGCCCGACGACCCCGTACTCGGTCTCCCAAAAATACGCAAAAATGTCCAAACAGTTACCTGTACAATCCATTGTACTTGGTCACCTGATTGTTGGGAAAACCGACAGCAAAAGCAGAAGCCGAAACGTGCGGAGTAATGCGAGATCAAATGAGAAACAATAAGCAATCAAGCTACACACAAGCATTCACCACAAGAGAATCTGAATTTTACGTGGAAAAACCCCTTAATGGGTAAAAAAACCACGGCACAAAACGATCCACTATGAATATCAAAAGATTACAGAGATTGACAGCCCACAAGCAAGGAAAAACAGAGAAAACCCCAAGTTCTCTCTCACACACACCTCTCCCCTCTTCCTAACACGATTAGGAAACCTTAGACACCTTAGGATATAATCTAAGTCCGGATACATCCCACATATATAGTAAGAAACCCAAAAATAGAAGCCTCTTACGCACTATCGCGTAACGTGTAGGAAACCGCGTGCACAATTGACTGGTCGCACCTTGCACCAAACAGTCCAGGGAGAAACATCACCGATGCTACCTCACCACCGACCGATTGCCCGACCGGTCGGAGCCCCCTGACGACTGGTCGATAGACCAGTCGGGACACCACAGAAACTGCAACCTTCCTTTTGTGCATCTGGGCTGCACGACCAGACCGGTCGCACGATCAGTCTGAGAACTCAAAACCCGCACATCATTTGAAGGCTCTCCAACACTGAAAACCTAGTAATGGCCCTGTCTCATCGTAGATTAGAGGCACCTAATTTCAACTATAGTATTTCACGTCCAAAATTGAGGCAAATAAAAAACCCAAGCAGGGCAGCATCACAAGCAGCAATGAGCCCATTAATGCTTACCATTGAAACCTCCTTAGAGTTTTGGATCAAGGTGATACTTGCGTTTTCTTTCTGTATTCACTTGTGAACGCGTTTGATGGTACATAAATACTTCAGGGGGCTAAGGAAGTTTTCAATGGTCTGACATTCATTCCTAATGTATCCTGTAGCGTGGCCATGTGTTTTTTTTTTTTTTTTTTTTTTATTTGACTAATTTATCGCAACTGATGCACGGAGTTGATGTTCCACTTATCAAGTTGTGGGGAAAGATTAGGTGTTACTAGGGTAACACAGTAGTGGGCGTTTCCCTGATTGTGGGGAATACCCTCATGTATATGTTACATATCCAGGATGTCCATCAGTTTTTCCAACTCATTTTAGGACATGTTCCCAGAAGTGAAAGAGATCCAAATCTCAAGTGGACCATGTTGGGTGTGTTTCACAAAAGCTTAGGATCTCACCCTCCAAACTACTTGAATTATGGGACATGATAAAGCAATAAACTAAATCAAATCATAAACCACACGACACAAGAGATTTTTACGTAGAAAACCCTCAAAGAGGTAAAAACCACGGGATTTAGTCCAGATCAACAATCCACTATGAAAGAGAACTACTACAACCAATTACAAGCACAACCCGCTTGGATCTAACCTTCTTCACTCACGTAGGAGTAGATAAACAATAAGGGAACTAAAATTTGAGAGATCTCACTGAGCATGAGGATTTTGAAGAGTCGAGATATCGATTGCACCGTGAATCACCTTCACAAGCAAAACCTCTTCTTCCAACAAGCTCTCTCTCTCTCTCTCTCTCTCTCTCTCTCTCTCTCTCTCCTTGGACGTGTAAACAACCTATTAGGATTTTCTAATCCCGATTTGAAACCTCTTAAATAGGGAACCGGAGGAATTAGAGCCAAAACAAAAAACTGCGAATTCGCAGTCCGTGTATGGTCGAGCGCCCGACCCTAAGCCGTCGGGGGCCCGCCCAACCGAAAAACTGTCCAGAGAGTTTAGAGTAAATTTTACTGAATTTCAATCGCTCGCCCCAACATGGTCAGGCGCCCGACTGTTTCAAAAAGAGTCCAGTGACTTTCTGTCCTTTAGGGAGAATTTCGATCACCTGACCAAGACCGGCCGGGTGCCTGACCGCACCCGGGCTGTACTACTCTCTCCTCTACACTTGAAGAGGAAAACCCCATCAGATCACACAATAGGAATTGAATTCTCACTGATTAAAATCTTCCCGAAGGTGACAAAAATTTAGGATCAAGCTGATATTTGTATTTTCCCTTCATCCAGGTCTGTGTGACCTCACCAGCGCTTGGTATCAATTCCCAGTGGCTAACATTGCCATGGGACTAAAAGAGGATGTCTGTACTAACATTGAGGTCCGTGTGAAGGGAGTGGAATGCCTGCGCCCCGTGTCACAGAGATATCACTGTGCCCGGAGCTGTTTGGGTTCCGTCCATCTGTTTTGAAAGACCACACTAGGACAGAATTATAAAATTCTGGCAGATCCAAAAATCAGGTTGTTCGTACCAACAAAACAGTTGGAACAGCATCGTGCACCGTTGAAACCTTTCTGGAGCTGACCGTGATGTTTATATACCATCCAAACAGTTCAGAGAATTATTAACACTCAGATAAACTTTAGGAGTAAATGTCATCCGTATAGAAAACTTCTGTGACCGCGAAGATTTCAATACCCAGTGTTTCGTGTGGTATGACCCACATGAGTTTCGGATCAGCCTGATTTTGAAAATCATATCCTATTTTGGTCTTTAAAAACAGATGGGCGGAGTGGATTTGTCACGGACATCTCTATGGGCCCACGCAGCCCACAGGCAATCCGCTCCCCTGTGTGACCTTATCAGCAGTTTGGATGACAAATACACATTAACGTAGTTAATGGTGGGTATTCAAACCGTACTGTGTGGTCCACTTGAGATTTGGATCTGCTTCATTTTTGAGACCATACCTTAAAATAAACTGGAAATACTGATGGACGGCGTGGATATACAACACAACACATACATCAACATGGGCCCACGGACAGGGAAACACCCACTAAAATGTTACCCGGCAACACCTCATCGGCTCTCTCCTGTGACGGGAAACTCTTGTCGGCACTCAGGCCCTACGCCTAGTCGCTGAAAAGCTCCTTGTGAATTTAAGAGGTCCATGCGAAAGGGGAGACCTTCCAGCCATCCTCCTTCTGCCACGTGGCACTCGTGTCTCAGTACAAATGGTCAGCTCTCTGGAATGCTCTCCATCCGCTCTTCTGCAGCTGCGAACGCTCTCCCGTTCTGCAGAATCCCATCCATTTCGAATCCAAGCTGTAAGCATTTCTCTTTTTGTAATCTCTTTCTGTAATGGTGCGACTCAGAACTGTCAGCATAGGTGGTGGTCAGATTTTCGAACCTTCCATCTCTGCAGTTTTGCTATGGTGCAACGATATGGCATCATGGCCATTCCCACAAAATCTGAACCGTCGATCAAATGTCTACGTAATACTGACGATAAAATTAATTCAAATTTTCAATTTTAACCGTCTGATGATGGGCCACATCTTGATTAAACGCACAATGGCAATTCAGTTCACTCGTCAATCCAAACGCAGATACGGGCCATTTTATAAATTCTGTGAAAGAAGTACTCCATTCTGAAATTGTAGTGTTTCCAAAATTGCTTCCTTTTCTTCGTTGTTCTTTCTTTCTTTTTTTTTTTTGGTTAATTTTCAGTATGGGTTTGAAAAATACTATTAGCTGTGTTTGGATGCCTCCCATTTTTCATCTTTCATTAAATCAAGTGACATGCAAATGGTGGGGAAGCTGCTCCCTCCCCCCTTTATAAAGAAAAAACGTGTTAAAATATGAGATGCTCTAGAAAATCCGAACTGTTCATCAGATTCGTTGTCACAAAAAACTCCCACTGATGAAATTTCACGCCCATTAGATATGTGAATGTGCCACAATCTCATATTTAATCCTAGCCATTGGTATGCTTCAAGAGAAGAATGCGTTCAAACACATTTTTAGTGGCATCCAAACATGCCCCTAAGTTGCATTTCACTTCCATTTTATTAAATTTTTCTCTCTAATTAATATTTGTTAGTCCCACACTGTGAAGCCAAGCTGGTATACTTATTAGGCGGCCCACCCTTACACAAAAAAAGAATGGACGGTTTGAAAGAACTTGCCAGTGGTCTTCATTTAAAATACGCATGTGGCCCACTTGTTGAATGAATCTGCTTGATTTTTTGTACAGCCATCTTTGCGGTAGGATCCACCAAATGCATTGCTTGGGTGTCCCATGTGTTTTCCAGGTTAGCACATGTTCACATTCGCATAAACCTGCCTGGAGGTGGGAGTGCATGTGGGGTAGCAACCCTCTGTTTGGTTGATTGACTTGGACAATGATTTCTTGTTCATCCCGGTTGATTGTATTGGGTCAGCAGTTTAGGTTGCGTTTGGACGCACAAGCAAATTGCATTGCGAACATTCAATGATCTTTGTTTCCACAATTGACTAAGTAGTATTCTGTTAAGTTCATTCTAAAGTAACTAATTGCAGATTGGAGCCAAGTACCGTCGCTACGAATCCTATGGAAGGAAATTATGATTTTGTCACTCCACTTTACTAGACTAATAATTGGATTTAATTCGATATTGCAGGCAAACCTAACCAAATTCTTCTTCTTATAGTATTCACGATATAAGAATTCCATCACTGCATGGGCAGCCCAGCTTGGGTTCTTTGTCCTGGATTCGTTTCTTTTCTACTATTGCAAGGTTACAGCATTTAACCTGATTCATAAGTTGTTTTAAGATCGACACCGATGTTTATGCTATCCAAATCCAAGTGAATATGTGTTTGTTTCTATTTCCGAAGTACTTTGGTTTATAACTATCAACTGAAGTGCATGAAATGATTTCTAAACAGAATTCACTTATATTCCAGGAGAGCATATCCCGATGGCGACTGTGAGTGCTTCACACTACATATCAAGAATCACTCATTTTGATTCAGAGATGAAACCCTTTGCAAGAAATGGAGAGCGGAAAGGAATTTCACAACTGGGGAGTGGAACCATGTCTCATCATGGGTTAAGGTCTCAAAATATAGTGGATTTGCTTAGCATGCGAGGCCATGCGAGAGCAAGATCCTTGCAAGCTCAGAGGAAGGGATTCAAACAAGAGAAGGGAAGGCTGTGGGGAGTCATCGTATGCGGAAGTGGGATGAACATAGTCTTTGTGGGATCAGAGGTGGCTCCATGGAGCAAAACTGGGGGTCTTGGCGATGTTCTTGGAGGACTGCCACCAGCCATGGCGGTAATCATAGAATCTTTTTTTATTGTGTTTCGCTGGTTTGCTAAAATGAGAAAATCTGTGGTAGGCTTGTTTGGTTGTTGGGGAATTCACTTTCTAGGTTTTATGTTTCTTAGGAAATGATTAAATTTTGTTTGGTTGATGTCCCAGTAAAGTCGAAAGGTTTTTTTTTTTTTTTTTAATTAATTCCCGGGTTTTCCATTCCCCAACTAAAAGCTGGGAAAGGTTCTTGAAGATAAGTTGGGGAAAGCAATTCCCTGTAAATGTAAAATTGATCATATAGTGTGAAAAAACTTCTAAAAAATTCAGGGAATTGCTAAGCCTAGAAATAAAAACCAGCAACCAAACACCGTGTTGCGACTTTTATCAAGTTAGTTATCTAACACTTTTATCTCCAAATAAGTGGCACACGTGTGTGAGATTTGGACCATTACTATGCTTGGGCTCTTCCTTGACTGTACATCCCCTCTTTTTGGGATTACAAAGAAAAATGTCCAACCAATGGTGATCATTCGGTTGGCAAAAGTCCTCTGCTCTTCTGTGGCCATGATTAACAACAATTGTGATTTGTGGGGTATGGCCTATCCATGGAAAGGCCTTACAGCTGAAAGGTCCAGATCTTGTACACTGCCGGTTCACATTTCTCTGAGGTTTATTCGATTGGTCTTTCTTCCAGGCCAATGGGCATCGTGTCATGACTATCTCTCCGCGTTATGATCAGTACAAAGATTCATGGGATACAAGTGTTGGGGCTGAGGTACTTCCGATCAACATAAGCTTTTCCATAAATCTTTTCATGCAAATTGTATCGTCAATGTCATTCTATCAGAAGAATGAGTTGGCTTGAATTCATTTCGTCATCACTGGACACGAATTCATTTCAACTGAACATGCAGATACCAGTTGGGGACAGAACTGAAACTGTTCGCTTCTTCCACTGCTATAAAAGAGGGGTTGATCGTATTTTTGTTGATCACCCAATATTCCTTGAGAAGGTTAGTCTTCTGTGTGATGCAAGACTTCACTTCACTTGAATGGAGGCGCGGAAGCCATGTAGACCTTACCTTTGTTGTTTAATGTATGAACTTTTTAAGGTATGGGGAAAGACTGGTGGAAAAATCTATGGTCCTGTAGCTGGAGAGGATTTCAAAGACAATCAGCTTCGATTCAGCTTGTTGTGCCGGGTGCGCATTCAGTTATTTCTCATTCTTGCCTGTCTGATGTTTCAATTTTCAATAGCATCACAGAAGAGGAAATATCTTCATGAGGAAATTCATTTTGCCTCTTCAGTTATACCACAAAATGATTTGTAAAAACTAGAGAAAGTTGCACAATATATGCAGGGTTGAGCTTACTTGAAAGTGCCCATACTAAATTTACATGCATACATACATAAATACACATGCAGTTATATGCGTTGTTTTCTAAGGTGTGGCCCACCTGATAGATCAACCTAAGTTTTGTGGCGTCCCATTTTCATGGTGGGGAGGTTGGATGCTGTACACGCACCACAATGGGGCCCACGTACAACTAGTTGCATGTGAGACAGACATTCTCTATATGTATGTTTGTGTGTGTGTGTGTGTGTGCATGTGTACATTTGCGTAAGTTGACATATCAATTGGGATGGAACTTCAGCCTGATAAGAAGATCAGCCAGGCAAAGCCCTGAATTTCAGGTTGAATAAATGAAGTGGTCACAAATGGCCCATGGCCCATTCACACTTGCAATATGCCGTGGATTCTGTTCACTTTGTAACTTACATTTTATGGCTTTCAGGCAGCATTGGAAGCCCCTAGAATTCTGAATCTTAACAGCAGCGAATATTATTCTGGGCCATATGGTATGGACCACATTTCTAATTCATGAATTTTATTGTAGAAGGATTCATTCAATGTCAGTATCAGTACTTGTGATTCCTGCATACAGGGGAAGATGTTGTGTTTGTCGCCAACGACTGGCACACTGCTCTAGTCTCCTGCTACTTGAAGAGTGTATACAAACCTAACGGGATATACAAGAGCGCCAAGGTATGACATCTTTGTGGTTTGGCCGGAACTGTTTGTATTAGAATTTTAGCGGACTTCAAATTACTAGGGCTGAGATGAGTTTTAACCATTGTCAGGTCGCATTCTGCATACACAACATTTCCTACCAAGGAAGATTTGCCTTTTCGGACTTTTCACTGCTCAATCTGCTGGATGAATTCAAAAGCTCGTTTGATTTCATTGATGGGTATGTATGAATTTTGTTGAATTTTCATCATGGGGAATTGATCGTTTGTTGTTAGAAGTGGGCTGTGTTGATTCTGCTGTGAGTGTTGTCCAATACTTTCATAAAATTTGTGGAATTTCTGTTGCTTCTGTAGGTATGAAAAGCCTGTGAAAGGAAGGAAAATCAATTGGATGAAGGCTGGAATATTGGAATCAGATAGGGTCTTCACCGTCAGCCCATACTATGCCGAAGAACTCATTTCAGGGGCAGCCAGAGGTGTGGAATTGGATTCCATCCTTCGCAAGACTGGCATTACTGGCATTGTCAATGGGATGGACGTTCAAGAGTGGAATCCGTTGACAGACAAGTACATCGATATCAAATATGATGCCACTACTGTGAGAACCTTTCATATGATGTTCGAATTCTATCAGTTTGTGGCCTGTTTGGATGTACCCATGTAATAGAATAGAGTGGAATGCTGCATTTTCCCATTACCATTTTGTGGCAAATCCTGCAAAATGCAGATGTTTGGATGTGGTAATAGCTACTGTTCTGTATAATGCACCCTACAATGAGAATGGAATGATAATGGTCTGGTCTCTTATCATTCTGTTCTCATTTCTTTCATTGAATCCTGAGGATAATGAAACTGTCTCTTCCATTTCAAAAAATTGGCCTTTTTTCAGGTATTAGATGCAAAACCTCTTCTAAAGGAAGTGCTGCAGGCAGAAGTTGGGTTGCCTGTGGATCCCAACATCCCTGTCATAGGCTTCATTGGGAGACTCGAAGAGCAGAAAGGCTCAGATATTCTAGCAGCGGCAGTTCCCGAATTCATTGGAGAGAATGTTCAGATAGTTGTTCTTGTAAGTACTAAATCCCATACTGCTTTCGACGAAACATTGATCTTTTTTCTCTTGTGGGTATAACCGACGTTCCACTTCCTTTCAGGGAACTGGTAAAAAGCCTATGGAGAAGCAACTTGAGCAGTTCGAGGTTGAATACCCAGATAGTGCTAGAGGAGTGGCGAAATTCAATGTTCCACTAGCCCATATGATAACTGCTGGAGCTGATTTTATGCTGGTTCCAAGTAGATTCGAGCCATGTGGCCTAATTCAGCTACATGCTATGAGATATGGGACTGTATGTATTAACTGTTCAACGTTTAAATTAGTGTCAGGTCTTGAAAAAACGTCATGACTACCTTAGATTCCTGTTTGGACAGAGAGAATCCAAAAGGCGGACATGGAAAACACCTAAGGAATCGTCAGCAAATGGAAAACTGTGGAATCCATCAATAATTCCATTGTGTGGTTTGAAGTGCAGTTTTCCATGAAAATGGTAAAATGTCAAAGGCCAAATGGCGAGAGAAATCTCTTGTGACTTTGGAAATTAATATTTACCATTTTTTATTTAGGGTGGGATGGATATCCATATTCTTTTTTTGAGTAAAATCTTGGAAATGGAAATTGAATTCCACAGTTTATTTTTTCGCACAACAGCGACAAACTTGATTTTGATGGAAATAGAATTGATTTCCAGAGTATTCTCTCAATCCAATTTGTTTTTTGTACAAAGGGGGGAACATGAACTCCGTTATATTCACAAATAAGGCTGTGTTTGGATCCACAATTGAATTGAATTGCGAACCTTTGGTTTAGTGGAGATGAAATGACAGAAAAGGATGGTGCTTCTCACCATTCATAGGAAGTAGCCCTCAAATGTCAGCCACATTCCTTTCAAGTCCAAATTGTAAGTGATGTAATTGCAATTTGTAGATTGGTCTCGAAACAAGGTGAATGACCATATGGTTATTTCCACTTTATCAGACCATGATTGCTATTCAATGTGATAATGCATCCAAATGCACCATAAGCCAGATAATGATAGAGTCAGATTTCTATGCCACAGGTGCCCATTGTTGCTTCAACTGGCGGATTAGTTGATACCGTCAAAGAAGGTTTCACTGGATTCCAGATGGGATCCTTCAACGTCGATGTAAGTAACAGATCTTTTGTCTGTCGATCGAATTCCCCATCCATTTTAACTATTCCCTCTACAAAAGCCAAATTCACATTCCATGTTACTTCTTTTTTTCAGTGCGAGGCTGTCGATCCTGTAGACGTGACTGCAATTGCCACAACCATCAAGAAAGCCCTTTCTGTCTACGGCACGCCTGCTTTCACAGAGATGATTAATAACTGTATGGCCCAAGATCTGTCCTGGAAGGTGAGTAACATTCCAAGGAATCTATGTTTCCTTGGATGAATGGAATTTACAAGAAACGAAACTGTATGAAGAACAAAACCACATTACTTCTCTCCTTCTTGTGCTAGATTTGAATCTGTTGGCTGTTGTACAGGGACCCGCGAAGAAGTGGGAGGAAGAGCTGCTGACTCTAGGAGTTGCTGGTAGCAAACCCGGCATTGATGGAGAGGAAATTGCTCCTCTTGCTAAGGAGAATGTGGCCACTCCTTGAAATCTCAAATCAACCGATGCTAACGTAAGTTTTTTATGACCAACTGTATCTTTGTAATTCATGGCTCCGTTCACTTGAAATTGTTACGAGATGGAAGCACAATCTTTTGTGCTTATGAAAGTCCAATTCTCTTACTACGAACAGATGTAATCTCATCTTGCATGTATGCGACAGACTGACCGTCTACTCACCCCATTTCTGAGCATTGCTGGTAAGGTTATAGAGAAGGAATGTAATCTTTCTCTGTGCATTCATTTTTCTTTTGGCCCACTATAACTTGAGGCATGTAATGTACTAGCAAGATCATCTAATTGGCTAATATGAGACCCACATTATTAAATTTTTGGTGTCAGTGTGATATGGACCATTCATTCATTTGGTAAGGCCAGGGATGCCATGGCTCATTGCCTCATTCTATCTAATGAGAGTATTTTCACCCAACATACATGGAGGAATTGAAGGCGGACTGTTTTTGGTTTCAAACCAATCGTTTGTGGCCATCGACGTATGTATGTGATGTAGAACAAGTAAAATGTTGAAAACTAGAGATAAGATTCAAAACCCAAGCTGTGTATACTGTTGAAGGCATCAGCAAACCCCTTGATATACATTGTTCTGTCGTTCCCTAACAACTTGAGCTTTTAGCGCAACCGGTCAGTAACATGGTATCAATGCAGGACATCCTGATGTTCAAGTCCCGGGGTTTGTAAAATTTGGTATTATAGGTTTAAATATCTTTCCAAGTATCTGACCCCCTGATTGCAGGGATTACAATACAAGAAAGGAATTTACACTTAATGTACAAAAGGCAAAGCAAGTCAACTTTCTAAACAGACAAATGTGCCAACTCATGAAGAGCTAGAGATGGCTGAAATAGTGTTTGAATCAATACTGCTATTAACAAGAACCCCTTGATGAAGGGCGTGGATCAAGATCAAAGAAGTTCGACAAAAATCGTCAATTTTCGTATGGATGGACCAAAAGAAGGCGGACCGTAAATCGGCCATAACATTTTATCTAGGAGGTTACAGGACGCGATGCATATGAATTCCAACTGAAATTTCGTTTTGGGGTGAACCGACTGTGTTCGTCAGTTTCGCCATAACACGCGCGGTTATAGTAGAAAAACATGTTTTTAGTAATTCTGAATTTTAGTTTGTTTCCTTCTTTTAGATTTTTTATTTATTTAAGATTTTCTATTTTTGTTAAGTAATGAGTTTTAGAAAGAGTTTACTTAGTGGTAGTATTTAATTAGGATTTTACTATTTTTAGTAACTTTCTATTTCAGAAAACTTACTATTTTTAGTAAGTACAAATTAGGGTTTAGCTTATTATTTAAAAGGATGTGGATTGCATTCTGTTTCTGCCCAACGGATTACCATCAAGGCAGAACTGTGGAGGGCCTTCCACAGGTCTGCCCTGATGGTAATCCGTCGAGCAGGGGCAGGACTTGTAATTAGGTTATTATTCATTCAATCAATTATTCAATATTTTTAGAAATTATTTTCATTTTTTTACCTCTTCATTCTTCTCGTGGATTTGAGAATTATTCGGTGAGGAAGACAGGTGATCGACCTCCCACGTCCTCCCTACGTCAATATGTAGACACCATGATGCATTCATAGGTTCTCCACCCGTTATGCCATGAATGATTGGTACCATAGTTTACAAACCAGGTGAGTCAACATGAGTTGGTAATCGAGTTGGAAGGAGCAGGGATCCACCTGGATTATGCATGGTTTCTCAATTCAACACATGATTAGTTGACCCACCTGAGTCAAAGTGGGTTAGCCGAGTTTGTTAAGCCATAATTTTTTAGTGAGACTTAAAAGACTCGGGACGTACACACGTCGCTAAAGACCATGGATAGACTTAAGCTGTTAAAACATATTTTGGCCATCATTGAGAGATGATATACCAATATTGAGCTCGTTGGAAAGAGTGACTGGTGGGCCGTCGTTAAAGCCCTTCATGACTGGAAGGTGCAAATTGGGCATACACACATTTGAAGTTTTAGAGGTAAAGGAGATGAGAGACTCCAAAGCTTGAGTCAGGCTTCATGGTTCAGTAGTAGATTTCAACATTGAGATCCTTGGTAGGGCTGTAAATGGGTCAGTGGACCCGATGGGGCACCCAGACCCAACCCATTTAGACCCGACCCAGACCTGACCCATTTGTTAAACGGTATGGTCTGGGTCCAAGAACAGACCCAATTGCTAAACGGGTCTGGGTCTGGTTTCCTTTATATTAGACCCGACCCGACCCGACCCGAACCCATTTAGTAAGTGGGCGGGTTTGGTCTATGTTTTAAGGGACCCGTCCAGCCCAGACCCGGCCAGACCTGGTTTTAAGCCTTGTAAAATGCTTGCACACTTGATCCAAACCCGAACCCATTAGACCCTACCCATTTATAAATGGGTCTGGGTGGATCTCCCTCTACCAAACCCGAACCCATTTATAAATGGGTCTGATGGGTTGACTCAGACCCGACTCGAACCCGCACATTTAGTAAAAGGGTCCGGATCTAAAATTTGGACCTAGACCCGTTTAGTAAATGGGCAGGTTTGGTTTTGGCTAAATTTGGCCCGAACTCGACCATTTACAGCCCTAATCCTTGGATCGAGTGAATGAAATGTGGGTGTGTGAGAGTGAGTGCGGCGCGGGTCTATGTAAAAAAACCTGTGAAGGAGACCTATAGCCTGCCTTCCTCAAAGTGTTGTAGTTGTAGCCATTCAATGACCAAATCGCCTATACCGTTTCAACCGTTTCAACCATCGCTACTTAGCTACCATCCAAACCGCCCGATCAATCAACGATCCAGGCCGTCCATAAAATGTCCACCGAATCAAAATCCAACCATCTTCAACCCATCTAATAAAATTTAGAAATATAAAAAAGAAAATTCTTGAATTTATATATATGTAGAATGAATCAAAATCCAACTATCTTCAACCCATCTAATAAAATTTAGAAAAATAAAAAAAAGAATATTGTTAACATCAGATTTTGGTAACAGGTTACTCCCCAAGTATATGCCCTTCTCGAAGTGAGCTTCCCTCCAAACGTAAAAGCCAAAGAGGAAAACTAAGGGTGGTCGGCGCTTGGCTGTTGGCCCTCCGAAGCCTAAGTTAGAGATGGCTTGAGAGTAAGATGAAGTGTGAAACGTGGGCTTAGAGATTGTGTCCCTTTACCATCTGTGGGACCATTTATTTATGCAGATTCGGGTGATCCAGTCTGTTACGTAAGCTACTAAGATTACTCCTCACTTCAGGGGATAAAGTGCTTATCCTGTTAATCCTCAGATAAGGGGCTGACCTGATCGAGTTAGACAGCTAGTTGATTACGTTCCTTGATGGAGATGCCCTGTGGTTCGGAGCTACGAACAGAAATAAGTCCAAACGGGCCTATATGAGCTGCTGGGACTGTAAGACGAGGGATGTTGCTACCAGACGACCAGAGACCAGGGCTACTTGGATAATGGGAATGTCCCCACTCAATGACCAGAGATCCGACGAGCAGGTTCCTCCAATATACAAGATGTGACCGCGTAGGCTTGCTAGACGACTAACCTGCTCGCGATTTATGGAAACCGGAGCACTCACGGGTCATATATACATAACCATAAAGACGTTAAAGGTTAGTAGGCTTCGAGTTCCTTCGACGACCAACTTAATTCTACAACAGATGCCCCCTAAGTCCTTTGTGTTGAGCTGCTAAGCGAAGGACTTGACTGTGTATGTAACCGCCTAGCGCGTTTTTCAAAGGAGAAGCCGTACATGATTGAGATCGCATTGATGAGCACCAACTTTTCGACCGAGAGAAATGAAGCGGCACTCGTCACGTGTCTCAAGAGTTAATGCTAGTGCCCATTCGACTGTCGTGCCAAATGAAGAGTCGTCGTGTATCATTCAAATCTTGATGGAATGACTGCCTATAAATATCCAGAGCCTACGGAGGTTTCTTTACTTCGAAGTTTTGCTGAAGATTTCTGAAAATCCCTCCTTTTTCTGTCTCTGTCTATGTCTGGCGTGACCTGGCTACTGAGGTATTCTTTCTTCTTTCTTCTTTTCATGGCGTTAGACTCTGATAATGAGGTTATTCTTCTGGGAGATGAGACTTCGGGTTCCTCTGGATCGAACAATGCGAGGTTGTCAGTGGGGAGGTATTCTGTGTTTGTATATCCCTTTATAATAACGGAGGAAGAGTTGAATGGCTTACGGTAAAGGTACCAGATTCCCGACTCCATCATTCTCAGATTGCCCTGGAGAGGGAGAAACTCTGGATTCTCCACCGTCAAGCTGCGTGGCTCTATACAAGTATTTTTTTTAAGCTTGGAGTACGTCTCCCCCTTCATCATTTTATCCGAGACGTGCTCCGCATTTATAAGATTGCCCCTGGGCAACTCATTGTAAATGGCTGGAGGGTTGTGCTGAGTGCCTATATCCTCTAGAAGCAAGCGGGCAGCCGTTGCGTTTTTGAAGATGTTCCAACTCAAGAAAGCCCCATCCAGTGAGGGTTGGTACTACTTGTGTTACTAGCACTGGGAGAACTTCATTTTGGGGAATCCCTCTTCGAACTATTCCAGGTGGAGGAGATGGTAGTTTTATGTCTCTGATAACTGGGAGTCTGACGTGGGGTCTAACCCCAGGGGTGATAACGTCAGTTGCTTCTTTTGTGAAGGTGGGTGAATCTTTCCTCTACGAATATGAACAAGGTTCTATTTTTGTTACTGATTTGCTTTTTCTCTTATTTACAGGTACTCCAGCTGGAAGAAATCCCAGCTTGAGAGGAGGAATTAACGAGAAGATTGTTAAAGTCTTTAAGCTTTCGGAGGACGACAAAGATATCAGCCTCAAATTTGTTATAGGCAAAAGAAGATGATGACCGGTCCCTCAAATTCGCCTGCACGAATAGATGAGCCTGCTCACGGCTCGCAGCCGCACAACTTTCCCCCAGCGGAAGCTGTAGCGACCCCTTCGACTGGTCCCTGTGACCAATCGGTGATTGATATTATTGATCACTCTCCGAGGGGTGATGAGGTGGGGCCAAGTCATCCTTCGGGTGAAGGGGGTCGCGTGCCTACTGCTGCTTGCGAATTGGCTCCTGTTAAGGAGTCAATTCCTGTTCGAGAGTTGGCTCCTGCTCAGGAGCCATCTTTCGCTCATGAGACGAGCGTTTCTGAGATGGTAGTAGCCCAACCTTTAGGGACTGGGTTTTTACCATTCCAGGTCACTTGCACCCTATTTGCAAGTTTTTGTTTGATAACATCACTCCACAATCCTTCGGTGCTCTTCCTGAGCCTAGTCCGAAGGATTTCTTGCTTCATACAGGGGTGAGGTTGGTCCAGGTGTGTATGAAATACTTCATCATTTCTCATTTCTTTTTAAGGAAGCTCTTATGCCTTTAGTGATGTTTTCTTTGATTTTCGTGCAGAGTCTGGACCTTACCCTGCGGACGAGACGAGACATCGTTGCTACTCGTCGCATTATAGATGAAGGCGAAGAGAAGAGGCAGACCATGGAGAATGCAATCCACGGGAGGGATCAAATAATCAAGTCCTGTGAGACTCTGATCGCTAAAATAAATGAGAAGAAGAAGATCCTCATCGACAAAATCCAGGCTTTGACTGAAAGGTATCAATCGCTGGATATTAAATTCGCGAGACTTGTTGAGGCGAAGGAGAAGGTCGAGAAGGAGAAGGAGATCTTTCGCCAAGATAAGATCTCTCTCAAAGAGCAGCTCGTAGAGTGCAAGTCGCGCCTTAAGGAAGTCAGCAAAGACTTGGAGAAGGAGAAGAAGGCCCTCACAGAACTGAAGGTCGACTCCATCCATTGGGAAGAGGAGAGGGTGGCCTATGTAAAGATGGTATCCGAAGAAGGCCCCCGCACGTTTCTGGAGTTCTGGACTTCGTAGCTTTATGAGGATGAGCGGTACAAATCATACGACACTGGTCGCGAATTTGCGATCAAAGTAATGCGACGAATTTCTCCAGCATTCAACCTAGAGGAATTTGACAAGGTCGCTGCCATTGTCGCTGCTGAGGAAAGAGCAGCTGTTAAAAATGAAGTTACAGAGGCTACAGAAGCTGCGGGAGTTCCTAAGACGGAACCTGAAATAGAAAGCCGAGCACCTCCTACACGCGATGCTGAAGAATGAACGATCATGAGCTGATCTTGTTCTCTCCTTTCTCCTTCTTTGATAAAAATACTTTTATGTTTTTGTTTTGTTCTTTTTTTATTTTCTAATCTGGATTGTTTTTGAATGGAAAGGAAAATATTTTGCCTTCTCTTTGTAGATTCATAGGAATGAATTCATGCTTGAATGTTTTACTCAACTCATGAAAATGAGTTGGGCTCAATTAGGGAGGTCTTGGAGACCAGGTCCACATAGAGATAGGATGACCTATCAATTGAGTCTTTGGCTCTGTCGTGAGCAGAAGACTTGATTAAGAGAATGCTTATATTCTCTTCAAGGCTATTCAGGTCTAAAAAATGGAATAGCGACCAAGTTATAGATTCCATCGCTGAACAGCTAGGATGAAATAAAATGTCTTTATTTAGATATGATCCAATATTCACGAATGTTTTATGAAAAATATCGAAGTAAATGTTCCACATGCCAAGGGCGACGTAGGGGTTTTCCTCGCATGTCTTCCAGATAATAAGTTTCTGGTCGAACAACCTTGATGACTCGATACGGGCCTTCCTAGTTAGGATCTAACGACCGAGTGGTTGTTCAGATGTTTTGCCTGAGCACCAAGTCACCGAGTTGAAATGCCTTGGATTTGACCTTTTAATTATGATAATGGGCTATATGTTGTTGATAAGTCGCTGCTTGAAGACAAGATATGTCCCTTTTCTCTTTTAGGAGATCAAGGTGAAGTTTTAAACCTTCCTCATTATGCGCTGCTTCGTAGCGTTCTACTCGATGAGTAGGTATTTCGACTTCCACAAGGACGACTGCTTCGGTGCCAAATGCCAGTGAGAAGGATGTTTCTCCTATTGAATTGTGAGTTGTCATCCTATAAGCCCAGAAAACTTTTGGTAGGAGTTCTGGCCACATATCTTTACATTCATCAAAGCTTGGTCTTCAAATGGTGCTTGATAATTTTATTAACCACTTCTACTTGTCCGTTAGCCTGAGGATGATATGGGGAAGTTCGAATATTACGTATCTTCCATTTCTCGCAAAACTCGAAGAATGCAGCATTATCGAACTGTCTTCCATTGTCAGAAATTATGGTATGGGAGAGTCTATAACGACATATAATGTTCCTTCATATGAATTTAGGAGTTTACTTTTCTGTGATGGTGGCTAGATGTAACACCTCAGAAATTTAGTATACGAGTAGGTGGATTGAATTTCGAGGATAAAATTCTGTGTAAGGGTGGTAGAATGTAATACCCGAAAAATTTGGGCGCACGAGTAAATACACGAGTGCGTGTTCACATGTGAGAAATTAAATGCTAGGCCGTGTTTTTCACACACATACACACACGTATACACTTTTATACATATTCAAACAACTTTTTAGGCATTTGAAAAGTTTAGTGTACTTAGTTAAGTCAATAGACTAATTGTTAGAATGATTCATCATTGTTAGACTGGAATATGTAGCCGTCCTACTTCGATTTCGAATTACACGATCAACGTAAATCCGCCGTACGATCTTCACACCAGTCCTGTACACATGTTTGTCCATAAATCTGATCCGTACATCTTGTCTGTCACCAAGCATTTGCTTAGATCATTGATTTTCCAATCCTATGAACCTCCTCAGGCATGTTTATAACACTCTAAGATTTTAGAATCATTTAAATTATAATTTAGTTAACTATTTAATAAATTAAACGACTGTTAATATTGATAAATTAATAATAAATCATTCGTGTGGAATTAGGGTAGAGTCTCTTTATTAAAGTTGCTCAGAATAAACCCTAGAATAGTGTAGAAGTGTTATATTTCACAAAACTCATAAATTTACAATAATTACGAAAATGCCATTACTCAAACTTAAGTTACACCACCATTTTTAAGTATAATAATTTCTGACATTTACTTTCACACAAAACTTAATATATGAGTTTTATAGCATATTTTAGCCGTACATGTCAAATTTCAGTCGTCCGATCATCCCACAAATGCCTCAATCAGGAGTCCAGTCAATATATGGCCCACCTTAACTCGAATCTACCTCATTTTTCTTAGCAGCGATTAAAATGTTGATGCCAACCTATTGGACAGATCAGATGATCATAATCCTGCTTGTGTGGACCCCACTTGTGAGAGTACAATGGGTGTGCGGGTTCTGTACGCAGACATGAGTAATAAAAAAAAAAAAATTCTTTTTTCGTCTTCTCCGGTTGTCCGCGGTAACAGCGGACGACGTTGTCGACCTGCGTGAACTCAGTCGTCCATCACGTGGGCCCCATATTTTCTATCCATGCCGTTCATCAGAGCCCCATCGCACCTAAGTTCAATCCATCTAAAAATCTCTACCGACAGTTGATCGTGCGACCCACTTCAATCGACTGTTTGGAAACCAAGGAAACCAAGATCATGTCGGATCTGGTCCGTTGCTTCGCATGGGTCCCTAAAATTTTAGGGGATTGTTTTCATGGACCCTACCTACTATTTGAATAGTCTACATGTGATTAAGTGCAAGAAAGTCGGGCAAGATGAGTGCTAGGCGGTGCCAACACCAAAACTGGTCGGGAGTTTCCCGCACCAACCCATCGACTTTGGGAGTCTTTAAAAGACCTCCTTAGATGCATCTCCCTCTTCACAGGCGTCCAACCAAGAGAGAGAGAGAGAGGAAGAGGGAGGGAGAGCGAGAGAGAGAGAGAGAGAGAGAGAGAGAGAGAGAGAGAGAGAGAGAGAGAGAGAGACGTTGGAGAGAAAGAAGGGAGAGAGTGAGAGAGCAGCTCCCACATTGCTGTTGTTGCTGCTGTTGCTGGGGCAGCATCCCAGTCAAAAAAAGAAGAAGAAGAAGAAGAAAGAGAAAAGCAGAAAGAGAAAGAAATAAGAAAGAAGAAGAAAGAGAAGAAAATTTCTGCTGAGTTACTCAGTGAGTCAACTCGCTGATTTGACTCATTGTTGTGTTGTTAACACTTGGTCCAGCAATAGGTGAGTGATTCATCTCATGATTTTCTGGTTGATTTTTCTTGATTCTCTTATCGTTATATTCCAAGTTTTGTTTCCTTTTTCTGTTGTTTATGTTGGGATAGGAAGGGCCTGCAGTGGAAGCAAAGCCGGACACAAACAACAAATTGAATAAAACAAGCCACATAATGCAATCACAATGCATACAATCACCCACACAAAGACCATCCGAATTTAACGTGGAAAAACCCCTCACGGGTAAAAAACCACGGCACAAAGTGACACCAATCCACTATAATATCAAAAGTTATAAGCGATGAAACCCAAGACCAAAAACCCAAGCCCACAAGAGAAATTCCAAGCTTACCCAAGAAGAAAACCCTCTTCTTCAAGCTCTTTCTCTCACTTAGAAGCTCCCTCAATCCCCTTTACAACCTTAGAAACCTCTAATCCTGAAATACACCTTAAATAAGCAAGAAAGACGGAATTAGAAACCTCTTGCGCGCAAACTGCGTAAGAATCCGCGTCGTACAAGGAGACTGCTGACCGGTCGGACACCCCTACCGGCCGGATGGCCTAAAAACTGGTCTAGCAGCCTTGCTGCCTCGTCTATCTCTGTGACCGGCTGGTTGGACACCCCCACCGGCCGGCCGGTGGCCTCTGTGCAATTTGATTTGAGGCGTCCCTTTCCAACAAACTCCACCACGACTCAAATTACCATGCACCTTCTGGCCACGCACAATCTCTACCTCTACTTCGTCATTATTATAGTCCCGTCACTTCTCATGCCCCATCGACTCTATCCTTGCATCTTCGCACGCCTTGTTTCTCTTTCCATGTGGCCCTTTTCCTCTTGCCACACTTGAGTAACCGTGGATCCCGCTGTCAATCCCGCAGCTCCACCATGAATTGTGCTCCCGATCACATTGTAAAAATTATCACACCTCCATGCCTTGATCATCATACGTGCTCCCTTCACCACTTTACAATACCGATCGTAGCTGATGAACCTACACCCTTTCGCCTCGAGTGCACCAAGAGATATCACATTCCTCTTCATCTTAGGGACATGCTTCACACTTTCAAGGATTCGTTCGACTCCATCAAACATCCTAATGCGCACCGAACCAATCCCTACCACATTGCGAGCGTAGCCATTGCCTACAAATACCAATCCACCATACTCCTTGTATAACATGAATTAACTTCGGTCAGGACATACATGACATGATGCCCCTGAATTCAAGAGTCACTCTCTACCAAGAGGCTCTATGCCGGATACAGTTAATACATCACAAACGTCACCACCATCCTCTACGATATTGGTTCCTTCCCTAGAAGAATTTCCAGATCTCTCCTACCTTTTTTCAAGATTCGAACAATCCCTTTTCACATGCCCTTCTTCCCCACAATTCCAACATCTCACCTTGTGCCTCCACTTGCCTTTTGATTTAGATCTCGATGAAGGAGATCCTCCACCCCGATTAGAATTCCTCCTCCTCATAACTAGTGCCTCATCAATAGAGGGACCCACTGCTTGCCGCTTTTCCTTCTCATCGCCTTCACCTGAAGGACTGAGATAACGGTTTCTACGCCAATAGTCTCCCTACCTGCGCATAAAGAGTCCTTGAGCGACTCATATGATTCTGGAAGAGAATTCAATAGGATAAACGCTTGATCCTCGTCCTTCATCGGCTCATCTACATCCATTAACTTGTAAATAAGCCTATTGAAATTGCTGATGTGGCTCTCAACATTGCCCCCTCCATCATCCTCAAATTGTACAACTGAAGCTTCAAGTATATGCGATTTTCAAGAGATTTCTTCGCATAGATATTCTCCAACTTCGCCTACGTTGCAGCCGTAGTCTTCTCTTTCATGACGTTATACAGGACCTCATCTGCCAGGCACAACTGGATTGAGACATTGGCCTTTTCATCGATCTTCTTCCACTCTCCTTCTTTCATAGTTTCTGGTCACTCTCTAAGGAGCGCATCTTGCAATCCTTGCTGAACTAGAAGGCCTTTCATCTTCACCTTCCAAAGTTTAAAATTATTTTTACCCGAATACTTCTCTATGTCGAACATCATGCCTGATGCCATTACTCTTGTCTCGGATTCGAATTTCTGCTACACCCCAATGATCGCTCTGATACCAGTTGTTGGGATAGGAAGGGCCGGCAACGGAAGCAAAGCTGGACATAAACAACAAATTAAATCAAACAAGCCACACATAAACAATCCAAATTTAACGTGGAAAAACCCCTCACGGGTAAAAAACCACGGCACAAAGTGACACCAATCCACTATACTATCAGAAGTTACAAGAGATAGAACCCAAGACCAAAAACCCAAGCCCACAAGAGAAATCCCAAGCTTACCTAAGAAGAAAACCCTCTTCTTCAAGCTCTTTCTCTCACCTAGAAGCTCTCTCAATCCCCTTTGCAACCTTAGAAACCTCTAATCCCGAAATACACCTTAAATAAGCAAGAAAGACGGAATTAGAAACCTCTTGCGCACAAACCGCGCAAGAATCCGCGTCGTACAAGGAGATTGCCGACCGGTCGGACACCCTTATCGGCCGGATGGCCTAAAAACTGGTCTAGCAGCCTGCTGCCTTGTCTATCTCTGTCACCGGCCGGTCGGACACCCCCACCGGCCGACCGGTGGCCTCTGTGCAATTTGATTTGAGGCGTCCATTTTCAATAGTTAACAATTGGATTTTGGGTAAGGAATCCGTTTTCCAACTCACTTCCTTAATCAAGTCTTTGATATTGTCTTTATTCTTCCCTGTTATTTGTAAGGGGATCTTAGGTATGGGACCTAACTCCAATATCTGTTCTTTAATATCATTTCATAATTGTTCATTCTTGATGTTTTTCCCAAATTATCCTCTCTAGTTGTACATATTAAGATGTTAGACAAACTTGACATAGGTTACCTTACACGACCATCTTCTCAGTTTCTTTAATTTACAACAAACTAAATGTTTAGATAAAGAACTACTTGAATGAAGGTAAACACATGCATGGTGTCATTGGAATTGAGTTTGATATGCATCGTATGCTTGAAGAAGTGCTTCCATAACTCATGACATTCATATACATCTTTTATACACTACGACAGAACGGGAGCATGGTTGATTTAACTCCTGGCGTGCATGGTTGATTTGCCGCCTTGCTGTACCGGTTAGGTGAGCATGGTTGATTTGCGACAGGTTCCTAATGTTCAGTGGCAGCGAGTTTTGGTCATTTCACTTATTGAGCATGGTTGATTTGCTTAGTTGGATCAGTGGTGCATGACTGATTTGCCCACTGGCGTGCATGGTTGATTTTCCGCCTCGCTGTACCGGTTAGGTGAGCATGGTTGATTTGTGATAAGTTTCTAATGTTCAGTGGCAGCAAGTTTCTAAACGTTTAAAGTTCTCACACGTATCATAACATACATGACATCAAGTTAATCATGCTCCATTTATAATAAATTATAAAATGTATTAACATCACGTCATCCTCGTATATTTCATATAATTCTACCCGTTGATTATTCGAATCCTATCTCTTGTTAACTAGAATATTACCTGTGATGGAAATGACCTCACTGGGCTTTTAGCTCACCAAAATCACCACAGTTCTTGTAGGTCTTTAAGAACAAAAGGACGTAGGCAGAGCAGAGTATTCAAATGGTTACGTACTACTCAAGCCCCAACCGTAGTCGATTTATTTTTAAAATTCAATGTAATAAGACATTAGTGGAAAAGAAACTTTATACTTGGGATTTATTTTAGTTATGCGATGTGTGGAATGGAATCTCAAGGAATCTATGCTCGAATTTTAAATTCACACCCTGAAACTCGGACTTTGGGTTGTTGTACTCAAGTCTCGAATTTTGGGGCATAACAGCCAGAGGTTCCGCCTCGACCCATTTGGTGAAATAATCGACTGCCACAATTGCGAACCTGTTTTGTCCTTTTCCTATGAGTAGTGGTCCGATTATATCAATTCCCCATTGAGCGAAAGGCCAAGGGCCGTCCATCGGCGTCATTTGTTCAGACGGTAAATGAGGGACTGGAGAAAATCGTTGACATTTATCACACTTCTTTGAGAATTCGATGCCATTTGCCTTCATAGTAGGCCAATAGTATCCTTGCCTCATTGCTTTGTACGCTAGAGACCGTCCTTTGGGATGATTGTCACATGCCCCCTGGTGTATTTCATCTAGAACACGGTGTGCTTCTTCTGGATGAAGACACTTTAAATATGGTAAATTAAAACTTTTATGCAACAATTTTTCATTTTGTAAGATGTACCTAGCAACACGATAACGAATTTGTTGGGCAGATTTTTTATCATCTGGGAGTTGTTCGCTTTAGAGGTAAAAGATGACGGGATCCATCCAACATGGAGATCAATGCAATGTGATGACTTACTCTGGAGCGACTTGATCGATACTCGGGGGAGAGATGCTCGATGGGAACAGTTCGCGTCAGATTGGACTTAGGTGTAGAAGCTAATTTTGCCAAAGAAACTACGAGCTTGTTCTCCTCTCGAGGTATATGAGTTATTTCATATTTATTCAATTTAGCGAGCAAGATGAGTACTTGAGATTTATACGAAGCCATCCGCTCTTCTTTTACCTCGAATTCGTTGAGCACTTGATTTACGACAAGCTGAGAGTCGCTGTAAATGAGCAGGTTCCTTATCATGAGTATATTTGCTAACTCGAGACCGACAATTAAGGCTTCATACTCCACTTCGTTATTAGAGGCATGAAAATCGAAGCGCAAAGCATATTGGAATTGCGATCTGTCAGGAGCAATTAGGATTAATCCGGCTCCACTGCCAGAGGAGCACGATGATCCATTTATGTAAAGTGACCAAGGTGCTTGCTCTCTCTCTAGCGGGCCATCACTGGAGGTAGGAATAGTAGGGGTCGAATATGTAAATTCGGCACTAAAGTCAACTACGGCTTGGGCCTTTACGGCGGTTCGTGAGCAGAAGGTAATATCGTGTTCGCCAAGCTCGATCGCCCATTTAGTTAATCGCTCAGATACTTCAGGTTTTTGAAGGACTTTCCTTAAAGGATAATTCGTAGGTACTATTATAGAATGGGCCTGAAAATAAGGCCGTAGCTTCCGTGCTACTGTTACTAACACCAGAGCGAGTTTCTTCATATCGGAGTATCGGGTTTCAGCATCCACCATTGCTCAACTGACATAATAAATGGGCCTCTGCACCCCTGAGTCTTCTCTTATTAAGGCGGCACTAACGGCCGTGGAAGATATAGATAGATGAAGAAAGAGCTGCTCATGTGGAACATACTTTGATAAGATGGGAGGCATACTCATATACTGTTTTAGTTGCTGAAATGCTTCTTCACATTGTTGGGTCCATGCACAATTGGATTTTGCAGTCATACGGAGTAGCTTGAAGAAAGGAAGGCATTTATCGGAGGCACGTGAAATAAACCTGTTTAAAGGTGCAATGCGACCAGCCAATCGTTGGACTTCTTTAAGAGTGGATGGAGATTGCATTTCAATCAAGGCCTTAATCTTTTCAGGGTTTGCTTCAATCCTCCGCTGATCAACCACGAACCCGAGAAATTTTCAAGCAGAAACTCCAAAAGAACATTTTTCTAGATTTAACTTCATTTGATACTTCCTCATCAGATCAAAGGCTTCTCGAAGATCTGCAAGATGATCATTGGCTACAACACTTTTTACGAGTATATCATCAACATAAACTTCCATGTTCCTGCCAATCTGTGCAGCGAACATTTTGTTGACTAGGCGTTGATAGGTGGCTCCTGTATTTTTTAGACCGAAAGGCATCACTTTGTAACAGTATAAACCTTAATCAATGATAAAGGCGGTATTCTCACAATTAGGTGGGTGCATCATGATCTGGTTGTAACCAGAATAGGCATCCATAAAGTTGAGCAGGGCATGTCTTGCTGTTGAATCGACTAGTTAGTCGATGTGGGGAGTTGGGAAGCTATCCTTCGGGCATTCCTTGTTTAAATCGGAGTAATCTACGCACATCCTCCACTTACCATTTTTCTTATGCACGAGAATAACGTTTGCGACCCACTCTAGGTAATCGACCTCTTTGATAAAATCAACTGCCAGCAACTTTTCAACCTCAGTTTTTATGACCATCTGCCTTTCAGCTGTGAATGCTCGTCGACGTTGATGGATAGGTTTAAATTTCGAATAAACATTCAAGCGGTGAACTGTGACGTCGGGGTCGATGCCTGGCATATCCTTATGAGACCAGGCGAATACGTCTTGATATTCGACCAGAAAATTGGTCAGATAGGCTCAGAAGATGCAGTCTAAAGATGATCCAACATGGACCTTCTTGGAAAGATCATCCTTGGATAACTGAATTTCAACCGTTTCTTCTCCGGGAGTTCCTGCCTGATATGTATCCTCCCTTGGGTCCAGGTTTGTTGTTATTGGAGAATTGGCTGAATCTCCCGAGATTGTCATAATAGGAGCTTCTTGGACATTCTTTCGATCTTGCACCGCGATTTCATAGCATGCCCTAGCTTCTTTTTTGTTCCCTCGAACTGCTCTCACTTTGTTTGGAGTGGGGAACTTGATGCACAAGTAGATGGGGTGTAGAGCTGCTCCTATCTTGGTGAGCGAGGGTCGGCCCAAGATGGAATTGTATGCTGACTTTCGATCGACCACAAGGAAATTGATGAAAACAGTGACTTTGGTCGGACCTTCTCCGAATGTGATGGGAATGTCAATACTCCCCTCTGGTGTTACCACCTCACCCCCGAAACTGACAAGGGGGGTCGAGACTGGTTTGAGTAGGTTTTTGGCGAGAGAAATCTTGTTGAAAGCTTTAAGATAAAGGACGTCTGCATATCTATCTGTATTCAACATAATACGATAAGTAAAATAATTTGATACCTTTAACGCTACTACAATGAAATCCTCATGAGGGAAATGGATTCTTTCAGCATCTTTATGAGAGAAAGAGATTGGATGATGGCTCAAACTTGATGTGCTAGATGATTTTTCCACCCAGTAAATGTGCTGAGGCTTCTCGCACGCCTTTCGAGTATATGCTTTTCTTGAGGCTTGGGAATCTCCTCCACAAGATGGACCACCTGCAATGGTCTGAATTTTTCTCACAGGTTCATCATCCTCCTATGAAGGATGATGTTGTGGTGACTTTTTCCTTTGCGCTTAATGTTTACGAGACGCTAGGCCATCAGATCTTTTGGGTGAACAATCTTGCCGTGCGACATAGTCTCGGAGACGTCCCTTTCAAATGAGGGCTTCAATCTGGTCTTCAAGAGATACACAATCTTGGGTATTATGCCCATGATCTTTATGGAAGTAACTAAACTTCCTCTTGTCTTTTTTTTTGGGATTTGATTGATCATCGGAGGCCATTTAACATACGACTTATATTTGATCTCCATTAGTACCTTTCCTAGAGACCAATTGAGAGGCGTATAGTTAGGATATTTTTCGGGGTAAGACTTCTTTAGAGAGCGATCTTGTCGATGACGTCGATACTTTATGTCAAATGGAGAAATTTCATCAGACTTTCGCTTATTTCCTTGAATACCATGACGATCCAAGGCTACTTCTTCAGCGTTAATATATTTTTTAGGTTTGGCCTGAAACTCGATCATAGTTTTAGGAAGATTTTTATCCAAAGTGAATCGGAATTTTTTGCTCGTAATGCTTGCTATAAGGGCGGTGCGACCCTTATCTTCAGTATATCCATCGGTTTGGACTTCTTCTACCGTAAATCCGACTGTGAATTCTTTGATTGTCTCTCCATGCTGTTGCTTCAGATCTGATAGATGAGATGCAGGTTTTTTGGTACGGATGCTTCCCATGAACTGAGAAAGGAAAAGATCCGTTAATTGAGAGAAAGATTCGATAGATCGAGGCTTCAGACTACGAAACCAAGTACATGCTGCGTCCTTTAGAGTTAAAGAGAAGGCCCTGCACATAATTTTTGAACTATATCCTTCTAGCTCCATGAGAGATCTATACGTCTCCAAATGCTCGAGGGGATCATTGATACCGTTATATGGAACAATGCTGAGAGTTGATATTTTTTAGGCAAAGGAGCCTCCATTACCTCGCGAGTAAAAGGAGTTTCAGATTGATGGATTGATGCCAGAGTACGAATGTCGGGAGGTTAGACTGATATTACTGTTCAATATCGACGAAACGGTCTTCGATTCTCCTGAGATCTCCTTCCCAGGACAAAGTATAACTGGATGTTTCGACATCAAGTTGTTCTTCAGGTTGACACTGTCGAGAAGTACTGGAATGGATAGATTGCAGGTGTTGATTATGAATTTGATTATTAGGAGATATACGGTTTGGAGGAGGATTTGCCTGAAGTTACGGTTCATCTAGAGAGTGTCTAGAAGTCGCAGGCGCAAGTTGTAATAGCTGTCCTTTCAAAGCTTGCTGTGATTCAGGAAAGTGTTGATCAAACCGATTAGAGAGGGTTTGAAATCCAGCTTGGAGAGTAAGGAGCGTATCCCCTAAGAAGCTTATAATACCGTCGAAACCACCAGATATATCTTGGAATAGATTTTGTGGTATGGAATCAAGTGGGTTGGGCTGCCCCAGAGGAATTCCTAGCGGTGCATTTTGAGGGAGATTAGGATTTGGCGCCTGAACTTCTACTGAAGGCAACATTTGCTTTGAGGTGGAAGGATGAGTTGTTTTCTTAGGAGGCATAGTTGGAGGTAACAATTGATAATAAGAACAAATTGAATACTTGGTTCCCACAGACAACACCAATCTGTTAACCTTATATTTTGGTAACAGGTTCCTCCCTAAGTATAAGCCCTTCTCAAAGTGAGCTTCCTTCCAAACCTGAAAGCTAAAGAGGAAAACTAAGGGTGGTTAGTGCTTGGCCGTTAGCCCTCTGAGGCCTAAGTTAGAGATGGCTTGAGAGTAAGATGAAGTGTGAAACGTGGGATTAGAGATTGTGTCCCTTTACCATCTGTGGGACCATTTATTTATGCAGATCCGGGTGATCCAATCTGTTACATAAGCTACTAAGATCACTCCTGACTTCAGGGGATAAGGTGCTTATCCTGTTAATCCTCAGATAAGGGGCTGGCCTGATCGAGTTAGACATCTAGTTGATTAAGTTCCTTGATGGAGATCCCCTGTGGTTTGGAGCTACGAACAGAAATAAGCCAAAACCAGCCTATATGGGCTGTTGGGACTGTAAGATGAAGGATGTCCCTACAAGATGAACAGAGACCAGGGCTGTTCGGATAATGGGAATGTCCCCACTCGATGACTAGAGACCAAACCTGCTCGGATAATGGGGGTTGTCAACGAGCAGGCTCCTCCAATATACCAGATGCGACTGCATAGGCTCGCTAGACTGGCTAACCTGATCGCGATTTATGGAAACCGGAGGCGCTCGTGGGTCGTATATACACAACCATAAAGACGTTCGAGGTCAGTAGGCTTCGAGTTCCTTCAATGACCAACTTTATTCTACAACAAATATGATTGAATTTATATATATGCAGAATGAATAACACTCGAATCCATGGCTCAAGTGGTAGATTAAGTAAAGATAGCCTCATTTCAACACTAAGGTCATGGTATCAATTCCCAAAGTGGCTGTACTAATAGGGGAGGTGGGTGTACTAACAGTGGGGTGAAAAGAATATATATATATATATATATATATATATATATATATATATATATATATATATATATATATATAGATAGATATATAGATAATGGCAATAAGTGGGCATACCATCTAAAACCATAGGAAGACATGCCTAAAACATTTAAAAGCACTTGGTGGGGCTCACTTGAGTTTTGAATGTAGCTGAAACTTGATTTGATCCCTTATCCAAGTGGGACACACACAATGGATGGATTGGATTTGTGAACCACATCTCGATGGGCCTAACAAATGTTCAAGAAGGTTTTAATGGGTGGGTAACCCCTCTCAACTATTGTATGTGGTGTGACCCACTTTAGTCATGAATTGACCTGATTTTTAATCACGTGACCCACCATGAAATGGTGCATCTGACTGATGGCGTAGATTTTCCACACACATCAGCGGTGGGCCCACACAGCTCGACCTCATGGGAACTTCCCATGAGGTTGAGCTGTGGGGGCCCCACCATGATGTGTGTCAAACATCAACACCATGCATTTGATGCGTCCCCTTTAGGTTATGAGATATCGTAAAAAAACAGTTGTACACGGAACTCAGGTGGGCCATACCATCTAAAATCACATTAATACATGCCTAAAACATCTAAAATCACTTGGTGGGGCCCACCTAAGTTTTAGATGTGGCTGAAACTTAGTCTAACCCCTCATCCAAGTGGGACACACAATGGATGGCCTGATTTTTTAACCACATCTCGATGGGCCCAATAAACGATAATGTAGGTTTTAATGGGCAGTTACCCATTCTCAACTGTTGTATATGGTGTGGTCCACCTAAGTCATGGATTGACATATATATATATATATATATATATATATATATATATATATATATATATATATATATATATATATTGTTGTAGAATAAAGTTGGTCGTCAAAGAAGCTCAAAGACCTGCAAACCTCGAACGTCCTTACGGTCATGCATATGCGACCCGCGAGCGCCTCTGGTCTCCATAAGTCGCGAACAGATCAGCAGTCTAGCGAGCCTAAGTGGTCGCGTCTCGTATATTGGATAAGACTGCTCATTAAATAGACACTCCCAATATGTGAGTAGGACTGGTCTCTAGTCGTTGAGTGGGGACACCCCCGTTATTCGAGCAGCCCTGTTCTCGAGTCGTCTGCTAAGGACGTCCCTCGTCTCATAGTACCAGCAACCCATATAGGCCGGTTTTGGCTTGTTTGTATTCGTAGCTCCGAACCACGGGGGATCTCCATCAAGGAACGTAATCAGCCAGACGTCTAAATTGGTTAGGCCATCTCCTTATCTGAAGATTAACGGGATAAGCATCTTATCCCTTAAAGTCAGGAGTGATATTAACGGCTTGCATAACAAACTGGATCACTCAGATCTGTATAAATAGATGGTCCCACAGATGATAAAGTTACACAATCTTTAAGTTTACGTTTCACACTTCATCTTACTCTCAAGCCATCTCTGACTTAAGCTTCGGAGGGCCAACGGCCAAGCACCGACCACCCTTAGTTTTCTTCTTTGGCTTTCAGGTCCAGAGGGGAACTCACTTCGAGAAGGGCATATAATTTGGAGGAACCTGTTACCAGAATTTGACGTTAACAGATTGACGCCGCCTATGGGAAACGAATATTTAATTCATTCTCATTATCAATTGTTACCTGCCAGTATGCTCCTAAGAAAATGACTCATACTTCCACCTCAAAATAAATGCTGCCTTCAGCAAAAGTTCCTGAGCCAAATCCTAATCTCCCTCAAGTTGCACCACCAGGAATTCCTCTAGGATAGCTCAACCCACCTGATTCCACACCGCAAAATCCATTTTAAGATATATCTGGCGGCTTCGACGGTATTATGTGCTTTGTACGGGATACACTCCTTACTCTCCAAGCTGGATTTCAAACCCCCTCTAATCGGTTTGACCAACACTTTCCTGAATCACGGCAAGCTCCGGAGGGACCACCATTACAACCTGCACTTGTGGCTTCTAGACACTCTCCAGACGAACCGTAAGTTCAGACAAATCCTCCTCCAAACTGTATCCCTCACAGCAATCAAATTCCTAATCAGCACCTGCAATTTATCCATTCTAATACTTCTCGACAACATTAACTTGAAGAACAACTCGATGTCGAAACATCCAATTATACTTTGCCTTGGGAAGGAGATCTCAGGAGAATCGAGGACCATTTCGCTGATATAGAACAACGATATCAGTCTAACCTCTCGACATCCACTCTGGCAACAATTTGTCGATCTGAACCTCCTTTTACTCGCGAGGTAATGGAGGCTCCTTTACCTAAAAAATATCGAACGCGCGTTGTTCCATATACAGGTATCGGTGATTCCCTCGAACATCTGGAGACGTATAGATCTCTCATGAAGCTGGAAGAATATAGCTCGAAAATTATGTGCAGAGCTTTCTCTTTAACTCTAAAGGACGCAGCGCGTACTTGGTTTCATGGTCTGAAGCCTCGATCTATTGAATCCTTCTCTCAATTATCGGATCTTTTCCTTTCTCAGTTTATAGGAAGCATCCATACCAAAAAACCTACATCTCACCTATCAAATTTGAAGCAGCAGCATGGAGAGACAATTAAAGAATTCACCGTCCGATTTACAGTAGAAGCAGTCCAAACCGAAGATTATACTGAAGATAAGGGTCTCGCCGCCCTTATAGCAGGCATTACGAGCCAAAAATTTCGATTCGCCTTGGATAAAAATCCTCATAAAACGATGATCGAGTTTTAGGCCAAAGCTCAAAAATACATTAACGCTAAAGAAGTAGCATTAGCTCATCATGGTATTTAAGGAAAGAAGCAAAAGTCTTAAGAAATTTCTCCAATAGACAGGAAGTACCGGCATGATCGACGAGATCGCTCTCCAAAGAGGTCTTATTTTGAAAAATATTGCAATTATACACCTCTCAATCAGTCACCAAAAAAGGTACTGATGGAGATCAAACGTAAGTCGTATGTTAAATGGCCTCCGAGGATCAAATCGGATCCCGAAAAGAGAGACGAGGAAATTTTGTTACTTTCATAACGATCATGGGCATAATACCCAAGACTGTATATCTCTCAAAGACCAGATTGAAGCCCTCATTCGAAAGGAACACCTTCGAGACTATGTTGCATGACAAGACCGTTCACCCAAAGGATCTGATGCCCCAGCGCATTGTGAACATCAAGTACGGAGAAAAAAGTCACCGCAACATCGTCCTTCATAGGAAGATGTTCAACCTACAAGCGAAATTCGGACCATTGCAGGTGGTCCGGCTTATGGAGGAGACTCCCGAGCCTCAAGGAAAGTGTATACTCGAAAGGCATGCCAGAAGCATCAACATATTTATTGGTTGGAGAAATCATCCAGCACCTCAAGTTTGAGCCATTATCCAATCTTCTTCTCTCATGAAGATGTTGAAGGAATCCATTTCCCTCATGAGGATTCCATCATAGTAGCATTGAAATTATCGAATTATTTAACTCATCGTATTATGTTGGATACAGGTAGCTCTGCAGACATCGTTTATCTTAAAGCTTTCACCAAGATGGCTCTCGCCAGAAATTTACTCAAACTAGTCTCGACCCCCCTTGTCGGTTTCGGGGGTGAAGTGGTGGCACTAGAGGGGAGTATTGACCTTCCCATCACATTCGGAGAAGCTCCGACCAAAGTCATTGTTTTCATTAACTTCCTTGTGCTCGATCGAAAGTCGGCATACAATGTAATCTTGGGCAGACCCTCACTCACCAAGATAGGGGCAGCTTTACACCCCTTCTACTTATGCATCAAGTTCCCCACTCCAAACGGAGATGGAGTAATTCGAGGGAACCAAAAGGAAGCCCGAGCATGTTATGAAATCACAATACAAGGCTGAAAGAATGTCCAAGCAACTCCTATTATGGCGATCTTAGGAGATTCGACAAATTCTTCAATAGCAACAAACCTGGACCCAAGGGAAGATACACATCAGGTAGGAGCTCTCGGAGAAGAAACAGTTGAAATTTAGTTATCCAAGGACGATCCTTCTAAGAAGGTCTATATCGGATCCTCTCTGGACTGCATCTTCTAAGCCTATCTGACCGATTTTCTAGGTTGAATATCAAGACGTATTCGCCTAGTCTCATAAGGATGTGCCAGGGATCAACCCCGACGTTGCAGTTCATCTCTTGAATGTTGACGCAAAATTTAAACTTATCCATCAGCATCGACGAGCGTTCACAACTGAAAGGACAGATGGTCATAAAAATCGAGGTCGAAAAGTTATTAGCCGTTGACTATATTGAAGAGGTCGATTACCCGGAGTGGGTCGCGAACATCATTCTCGTGCGTAAGGCAAACGGTAAGCGGAGGATGTGTGTAGATTACTCCAATTTAAACAAGGCGTGTGCGAAAGATGCCCCCCATCGACCAACTCCCCGCATTGACCAACTGGTCGATTTAACAGCGGGGTATGCCCTGCTTAGCTTTATGGATACTTATTCTGGTTACAATCAGATCATGATGCATCCACTTGATCGTGAAAGTACTGCCTTTATCACTGATCGAGGTCTATACTATACAAAGTGATGCCTTTCGGTCTAAAAAATGTAGGCGCCACCTATCAACGCCTAGTCAACAAAATGTTCGTTGCATAGATTGGCAAGAATATGGAGGTTTATGTCAACGATATGCTTGTAAAAAGTGTTGCACCCGATGATCATCTCACGGATCTCCGAGGAAGTATCAGATGAAGTTGAATCCAGAAAAATGTATTTTTGGAGTTTCCGCTGGAAAGTTTCTCGGGTTTATGGTTGGTCAGCGGGGGATTAAGCAAACCCCGAAAAGATTAATGCCTTGATTGAAATGTAATCTCCCTCCACTCTTAAAGAAGTCCAATGATTGGCTGGTCGCATTGCATCTTTAAACAGGTTTATTTCATGTGCCTCCGATAAATGCCTTCCTTTCTTGAAGCTTCTCCGTATGACTACAAAATCTAACTGGGCATGGACCCAGCAATGTGAAGAAGCATTTCAACAACTAAAACAGTATATGAGTTCCCCTCCTGTCTTATCAAAGCCCGTTCCACATGAGCAGCTCTTTATTTATTTGTTTGTTTCTTATACGGCCATTAGTGCTGCCTTAATAAGAGAAGACTCCGGGGTGCAAAGGCCCATTTATTACGTCAGTTAAGCAATGGTGGACGCTGAAACCCGATATTTCGATATGGAGAAACTTTCTTTGGCTTCAGTAATAGCAGCACGGAAGCTACAGCCTTATTTTCAGGCTCATTCTATAATAGTACCTATGAATCATCCCTTAAGGCAAGTCCTTAAAAAACCTGAAGTATCTAGGCGATTAACTAAATGGATGATCGAGCTTGGCGAACACGATATCATCTTCTGCTCGCGAACCACCGTAAAGGCCCAAGTCGTAGCCGACTTCGTTACCGAATTTACATATTCAACCACTATTACTCATACCTCCAGTGATGATCCACTAGAGAGCGAGCAGGCGCCTTGTAGCTCTACGTAGATGGATCGTCATGCTCCTCTGGTAGTGGAGCCAGTTTGATCCTAGTCGCTCTTGACGGATCACAATTCCAATATGCTTTGCGTTTTGGTTTTCATGCCTCTAATAGCGAAGCAAAATAGGAGGTCTTAATTGTTGGTCTCGAATTACCAAATATACTCGCAATAAGGAACTTGCTCATTCACAGCGACTCTCAGCTCGTCGTAAATCAAGTGCTCAACGAATTCGAGGCGAAAGAAGAGCGGATGGCTTTGTACAAATCTCAAGCACTCATCTTGCTCTCTAAATTGAGCAAATACGAAATAACTCATATTCCTCGAGAAAAAAATAAGCTCGCAAATTCTTTGGCAAAGTTAGCTTCTGCACCAGAGTTCGACCTGACGCGAGCTATTCCTATCGAGCATCTCTCTACCCCAAGTATTGATCAAGTCGCTCCAAAAGAAGTCATCACATTGCATTTATCTCCATGTTGGATGGATCCCATCATCCTTTACCTTCAAAGCGGACAACTCCTAACTAGATGATAAAAAAATATGCCCGATAAATTCGCTATCGTGCTGCCAGGTACGTCTTATAAAATGAAAAATTGTTGCGTAAAAGTTTTACTTTACCATATTTAAGGTGTCTTCATCCAGAAGAAGCACATCGTGTTCTAGATGAAATACACAAGGGGGCATGTGGTAATCATCCCCAAGGACGGTCTCTAGCGTACAAAGCAATGAGGCAAGGATACTATTAGCCCACCATGAAGGCGGATGCCATTGAATTCTCAAAGAAATGTGATAAATGTCAACGATTTCTCCAGTCCCTCATTTACCGTCTGAGCAAATGACGTCGATGGATGACCCTTGGCCTTTCGTTCAATGGAGAGTCGATATAATCGAACCACTACCCATGGAAAAAGGACAAAACAGGTTCGCAATTGTGGCAGTCGATTATTTCACCAAATGGGTCAAGGCGGAATCCTTGGATATTATTACCGAAAAGCAAACAACTAAATTCATATGAAGGAACATTATATGCCGTTATGGGCTCCCCCATACCATAATTTCTGACAATGGAAGACAGTTCGATAATGCCGCATTCTCCGAGTTTTTCGAGAAATTGAAGATACGTAATATTCGAACTTCCCCATATCATCCTCAGGCTAACGGACAGGTAGAAGCGGTTAATAAAATTATCAAGCACCATTTGAAGACCAAGCTTGATGAATGTAAATGTATGTGGCCAAAACTCCTACCAGAAGTTTTATGGGATTATAGGACGAAAACTCGCAATTCAACAGGAGAAACACCCTTCTCACTGGCATTTGGCACCGAAGTAGTCGTCCCTGTGGAAGTTGAAATACCTACTCATCGAGTATAACTCTATGAAGAAGCACGTAATGAGAAAAGTTTAAAACTCTACCTCGACCTCCTAGAAGAGAAAAGAGACATATCCCGTCTTCGAGTAGCGACTTATCAATAACGTATAGCCCATTATCACAATTAAAAGGTCAAGTCCAGGACTTTTCAACTTGGTGACTTGGTGCTCAGGCAAAACATCGGAACAGCTACTCGGTCGTTGGATCCTAACTGGGAATGCCCATATCGAGTCATCAAGGTTGTTCGACCAGGTACTTATTATCTGGAAGACATGCGAGGAAGACCCCTATGTCGCCCTTGGCACGTGGAACATTTACTTCTATATTTTTTATAAAACATTCCTAATGTGGATATTGGATCATATTTAAATAAAGACATTCTTTCTAGCTGTTCAGCTATGAATCTATAAATTGGTCGCTACTCCTTTTTTTTTTTAGCCTGAATAGCCTTGAAGAGGATATAAACATCTTCTTGACTAAGTCTTCTGCTCACGGCAGAGCCAAAGACTCAATTGGTAGGCCAGCTTATCTCTAAGCGGACATGGTCGCCAAGACCTCCCTAATTGAACCCAATTCATTTTCATGACTTGAGTAAAACATTCGAGCACGAATTCATTCCCATGAATCTAGAAAGAGAAGGCGAAATATGTTTCCATTCAATAACTACCCAGATTACAAAACAAAACAAAAAAACATTTGTTTTAGTCAAAAAAGGAGAAAGGAAAGAATAAGATCAGCTCATAGTCGCTCATTTTCAGTGTCGCGTAGAGGAGGTGCTCGGCTCTTTAGTTTAGGTTCCGTCTCAGGAACTCCCACAACTTCGGTAGCCTCCGTAACTTCATTTTTAGCAGTTGCTCGTTTTTCAGCAGCGACGACGGCAGAAACCTTGTCAAATTCCTCTAGGTTAAATGCTGAAGAAATTCATTGCATGACCCTGATTGCAAATTCGCGACCAGTGTCGTACGATTTCGCAAACCTTGTCGAATTCCTCTAAGTTAAAGCTGTGAAGTTCGGAACTCCAGAACTACACGAGGGCCTTCTTCGGACACCATTTTGACGTAGGCCACCCTCTCCTCATCCCAGTGGATGGTGTCGTCCTTCAGTTCAGCAAGGGCCTTCTTCTCCTTCTTCAAATTTTTTATGACCTCCTTGAGGCACGATTTGCACTCCATGAGCTGCTATTCGAGAGAGATCTTATCCTGACGAAAGATCTCCTCCTTCTCCTTCTCAACCTTCTCCTTCGTCTCTGCAATCACGAACTTGAGATCCAGCGATTGATACCTTTCGGTCAAAGCCTAGATCTTACTAATGAGGATCTTCTTCTCCTCATTCATTTTGCAATCAAAGTCTCGTGGGACTTTATTATTTGATCCCTCCCCTGGATTGCATTCTCCATGGCCTGCCTCTTCTCTTCGCCCTCATCTATGAAGCGACGAACAGCAACGATGTCGCATCTTATCCACAGGGTAAGGTCCAAACTCTACTCGAAAATAAAAAAGACATCACTAAAGGTATAAGAGCTTCCTTAAAAAGAAAAAAGAAAAAAGAAAAAAAAAAGAAAAGAGAAGAAGTACTTCATGCATACTTGGACCAACCTCACCCCTGTATGAAGGGAGAGATCCTCCAGACTAGTCTCAAGAAGAGTACCGAAGGACTGTGAAGTGATATTGCCAAAAAAAACTTGCAAATAGGGTGCAAGTGACCCAGAATGGTATATACCCCAGTCCCCAAAGGCTAGCTCTCGAACAGGAATTAACTCCTTAGTAAGAGCCAACTCGCGAACAGTAGTAGGCTCGTGACCCTCTTCATCCGAAGGATGACTTGGTCCTGCCTTGTTACCCCTCGGAGAGTTATCAATTATATTAATTACCGGTTGGTCGTGAGGACCAGCCGGAGGGGTCACGGCCGCTTCAGCTTGGGGAGGGTTATGCAGCTGCGAGCCAAGAGCAGGCTCATCTGCTCACACAGGCATATTTAAGGGACCAGCCACCATCTTCTTCTGCCTCTTCGAGGCAGTGTCCTTCAGACAGGGCAGCACTCCCAGCACTCGCCTCTTCTCTCCAACGTTCACCATTACTTTCTCCTGGGAGATAAGGCCGGAAGTAGCAAGTCTTGGAAGTGAGAGGGAGAGGCTTATATCTCTGTCATCATCCAACAGTTTGAAAACTTTAACGATCTTCTCGTTAATTCCTCCTCTCAAGCTGGGTTTATTTCCAGTTGGAACACCTGTAAATACAAGAAAAGGCAAGTCAGTAATAGAAAACAGAACCATGTTTATATTCACAAAGGAATAAAGATTCACCCAGTTTCGCAAAAGAAGCGACTGACGTTATGTCCCTTAGGGTTAGACCCCACGTCAAACTCCCAGTTACCAGATACATAAAACCACCGTCTCCTCTACCTAGGATAGTTCGAAGAGAGATTCCCCAAAATAAAGTTCTCCCGATGCTAGTAACACAAGTAGTACCAACCCTCACTGGATGGGGCTTTCTTGAGTTGGTACATCTTTGAAAAGTCATCGGCCGTTAAGTCCTCGTTGCCCACTTGTTCCAGAGGACATAGGCACTCAATACAACCCTCCAACCATTTACAATAAGTTGCCAATAGGCAATCTTATAAATACAGAGCACGTCTTAGACAAAAGGATGAAGGGGGAGACGTACTGCAAGTTTTAAAAAAAATACTTGTATAAAGTTACACAGCCCGGGGGTGGAGAATTCGGAGTTTCTCCCTCTTCAGGCAGTCTGAGAATAACCAAGTCGGGAATCCGGTATCTTTCCCGTAAACCAGTCAATTGTTCCTCCATCATTATCTGTAACGACCCGAGATTTTCGACTCTCGTGTATAACACGACGGCCGAATTCCCAAGTAATTTATGGAAACTAATTTTTCAATAATATACGTCAAGCACAATGAGGAACAATTATCATATTATTCTATCAAACTTACTACGTCATCATCAATGTTTAAATAAGGGAACCAACCAATATCTATACTGATTAATTAAAATACAAAACCATGTCTTCTCTTGAAGACTTATTACAATTCCATAAATGTATCAACTACTCAAAGAAATATTTAATAAATGATAACATCAATTAAATTTCTCTAACATCGTCATCCGCCATGTGATCGTGCGAACCATCGAACTCTTTTCCTTGAAAATCGGGTTCATTACCTGGATCTTCACCTGCATCATCTAAATTGTGTTTGGGATAGCGTTAAACGCTATCATAGTGGGGAATATTTCCTCCAAGACTATCAAGAATAACAATGTATAAAACTCAGAGTAACGCAACACAATAATATCTTTATTCAAACAAAACAATCAAGTAAAAATCTTTGTTAATGCGATGCATGGAATGCATGCTCTGGCTAAGGCACCCTGGCTAAAATCACAATACATGAAGTGGGAGACTCTCTGTTACGACTTCACGCTAGCCACTAGTCACCAGAGGTTCCTGGGACGCACAAGCCCATAGTCTTGCCCGACCACGTGAGAAACGGGACGCTCATAGCCCAAATCTACACGTGACAGTGTACGGGAGAAGTAGGACGCTCTAGCCTATTCTCAACTCCGTACACCCACATGGAGCCAAGTGAATGCATGACTTTAGTTTCTCCTTTATTTAAGTGTTTTCGCATACAACCGATTTAAATAAAACTCAATGGTCACTATGGGGAGTCGCAAGCAACCCAGCATAGGTCGACAGCACGAGATTAGTGTCCATAGTACCAACCCCGGCTCATGAGAATTTGTATACCATTAGTGTACACTCATTGTCCGTTTTATGATTTCATCATGTCCCAAAAGTCAATGTTGTACATCATGGCCAAATTCATTAAAATACTCATATAATGTAAATGGCTCCAATCAAGCATCATGCACATGTAAGGATCCATTGAAAAACAATCACTTCATTCTCTCAGTTAAGTCAAGAGATATTCTTCCATCATGGACACCTCTCATGGGTTCCATCTCTCTAAATCGAATAATTTTACCAACTTAGGGACAAAGAGTATACAATAATGGGATGTCCATATGATGATCTTATACACATATTTCATATCACAATATGAAAACCAATGTTATTTGTAAAACACAGATTAAGGAAATAAGGGCATAGATTTTACAAAGATAGATAACACAAATACACATGCTTCTTAGTAAAAAATCTAAACAAGGAATCACATCATCATATAATGATATTCATTACAAATCCCACATTAAACTTCATGTTATATGGATAAACAATTCAAAACGAAATAACTTCACATGCCACAAAAGAAACTTATGATAATCGTAATATTATTAATGAAAGGCTTGAAGGAAAATCCTCACCTTAGGATGGACTTAGAAGAGGAGGGTTGTAGAAGATCCTAGCCATTGGAAAAATATGAGAAAGAACTCTCTCTCTCTCTCTCTCTCTCTCTCTCCTCTCTTTCTCTAAGGCATGGAGGCTAGGGTTAGGAGAAGGATTTGGAGGTGCGTAGTAGAAATATGGAGAGGGATGTGCACGCGAGGTCTTGTGTAACAACTTCTTGAGGTGGGTTTCTCAAATCTCAATATTCGGATGATCTATGATCAATTTCAATCTGTTCATCTTATCAAGCTCGAAGAGTTGAGTCAGAATACGTAAATTTCTTGATGATCCACATTCTAGATTGGCCGATCCTTGAAAATGGCCTAACGGGTGCTAAAATGGGCTTAATCTTAATTAACGGTCTACGCTTGATGATCAGGGCTCAAATTTTAAAAAAATATGTAGTCATGATAGGCAAATAATTATACAAAGTTTAGTGGTTGATTGATGGTGAGAAATGCCTAGATCTGAAATTTCAACTTTTGGCGGAAATGGAAGGGGCTGGCTTTGTGGTTCAACGGCTGAGGATTATAGATCGGGGTCCAAATTTTGTGTAAAGTCGTAGTCATATGAGTATAATAAATGGTCCAAATTTGAGAAGCGATTGATGATGAGAAGTGGGTAAATTGAAAGGTTTAGATTTAAAAAGAGTTGGTAACTCATTAATTTCTAAAACGGGATAACTTCGCGCATAAGAAAGATGCTTATTAAGGTGGGGCACTCAAATCGCACTATTGGTCCATGATAAAGACGATCTAAGTCACTCATATGAAGAGAAATATTCGACTACGACTAACCATCTACTTTCCTCACTCGATGGAGATGAAAATCAAGGGTTAAGGGGCTGATTTAACAATCAGACCACTTCTACTATGATTTAAGGGCTGAAATTTGATGTGTATGGTTAATATGTGCCCAAAAGCTTAAATCCAGGTTTTTGCGTGAAAGCGATCGTCAGAAACTATAATACTTAAAAATGGCATCTTAACTTAAGTTTAACTAATGGCATTTTCGTAATTATCTAAAAAGTGCGTGATTTTTGAAATCTGATCTTTCTACGATGTTTATAGGATCATTCTAAGCAACTTTTGTAAAGGGTCCCCTATCGGATCTCCTACGAATGTCCTCCTATTCGTAAATCAACGGTAAATGTACGATAATTAAAAATAAATAAATTAAAAATGAATTTTCAAAAAATTTTAAATAAATCTTGAAAATCTGGGGCGTTACATTATCGAGGGATATCCAGATGCAGAATACCTTCCCGCTGGCACCCTCGCATTGTTCGATTCAGAGGAATCCAGAGTGTCATCTCCTGAAGGAACAAACTTATTATCAAAGTCCATTACCATAGAAAGAAGGAATAAAAGAAGAAAATGAGAAGGAATACCTCAGCAACGAGGTCATGATAGAGATAGACAGAAAAAGGAGGAATTTTCGATTATTTCCAATAAAACTTCGAACTAAAGAAACCTCCGCAAGTTCCGGATATTTATAGGCAATCATTCCATCAAGATTTGAATGACATGCGGTGACTTTTCGTCTGGCATGATAGTCAAACGGGCATGAGCATTGACTCATGAGACATGTGGCGAGCGCCGCTTCATTTCTCTTGACTGAAAAGCTGCGGAAAGCTGGCACTCATAAATACGAGCTCAATCATGTACGGCATTCTCCTTTGAAAAAAGCACTAGGCGGTTACATACGCAGTCAAGTCCTTCGCTTAGCTGATTAACGCTAAGGAATTGGGGGGATCTGTTGTAGAATAAAGTTGGTTGCCAAAGAAGCTCGAAGACGTGCAAACCTCGAACGTCCTTACAGTCATGCATATGCAACCCGCGAGCACCTCTGGTCTCCATAAGTTGCGAACAGATCAGCAGTCCAGCGAGCCTACGTGGTCACGTCTCATATATTGGATAAGCCTGCTCATTAAATAGACACTCCCAATATGCGAGTAGAACTGGTCTCTAGTCGTTGAGTGGGGACACCCCCGTTATTTGAGCAGCCTTGTTCTCTGGTCGTCTGCTAAGGACGTCCCTCGTCTCATAGTACCAGCAGCCCATTTAGGCCGGTTTTAGCTTGTTTCTATTCGTAGTTTTGAACCATGGGGGATCTCCATCAAGGAATGTAATCAGTTAGACGTCTAAATTGGTCAGGCCATCTCCTTATCTGAGGATTAACGGGATAAGCATCTTATCCCGTGAAGTCACGAGTGATCTTAACGGCTTGCATAACAAACCGGATCATCCAGATATGTATAAATAGATGGTCCTACAAATGATAAAAGTACACAATCTCTAAGCCTACATTTCACACTTCATCTTACTTTCAAGTCATCTCTAACTTAAGCTTCGGAGGGCCAATGGTCAAGCGCTGGCTACCCTTAGTTTTCTTCTTTGACTTTTAGGTCAGGAGGGAAGATCATTTCGGGAAGGGCATATAATTGGAAGGAACTTCTTACCAAAATCTAATGTTAATACACACAGACACGAGGAATGACCTTAATATTTAATAATATAGGAAATATACAATATGACAAAACAGGAAAAGAATACAAAGAGTGAGATTATTTTCCTAATATACAAAAATGAAATCCTTCGTAAAGCCTTCATTACGTAGGTTACCCATCTCATTTATCAAACCAAAGAAATCAAACCGTTAATCTTGGGAGACCAGGGGCTGTCTACCGAGGAATCCAAGCCGTTCATCAAGCCAGCCTATACCCATCATCTTAGTTTAATCATAAGTTAGGAAAGTCAGAATACATCCACGTGTACGGTAAATCTGCCCAGCGTGCAACAACAGGATGCTGGGGAGACAGGAGTGATGACCCCAGTAATTTTAATTGTTTTGTTGCGATTGAGAAAACAGCTCACTAATCCAAACCATCCGCGCCTAACTGTCCACAAATCTAAACCCTTTGCTTGAGCTATCCATATATTCATGAATGGCCAGGATACTACAACAGGGATCAAAGACGCATGATGTCATCATCCAGTGGAGTTCCTCTTGCGTTAGGAATTGTTGGAACCGCACCGGCTTCACATGTGTGGGGCACGCATGTGAATAGGCAAAGGCAGTAGTAGGGTGAGAAGCGGATTGCGTGGCGGACTATACACCACCAACCTTGTTTGTGTGTTGACGTCACCAAGTTCTGTGGGCCCCACCATGATGTATGTATTATATCCTAAACCGTCCCTCCAGTTTTTCAAGATCGTTTAATGGCTTGAGCCCAAAAACGACACAGATCCAAATCTCAAGTGGAGCATAACACAGAAAGCAGTGGGAATTGAATCATCTACCATTGAAAACTTTTTTGAGGGTCACAGAAGTTTTGGATCAATCTGATATTTATTCTTGACCTTCATCCAGGTCTGTGTGACTTTATGAACAGGTTGGATGTCAAATAAACATCATGGTGGGCCCTCGGAAGGGTTCGGAATCATTGTTCCCACACTGTTTTCTGTGACGTGGTCCACTTGAGCTATGGATCTGTCTTATTTTTGAGTTGTTACCATAAAATGATCTTTCCAAATGGATGGACGGTGTGGATATAACTCATACATCATGGTGGGGCTCACAGAACTTGGTGACGTCTACACGCCGCCAATGTCGGTGGTGTGCGTCGCACGGACGCGGTTTGCCTACTGATGTTGTTGATCGCTGCAGGACGGTGCTGTGTGGGCCCCACTATGATGTATGGATTTTATCTACACTGTACATCCATTTTTCGAGATCATTTTAGAGCATGATCTCAAAGGGAGATCAAAATCTCAGATGGATCACACCGAAACAGTGGTGATTGAACGACCACCATTAAAAACTTCATAGGGGCCACAAAAGTTTTGGGTCAAGCTGACATTCGTTATTTTCCTTCATCCAGGTCTTTGTGAGCTAATCAACAGGTTGGATGGCAAATAAATATTACAGTAGCCGCTAGGAAAAATTGCAAGGGTGAGCGTTCAATCGCCACTGTTTTTCAGTGGTGTGGTCCACCTGAGATCTGGATCTGCCTCATTTTTAGGATTATGAACATAGTGGATAACACAAATATATTACTGTTGGGCCCTCATAAAACGTCTACTAGCAACGTCACTATGCAATCTGCGTCCGCGGATTTCCTGCCATTGGCAGCAAGTTCCTGCGCTGGGAACTAGGTGGAGGCTACTGTGATGTTTGTGAGAAATTCACCCTGTCCATGCATTTTTTTTAATCTCATTTTAGGAGATCCGACCAAAACTGACCTGGATGTGGCCCAAAACGTGATGATTGGTCGTCCACAGTTGAAATATTCGTGGGGCCACAGAAGTTTTGAATCAGGCTAATATTTGTGTTTTCTGTTCATCCAAGCAGTAATGACATTATGAACGGTATGGATGGCATATAAACATCACTGTGGTCCCATCGAGGTTTCAACGATAGGAATTTCCCTACCCACCTTTTCCTTTAGTGCACCCCACTTGAGTCTTGGACGCATCTCAGTTTCTGTCGCACGTCTTAAAATGAGGTCACAAAACGGATGGATGAGGTGGATTTCTCACAAACATTACGGTGGGCCCCACTTAGGTTCCCAGCGCAGGAACTTCTGCAAAGGTTTTAGCAGGAAATCCGGGTCACGTACGCGAACTCTTTCCATTTCTTAGGGCTCTCAATGGGTCGGATCTACTTGGATTCGGGTCCAAGTCCATTTATCTGTAGACGGATTCGGATCCAGCTCGGATCTAAAAGGTGATATCCATATCCGGTCCATTTATAAATTGTTAGATCCATTTCCAATCCAAAATACATATAACCATCGGATTCGGTTGGATCTAGGTCTGAATCCATCCATTACAAATCTTAAAAAATATATGATATAAAATATATAATATAATATATTTAATTTAGTAGAAAAATGATGCAAATCCCTCTATTTACCATGGCATGGTCAACATGGCCTAAAATAATTTGTAAAACGGATGGCCAGCATGAATATAATATATACAGTAAGGTGACAATGAGCCGGATCTTAATTGGAGGACCAAACTCGGATATGTTCCTGTGAATCCATATCTGCTCCATTTAAATAGCCAGACCTATTTTAAGATCCAAATCCGGTCCATTTAACTAATCGGACTTATTTTAAGATCCAAATCTGCATTATATGGATTTGGAGCGAATCGGATCTCGGATCTGACCCGCTCCATTTGAACTCTTTCCATTTCTGTTCTCCACTTGAAATCTTTCCATTTTGTTTCAAAATTTTCTATTTCCAATCTTCTTTCGTTTCTTGTCTTTAAATCATCAAACAAGAATTAAGATCACTTGATAATTTGATATTTGAATTAGTGGAAATTGATCGGATGGTTAAAATAAAACATCTCATGACCTTGATTCCTACTGTTGTCAAGATTTTGAAAATCTTGCCATATTATCTTGAAAAATAAATTAAATAATATTTTTAAAATATCGGCAATTTAATTTTTTTCATGAATTTATTCAGATATTAATGAGAAAATTGTTACATTTTAAATAATTCATTATTAATTATATATTTAAAGTTTTAAAATTATTAGTAATTATAATAGATATTTAAAAAAAAATTGAACTAAAAATCTCCCAAAAAAATTTAGAGAATGGGATTTGTGATTCCCACCTTGTTTGCTATCATGCACCCTGATTGGACTAGTAGTTCAATGAGTCCCACTAATTCAATGGGTCATTGACCAAATATCATCGTGACTGGTTGATCTCACCCATTGATTTAGCAGCCTGAAGAAAATTTGTTAGGAAATAGGAACTATGGCGCAGATCCAACAGGGATCATCCGTATCACCATGCAGTATGGATTAATCCAGGCACCTTTTGGGCTACGGTTCACACCTATGTCCAGTGGCCCACCAAAACATGGAAATGTAAATGGGGTATTGGAAATGATGGTGGGCCACACCTTTGCCAATTGGACAATCGGGACTGCATTAAAAATGAAGATGCATGTTTAATAAAACTAACTTCCACTTGCAATTTGCCTCAGCCTAAACAATTTAGAATTGGCCTGAAGCCAACCCCATTCCCACTCCATTGATACCCTACTTGCAATGCAGAAAAAAAAAAAAAAAAAAAAAAAAAAAAAAAAAAAAAAAAAAAGAGACTAAACAAAAGCATGAGGGTCGCAGAAGTATTGGATGAGGGTTTTATTTGTGTTTTCCCCTCATCCCATGAGTTTTGGATTGGGGCTTTATTTGTGTTTTCCCTTCATACCATGAGTTTTGGATTGAGGTTTTATTTGTGTTTCCCCTTCATTTAGTTGGGAATCACCCTATGAAAGGGTTGGATGGCATCTAAATACTAGGGCTATTAATGATTTGGATCTAGTTGAATCCGACTCCAAATCTAGAAATTTGTAATTCTTACCGAATCTAGATCCGAATCCGACTAAGGTCCAAAATGTAAAATCCATATCTGATCCATTTATAAATAGTGAGATCCACAATCCATTTATAAATAGAGAGATCGGCATTGACCCAAAAATTCCTATAAACATCGGATTCGGGTCGGATTATGATCCAAATCCACCGTATAATCCCAGTAAGAATGACGTTATGAATGGTATGGATCACATATAAACATCACTGTGGACCCAAGGAGGTTTCAATGGTAGGAATCTCCCTACTCACCTTTTCCTTTAGTGTGGCCCACTTGAGTCTTTGATTCGGCTCATTGTCAGTCTCACGTACTAAAATGAGCTAAAAAACGGATGTACAAAGTAGATTTCTTACAAACATCACAATGGTCCTCACCTTAGGTTTCGCACAAGAACTTCCTATCAAGGTAAATTCCCGTGTCTGCTTCCCCAAGATTTCTTGAGGTGCGACTTGGCTATTACACGTTAACATATTAGCAGGTGGGGCCCACCTTGATGATTTATTGTATATTCACCCCATCCATCCATTTCCACATATCATTTTAGAGCGTATTACCAAAAATTAAGCATATCCAAATCTTAGGTGGACCATAACACAGTAAACAGTGGTGATTGAGTGCCTCACCCTTAAAAATTCCATAGTGTCCATAGTAAGGTTTTCATAATGTTTAATTTCAATCCTACCCGTCGATAATGTCAAAATATTTTGGATGAAGGTAATATACAAATATCAGATCGATGCAAAACTTTTGTGGCCCATAAAATGTTTTTAATGGTCATTTATCACTGTTTCTAGTGGTGTGGTTCACCTAATATTTGGATCTTATTAAGGTTTGGAATCATCGCCTAAAATGATATAAGAAAACAGATGGACAGCGTAGATATACAAAAAATACATCAAGGTGGGCCCCACAGGGTTAGGCCCCACACAAAAAATACCCTAACCGCCCATTTGCTTCCGATTTTCAGCGGACCGACCTAGCTTGAGAAGAAGGGTCTTGTCAGCGGATCTGTGGGTCCACGGTGACCTATATGTTTTATCCACGCCGTCCGTCTGTCTTGACAGATCATTTTAGTGCTTGAGCAAAGAAAGGAGGCAAATCCAAGGCTCAACTGGACCACACCAAACCAGTATGTATTAAACTCTTATTAAGGATCTGGTCGAATCTTAGTGTCAGAGCCACATGTGAGCTTAATAATATTCGAATTTTTCTTGGTGAACTCAAATTTGATCCATTTATTTAATGAAATTTCTTTTGGATCCAAATCTACTCTATATGGAGTCAAAGCGGATCCACTATATATAGAGTTGGAGCGGATCCAATCTGGGATCTTACCCGCTCCATTGAGAGCCCTACTAAATATCACGGTGGGCACTAGAAAGGTTTCAATGGTGGGTGTTTTGATCCCTACTGTTTCTATTGGATGGCCCACTTGAATTTTGGATCTCCCTCTTGTTTGGGTTCATACCCTGAAATGGGATGCGAAATGGGTGTATGGAGTGGATATAATACAAACATCACGGTGGGGAGGCTGCCAATCTCCGAATTAGAAATCAGACTTTTGGCAGTAACTGCCTTGTGGGGAGGCTGGCATCACGGTGGGCCCCACCATGATGTTGGTGTAGTTAGTGTGTCTGCTTAAGCATTCGAGCCTGAGACCTGCTGTTGAAATGCCAAGGCGTCTTTCAGGCGGGCTAGCAAGTGGACACTATACTAATATTTGTTTTTCAAGTAGAATTTATGACATGAACCCAAAATTGAGGTACATTTAAATATCTGTTTTTCTCCTTCATTCGGGTTTGTATGACTTAATCACTACTGTTTTTAGTGGTGAAAATTATAGTATGCCCTAAGAGGTTTTTATTGGTGAACATTTCATCACTATTGTTTTCATGTGGTGTGGTCCACATGAGATTTAGATATGCATGAAACACATAGATCATGATGGTCCCCACAGAGCACCAATCAGCCAAACCGCATCAGACGTCTAGTGTCTTTGCAAATGAGAGGAAACTTTTTTCTTTTCTTTTCTTTTCTTTTCTTTTCTGGTATCTCAATTTTTCTGTCCTTCCTGTTTATTGCTAAACTTTAGTTCTATTGGTAGAAATCAGAAAAGAAGATGAATATTAGAGAATCCGGTACCTTAGATGTGGATAATCAATTGAGCAAGATGGAGTCTGAATCCAATGCCTCAGATGATCAATTGAGTGAGGTTGAGTTTTAATCCGATTTCGAGTCCGACTGGTATGCTCAAGCTTACTCCTCATATGCTCCGTCTCATTCAAGAATGAATAGGGATGCATTCAACACTTGGGAACCTAATCAGTCAAATGCGACAAGTTCTCTTACTTCGTTGTACCGCCCTCCCTATGAGATTATTCATGAAGGAGATTTCCACCGATCAAAGATTGATGCTTCCATGGAGAACAAGTGGTTAATCATAAATCTACAATCCAAGAATGAATTTAATTCCCATGTGTTGAACCGTGACACATGGTCCAATGAAGAAGAGTTACATATAATTGGGGAGAATTTTATCTTTTGACAGGTCTACGATGACATCACAGAGGGAGAAAAGGTAAAGACTTTTTATCATCTGGATTTTATTCCAGCTACTCTTCTTCTGGACCCCATCACTGGTAAGAAAATGAGATTATGGTGTGGTGTTATTAAACCAATTAGTTTTTTAGAGGATCTCATTCAATTCATGGATGAAAGACCTAACAAACCGCTTCTTTCAAAAAATAAGACAGTTTTTCGGGACCTGAAGTGTCCAACAATGAGTAAGAGACAGTTTGGAATAAGAAAGAAGACAGGGTGTATCTACCCCTGCCAGAAGAAGCAAAAACCCCTGAAGGAATTATTTGTAGAATTGGACTAAGTTTTCCAGATGGACGAAGGTTAAAAAGGAATTTTCTTTTGACGGATAGTATTCAACTGTTATGGTCATTTTGTATTTCTCAACTCAGAGAAGAAGAACTACAGCTGCCATTAAAGCTGATGGTAGCAATTCCAGGGGCATCAAGGGTTTTGGATTGCGACATAGAGCAGAACTTCAAAGAATCAGGGCTCTCGAATTCTATGATTTCAGTTGCTTGGGAATGAAGAATCAGGTCTTTTTGGATTTTATGATTTCAATTGCTTAGGAATTCTACAGATTGTTAATTGTTTTGAAATACTAGATTCTGAGAAGTTATTTTTTTTTAATGTATGCTTTGATTTTTTTAAAACTAATTACCTCTGAAAGCTTTTAGAAATTTAATTTATTTGCTTCTTTTCAATGGTTCTGTTATTAATAGTCCAGGTGCACCTTCAAACAAACCACATTCTCACTAGACCACTGTGCTTGTTGTGTAAGACATTTGAGCTGTACATAATGTTTAGTCCCCTTATCCGGTGGGCCACACTTGTGGAAACAATGGAATTGATCAAGCCCACTCATGTGGGTGGGCCCCAATATACTCATTGAATGATCTTAATAACCATAGATTGACACTTTCACAGATCTTGCATCCATAATCATGGGACAGTAGAAAATCAAATCCCTTCCTATTCTTGTGTGATGTGCAATATTTAGTGAGATATGATGCAGCAAAGAAAGAATAACCGGAATATGGTAAAGCCATATTGCTACCTTAATTGGTCAGGTATGTCCATCTAGTGGAATCCACTATTGGTGGAAATTGAGTTCAAACAGTTGATGGTTCACCTAAACATAGGTGATGCTGTAATAACTATGATTTTCCAAACATTGGTCATCCATGATAAGTCGCACTAGTATGATATGAGATTGATGGCTCTACCATATTCAGTTTGGATTTTGCCCAGCCCAAACACAGCTCATTGACAGCCATAGATCTACATATGCAGAATAGAAAACATGTCACTCACACCCAAAGGCTGACCTGAAATTGATCAAGCCATGCATGCGAAGACAAAGCCTGTCCCATGAGCTAACGTACTATGTCCGAGCCCAGTACAAATCCAGGCCGCATTGCCTCTTCATCTTATCTGTTATTGTTTGTGGGAGCTGTACTAAATATATAAATGTCAGCTTTGGCTACCTTAGTCTCGTTAATGCTAATGTAAGGTGCTTGTTCCAAGCAAGAAAGAGTAAGTGAGCCTGGACTTGCTGTTTGCTCCTTGGAATAATGGCCATCGAAATAGAAAGATCCATACTTCCGTGACATGTAAGGTTAAAAAGGGCCCGATGTTCAATAAAACATTTCAAGGAACTTCGACATAAATGCTTCCTTCATACTAACCTGTCACATTCAACCGAATGGACATGGTCCCATCCATCACATTACGCAATATCGAATTACTAAACGATGGGCCAATATGCCACCTTAGTTTTAGAACTAACTCGACTCAAAACTCAGCCAAGCTAGCTCAATTCAGTGAAATTTTTAGGTGAGTATCTCTGCAAAACATAGTCCTAGCAGTGACTCAGATCCCAGGTCAGGAAGACTTGTCAAATCAACTGGATCACTGCAGAGGGAGAGGCACACTTAAACTGGTATGCTATCAAACATGTTGATGCTTCATTCTGCATTTCACATCTCTTGCTAATGCTCTTATTTTTAACATTTAATTATTAAAGATGGATTGACTCCGGTCGAGTTTTCAAGGCCACACAATTCGATTAAGTTTGGTGGGACCAAAGCCCAAATTTGTGGATATAAGGTGGCACAGGCTAGCTGTAGGCTGAGTAGAGATCGAATACAGTCTCTCTCACGTGATAACTATTCTGAACACATGAAATTACTGGGAATCCTCAACTAGCCTTCTTTGAATTTATGAAGGAACACTCAATCCACATGCAATCAGAGTAAAAAAACCCAAGTTTTATTGACAACAAACAAGATTCTCTTAAAACGAATTTTAACAAACTTATATAACCCTAAACAAATTCTAATTCATACTTACTAAAAATAGTAAGTTTTCCGAATTAAAAAGTTACGAAAAATAGTAAAATTTTACAATGAAGTAGAGTCTCTCTAAAACTCATTATTCAGCAACAATAGAAACTCCTAAATAAACACATTCTTCCGAAAGTCTTTAAAAGTGCTTTTTCTAGGACTGACTCTGCTCATAACTGACGTGGAGTATATTTTGTCCATGACAGAAGTCCCTGCGAAATTTCAGACTATATCTGTTGGGGTCCCAAATAGTAGACACTCTTAAAAGAGGGGGGGGGGGCAGATAACCATATACCTCGAAAGGAACCGCACAAAGAACGCCTCCCGGCGCACGCAAAACGAAGGAATACATGACTTCCCTGGACTTAGCCAAATTCACTAGTGGACCCCACTGATCTCCGTGATCAAAACTGTTCTAAATCAGACCCGTGACTCCTATATGATTTGTGATGAACACTGCAAGTGGTTGCGCAAACAAACGGGCCCCACAAACCCTCCAAAAATCAAAACCCAATCGATGGAGCCCACATTTACGTGTCCAACGCACCCTAAAAACCGGCACTCACTTACAGGTGCGTGGAGCCCAACGCACCTGTAAGTTATATCCCACGCACCCTTAAAAACAGTACGCTGGCCCACCATTTCGTGAAGGACCACGCATCCAACGCACCTTGAAAGATGGTCAACGCACCCCACAATCAACGAACAGATTATGAGATAGTTTCCAGGTGCGTGGGACCCTCACGCACCCGACAAGTAAACCCCACGCACCCGTATGATCATCGGACCTGCGATGAAGTAAACAGGTGCGTGGAGAGCATTTCATGGATGCGTGACACGTGACGCCCTGCTATTGCTTGACTTCACCTATAAATACCCCTCCGATGCTTCATTTGAGAGAGATCAAGAGACCGAGAGAGAGAGAGAGAGAGAGAGAGAGAGAGAGAGAGCTCCGCCCGCCGGAAACCCAAAAAAGCTTGCCGGAACCCTCGCAGGAACTCCCACTCCTTCCACCAGAACCCCATTTTGGGTGCGGACACGTCTAAGGTCTGGACTTCATACATTTAAAACGCACCTGTAAGAGAAGTTCACGCATCCAGAAAGGGGAACCACGCATCCGTCAATTCAGCACCCACGCGTCTGTTAATCCAGCAAAAGTCCGAATTGGTGAAGTACATCAACGCACCCTGAACATGCACCAACGCACCCTCAATCGTCTGAAAATCTATGTCGAATTGACAGGTGCGTGGAGCCCCCACGCACCCGTAAATCAGGGCTCACGCACCCAGAAATCAGCCAATTTACAGATCATGTTAGCAGGCGCACCGGGCTCAATTTTGAGTATTTTTAAAGACTACTGGGACCAGTCTTGGGTATTTCGAGCATTCCGGACGCAATGGAACGGCCAAGCAAACGTTTCGAGAACTCTAAATGAGCAGAATCGAGCATCTTCAAGATTAAACCCTATTCAACGCAATGAACGGGGTAACTTCCCGGAAAGGAGTCGTCAACATCTGGGGCTACGTAGATATGCTAATATTTACGTTCACTACAAAAGGCATGATCCGATTTGTGCTAAAAGCCAGCTCAGCCGGGCCTTGATTACCACAATAAACCGTGCTGAAGAGTTTCAATCCCTTACAAACCAACTGCTCAACTGCCACAATGCAGCAGTCGATGCCCTACCCATCTAAGCGGTACCCGCTGGTTAGACTGCGCAGGTACACATAACTGTAGAACGGACTTTCCGAGGTCACCTGTCCCTACATTGACAGGCGCGGGCCCAGAGTCGTCCCTCTCAGTAATAAACCCTGACAGTCCTAACCCGGATCTCCGGCCAAAATATGGGACATAGACATCCGACTAGCACAAAGTGGCTTAGTACAGTAAAACAAATACAGGCCCCATGGCCAGTAAACTCTAAAAACCTAGTCCCGGCTGACTAGTCTTTTGCCTTCTAATCAAGGGTCATCGATTATGCGATGTAATTAAGGGTCCGTGCCAGACCACGGCCTGGAATGTACAAGATCTCAGAATCTCTGGAATAAAATTCGCCTTGCGATATCTCTTCGTGTGTACTTTTGTGAATGCTCATGACTGTCTATGAATGTTTCCATTACTCAGAACCCCCAGAACAACAAAACACAACATCCCAGAGAATGTTCATTCTCTAGTTCTAACAAACTGGCGACTCTGCTGGGGATCGAACCCAGAATCTCTGGTTTGCTCTGAGTATAAGAACACTCTAAGAATAGTCCTTTGCAAACACGAATTTACGCATAGGAAAAGTTACCGCAAGGCGTAATGTTTCGGCGCCCTCGGGCGTCAAACTGGCGACTCTCAACGGGAATGTTCTTCCCTTCATCTTTAAGGCAACAGACATTTAAAAAAAAAGGGGGGGGGGGGGGGGGTTTGAACCCACGCACTCCACAATTACACGTATTTGCCTCCGTCTTGCTTATCCCTGTCGGTTTATGCATTGCGATCGAATGGGCTCATACTCCCGATTGTACTTGTGAACTGTTCTAACGATTTTTATGACACTACAGAATTAGCAAGACACTAGGACAGGCGAAAGAAATGGCGTGCTCAATGACCAGTTCGTGCACTTTCCTCGCCACCGGAGGCTTCAGGTTCCCTCGCTTCACCCCGACCACGACAACTGCTTCTAGTTCAGGATGGCAATTGGTCGAAACGCGCAGACAAAGGAAAGAACGAAAGAGAGCAACTAATGTAGCGGCATATACGAAGATGGATATCACAAGACCTCGCCCTACAAATAAGAGACAATGGCAGCCAAAACAGGGGCAGAAGACCCTTACAGGCAGGAGGGTTGCGCCGGCAGAACCTGCAACGCCCGCAATAACAATCGAGCAGTTCCCGCCGCTGCCCAAAACCTTCCATACCCTACAAAGAACCGCCAGATCCGTAAAAGAAAAGCCTAAGTCCGCGACAATCCTCATAACAAGACAAGGGTCGGTCCGAGAAATCCAGTCGGCACAGGTAGCAATGGTGCAAGTGGCCGCAAAAGCAGAGGAAGAACTATACGAGACAAAAGAGTTACCTCCGTTACAAGATCAGATCAACAGGTTGGTAGAGGCTAACCGTGAGACGAACGAGCGAATGAAGGCCATCCAGGAGGCCTTAACCACTCTGATAGCACAAAACGCCACCAGGAGTACCGCGCCGCTCACCCGTTAGTCGGTAGAGGAGTCTCAAGGCGGAGCAGAAGGTCCGGTTGAGCCAGAGCCACCCATCGAACCCAGAGTCACGCCAGTAGGACGTGCGCCGCTTGCCACATCTCATGTATCACGAGAAGAGTTATCCCAAACAATAGCCCATATGATGCAACAGGAAAAGGAGAAAGAGAGGAAAGGTAGCTACAAATATCGAGTCCCATACCCACCGGAAGTGGAAGAGGTACCATTCCCGGCCAACTTTAGGTGCCCAGACTTTGGAAAATTCGACGGCAGAGGGTTGCTAGAGGAGCACATCACCCACTTCCTGACTACATTGGGAAATTGGTCTGCGGTCCCGCAATACTGCATGCGGTTATTTGGATCCACCCTGACAGGAAAGGCTTTCCAATGGTACATGTCACTACCAGCCGGCTCTGTGAGAACATGGGAGCAGATGCAAGATGCCTTTATTTCGAAGTTCTTCGCAACGGAGAGAGAAATCTCGTTAACGGACCTTGCAATGGTTAGACAGAGAAATGGTGAGCCAGTTGAGAAGTTTATCGACCGATGGGGAACCACAGCAGCTCAATGTCGAGAATTACCCAGCGAAGGTGAGCAGATGAAAATGTGTCTAAGGGCCTTAGACCCAATGATTTCGTATGGCCTGTCAGGCAACACCTTCAACTCCTTTCGCGAATTAGCAACAAAAGCACACTTGGTAGAGGAAGCAGCATCTCGAGTAAGCTTCAGGCCCGAGAGACAGAAAAGAGAAACAGGAAGAATAGTTGAGACCCATCAGATCGACAGGAGCAGGGACCCGAAAGACCGAAAACGTCCCGCCACGAATCACGAGACAGAGGCGAAGACGGCAGATATACCAGATAAAGGTAAGAGGCCCTATGTGCCCAAGCGTGTATCTATAGCCGAAAGAGAAAAGGCGAACGGCCCCTACACATTCGATATGGCCGATTTAGTTCCGATCATGGAACAGTTAATTGAAGAGGGCCTGATACGCCTACCAGAGCCGATTCGTCCCCACGAGGTCGGACGAACAAACGACCCCAAATACTGCAAATATCATCGGTGCATCAGTCATCAGACGGAAGATTGCTTTTCCCTAAAGGGAAGAATACAGCGATTGATCAACCAAGGAGTCATCAGCATGAAGGCACCCGAGACAGTGAAGGAGACAGTCGGGGCAATCTCAACAGTCCCGATAGAAGGAGAAACCGGCCGATCAATCCCGCTCCCTAAGCCGAAGGAACCACAGACCCCAGCCAGTAGTAAGAAAAGACCCGAGATCGGACGGCAGCTCGCAAGGTGGAAGAAGAACAGAGGGGTGAAGTCGCAGGGGCAGAGGCAACTCAGGGCAGTCACAGCCCGCTGCGGAATGGTGTCGTTCGACGAACAAGCCTCACCTGAAAGAACGCCGCAAGTAGTAGAGAGGGAAGTTGACAGCAGTCATCCTACGGTCAGGAAGGCAAATGCCTGACCGTACTCTCCCCAGACCAGACAACCCAGTACCGGAAGACGGCACCCCCGACAGATCACAGGAAAGACCCCGCATGCAGAAGTCAAAAGAGAAGGTCATCGAAGCTACGACCAGTCAGCCAAACCCTAGGCCAGTGGCGTATGACATTGTATCGCACTTACGAAAGGTCCCCGCCCGCTTGAGCATATACGATGCCCTATGCCTCTCAAAAGTATACAGGGAAATGTTAATCAATGCCTTGCTTGAAAATGAAATCAGGGAGGTCAAGATGATAGAAATAGAAGAAGAAATGAAAGATTCAGATAAATTCTGGGAAGGGTATGTGCCGGTGTCGCAAGTCATGCCCGTTAATCACCATTCGACCATCACGTTCTCAGAAGAAGACCGCACGGTAGAAACCACAAACCATAACCGTCCACTAATGGTCACAGGAATAATCAGGGATACCGAGGTCAAGAGATGTATGTTGGATGACGGGTCGGCCGTAAATATTATGCCCTTAAGAACATTACAGACGCTAGGCTATATGCAATCGGCGTTGCGCCCAAGTTTTATGATGATTCAAGGTTTCAATCAAGACAGTCAGCGCACGCTCGGGTCAATTACGGTAATGTTAGAGATCGAAGGACTAACTACAAAAGTAACGTGTCAGGTGATCGATGCAGTGACAACATACAACCTCCTTCTAGGAAGGCCTTGGCTTCACCAAAATCGCATAATCCCCTCGACGTATCACCAGTGTTTTAAATACAATAGAGACGGAATTCAGTACAGGGTCACGGCGGATCCAAAGCCATAACGATAGCCGAATCAGTTTTTAGCCGACGCAAAATACTACAGCTTGGCCGACGGCAGTGAAACCAACGAAAGGACCAAGGTATCAGAGAAGGGGCAGATGGTAAAAACTCGAATAGAGAAGTTCGTGCGGGGAAGTGAACCTCAAAATGCCACCCAAGGGGGATCCCGACATCCTATGGAGAGTCACTCTCGGCCAATCACGAAGAAATTTTACGTGATACCGCAACATTTACGTCAGCCAGGACAGTCCGTGCTAAAGTTGATCTCAGATCAAGACATGAGAGTGCTCAAGTCCAGCTTCAACGTACCGATACCCAAGATAGGAAGAACCAAACCCTTTCCAAAAGCCCCAAGCCAGTTCATCGTGCCGTCAAGAGATGTCACCCAGAAAGACATCAGATTTCAATCAGCGCCGAGCCGGCCAGCGCCATCAGAAGAAAGAGGGGAAGAAAGGGGGCTCGCCCAACCTCGACCAATAGAAGAGAAGAGATATAGCAGAGCCAGCCGAAAAATCATGAAGAATATGGGATTCCCTGACCGAAGCGCAGACACAGAGAGGAGGTTATTGGCTCCATTTGAAGAACAGAGGCGAATCTACCGCAATGGAGAGGGCCTAGGGACTAGGGCAGGTGTGAACATGGTAACCATCGGCCCGGCAGAAGAAACCCAGTCACAAGAGCCTGTCGATGTGGTCCAGCCAAGTATCGCGCCTGTGCAACTAGAAGATGGCGGACAGCCAACGATCGACGAACTCGAGGAGATAAACCTAGGCACCCCCGAAGAGCCCAGGAATACATACTTGAGCAAAAACGTCCCGGAAGGTGAGAAGGAGAGATACCTGCAGCTGCTAAAGGAAAATAAAGATATCTTTGCCTGGACGTATTCAGAAATGCCCGGGCTCAGCCCGACGATTGCCATGCACAAACTAAGTATCATGAAGGAGAAGAAGCCGGTAAAACAGCTGCAACGATGGTTTCATCCGGACATTATACCAAAGATTGAGGAAGAAGTTAAGAGACTGATTCAGGTTGGGTTCGTTCGAGAAGTGAAGTACCCCCGGTGGATTTCAAACATCGTGCCAGTCAAGAAGAAGAGCGGACAAATCCGAATATGCGTTGATTTCTGAAACTTGAATGAAGCCTGCCCTAAGGACGATTTTCCCCTCCCGATTCCTGAGATGCTGATTGACAGCACGACGGGGTATGCAGTGATGTCTTTCATGGACGGGTATTCGGGGTATAATCAGATCCGCATGGCCCCAGAAGACGAAGAAGCCACGGCCTTCCGCACAACTCTCGGCATCTACTGCTACCGTGTAATGCCCTTCGGATTAAAAAATGCAGGGGCAACCTACCAGCGCGCAATGCACGTCATATTTCAGGACATGATGCATAAACACGTCGAATGCTATGTAGACGATTTAGTCGTCAGGTCGACCGATCACGAGCAGCACAAGGAGCACCTAAGGCAAGTGTTCCAACGATTGCGTAAGAAGAGTCTCCGCATGAATCCGCTAAAATGCGCATTCGGAGTTGCATCCGGCAAATTCTTGGGTTTCGTGGTCAGACACAGGGGCATAGAGATCGATCCTGCAAAAATTAAGGCCATAATAGAAATGCCACCTCCTAAGAACCTGAAGCAGCTGAAAAGCTTCCAGGGCCGTGTAGCATACCTGAGGAGATTCATCTCAAACCTAGCTGGTCGCTGTCAACCATTCTCCCAACTCAACAAGAAAATGTCAAGTTCGAATGGGACGCCGCCTGCCAGAAAGCTTTTGATTCGCTAAAAGAAATGGTCGGGAATTCGCCGGTCCTTGCTGTCCCAATCAAGGGGAAACCGCTGATTCTATACATTGCAGCAGGTGATAACTCGCTGGGAGCGCTCCTAGCACAGAAGAATGAAGGAGGCAAAGAGAACGCGCTGTATTATCTAAGCCGCACGTTAGCAGGGGCCGAGTTTAACTATTCAGTGATCGAAAAGATATGTCTGGCCCTCATCTTCGCCGTGAAGAAACTTAGGCATTACTACCTCTCGCATCAGATAACGTTGATATCCAAGGCTGACCCGATTAAATTTCTCATGAACCGGCCCATGCTGTCCGGACGCTTAGCAAAATGGGCTCTCCTCCTTTCAGAATTTGATATCACTTACGTCCCGGCCCGAGCTGTTAAAGGACAAGCGATCGTGGACTTCCTCGCCGCGCACCCCATTCCAAGCAAGGAAGAAATGGAGTGCGATCTCCCAGACGAACAGGTTATGATGATTGAAGAACCGCGACCATGGAAAATGTACTTCGACGGAGCCGCTAGGTCCACAGGGGCAGGAGCAGGAATTATATTCATTAGCTTGCAGAGAGATCTGCTGCCCTATGCATTCACGATCGTGTCGGCTTGTACCAACAACGAAGCAGAATACCAAGCCCTTATTATCGGACTAAAGCTCGCCCTCGAGATGCGTATCAAAGCAATACAAATATACGGCGACTCCAGGCTAGTCATCAGACAGCTAACAACGGAATATGAGGTTCGCAAGCCCGAGTTGTCGCCCTTCTGCCGCCAAGCGCAATCATTGTTCAATCAGTTTCGCAATGGCAGCATTTCACATATACCAAGGCAAGAGAACATACAGGCCGGCGCGTTAGCCAGCCTGGCCGCTGCCCTGGCTAATCCTGGAGGCAGCCCTCTTCAAGTAACGATCGAAGAAAGAAGGATCTTGCCAACTACCTTACCGCCCAGCAATGAATCGAGCGTAAACCCTATTTGTTGCTTTGAAATCACAGAAGAAAACGACTGGAAAAGACCTTTTGTCGACTACTTGAAGTACGGGTTTTTACCAGAAGAGCCCAAGATGCGCACTCAGGTCAGGAGACGTGCCGGTTCATTCATAATACAAAGTGACACCCTTTACAAGCGCTCGTACGAGGGAGTGTTGTTACGCTGCCTAGACCAGGACGAGGCATACGCCATGCTAAAAGAAGCACACGGAGGGGAGTGTGGTGCTCACCAAGGGGGCAGGAACTTACATCACCGTGTCCGACATATGGGGTACTATTGGCCCACAATGATGACAGACGCAATAGACTACGTCAGAAAGTGCCATCAATGCCAAATACATGCAGATATAATACATACACCGCCAGAAGAGTTGCATCAATTAGTGATATCTTGGCCTTTCACCGCCTGGGGCATGGACGTGATAGGGCCAATCAACCCGCCATCCTCTCAGGGGCACCAGTACATCCTTGCTGCGACCGATTATTTCTCTAAATGGGCTGAAGCCGTCACCTTAAGAAACGTGAAAGCAAGACACGTCGAAAGTTTCATCCGTCATTCCATATTGTACCGACACGGTATCCTTGAAAGAATCACTACCGACAACAGGACACCCTTCAAAAATGTCACTATCGATAGACTATGTGCAAAGTTCAAGATTAAGCATTGCTATTCGTCGCCCTATTAACCTCCCGCAAATGGGTTGGCCGAGGCATTCAACAAGACTATTATGAAAATCCTGAAGAAGACGGTGGCGGAGAATAAGAAAGACTGGGACAGACGGTTACCTGAAGCACTGTGGGCATATAGGACCACGTACCGCACAGCCACTCGAGCCACACCTTACTCATTGGTGTACGGTACGGAAGCCGTGATCCCGATGGAAATGCAGGTGGAGTCATTACGGGTTGCGCTCCGACACTCCCTGACAACTGAATACAATGATAAAATCAGAATGATCGAGCTTGACGACCTGGATGAAAAGAGACTCGCCGCTCAGCAAAGGCTTGAAATGTATCAAAAGCGAATCTCAGCTTCGTACGATAAACGAGTCCTGGGAAGGTCATTTAAGAGAGGCGACTTGGTGCTGATGATGAAACGTCCGGCACCGATGCAAGGCCCAAAAAGTAAATTCGATCCGAAGTGGGATCCGGTATGCATAATTGATGAGGTATACTCTAATGGAGCCTATCGGGTAATAGATTGCAAAGGACAGGGAGTCAGCACGCTGGTGAACGGTCGGTTCTTGAAAAGATATTATACTTGAAAGAAGTCTGTCATCGTATTTTGTAAACGCCCCATTAGAGGGATGGTGTAATGTAGAAAATACCAAAAGAAATGATATCGCGTGAGGTTCGGGGCAAAATACTAACTATCTACCTTTCCTTCCACAGGTATCAGGGAGACATCAAGGCCCAGAGTACGTCAGAAATAATGCCTTGCCCTGAAAGGCAACTAAGAAAGGGGGAAGCCCTTAATAAAAGATCGATCGTATCCCTGTTCATACAAGCACAGGTTTGAGTCCTAAACAGGGGGACACTCTTCCCAAATGACTCACTCAATTCGCATTCAAAAAATATGAATTTGCAAAAGACCTAGCAGTACAACATGCACCTAAAGCTACAGTAGTATACATATTGACACAATATTTGTTACAATGTGTTCTAAAATCGGTATTAAGTACAAATGGAGATCACTGCAGCTCAACCGTTTAAAGTTTTTAAACATTGGTCTAACAAGTCTGCTGCAGACTCCTCAACCGCCTTCCGTGCCGCCTCGGCCTCAGCTAGAACTAGAGCAGGGTCGGGAATGTCCCTGAGAGACTGCTCTAACTCTGCAACCTGGGCTTTCATGACATCGCGCTCCGCCTCCTGCTGATCGAGGGAAGATTGTAAACGAGCCCTCTGACCGGTGAGCTTGGATAGTTTGAGGTGGACGGTCGAGCGCTTGGCCTGCAGTCGAGCCACCTCGTTGTCTATCTCTGCCAAACGGACAGTGGCCGCCTGACACCCATCGTCAACGACCTGCCAGTCCTTCTTTACCACGGCCACCTCTGCCTCGTGTAATTCTAGTTCTGGGAGAAGTGATCGCAAGTGACCACGCTTTTCCTCAGCAGAAGGGTCAGTTTGGAGGCTTTTCGCCTCGAGTTCTCGGGCCACCCGTTCTTTAAACAGAATCACCTGACCGATCACGGAGGACAAGTCGACCCCGAGCCAGGCAGCGTTCAGCTCGAGTGCCTGCAACGCCTCGTCTAAAACAGGCCATTCCTCCTCATGTCTTAAAGAGTCAACGATCTCAGACAGAAGGCCCTTGAGAAGGTTTGCCTTAGTCTTCGACAAACCCCGAAGGGGTGAGGCGAATGACTCCCGTAACGCCGTAGGCACTGAGGCACCGATAGAAGAAGCTACTGGCACAGAGAGTAGGAAGCGTTAATACAAGAAGATCATCGTCAGAAGGGAAGCAGTCAGGACAGTAAAAGCAGATGGCATACCAGCAATGTCAGGAATGGCAACGGCAGCGACGCTGGATAAAGTGGTGGGCACAGGTGACACTGGGGCCGGTTCCGTTGTTCCCTCAGTCAATGGTTCGGGCAATTCCGGGGTGGATATCACCATGACCTCAGGAATATTGGCATCAGGCGCTGGCCCAGCAACAGGAGGAATTGCAGTAGCAGACTCGGCTGGCAACGACGTGGCAACAGGCGGGGCTTCAGCAGCAGATTCAACCAACAACGGTTCAGCAGCAGGAGGGGCCCCCACAACAGGCTCAGGAGCGCTTAGCTCGATAGCAGGAACCGCGACCTCTTCCACCACGGCGACGATCGCTTCCGAAATCCCGCCTTGAGTTTCAGTGTCCGCCACAGAGAGATTGGGGGGAAGGACAGACTCGGCAGGCGCCTCATCGTCCAAATCCATGAAGATTGTCCCCGTGCCCTCTTCAGGGATGGGCCTATCGTAAACAGGCTCGTTCTCATCGCTCCCCCGGGATGGGCCTATCGTAAACTTATTAAAGTCCCATACGATGGAACCCAATTGTCGAAGCCATTGGATACCGAGTACCACATCAGACCCTTTTAACGGCAGTAAATACATGTCAGCACGGAAGTGATACCCTTGCATTATCAATTCCACGTCCTTGCAACGGCCTATGCACGCCAATTTTTGTCCATCTGCGACCATTACTTCAAATGCCGAAGAGCGAATGATGGGGTAGCCAAGCCTCTGCGCCAACCTATTGCTAACAAAATTATGCGTGCTTCCGGTATCTATGAGAATTGACACTGCTTGTCATTTAATCATCCCACATACCCTCATGGTTTGAGGTGGGGACAACCCAGAAAGAGCATGAATTGAAATTTTAGGTGCTTCTTGCTCTCCATCAGAACTCCCATCATCATCCGTTTCTTCGTCTACTTCGCCGTCCAACAAAAATAATTGTTGTGTCTTGCAACGATGGCCTGGAGCAAACTTTTCGTCGCAGTTATAACAAAGACCCTTCTCTCGGCGAGCTTGCATATTGGCCCATGTTAATTTTTTTATGGGTGTGGCTTCCCCTTTTGCTGAAGTAATGTTGGTTGTTGGCCGGCTTAACGGACCCTTCCCATTCGACGCAGCCGTTGGAGTTTCTCTTCTTGCATGCGAGCTAACCCGATTGCGGCCACCAAGGTAGTGGGTCGAAACATTTGAACCTCGGTCCCAATCTCCTCCTTTAATCCGGCAACAAAGCATCCAACAAATGCTTGCTCCGTCCATCCTTCCACCCGATTTGCCAATCTCTCAAAGTTAGTTTGATAGTCACGAACAGTTATGGTTTGATGTAACTTAGAGAGAGTGGCATGAAAATCTTCATATTCGGTTGGCCTGAAGCATACGCAAAGAGCCTTGATGAAGTCTGACCAGGACACTGAAGTTTGCGTCCTCTCGTACCATTGAAACCATTGTACAGCGTCACCCTCTAAATGAAAGGATGCTAATAGCACCTTTGGATTCTCTGGAGTGTTATGGAACCGAAAAAATTGCTCTGCTCGATAGACCCAACCAGTCGGGTCGCCGCCTCCAAACTTTGGAAAATCTAAACGGGCATAACGTCCTTGAACCGGCACGAGCTCATGACGATCAGGCCCCCCACTTGATCCCTCCAGGTCAGCATGTTCCGCACGACTGTCAGAGCGATTCTTGCCGTCCCACAGTACTGAGGATGCTAACCGCTCATATTGTAAACTCATGGCAGCGAGAGTTTCTCTTATCTCACGCAGGAACTCAGAGTGCTGCAACATCTCTTCCTCTAACTTGCTGATCTTTTCCTCCATTGTTGATATTCGTTGTCCCTGGCTCGGTTGTTTGGGCATAACCGAGATCGAAGCTCTGATACCAGATGATATGAACATCAATCTAACATCATTTTGGTTTGAATCCTTCTTCGAGGGAGGATCCCCTCCTGCCTACTGCATGTGGTGCACTGATTTGAATAATGAAAAATCTCTCTGCAACTTTTATTATTTTCTCGTAATTAAATACATAAAGATAATAACTGAAAATAACAAAAGATAGCACTAATATCCTAACAAATAACAATATCCTAACAAATAGCAATATCCTAACAAATAGGATAAAAATGATAATAGCAAATAGCAATATCCTAACAAACAGGATAAAGATGATACTGCCACATGTCCCCAATCGGTTGGAGATTATTTTTTTCAAATCCTAACATTGGATGAAAAATAAACATCACGATGGGCCTTAGGAAGGTTTCGATAGTGGCTGGTGTGGTCCACTTGAGCTTTGGATCTATCTCAGTTTTCAGTTTTTACATCATGACCTAAAATGATCTCGCCAAATGAAAAGATGGTGTGGATGTTACTACATATACATCATGGTGGTTCCCACATAGCTTTGCCACATCAACACGTAATCCGGACTAGATTTTGAAAACCCGGCATGAATTTTGAAAACTTCTCCCCCCTAAAGTCGTTGCAAAAACGTTAAAACCGGACTTGGATCGCCTAGTGTGGAACGCATGCATGGGAATATAGTCTGTGGGCCCTACCATGATGTATGTTTTTCATCCATGCCATTCGTTCATTTTTCAGATCATTTTAGTAAATAAATCTAAGAATGAGATAAATCGAAAGCTCAAGTGGACCACACCATGGGAAACAGTGGAGATTGAATGTCTACTATTGAAAACTTCCTGAGGCCACATAAATTTTGGATCAAGATGATATTTTTGTTTTCCCTTCATCCCATGTGCGTTTGACCTTATGACCAGGTTGGATGGTAATCAAACATGATGGTGGGCCCTAAGAAGGTTTCAACGGTGGGCGTAATCATCCCAACTGCCTCCTCCGATATGGTCCACTTTAGCATTAGAGAGATCTGGTGTATAGCATTGGAGAGATTCACTCGAGCATTGAAGAGATACACTTGAGCATTAGAGAGATCCACTAGGTTGAGTAGTGTGACTCGCTACTGAAGTGATGTCACCATGTTTTGTGGACCCACCATGATGTATCTGGTGTATCCACATCGTCCATTGTAACGACCCGAGATTTTCGACTCTCGTGTATAATACGACGGCCGAATTCCCAAGTAATTTATGGAATAACTAATTTGTCAAATAATAAAATATAGCATTCAAGCACAATGGCGGAAACAATTATCATCTTATTCTATCAAACTTACTACGTCATCATCAATGTTTAAATAAGGGAACCAACCAATATCCATACTGATTAATTAAAATACAAAACCATGTCTTCTCTTGAAGACTTATTACAATTCCATAAATGTATCAACTACTCAAAAAAAATATTTAATAAATGATAACATCAATTAAGTTTATCTAACATCGTCATCCGCCATGTGATCGTACGAACCATCGAACTCTTTTCCTTAAAAATCGGGTTCAATACCTGGATCTTCACCTGCATCATCTAAATTGTGTTTGGGATAGCATTAAACGCTATCATAGTGGAGAATATTTCCTCTAAGACAATCAAGAATAATAATAACGGTACAGAGTAAACGCAAGCAGTATATTATCATTTAATCAAATCAAAACAACCAACTAAAAATCTTTGTTAATGCGATGCATGGAATGCATGCTTTGGCTAAGGCACCCTGGCTAGAATCACAATCCATGAAGTGGGAGACTCCCTGTTACGACTTCATGCTAGCCACTAGTCACCAGAGGTTCTTGGGACGCACAAGCCCATAGTTTTGGCCGACCACGTGAGAAACGGGACGCTCATAGCTCAAATCTACACGTGACAGTGTACGGGAGAAGTAGGACGCTCTAGCCTATTCTCAATTCCGTACACCCACATGGAGCCAAGTGAATGCATGACTTTAGTTTCACCTTTTATTTAAGTGTTTTCGCATACAACCGATTTAAATAAAACTCAATGGTCACTATGGGGAGTCGCAAGCAACCCAGCATAGGCCGACAGCACGGGATTAGTGTCCATAGCACCAACCCCGGCTCATGAGAATTTGTATACCATTAGTGTCCACTCATTGTCCCGCTTTATGATTTCATCATGTCCCAAAAACCCAATGTTGTACATCATGACTAAATTCATTAAAATACCCATGTACTGTAAATGGATCAAATCAAGCATCATGTACATGTAAGGATCTATTAACAAACAATCACTTCATTCTCTCAGTTAAGTCAAGATATATTCTTCCATCATGGATACCTCTCACGGGTTCCATCTCTCTACATCGAATAATTTTACCAACTTAGGGACAAAGAGTATACAATAATGGGATGTCCATATGATGATCTTACACACATATTTCATATCACAATATGAAAACCAATGTTACTTGTAATACATGGACTAAGAAAATAAGGGCATAGATTTCACAAAAATAAATAACACAAATACACATGTTTCTTAGTCAAAAATCTAAAAAAAGAAATCACATTATCATATAATGATATTCATTACAAATCTCACATCAAACTTTATGTTATATGGATAAGTAATTCAAAACAAAACAACTTCACATGCCACAAAAGAAACTTATGATAATCGTGATATTATTAATGAAAGGCTTGAAGGAAAATCCTCACCTTAGGATGGACTTAGAAGAAGAGGGTTGTAGAAGATCCTAGCCGCTGGAAAAATATGAGAAAGAACTCTCTTCTCTTCTCTTCTCTCTCTCTCTCTCTCTAAGGCATGGAGGCTAGGGTTAGGAGAAGGATTTGGAGGTGCGTAGTAGAAATATGGAGAGGGATGTGCACGCGAGGTCTTGTGTAACAACCTCTTGAGGTGGGTTTCTCAAATCTCAATATTCGGGTGATCTTTGATCAATTCCAATCCGTTCATCTTATCAAGCTCGAAGAGTAGAGTCAGAATACGTAAATTTCTTGATAATCCACATTCTAGATTGGTCGATCCTTGAAAATGGCCTAACGGGTGCTAAAATGGGCTAGATCTCAATTAACGGTCTACACTTGATGATCAGGGCCCAAATTTTGAGAAAATATGTAGTCATGATAGGAAAACAATTATACAAAGTTTAGTGGTTGATTGATGGTGAGAAATGCTTAGATCTGAAATTTCAACTTTTAACGGAAAAGGAAGGGCTGGCTTTGTGGTTCAACGGTGTAGGATTATAGATCGGGGTCCAAATTTTGTGTAAACTCGTAGTCATATGAGTATAATAAGTAGTCCAAATTCGAGAAGCGACTGATGGTGAGAAGTGGGTAAATTGAAAGGTTCAGATTTAAAAAGAGTTGGTAACTCGTTAATTTCTAAAACGGGATAACTTTGCGCATAAGAAAGATGCTTATCAAGGTGGGGCACTCAAATCATACTATTGGTCCATGATAAAGACAATCCAATTCACTCATATGAAGAGAAATATTTGACTACGACTAACCATCTACTTTCCTCACTTGATGGACATGAAAATCAAGGGTTAAGGGGCTTATTTGACAATCAGACCACTTCTACTATGATTTAAGGGCTAAAATTTGACGTGTATGGTTAATATGTGCCCATAAGCTTAAATTCAGAGTTTTGCGTGAAAGTAATCGTCAGAAACTATAATACTTAAAAATGGCATCTTAACTTAAGTTTAACTAATGGCATTTTCGTAATTATCTAAAAAGTGCGTGATTTTTGAAATCTGATCTTTTTACGATGTTTATGGGATCATTCTAAGCAACTTTTGTAAAGGGTCCTCTATCGGATCTCCTACGGATGTCCCGCTATTCACAAATCAACAGTAAATGTACGATAATTAATAAAAAATAAATTAAAAATGAATTTCCAAAAGTTTTCAAATAAATCTCGAAAATCTGGGGTGTTACGTCCATCCATTTTGAGAGAAAAAAATGAGACAAAAAATGAGGCAGATGCAAAGCTCTAGTGGACCCCACCACGTGAAACAGTGTGGAGAGTGACTCCCACAGTTGAAACCTTCCTAGGGTCCACCATGATGTTTATTTGAGATCCAACCAGTTCATAAGCTAACACGGACATTAACGAAGGGAATAAACAAATATCAGCTTGATCTAAAACTTTTGTGGCCCCTATAAGTTTCTAATGGTAGGTGTTCAATCTCCACTGTTTTTTGCAGTGGAGTCCACTTTAGCTTTTGGATCTGACTCATTCTTTGGCCATGTCCTAAAATTATCTCTCCAAATGGATGGAGGGTGTGGATACAATACATACATCATGGTGGGTCCCACAAAACAGGGTGACATCACTTCAGTAACGAGTCTCGCTAGTCAACCTGTTAGTAGCTAATCCGCATCAGCGTGAGAGGAAATGAGTCATCAACATCACCACTTAGGTGCAACTCAGATGTACATGCCTTAAATCCACGCCGTTGTATGCGTGATTGTGGGGACCACCTTGATGTACTTACTTTAAATCCACAATGCACATAGGTTTTGAAAGATCATTTTAGGGCAGCGTAGGAAAAATAAAACATATCTAAATCTTATGTGGACCACACCATAGGAAATAGTGGTGATTGACTATTAAAAACTTCTTGTGAGCCCCAAAAGTTTTGGACCAGTCTAATAGTTTTTTATCCACGCAGCCCATAGCCTGCAAAAATAGACAAACGGTTTAGATATACAGAAAATACATAATGTACGACCACACACAGTGAGGGGGTGAAGATGGGCAACATGAATGATGGGTCACGTCCACCATTAAATGGCCATTAAGTAACAAATGTTTCTAATGGTGTAGTCCACCAAAGATATCAATTGAGTTAATATTTCGTAATAAGTACTTAAATAAGATGCGAAAATGGATAGACCGTTTAGATCTACAAAGAATACCAACATGAACGACCGCACACGGTGAGGAGAACACTAACTGTGACTTCCCTAACCTAGGCCTTGAGGCATGTATGGCCAGCAAGCGTTTTTCTAATGATTGGTTCCATCCAATCAACTGCACGGATTAAACTATGACTTGTATAGAAAGATGGGACATATATAATAATCATGTGGACCACAACAGCATGATTTCACAGTGTACTCGTTTTAATGGTCCAAGATGAATCCACTTATGGGACCAACCTACTAGTCATATCGACCTCATTTTTGCTCCCATGAAAAATAGAGACTCCAAAAAATAGATGGACGGTCTTGATGTCGGGTCATGTCCACCTTTAACCTAGGCCTTGAGGCATGTTAAAGGCCATTAACAACTGTTTCTAATGGTTTGGTCTACAAAGATATCGATCAACTTAATATTTTTTAATAAGTACTTATATGAGATGAAAAAATGGATGGACGGTTTAGATCTACAAAAAATACATCATAAACGACCATATACAGTGAGGAGAGCACCTATTGCGGTGTTACTCAGGTAACACGGGAATCATTGTAACCTAGTAACTCACCGACATTGATGCATGTATGGCCCACAAGTGTTTTTCTGATGATCTGTTACATCCATTCAACCAAAATGATTAAAATATGGCTTGCATAAAAAAATGGGACATTTATAATGATCAGTGGACCATAATAGCATCAATTCGTAGCCTATTCGTTCAATGGTAGAAAAAGGACCAGACTTCTGGGACTAGACTACTGGTCATTTCAACCTCATTTTTTCTCCAGCTACGAAAGAGGACATGAGTGTTAGGATGGACTGTGTTGATCGATGAAATTGAGTGGACCCCATTTTACGCTTCAATAGGCGTTTCGCAAATTAAGGTTATAGTTCTAATAAACGGGATGATCATGTTAGGTGTACTCTCAATGACATGAGTACACTTGCATTTAGACCTGGCAAAATTCGACCCGACCCGACCCGACTCAATCCGAATTTTTCTAGTTTAAGGTTGGAAATTTGACCCGAATTCAATATTTGAGTTGACCCAACCCGACCCGACCTGACCCTGGATTTTTATAGGTCGGGTTAGGGTTAAAGGTGACCCAACCAGACCCGACCCGACCCAAATCATATAAGGGTTAAGTAGACTATTATATATTGATTTTCTTATTAGTTAAATAATACATAGTTTTTTTTTCTCACACACCCAACTAGAAACGGTCGACGTGTCTGTCAATTTAATAAACATTATGGTGGGCCCTAAGACTATTATTATTATGATTTTCTTATTAGTTAAATAATACATAGTTTTTATTTCTCTCACATACCTTGCTGAGAACAGTCCACATGTCTATCAATTCAATAAACTTAATTGATGTGTCTGAAGCATTATCCCATTACTCTAACTATGTTGATGTTTAAAGTGGTATGCTTTAAATCTGCACTCCATTATATCCATTTATTTTTCTCTTTCAAAATTTGCGGAATAAAAATACTCTATTAAAAAAAGCATCGGTTTTACCTAATTCACTTCATCACCATGATTGTTAGAGCTCTCTTCACCCTGCTTAGAAGCTAAATCTGCCCGCTGAACACCAACAAGTCACTTTCTTTCTAAAGTCAAGTAGAGTAGAGCCCCTAAGTAACTCATTGAAGTGGATGAACCATGTAGCCAGGCATCACCATGAGGTCGAACTCATGGGAAGAGTTGTGTGGGCGCCACATGTCAAATATCAACACAGTGCATTTGATGGGTCCCCTTTAGGTCATGGGATATCCCAAAAATCAGTCGTATACAGAACTCAAAGGAGCCATACCATTTAAAACCATGCGAAGACATGCCTAAAACATCTAAAAGCACTTGGTGGGGCCCAACTGGGTTTTGGATGCGGCTGAAACTTGGTCTGACCCCTCATCCAAATGGGACGAATATAATGGATGGGCTGGATTTGTGAACCACATCTCAGAGGGCCAAATAAATGATCATGAAGGTTTTAATGGGCGGATTACCCCTCTCAACTTTTGTCTGTGGTGTGGCCCATTTAAGTCATGGATTGACGTGATTTTTAAGCCCGTGGCCCACCATGAAACGGTGCATCTGACTGATGGGGTAAATGTTTGACACACATCATGGTGGGGCTCACGCAACTCAACTTCATGGAAAGTTCCCATGAGGTCGACCTCATAGTACCATTTATATATATATATATATATATATATATATATATATATATATATATATATATATATATATTGTCATATGCATTTAGTTTAATCCACAAATTAGTTAGTTGATCATTAAAATGTGGGTCAACCTGACTCGTCCTGGTTTAATTTGGATTGGGTAAGGGTAAGGAAAATCCAACTCGAATTCAATTTGGGTCGGGTTAGGGTTGAGGTGGAAACGATCCGTCCCAAACTTGACCCGACCCGAATCCGATCCAACCCGACCCATTGCCACCTCTACTTGCATTGCAGTGAGTATGTTTTTTTTCAATCTTTGATTAAAGACACAATTAAAGACTTGTTGTCATGGAAGCATTGATCTTTGATTGGTGGAAATCTCCTTCATGAATAATCTCATAGAGAGGTCAGTACAACGAATCAATATAACTTGTGGCATTTGACTGATTAGGCTTCCAAATGTTGAAAGATTGCACCTCTTCAAACCCGATTTAAACTCGATTTCGTTCAATTGATCATCGAGGTTTGAGGTATTGGATTCAGACTCGACTTGCTCAATTTACTGTCCACATATGAGGCAGCGATTCATACTCGATCTCGCTCAATTGATCATTCAAGTCCGAGGCATTAGATTCTCTAATATTCATCTTCCCTTCTGATTTTTACCAACAGAGTTAGAGAGCAGGAAAGAAAGAGTGTAAAAATAATTAAATGCATATCCACACCATCCATCTGTTTTTCCAGCTCATTTTAGGGCGTAGTATAAAAATAGAAGCATATAAAAATTTCAGGTGGACTATACCCCAATAAACAGTGGTTGTTGAACACACACCCTTAAAAAACTCCTAGGGTCCACCGTAATTTCTTTACGGTCCAACTTTCGATAAAGATGAAAGAAAAAAAAAATGCAAATATCAGCTTGATCTAAAACTTTTGTAATGGTAAAAACCCACTGTTTCCTGTGGTGTAGTCCACCCAAAATTTGTATCTACTTAATGTTTATAAACATACCCTAAAATAAGATAGAAAGACGGATGGCATGGATATACATTCCATGCATTGAGGTGGGCCCTATGGTCAGGGTCGCACTCGCATTCTGGGCATCAGGTGGGGCACTCTTTCAGGCTTATGGTTTAAAAACCACCCCATCCCTGAGCCAGGTGGGCCATACCAAGAGTTGAGGTAGGCCCTACCATGAACTGGGGAGGGAACGCCCACCCTTATTGATAAGGTGATCCATTGATTTTGGCCTGGCCCTAATTTCAAGTGGAAGTTAGTTTTATTAAACATGCATCTTTACTTTTAATGCAGTCCCAATGGTACAATTGGCAAAGGTGTGGCCCACTATCATTTTCAATACCCCATTTATATTTCCTAGTTTTGGTGGGCCACTTGACATAGGTGTGAATCGTAGCCGGATTAATCCATGCTGCATGGTGATATGGATGATCTCTATTGGATCTGCACCATAGTTCCTAGTTCCTAACGATTTTTTTCTGCAGGTTGCCAAATCAATGGGTAAGATCAACGAGTGACAATGATTTTTGGTTTATGACCCATCGAATAATTAGTGGGACACATGATCTAGTAGTCCAATCAGAGTGCATGATAGTGTACAGGGTGGGAATCATTAGTGACAAATCTCATTCTCTAAAACATTTTGGGTGATTTTTAGTTCACTGAGGTTTTTCTCGGAATATTGTTTGGAAAATCTCACTAAAAATAAAAATTATACAGTATCTTTTATAATTACTAATCATGTTAAAATTTTAAATATATAATTATGTAATGAATTTTCATGATGAAAATCATGAAAAAATTTAAACAGCTGATATTTTTAAAAATAATATTTAATTGATTTTTCATGATAATAAATTAATAATGCAAGATTTTCAAAATCTCGATGACAACAGTGGGAATCAAGGTCATGAGAAGTTTTATTTTAACCATCCAATCAATGTCTACATTTTTTTTACGCACACACCACATACACTCATGCACTGACACCACAGTGGGATTTCACCACAATAGTTAGTTTGCCACGAAGTCATGAATAAGTACGCAGTTTGATGATTTAAAGATCAGGAAAAAAAAGAAAGATCCAAAATAGAAAATTTTGAAAGAAAGTAGAGAGTTCTAGTCGAGAGGAATACTCACACTAACAGAAATCTGAAATTCAAGTCTTCCTTCTCCTTGCACTTCTCTCTAACCATGTGAATCCCAATACCAACTGCTACACCAATTCATTCGATGAGATGTTCACCTTCCAAACCCAGCCTTCAAAACTCTACTACTCTCTCACCTTATAAACTTGAGTTCCTGACTCGGCATCTCCCCTGCACCAGCACCTATCCTGCCTCTTGGTGAGACTCGACACTGAGTGTCAATGCAACTTCAATCTTTCCATCATCCGGCTCTGCTTGATCAATGGTTCTGCCTCATCTTCATGACCATGCAAGCCTAAGACATTCCCATTGGAATTTTTATTGATCCTAACTCATAAGAGGAAAAACTAAAATTCCTGTACAAGTTTCAGGGTGTCAATGACTTTGTACTCAACTAATAATACCAGTTTTAGGGGAGTCAATGCCTTTGGATTACAATATTGAGATGAGCTTTTTGAGAAATCACAACCCTCTAATTGTATGCTTATATTTATAATATATTTTTTGTTTCCTCTAATATCTTATTAATCTGGTAAAATTATTGTATAACAAATGTTGATAAAATAATGAACATGAAATACACCTTGACACCATAAGCACAATATATGAGGTGGTCTAATCAACATCAAAGATCCTTATTTGTAATGTATCCTACCCAATTTTCATCATCTTGTTTTAAAGATTATTAAAACTATAGAGACATTTATACTGAGGAAAGAATGTTTTATTTGAACAATATGTTTACATTTTTATACCATCTACAAATATAACTTCAGATAAAACATCCATTCGGTTGAACTCTGAGAAGGAAACACAGAATAGTGGTTGTAACATGCCATTGGTGATGGCAGGCAAGAAGGAAACAGAAAATAGTAGTTGCAACATGCTATTGGTGATGGTAGGCATGAAGCAAATGCATGTTACCAGTCACATTCACCATGTGCTGATGCATGGAGAGAACACTCACCTTGTGCTAATGCATAAATAGAAGTGATATTGGCACTCATGCATATGTGCAACATTTGTGTGAGATACCACTGTTCCATGAGGTGGGGCCTGCTGAGAGCACCCCCATCAATGGGGTACCAAGCATGTACTTTGTTTGTCACTAAACTGGAATGTGTAATCCTCTTAATAAATAATTAAAAATTAATTCGAGCACAAAAGAAAAATTCAAATATGAAAAAGGGGCACAAGGAGTTTAACAGGATATGTGGCCAAATACCTCTTAAAGGATGCCGAATCTGGCAAAGAATTGTAAGTTAATTTTATCCTACACCACCATGATGTATACATGACATCTAATCCATCCTTCAAGTGAGTACCCTCTGTTCTTCTTTGAGTCCACAAAATTTTGGTAAATCCAGAACTCAAATGGGCCACATCGCAAGTAACAACTGAGTTGGAAACCATTGATATCATCGCAGGGGTACTTCCATCTAAAACAAGTGAAAGTGAGCTGAATTTTGGTAAAAATCATTCTTCAGAGACCCTTTTCACTTTTCTGATTTCTCTACACCCTTTTTGAACTACGAGAAAAACTTTGATTGTCAAACAGAGCGTAAGGGAAGATAAGTAGTCACCAAAAAGTAACTTACAATTACCTGACTGAAATACAATTAAGTCAAATTAAACTGTCCAAATTCTAGGTACCAGTCTAAATGTATCATCAAACAAAAATTAAGATTACTTGATCATCTGGCAAATGAATTAGTAGACATTGATTGGATGGTTAAAATAAAAACATCTAATAACCTTTTTTCACCATGGTCGAGACTAATGGTGGCCGTAAGAAAATTGTTTATAAAAAAATAAAATTTATGATTTCCACCATAGTGACATATATAGTTGAGATTTTGAAAATCTTGTGATATTGTTGTAAAAAAATAATTAAATGATATTTTCAAAATATTGGTTGCTCGAAAATTTTCATGATTTTATCATGAATTTATCCAAATATTAATGAGAAAATTTTTAAAATTTTAACCAAATCATTAACTAATTATATATTTATATTTTAAAAATGATTTAGTTATTACAATAATTATTTAAAAAAATTATTTTTATTGAGATTTTCCCAATTTTTTTAGAAAAACCTTAAAGACCTAAAATCTCCTTGGATTTGTTGGTGAAGAGATATGCAGGTTGTGCCCTTGGTTTGGTGATGCTAATGGGAGGTTGTCCCCTTGTTTGACTGAGATGGGCAGGTTGTGACCCTGGCTGTATTGAGTTGACATGGGAAAGTTGTGCCCCTAGTTTGCTGCAAAGACGGGCAGATTGTTCCCCTGACTGGATGGTTATGGGGTGAGAATGGGTATGAGAGCATCCTAGTGGTCTTGTAGATGATGCACCTTGTCCCCTTCTTGATCAATCTTCCTCTTTCTCTTCCTCTGGCGACTTGGCCGGTTACAGGACCCAGTCCCATCCAATGGGTGGCCATATTGCCCAGCTTAGGCATATCGAGAGGCCCTTCTATAACACTGTCGGTTGTCCTTCCCTTCGATCTTTGCGAGGCTTCTCGAGCTTGATAAAGTAGATGGGCGTGCATCAAAATTTCTTCTTCCATTTCTCCTTGAAGGCTGGCCAATACCCTAATCCTCACTTCCACTGATTGAAGACGATCTGCATCTTCTTTGTCTTAAAGTGATTTTCAGGTGGAATTTAAGGCTTAATCGTTCAGTAGGTGGGAAGACATACTCAACAATCATCGGTTCTGGATTAGCAATTGCATTTACCGTCTCAAACTTAAAGTTATGATACGAGATGTCTTTTCAAAGTGTTGGATGTTGATGACAGGGATATCCGACTCTGTAATGACCACATTGGAAGGGATGATGAGCTCTTGTTCTGCATGGACAGAGATGACCTGGTTTTCACAGCAGCATGTTGAAGGAGGCCAATATGTCTAAGATTTGGAATGTGATCGTGGAGATGTTTGGACCTATTTGTACTTCAATGTCGATTTCTCCCTCCACTGATCGGGGGGTGTTGTCGAATGCCCTCACATACATGGTGCTTAGCCGAAAAGAGGATGTCTTGATTCACAAGTGGATTGCAGTCTTGAGCGGGCAGACATTTAAGCTTGAGCCATTGTCAATAAGGACTAGTTGCACATAGAGGTCCTTGTACTGTATGGCTATGTTGAGGGACTGGCCATGGTTGAGTCCTTCTGGAGGAAGCTCGTCATCCATGAATGTAGTTGCTCATGGAGCTAGGAGTTGTCCAATCATCAGTGACACCATCTCAGGCATCGTTTCCGAACAGATGTGCACGTCACTCAGAGTTTTGGCGAATAATTCTTCGTGCATGCGAGACATACAGAGTAGTTCCCATACCGAGATATGGGCTGAGATTGACTTGAGCTGGGTGGTTACATCATACGCAACTTCATTTTTGCCAATACCAGAGAGAGCGCCTTTAGGGTCTCCCTTGTTTTGGTTCTCTCCAAATGCTTCGCCCGTTGGGGTTCATATTCCCTACTTTCGCGCACTCTGGGTAGTGCCATGGGACCTCTTTGTAGCAAGGCTTCTCTCCACCCTCTAGGATCACTAGCTTGTGCGGCTGCAATGAGGAAGGGACGACTACTGTTGCTTCTTCATAGGGAGCCCTTGCTTTGAGAACCATGCTATCACCTATGCTGAAAGGGATGTGATGCGGTTCGTCCTTATAGATAATGTAGGATCATGGTTCAGGCTTGAGTGTCCCAGGCGTCGATGGTTCTCAAGGGATAAACACTTGTCCTCTGGTAACGGCTAATGACCTTCCAGCTTAAGCCAACTAATGCAGCATAAGCAGGGATGTTCCCAAATTTTGTGGCTCTGGGAGCACCTCTTGTAGGATGATCAGTTCATATATTGGGGGAGCTCCTTTAAGGATAACAGGATCCCAATGCTGATGGGTGTAAGACTCTCCTTGCAGAATGACCTGCTCAAGGACGAGCGTTGCTCTTTACTGGATGCTCCTTCAAGCACCACTGGCTCGGAGACTGTCGATGCTCCTTACAGGACCAAAGGAGGATCTAGTGGATCATATGTGAACGTATGGATGAACTTTACGGGGGAGAAAAACGATCGACGCGCTCTTCTTCTTCTATGCTATTGATGGTAGGGCCACTGGATGAACTGGGGTCCATTGAATGTTGCGGCAGGGGATTCTGAAAGATGTTAGTGGGAATAACTAGAGGAGCCCTGGGGGTTGAGATGATGATTTTACGACCGTCAATAAGTTTTCGGACTGCATGTCTTAAAGACATGCATCGGTCGATGACATGGTCGCACCCTTGATGGTAGGCACAATATTCGTTCTCATTGCAATTCAATGGAAGAGGATTTGGGGGAGGCTTATGTGGTAATGGTGCAAGTAGTTGTTTATGTATCTGCGTAGCTATGGTCTGGCTATATGATTGAGTGAGCAGGGTGAATCTCCTAGGCTCCCTGTACATCTTCCTGTTCTGATAAGGGTATTGGTCGTTTCCCCTGGGCTATTGTTGCTGTTATGGTTGCGGTTGCTGTTAGAGAGGTGGGTTTTACTGTGACAGAGGTGATGCCATTGGTACCTCTAAGTTTGATGCTGAGGTTGGTCCTATTGATATTATTGGCGTCCTTATGGGGGAGCGTACTGATTACCTTGGACAGTAGCAACAATGTTGTTCACTTCCGTTGGACATGGAGGAGAACCATAGCTGAGCTAGTTGATGTCGGCAGTCTTGTGCAGACTACAATGGTTGTGATTGATTGAAACTAGAGGTTGGAAGAGGCCTAGAAGCTGGTTGTTATTGTTGGACTAACATTTCTAGCAGTGGTGGCTTGTGCTTGCATGAATTGTAAAAGCATTTCTTGCATTACCCTTACACCTTTTGTCAATTCTTGGATGATTGGCATGCCTTCGACCCACTGAGGCTGTGTTGTAGGTTGTGCCTTTGTCATGTCGAGGACTGGGAGGAATTGATTTTCTTCCTCATGGTTCGCCATGGCTAGCTAAGATCTTGTACGGATTATATTGTGATAAGCGAGGTTTTCACAGGGTTACCTAGCTTGGTGAGGCGCAATGGTGAGGGATTTTTTTTTTTTTTTTTTTGTCTTTTGGAATTTTCTAGATTTGTAAGATTTTTTTCTTTTGTTTTTGGGTGGGTACCTCATAGTGATCATTTATCAAAGAATGACTCTGGTTATCAAATTATTAAACAAATGGGGCCATAACAAATGCGAAGTTACACGACTCAACTCCAACATAATGACTCTGATATAGTTGGCTCTTTTAAGTACTTGAATATTTCCCTTTTAGGCTTGTCATCTAGGAACTTATTTAGAAATACCGTAATGAAAGGAACATAGGAGTTTATCGTTAGGTATTTGACCAAATATGATCATCCATTGCGATGTGTATGTAACTAAGAATATATAAGAACTATTAACCTTCAAGGAATCGGAAGATCTGATTTTCAAGTCGGGTCACGACTAGTGGGACTAGCTAATCCCAAGTGGAGTCGCCATTTTGTAAACGTCCTAGGATTTGCGTGGGAGGGCAACGAATCATAAGCTTTCACATAGTTTGGCCTCTTTCGAGTGCAATTGTCAAGATTAGTTGTTAATTGATTGACTGAAGTTGCCAGTAGCCAGTTATTTCGTCTCTACAGTCGGCTAAACCTTATAGAAACGTTAGAGATGAGGATCCGAAGATTCCCAACTCTAAAATGACTCATTAATCTGCGTTAAGAGATTCGAGGTAAGAGGCCATGGTTACAGGGTGGGAAGGTGTTAGACATCCACGCTGCCCGTACAGACGTAGGGTTTCTACTTCACCGAATCTTACCAATTTTCAAAGTTGGATCAATTCTCATGTATTCTCAATATGCGGATATTTTGAAATAATGTGTGGTAACGGGTTTGATCAGTCAGAGTTTCTGATGGGCAGGGTTTGATTAAATCAGCAAGCCATAGAGCATAGCCTGAATTGACCAGGTGCTAAGAGTGATATGAATGATAGATATTATGCGATGGATGATGTGAGGTAATGGGTCTTATCAGTCAGAGTTTCTGATGGGCAGGATCTGATCACATTGGCAAGTTGCAGAGCATACGCTCGAACTGACTAGGTGTTAGAAGTGATGCTAATGGATGTTATGAGTAAGGGGGTTAAGAAGATAAAGAATGTTGCGCTATGTTGAGATATGATCTAAATAAAGATGCCTTTAGACAGCTGAATGGACAAAAGTGTCGCGCATGCTAGCTCGAGTGGCTTTGGATAGGAACTTGGATTGGGCTGAAGGGAAGGGAGATGAGGACTCGAAACTACTGGTTTGGAGTATATTTTTCTAGATTCTGAAATGGAAGGTAAGGGGGGTATTTATAGTTGTTGGGAGTGGCAGCTTGTATAATTTAGGGAGGGCAACACCGAACGGGCCGCCCATCCTTTGTTGGAGTTCTAACTTTGAACAGTTAGACTTGAACATGTGGGGTTGTTCCTCCCTGGTTCAGTGCGCATTTCAATCCAGCTTAGCTCTAAGGCTATGACACCACATGAAAATGGGGTATTTTCGATAGGCAAAATTCAGTCATGGCCGGCTAATAAAAAACTATTAATTTTTGTTAGCTCGGGGACAATAAAAAAAAAGGCGCTAAAATTCAACAGCTTGATTAGGACAAAAAAAAATAAAACCCACGCCCGACCCCTATCTTCCTCTCTCTATCTCTCTCCATGCTGCTGTGGGCTGCCCGAGCGCGCCCCCTTACCGGGTGCTGCCCCCGCCCCGCCCCTACACCCCACCTCTCTCTCTCTCTCGTGTCAGACGGCTTATCCCCGCACCCCACCTCCCTCTCTCCCTAGTTCTCTCTTTCTTCGCCCCCATTCCCCCCCCCCCCCCCCCCCCCCCCCCCCCCTGGGGTTTGCAATGGCCTCACGACCCTTTGCAGTTATCTCAGTCCCTTCGTTCCGAAAGTCAAGTTAACTCATGTAGGATATCTCCAAAGGAAAGCTGGTGAGATTTACTTCTTTCATTTAGGGCTTGTTTGTTTTCATTCCCCCGGCTGTAAATGCACATAGGTATGTAGGTAATTATTACTGTTTCCGATGTTTGATAAAAATCGGTAATTCCTCTGTGTATAAAGGGTATGAAAAGGACTCACATACATTTGTGGGCTCCATTGTGATGTTAGTAAAATATTCATGCCGTTCATCCATTTTATCATAACATTTTAGGGCGCAAGCCCAAAAATGAGGCAGATCTTAAGCTCAAGTGGCCAATGCCATAGATAATGGTGGTCATAAAAGGCTTTTAATGATAGGAGTTCAATCCACTATACTATGTGGTGTGGTCCACTTGAGCTTTGGATTTGCTTCAATTTTGGGTGCATGCCCTAAAATTAACTTAGAAAATGGATGGTCGGAGTGGATAAGCAATTTGTATCATAGTGGGCCCCACAAAAAAATCACACTCGTCGTTCTTCGTGCACAAAAAGCAAATGCCAATTGAACTAAAAACAAATAGGCCCTTAATTTCTCTTCATTACTATGTTTTTTTAGTTTGTACAAGTGGGGCCCCTTTTTCAAATTTTTTGTGCATGGACCATAAGATTAACAGTTTAGGTCACTGAATAATGGCCTCACTTGTAAAACTTGAAAAACACATTGTTGAATATCTCCTGTATGTCATGCATGCTAATTGTTTGTTGAAATGGCTCAACAAGAAATGTTTTGGGGAATTAGTTGGGGTTCATGGGAATTTTGTTAAAATGGCTCAACAATGAATGCTAACTGTTTGTTGAAATGCTAAATCTATTCATTTGTATTGTATTTCTCATGAATTGTGATATCATCAATTTCAATTGGCAAATTGCAAATGTCTACGCAAGCTTGGAATTCAAAGAGGGGGAGATGGTTTTTAAGGACCAAATGCTTGTTGGTGCTCAACACGATTCGAAAGGTCGTGCCAATAACCATGTTTTTGCTTTTATCACTATCTTATCCTTCATTTTTTTTCATTCTTTCTTTGAAATTTGCAGTTTCTCATTTGCACGCCTATGCATTGTTTCCTAAATGTAATTTGTCTGAGCTTGGTTACATTCTTCAATTTAGTTAAGTGATTGATGCCTATTTTTTTTTCTTCAAACTCTAGATATTGGATGGACCCATTGTTATTGTCCAATTATGTTGGTACTTCAGGAACATCTCGATCCATAGCTCAAGTAGTAGACTGAGTGAAGATAACCTTGTTTTGACACTGAGGTCTTGGTATCAACTCCCAAGTGGGGGTGGCTAACATTGTGGTGTGACTAACAGGAGGGTGGGTATAACCCCAAAAAATGTTGGTACTTTAGGTGTTTAAAAGTTTATATGAGAACTCATATAGAATAACATGATCTTGAGTAATCGTTTTTTTTTTTTTACTTTGATTTTGGAGATTCAATCTTGAAATAATTAAAGTAATCAGTTAAAACTTGGTCCAAAGCTTATTATCAGATCTATTCATTTCAATTGTATGTATCTAGAGTTTTGTCTAGAAGTTGGATAAGTCTTTCAATAAAAGAATACGGCCTTTATAATTTGCTTATCTATATCAAAATTACTTTTCACTTGTATATGCATTTAAATGTTATGATTAATTCTTGTGTTGCGCATTCAGCAAGTTGATTAATTAGGGAATAACTGCATCTGAGCATAGCACAAATGTTGCTATTTTTACTATCTGGTGCCACATTTTTACTGCTCTCATTTTAAATGCACTGTGGAGAAGTTTGCACTTGGGGTTTGAAAGAGTGTATTCCGTCCAAGAAGATCATTGGAGATGCATTGGCAGGGGGAGGCTTTGAAAAGGAACCGATGGAGAGCTAGAGTTGGTTGTCGAGTGAACAGGGTGATTTCACCAAATGCCTTGTTTATCAGGGACAGTGACGGAAGTTGGTCTTTAGCTTGTTGCTAACTAATTAAATGAAGGGTGACTCTGTTACAGTTAGCCTCATGTCACAAATTTTAAAATCAAGTAGTGCAGCGGCATCTAGTTATGACGGTATCAATATTCAACAAAACATTTTCAATATTCAACAAAACATTTCTTTTTTTTTGGAGGTTGAGACATCACGAAATCAATATTCAACAAAACATTTTTTTTTTTTTTGGAGGTTGAGACATTTGGCAGATCCAAGGCTTTAAATTGGCTTGCACATACTTAGAGTTGAGATTTGACTTTGAAATTGGAATAATGGTTTCGTTGAATAATAGTTTGCAAGTGTTTTGTCTTTTATGCTTGGAATGTATTATTGTGATGTATTTGGGTTGAATATTGATTTCATGATGTCTTAAGTGTCTTAAGAGTTATTTATTTATTTATTTATTTGGGCTTGTTTTTATTTTGACTGGATTTGGATTGAATAATGATTTGAAAAAAATAAGTGGATTATGGTGACGTAGATTATATTGAAATGTGTTTATCATGTGTATGACCATAGCCCTGAGGCTCCAAATTCATCAAAATTTGTTTTTTTTTAAATATAAAATCAAAATATGATGGCCCAAGGCTGTTGTATTTGACATCTCAAAAGCACCATTCTTCGGCTTAGGCCATTGTTATTTATAATTCGATGGATGAATCTAGGCCATTTTCTTTTTCAAAAATATGACGGCCCTGAGCCGTCATTTTTTTTAAAATTTAACAAGCCAAGCCATTGAATATGAATAGCTTAAGTTGGAAATCGACCCTAATTATTTGGTGATTTCTTCTTCCGTCGTTTATAATTCGTTGAGTTTAGGCCGACGAAAATCATTTTCGGCGACCAAAAATTCGGCGAACAAAAACATCGCCAAGAGCCGTCTAATATCTTGGAATTCAACGGCTTTAGGCCATCAAATTAGGCCATTTTTCACGTAGTGTGAGTTGGACCTAGGCTTGGGTTTGGGTTTAGTTTGGGCTTTAACTAGGTTAGTTGACTAGGTGGAAGGGTTGTGTTGACTAGGTTAGTTGACTAGGTGGAAGGGTTGTGCTGACTAGCTCAGTTGACTCAGTGAGTTAACTCATCGGGTTGATCTATTAGGAAGCTTTGGCCTGATTTTTCCCAAGGGCAGGTTTTTTCAGAGTTTCTGGCTGGGTGAGTTAACTAGGTATGCTTTAGGTTTTGGGTTTGAGGCATGGACAAGGGGTTGGATATGGTTTGGGACCTAGACTAGGATTTGGATATGGGTTAAGGCTTGGATAAGGGTCCAGATCAAGGGTTTGGGACCTGGACTAGGGTTTGGATATGGGTTAAGGCTTGGATAAGGGTATAGATCACCATCCATCTTAATTGTCCAATCATAGTCATCCATCTTAGTCGTCCAATCATAGATCACCCTACACATATACAGAATCCCTAAAAATTCTACAGGTGCACTCACCCATACCTCGCCCAGACTCTTGGACCATTCTCTTTATTCTCTTAAGCTTATCATCTAGGAACTTTTTTTTTTTTTTTTTTGGATTAGTATACACACCCACACCGTTAATCACCCTACAAATGTTAGCCACCCATACGTTGGGAATTGATACCTAGACCTTAGTGTTGAGACAAAGTTATCTTCACTCAATCTACCACTGCCCCAAGTGTTGCGCAGCACCCCAACAACGTCGGTGAATAGAGATCCAATCTCCGGTCTCACCTACAAACGATAAACAGGAAGAAATAATAACTAGAAGCGATATTGAGACAAACCAACAATCCACAAGACAGAATTTATGTGGAAAAACCCCAACAAGGGTAAAAAAACCACGAGTGCAAACTTCCACTGTGAAGAAAACGAAGTTACAAGCAATACACTTATCTTCTTCGATGCTCCCATGCATAGAGATGGCTTTTTTTGCTAACTCCTTACTTTCTCACCTTGGAAGTATAGAAAACCTAATTACATTGCCTAGTCCCAAAAATAGAACCCAAAATAGGAAAACTGGCAAAACACCTCGCGTCCGGTGCCCAATGTAGAAATCCTCTAGCGAGTTTGGGAAAAATCTACCCAAATATCGGGCGTCCGACCAGACTTGGTCGGGCCCCACCCTGGGCACCGGGCGCCCGGTCCACTGACCGTCGGGCGCCCAACCACCTCCTGGTTGGATTGGCTCTACACCTCAACAATCTCCCACTTGGAGACATATCACCATAGTCATTCGTCTTCTACATCCGGAGTGCACCGCTTCATTGTCTTCAAGCATGAAGACCAATAAAAGCTGAACAGAGCTTCAGCTTCTCTTGTGTGACTACCTTGGTCAACATATCCTCAGGGTTCTCACTTGTATGGATATTCTCCAAAGCAATCGATCCATCTTCCAGTAACGAACATATGAAGTAATATCTGATGTTAATATGCTTGGTCCTTAAATGAAAGGCTGAATTCTTAGCCAAGTGCACTCTGACTATCACTATAGAGCTTGCAATCTGCTTGCTTCTTTTCCAACTCTTTCATAAAACCTTACATCTATACCATCTCCTTGTACGCTTCTGTAACTGCAACATATTCTGCTTCCGTTGTACTGATGGACACTATCTTCTGTAACTGAGAGACCTAACTGACTACAGCACTACCCAAAATAAAAACATACCCTGTAGTGCTCCTTTTATTGTTAATATCGCCTACCAAATCTGAATCGATGTAGCCTTGTAGCTCAATTTTCGATCCTCCATAACACAACCTTACATCCACAGTACCTATCAGGTCTCTGAGGATCCACTTCACAGCTTCCTAATGTTCTTTCCCGGGGTTGTTCCTACTAACAACTCCTACTGCTTGAGCAATATTTGGCCTCGTACTTATAACATACATGAGGCTCCCTATAGCTGACACTATGGGACTTTAGCCATATAGTCCCGTTCTTCATACGTCTTTGCACCTTGCTCCCTCGAAAGCTTGAAGTGATTAACTAATGGAGTGCTAACCGGCTTAGCACCTCCCATGCTGAATCGATCAAGTACCTTAGCTATATACTCTGCTTGTGACAAAACTAGCTTCTTGTTTCTCCTGTCACATTTTATCCTCATGCCTAGGATTTATTTTGCAGCTCCTAAATCCTTCATGAAAAATTTTCTAGACAACTGTCTTTTGAGATCTGAGATGTTCTCCATGCTTGATCCGGCCACAAGCATATCGTCAACATACAGAAGAAGGATGATGTACGACGTATCAAATTTCTTCAAATAGCAACAGTGGTCTACATGCCATCTCCTAAACCCGTTTCCTAACATGAAACTGTCAAACATTTTATACCATTGCCTCGGGGCCTGTTTTAGGCTATATAAACTCTTTTTCAATCTGTACACCTTGTTCTCCTTTCTTGGTGCCACATATCCTGTCGGTTGATGTATATATCTCTTCTTTAAGGTCCCCATGAAGAAAGGTTGTCTTCACATCTAACTGCTCTAGATGTAAATCCTATGTAACAAGTATACTTAAGACCATGTGAATCATAGACATTTTCACCACTAGTAAAAATATTTCAGTGAAATTGATACCTGCCTTTTGTTGGAATCCTTTCACAACCAATCTAGCATTGTACCGCTTCGAACCATCGTGCTCCTCTTTCAGTCTGTAAACCCACTTGTTATGAAGAGCTTTCTTACCCTTAGGTAGAGTGACGAGCTCCCATATATGATTGGACTCAAGAGAATCCATCTCATCATCCATGGCCAGCTCCCACTTAACCCGTGTATCTGACTATAATGCCTCTTCAAAATACTCTGGTTCACCATTATCTATTAGTAGTAGATAATGTAAGGAGGGTGAATATCGGACCTTGGGTCTCCTCTCCCGAGTAGACCTCCTCACAATCGGTGTCTGCGGCTCTACCTCATCATGCTCCTGTGCCTGCTCATCCCGTGGCACTGTAACACCTATGTCCGGTAACTTTTCCAACTCTACAAACTCTTTCTCATCGGTCTTATTCAGTTTTTGCTGCAAACTGTCCTTATGCATAACTTTCTCATTGAAGACTACGCCCTTGCTTCTGATGATTTTTTGGTTCTCTATGTCCCAAAATTGGTAGCCAAAATCATGCTACCTGTAGCCTATAAACGTGCACCTCCTGGATTTCGCATCCAGCGTATTTCTATGCTCTGCATCAATGTGAACATATGAAGTGCAGCCAAACACTTTGAGATGTGTAAGGCTCACTTCTTTCCCAATCCACGTTTCTTCTAGTAGCCCACCATCCAATGGTGCTGAGGGACTTCTATTGATGAGATATACGGCGGTATTTATAGCATCTGCCCAAAATGTCTTGGGCATCCCTACATGTAGCCTCATTCTCCTGGCGCACTCAAGGATATTCCTGTTAATGCGCTCAACCACACTGTTCTGCTGTGGTGTTTCTAGAATCGTTTTCTGATGTTTGATTCCATGTGCTGCACAATACTCTTCAAATCTCTTGTCAACATACTCTCCCCCATTATCTGATTTTAGACACTTTACAATTTTACATGTCTCATTTTCTACCAGTACTTTCCACTTTTAAATACATCAAACACCTCAGAATTATGTTTTAAGAAATAGACCCACAGTTTTCTAGTAGCATCATCAATAAAGAGACAAAATAATGTGATCCATCAAGAAATGATACTTGTGTCGGTCCTCACACATCAGTATGTACAAGCTCCAACAGATGCATCTTTAGAGCTCGTCCTGTTTTCTTAAAGCTTACTCTCTTCTGCTTGCCATACACACAATCCTCACAAAATTCTAGATCGATTGCCTTCAACCATGGTAGTTTCCCCTTTGACAATAGCACTTTCATCCATTTTTCACTCATGTGTCTCAATCTCTGATGCTATAACTGTCCGTTCACTCCAGTTGATGAGACTGCAAGTGAGCTATATGATCCGGAAGTCACGTACAAAGTACCTTCCTTCTTGCCTCAATATATCACTAAGGCACCTTTTGTGACCTTCCAAGAGTCACTAGTGAATGTCATCACATATCCGGTATCGGCCAACTGCCCAACTGAGATCAAGTTCCGTCTCAAACTTGGTATATGTCTGACATCCTTGAACTTTAAGATCGTTCCGTCTTTCTGACTTAAGTGAACGTCTCCCTTGCCAACAATACTGAATGTCTCATCATCACCTAGGTAGACTCTCCCGAAGTCACCTGACACATAATCACAAAGAACTTCTTTAGATGAAGTGGCATGAAACGAAGCACCGAAGTCTATAACCCAAGACTCATTCCGCGCATCAAGAGACAAGATCAATGCCTCTATATCACTCTCCTCAAATAAATTCACTGAATCCTTCCCACCTTAAGAGTTTTCTTCTTGTTTCTTAAGTGCCCTGTAATCACGCTTCGTATGCCCCTTCTTCCCGCAATGCCAACACCCGTCCTTGTCTTTCAATCCCTTAGACTTTCTCAACTTAGAATGCCCGTGTTTATTGATATCTTTGTTCAACAATCTTCCTCTTCCTTTAACATTTAGAGCATTCTCAGAATCCCCTGAAACTCCTGATGCCTTCTTTCTAGATTCTTTACTGAGAATTAGACCGGCCACATCATCGAATTTCAACTTTGTCGTTCCTGAGGAATTGCTCATGATAATCACTAAACCATCCCAGTTGTTTGGTAAATTGGACAAGATCAATAACGCCCTGACCTCATCATCAACAGTGATGCCAATGGATTCCAATTGGCTTGTGAGTGTATTGAACTCATTTAGATGTTTAGCCACGCCCCCATCATCTCACATCTTCATGTTGAATAGCCATTTCATAAGATGAACCTTGTTAGATGCCGAGGGTTTCTCATACATCGTAGTTAGAGCTTGCATTAATTCTTTTGTGGTCTTCACCTTGGATATATTGAAGGTGACGCTCTTAGACAAAGAGAGTCAGATCGTTCCTAAAGCCTTCCGATCTACTAAAGACCATTCATCATCTATCATCTTCTCTGGTCTTTTCTCTTTTCCTTCTAGAGGAACATAGAGGTCCTTCTGATACAGATAATCCTCCATCTGCATCTTCCAGAAGGCAAAGTTTGAACCATCAAACTTCTCAATTCCTGTCTTCCCTTCTTCCGTCATCGCTCCCACTTGAACTAAACCAATAGTTTTAATACCAGTTGTTATGCAGCACGCCAATAAAGTTGGTGAACCGAGATCCAATCTCTGGTCTCACCCACAAATGATAAAGAGGAAGAAATAATAACTAGAAGCGATATTGAAACAAACCAACAATCCACAAGACATAATTTACGTGGAAAAACCCCAACAAGGGTAAAAAAATCACTGGTGCAAACTTCCACTATGAAGAAAATGAAATTACAAGCAATACACTTACCTTCTTTAATATTCTCATGCACAGAGATGGCTCTTTTTGCTAACTCCTCACTTTGCCACCTTGGACGTATAGAAAACCTAATTACATTGCCTAATCCCAAGTTACACCCCTTTATCTAGTAAAACCTGAAAATAGAACCTGAAATAGGAAAACCCGCAAAACACCTTGCGTCCGGTCGGGCGCCTTGTCAAGCTTAGTTGGGCGCTCGCCCAATGTAGAAATCCTCCAGCGAGTTTGGGAAAAATCTATCAGAATATCGGGCGTCTGACCAGACTTGGTCAGGCGCCCACAATGGGCATTCGGCGCCCGATCCACTGACCGTCAGGTGCCTGACCACCTCCTAGTTGGATTGGCTTCACACCTCAACACCAAGGGTGTGGGTGTCGCTTGTCATATAGGAACTTGACCCTTAAACCTACAAGTGTAAACTCTTCAACTCTCACATAAATTCCAAGCGATCTATTGATTAACCTCCTTACCCCGGCCATTTATTCACATCAGAAAATTTAAACCACCTATTTGACCATTTAAAACATTTATTCATCTAATCATCTATTTGATGATTCAATTATATATTCATTAGTTACTTGTCAATGTTTGTTTTTGGTTTTGGTAAAAATATAAATCATAATTTAATTTTTTTTAATCGATCTTCAGTTTTTTAGCACTATTTTGATATAACAAAAATTATAAATCATTAGGATTTAAGAAAAAAATTGTCATTTAAAACTTTAATTTTTTAAAAAACATCAAAATGTCTTAATTTGTTCTCTATTTTAATCTTTAAAATTTTATTTTTTAAGTATTTTTATTTAATTCAAATGGGGAGGTATTTTCTAATTTACATAAAATAACTTAAATATTATTTTAGAGTATAAAAGTTATTTTAGGCATGTCTAGAGTATAAAAGTTGTTGTGCCCTGCAAAACCAATGTGAACTCTAATCTATTAACTATGTGGATGTAATTAGGGTGATCTCAGTTGTAGATCATAATGTCCATGAGTCCTTGTAGACATTTTATTGATTATTAATTTGTAATGTTATCTTGAATCTTCATCTAGTATTGCTTGGGAACTTGAAATTGGACATAATCGTCATTGACCTAGGAGAGTCATAGTCCATGGATCTCAGTACCCATTAGACCATGACCATCACAGGTAGGGCATCAGTTCATGAAATGTATGGTCATTTTATGTGAGGAGACTGACTTGGGTCAAGAAGGACAATCTCCACCATCAAAAGCCGACTTGGTGGTTGTTTATACCTTACCCCTACCCTGTGTAAAAGTGTGATTGTGCCATAACGAAAGATCTAGAGTCAGACCTTTGGTCACTCACATTGGTGAATCAAGATAAAGTCAACAGTCTTGGGGCCATTATCCTGGACTGTGATAATAAGATTAAGACTTGATGATGCATGAAAGATGGTTAATCCTTAAACCTAAAGACGTATAAGGGTAGTGATCTTGATTAGTCGGCTTTAGATCTTCCAATGAGGTCCATGCAAGGGCCAATTAAGTGGACGTAGTTAGGTACTTCCATCAAAAGTCATTAGTTCTTACACGATCCAATAAGGGATCCACTGGTTTTCTTAGGAACATGTTTATGGCTTTGATTGGATAGATCAAAGACCCACCAAGTGATTTTTCTACTAGGCTCAACACTCTAATTATTTTAATTGACTTTTCAAAGGTTTTTAACTATTAACGTTTTGTTTTAACCTTTAAAACTACTTTGATTGCACTTGATGATAACTTGATGGTCCATATTTGATAATCTACTTATGATTAGTATGGCGATATTGTCATTAGTAGATGATTATGGCAATGGAGGGATTAAATCATAAATATATACATAGATGAGGTAAATCAATACATTTCTTTTACAATAGGTTACAAAGTTGTGAGTAGGCTATGGTGTTGATCCAATAAGAATCATCCATATCACCATGCAACATAGATTAATCCAGCCACGTTTTAGGCTACGGTTCACACCTACGTCAAGTGGCCCACGAAAACTAGGAAATATAAGTAGGATAGTGTAAATGATATATAGTGGGCCACACTTGTGCCAATTATACCATCATGACCACATTAAAAATGAAGATGCATGCTTGATAAGACTAACTTCCACTTGCAATTAGGGCTGTCAATGGACCCCGACTTGAGGTAGGAAAAAATAAAATTTAGAATAGGGCCGGTATGTCAGGCTCGACTCAAACAGTTTAAAATTGGGGCTGAAGCTAACCCCAGCCCCGGATGATGGCCCTACTTTCAATGCTGGAAAAAAAATGAATGAATGAAAAGGCAATAAACATTTGCTGCTAATAAACCTTAAATGAGATCTTTTGTTAATGAATCTTTATATAATCAGTCTCCTAATCTTGGGCTTTCAGTTTGTATGATGGGCCCATGGTTCAAAAATCTAGCTAGTGGATCGATGAACCTATGGTGGATGGACCATGCCTCAATTTGGCAACATGATTAAGAAATGAAATATAGCCATAACCTGAGTTCAATTGAAAGGGGCCTAATCACACTACAACAAATCAAGCTTTTTGCCGCGAGTCACTCGTCACTAAAAACCCCAAACTTGTCGCAAAAGCCTTTTAGCGATGAGTGTTGCTCGTCGCAAATTTTGTCACAAATACGGCGTCACAAATTATCTTTAGTGACGAAAACACCAAATCGTTGCCAATAAGCTAATTATTTGCGACGACCTAATAATTTGTTGCAAAATATATCTAATTAGCAACGAGTTGACATGTCGTGATTACATATCATAAAGCGTCACTAAAGATAAAACTCGTAGTTAATAAAGACTTTTTGCAACAAGCTAACTCGTCGCTAAAAACCCTAAAGTCGTTGCAAAAGCTTTTTTGCGACTAGTGTTGCTCATCACCAATTTTGTCGTAGATACGGCGTCACAAATTATATTTAGCAACAAAAACACTAACTCGTCGCCAATAAGCTAATTATTTACAACGACTTAATAACTTATCATAAAATATACCTAATTAGTGACGAATTGACACATCATAATTATATATCATAAAGCGTTGTTCAAGATCAAACTCGTCCCTAACAGGACTTTTTGCAACAAGTCAACTCGTTGCTAAAACTCTATAGTTGTCACAAAAGATTTTTTGCAACAATTGTTGCTTGTCGCCAATGAGTTAATTATTTACGACGACCTAATAAGTTGTCGCAAAAATATAGCTAATTAGCGATGAGTTTGATCATCACTAAAAACCTTAAACTGGCCATAAAAACCTTTTTCTGACGACTAAAATCACTACTGGAAATATTTCTTGATTTTTTTTATTTTTTCCTGTTTTAAACAATTAATCTAACAAAATAACATGTATCAATCAATATTTATCATTATCCATTGAAATATAAAAATAATTTAATTAAATTAAAACCAAATTTACAATTATCTTGAATACATAAAAATATGTACACATGTCCAAATTGTCCAACAAAAAATTAATAAAAAAATTGCGCGTCCTCGATATTGCAGAAGATAGCACCAGGCTGTAAAAAAAAAACTGCAAAAATAATTGAAATAAATTATAATTAGTGACTATTCTATATTACTTGCATAATTTAAATCGATAATGCGGTGGGGCCCAAAAAGATAACACCATATCTCAGTGATGATTAAATATTTCCTAACAACTAAAAGAAGAAAGAAAAAGGCAACATCTTAATAATCAACATCTAAAGTTGTATGATGAAGTTTCTGATATTACGGAGCATTCATTTACCTGTCTTATAGATCCATATAGAATTCACAAAAAAGAAGGAAAATAGAAAGGAAAAGGCATATATTACAGAACCAAAAGAAGAAAACCCAAAAACATGGACACAGTTAAAAAAATGCAATCAAGTACAAAGTGCAACACAACAGGAAGTAAATGCTACCATGATTCATGAGCAACAAAAATAGGAAAATCATAGCATAACAAAAAGAAAAGGTAACCAAATTCCATCCATAACAAGAAAAAAAAACTCAAATGAAAGTTACCATTTGGCTAAGATATCTCGAGCTCTCTTTCTTTATCTTGAAGCTGAGCTCTCTTTCTTTATCCTGAAGTTTCAACAGATTACAAAACAGATTACAACAGTAAACATGGTCTGAAAGATAAACACTTTAAATAGAATTCTTCAAGTTCATTAACATTGGTGTATCATCAAACACACATGTACATGCAATCAAATGCATTCATGAATGCCTGCATACACTAACAAATAGTTTGCCATCGCATTTGGCGAGAAGAGCATTGATAATAAACATTATGGAACAAAAGTAGGTTTACACCTTGGGTTTAGCTCAACCCAACCTGAGTTGGGTCAGGTTGTCAAGGTCCTTGGGTCGGGTTTGGGTTGGAAGACACCAATTCTAACTAAGACACCTAACATTGGAGAAGAGAGTACGAAACTCATGATGATTTCTGTCGAATCGTTACACATCCTACTCGATCTGTGTTTCCCTAGTTGATAATGGCCCATGGAAGCATATGGGAGGGCATCTCGATTGTAATCCAATGCCATTCGCCTTTGACCTTTTCATTATCCTTAGCCTCTTGCACGATCGACAAACATTCTGCATTCGATGATTAAGAAAATTGTAAGAAATCCTGCATTGGAATCTGTTGCACCCAATAGTCATCTTATCCAAATTCAATAAATAAATAAAAACTCCAACCCCACAAATCTCAAATCATCATTATATCATATATGAAACTTAAAATCCTTATATTTCTAGTGAAAAATAATATTAATATTTGTTAGCTCAATCAAAACAATGATAATGACCATTTTTGGAGTTGACATTAGATTTCTTTGAGGATGGCACAAATTCAGCCACATCTTTTTCCATGCGTTTGAAGTATCTAAGTCAACCTAAAATAACAATCAGCAACAGTTTGAATAATGAAGCGAAAGATGAAAAATCACAACCACAAATTGCATGATTAATGTACCTGCAGCAAACACACCCACAAGCTGGATTGACAAAACTAGCTTAAAGCATGTTTGGATGCATTATCAAATCAAATTATAGTTATTAGTACAATAAAGCAGAAAACCCGATTAGTATTTCTTCTTGATTAAGCTGAATGTTTGAAATTCAATTTATTACTGCATCCAGACAGATTTCACCCAACTAGATTAATTTGAATTACTTGTATGTATGTGTAAAGTATTTCAACGCCTAGGTATCATCCATCACACTCTGCCAGAGTTTCAAAGGTTCTTCTCATATTAAATATGAAATTAGACCTTATGCAAGTTAAACAGCGGATGGTTAACAACACTTTGTGTCATCATTCGATCGTCAATCGGGAACTTGATGACAAAATCTATGGTGGTTTGTACCGTTCGATCGTTAATTGGAAGTTAATCGGATGGTCGACAACACTTTGTGCCATCCGATTGTTGATTTGGAGGTCGATCTGGCGATTATCGGTAATGTGCACTGTTTAATCGTTGATTGGAAACTTAATGAAGCGATCTACGTTGGTTTCCATTGTTTAATCGATGAACGCATAGACAGATGTAGGAAAATTATTCATAAGAGCACACGAACAAATGAAGGGAAAACTCAAATATCACTTTTATCTAAAACTTTTGTGGCCCCTAAAGTGTTGTCGACCATCCGATCAACCTCTAATAAATTATCGAATGGTACAAACCACCATAGATTTTGTCATCAAGTCCCCGATCAATGATCGAATGGTGCACATCACTGACGTTCGCCTGATCGACCCCCAATCAACAATCGAACGACAAAAATTGTTGTCGATCGTCTGATCAACCTCCAATCAACAATCAAATGGTACATGCCACTATAGATCATGTCATTAAGTCCCTGATCAACGATCAAATGGTGCACATCACCAATGACGCTAAGTGCTGTCGACCATCCGATCGACCTCGAATCAATGATCGAACGGTAGGAGTTTGAAACCTAACATGCTGCAGGCAATGTACAGTTCAAAATCTTCCATTAACAAAAAATAAAAACCCTAATATTCCACACTTCCCGACTGTGGACCCTCGTAATTTTCGCGCTCCCACACGATGTTTTCGTCCCTTCCCCTTTCGGGAAAAGAAGGAGAGGATGATGCGTGAGTGCGAAATCGCCGTTTGTGCCACTGGCTTGCCTCGTTCTCGAGGGCTTGGTTTGGTTGTCGTGTTAAGCTGGATATGTTTAAATGAGTTTATATAAGAACAGAGTCGCCACTAGCCAGTTACTTTGAATCCACAGTCGGCTAGACCCCGTGGAAACGTTAGAGAAGGGGATCCAAAGATTCCTTCCTCTAAAATGACTCCTTTTGATCTGCGGCCAGAGATTCAAGGTAAGGGATCACGGTTACAGGGTGGGAAGAGGTTAAGCACCCCACACACTGCCCGTACCGAAGTACGGTCTCTACTTCACAGAATCGAACTAATACTTGATAGTCTGTCTTAATCCTCATACATTCTCATAGATGACATGATGCATGAATGCAGGTCTGAACAGTAAGAGTTTCTGATGGGCAGGTTCCAACAACGGGCAAGCCCAGAGCATACGCTCGAACTGACAGGTGCTTAATTTAAGACATATGCAGTGTGCTTGAATAATCAAAGTGCTTTATAGTGAAGCATGAATGCAGGTCTGAACAGTAAGAGTTTCTGATGGGCAGGTTCCAACAACGGGCAAGCCCAGAGCATACGCTCGAACTGACAGGTGCTTAATTTAAGACATGCAGTGTGCTTGAAGAATCAAGGTGCTTGCAGTGAAGCAGGGGGGTTGGAAGAAAAGTAAATGTTGCACTTATGCTAGATGCAAATGAGATGATGCTGGAAAAAGAGTAAATGGATGGACGGAGGTGTCGCAAGGGTTGGCTTCGAGTGGCTGGATCAAGACTTGGATGGCTTGGGAGGCTTGGACCAGTGGTCAGGCTGGGCTGGACCAGGGCTAGGCTCTCCTCACTCGGGCTCTCCTTGGTGGAGGAATGGGCTAAAGGGGAAGGAGGACTCGAATCGCACTCGGGCTGAATGGACTTGAAGGGATGCTGAAATGAGAAGGGGAGGGGGGTATTTATAGCAGCGGGTAGTGGCATTTCGCGTAAATATTTTTGGGCGGCCTGCTGTGGGCCGCCCGTACGGCCGTTCCTCGATTTCCAGCGAGGTACGGTCGTTCCCTCGGGGCTGCTGTTTGGTTCGGTGGATTGACTCAGTGAGTTGACTCAGCGGGTCGACTCGGTGATTTGACTCAGCGGGTTGACTCGACGGGTTGACTCGGTGTTTTGACTCGACGAGTTGACTCAGCGGGTTGACTCAGCGGGTTAACTCAACGGGTTGACTCAGTGAGTTTGACTTTTTTAGGATTTTTTTTACTGGCTTTTCTTATGGGGGATTTTTCAGGCTAATGTTTAGGACTGGGTTGACTGGGTTCAGGCTTGAACTGGGCTATGGAATGGGGCTTACAAGGGTGAGTTTGACTGAGTTTGGACTTGGGATTTGGGGGTATGGTCCTCCATTCATCCAGCTATCTCTACCAACAATGTAGCCGAAGGTGGGGTGTCTACAGATGCCCCTCTTTGGCAGAGGTTGCGTGCAACCGAATGCCAAAGCGAGTGGACACCCCACTTCTGACCCGGTCATTCATGGATCATGGTCTGAAATCTTTGCTTGCCTTTGCATCTGTGCCAGTTGATCGTTTGGAAACCGATCACTCGCACATACCGCAGGAGTTTGGAGAAAACGTTGCGATTGTCCCTGCATGCGCTGCAACCTGGGTACCCAATCGCAACCCTTCCATTCCCGATCGGTACTAACATTGGAAAGGTACAACAGAGCCTCTGCGTCGCTAGTCTTACGAGGATACTGACCCTGAGACTGATTGTGTGATGTTTGATGTTTTCCCAGATCACTCCAGGAGTACTTGTTTTGCTTGACTGTCAAAGTGGTTAGACGCCCTGCGTCAGATAGCCTTACGGGATTCTACTACGCCGACTTGGACTCAGTCAAGGTACTTCAGGCATCCACGCCTAGGTATGTGCGGGTGGACTCTTTCCACCCGACCTGCTGGTTTTGATACTTGGGTTACAATACATCGTTTCCACCTGTTCAAATGGTTTTTGTGACCGAGCCTTTTGGCTTTCATCTTTTTTGTATCTTGGCATGTGGTACGACCGCACTGACACTGGAGTTCAGTTCGACCGTACTTTGAGTGCATTGGATCCGATGGTCTCCGGGGAAACCGTGAGGCATCGGATCTTATTTGATTTTTGCGTCGGCTCCTACCCAGAGATATGGAAGATCTCCTGGTGTTTTGGAGGCAGAATGCTCTACTGAGAAAATATTTTTTAGATTTTTGAAAAGATATCCACTCTGGGGAGTGATACTCCGTGGGGTTTTTATTTGCAAATAGGAATATTTTTTTGTCTTTTTGAAATGGAGATCTGGTTTGCATGCGCCTCCACTAGGGATGCCTATGGGGTCTTTGGTTAACCGGCTTTTATTTTGAAAGCAGGTAAATATGATGATTGATGCAATGGATGCTGATGCATGGAGATGCATGATGAATGCATGGCTTTGGCTCATTCTCTTTCAGTTTGATGATTTCGCTTTTGCTGGTGATGCAGAGAACTTGGAGCTTATTGCTTGCAGGGTTGTGCTCCCTGGGGATTTTCTTTTTTATACGGGCGTTTGGTCAGCGGGTTGGTCAAGATCCCGACCCGTGGTTGATCAGGTCCATCGTCCCAAGATGCTGTTTCTTTGCTAATGAGAATGTACGAGGATGCTATCTGACTTCAAGATGTTCTTCTGGACATAAATGCGATTGAGACGGTGCTTGGTCGCCAGTTTTGGTCAAGATTCCAATTTGCGGGCGATTGGATCCGTCATCCCAAAGTGTGAAGAGAGTGGAGTTCAAGACTCCTGAAGTGTAGTGCTTGGGGCTAGTGACAATTTTTGTGATTTTTGTAAATATGTGGTCCGAATCTTTACCTGAGTGGTCAGGATAGAGATCGGTTATTGAAAGCAAAGGAAATATTTTTGTGATTTTTTTTAAAAAATATTTGATTTGAAAGCAAGGGAAATATTTTTGTGATTTTTGCAAGTATTTGATTTGAAAGCAAGGGAAATATTTTTGTGATTTTTGCAAATGTTTATTTTGAAAGCAAGGGAAATATTTTTTTTTGTGATTTTTGAAAGGGTGATTTTGCAATGTTTTGGTATTTTGTGATTTTTCTGAAATGCAAAGGAAGATGTGGAATTTTCATCCACTTCCAGCTTCTACTGCTAGTAAGGCACCCGATCCATTTTACGTCAGCGAGTAAGACGAGTCTCACACAGTTAAGTGCCGTAGTTTTACATCTTCGGATGAGGGGATTATGAGGGTTTTCAGTCAACACACCCACAAAGTTGCCTGTTCCTCATGTGCAATGCACATAGACCACGTATCGTCCGACGGACTCCTTCGGCCACAAAATGAGCCACATCCTCACATTTCCCTTAGTCAATCCAGTTTGGGGCCTTACGTTGCTCACAATTCCGTGAGGGTGCGCTCCACCTCCCAACAGCCTTAATCCTCTTCATGAGTTTTAGGAACAGGGAACATCCATCAGATTCAACAACGACTTTCAAATCAAGGTTGTCTATCACGGTGCGTTCAACACGAACAGGATTGTGGAATTCTGCCCGCCTCAGCCCTTACCTGTTTAAAGGATTACAGACACCCGTACGATCAAGTGTTAGCCATGTCTGGAACAGGTTAGGAAAGAAATCCCCCGAGAAGTTAATCCTAGTGAAGTTTTAGGTCTTCGGACCGTAAAACTGTACAAAACAGGAAAAACCTATTTTTTTGTTCTTTTTTGTAAAATCTCCGGTGTCGACGGATCTTGATTCGATCCAGACTGATGCCGGTTTTTATTGAAAGTCCCTCGGGATCTTGATCCCGACGTAGTTTAAGGTCTTCGGACCCAAATACTGTACAAATAGAGCATATATATATATATTTTTTTTGTAAAATGTCCGGTGTCAGCGGATCTTGATTCGATCCAGACTGATGCCGGTTTTTATTGAAATTCCCTCGGGATCTTGATCCCGACGTAGTTTAAGGTCTTCGGACCCAAATACTGTACAAACAGAGCATATATTTTTTTATTTTTTTTTGTAAAATGTCTGGTGTCAGCGGATCTTGATTCGATCTAGACTGATGCCGGTTTTTATTGAAAGTCCCTCGGGATCTTGATCCCGACGTAGTTTAAGGTCTTCGGACCCAAATACTGTACAAACAGAGCATATATATATATTTTTTTTTTGTAAAATGTCCGATGTCAGCGGATCTTGATTCGATCTAGACTGATGCCGGTTTTTATTGAAAGTCCCTCGGGATCTTGATCCCGACGTAGTTTAAGGTCTTCGGACCCAAATACTGTGTACAAAAGAGCAGCAATCCAAGTTGGAGACTACGGGAATTCTTCTTGGAATGGTTCGGATCATCAGGTCATACCCTTGGATGGTTGAGATCACTGTTTGACCAAGTCAATCTTTTTCTTTCTTTTTCTTAAAAATTTCATGGAACTTTTCCACAACATCAACCCAATTTCTCACCCATTTCTCACAAGATGAGATTTTGGTGAGATTTCTTCCTTTTTCTCACCATTCTCTTCCATCACTTCACTCTTACATGGAGGTACAAGATTCACTTGCAACCACCCTTCCCAAGGAGGAGTTCTTCCCAAGGAGAGGGGAGGAGAGGTCGTTTCATATAGGTAGGGGGTAGGACGGCCCCCTGGGCGCCGCCCGGACCGCCCCTGCCCACTGGTTTTTTCGGTGGGTTGGGTAAAAGGGTGCCCTCCCCTTTTCTATATAACATGGGGCACCCTTGCCCCCTTCAACGTGCAATGTCTCTCTTTTCTCTCTCATACTCTCTCTTTCTTCAAGTTTTCTTTCTCTTTTTTGGTGGTCCTTTGCTCTTTTCAAGTGTGGGCCTTAGAGAAGTCTTGGGACAGAAAGGTGGTCCTTCTTTGGTGATTGGTAAAGGTATGGACCACTCCTTTTCTCTTTCTTGTCCTTTTTCTTCCTCATTGTCTCTTCTCATGACTCTTTTCTTTTTCATGTAGCTATTCCAAGAGGTGTGAAGGTGGGCCCAAGCATTCTTGACCTTTTCTAGATATCCAATCTCTTTCAAAGGTGGTGCATGGAGAAAGACATTGCAAGCTTTCCATTTCCCTTTTTTCTTTTTTTCTTTTCACACTCCCTTCATGTGTATGTAAAGGGTGATTTTGCCATGTCATCAAGTGTGCATGGCAAAATATTCTATCTTTTTCATGGGAGTTGGGCCTCTTTTCACATGTATCAAATGGGCTCAAAGTGAAGTCATGGCCCTTGGTGTATTTGATGGGCCCAATGCTTCATTTTGGGCTCCCTCTTACTTTCTCTTTCTTGTCATTTCCTTTGGAGCTTTCTTTTTCTTTTTCATCTTCTTTCCAAGATTTGCGCCCATGGACATGGTAGGGCCTATCTCAAGTTTGGGCTCGTGGGGCTCACTTTGGGTGACCCCATCTTTCTTCACATATGTATGGACCAACATGACTAGCCCATTCTTCATTTGGATCTCAAGTGGGCTAGACTTCCTAGTTGGGCCTTTATGGACAAGTAGCCCAAGTCTTCCACCATCTCTTGGTTATGATGTACATCCTTGTACAAAGTGTGGTGGGCTCCTTGGAGTCTTTCATGTGGATGGGCTTTTGGGCCTTCATTGGAGCTTGGATTTCTTTGGACTATGTGTGCACCACTACACTTTGTCCATGTAGGCTTTTTTCCTTTCATGCTTTTTCTTTTGATGGATGGAGGACTTGAGTTACTTGATCATCTACAAGTCCCATGAGTGAGTTGTTTCACCAATCTCACTAAGTTCCAATGGTTTTTCCTTGTGGTAGGAAAGTGGTTTCCAAGAGTTTCCTTTTAATGTTATCAACCTCAAATGGATGATTCTCAAGTGAGCCATCCATGCGACCATAGCTCCTTGAACTTTTCTTTAGGGGCTTGGTGGGTCCTCCACCATCATTCTCAAATATGAGTGATTTTTCCTTCAATTTGTGAGAAAGAATGATACCCATAAGTTGCCCATTTTTGTCCCATGCTTTGGGACATTTTGGATTTTGATCTTCAAGTGGGCTATGTATACCATTCTTGTCCATTTTCATGATGGTTGGGTGACTCATCAAGCCATGCTTTCTTGTGCTCAAATGGCCCCCCTTTTTGGGTAAAGAAATAGGTGCACATAAGTTGCCCAAACTTGCCCTTTCAGGGGCATTTTCAATTTGGTTCTTCTTGTGGGCTATGTGCATCAACTTTTTTACCATTAGCTTCTTTGATTCATATGTTTATGGGTGGACCAACATGTTGTGCTCTCATGGTCAAAACTTTCATCAAGATGGTGCACATAGGGTTGCCCATGGTTAACCCATGAATGGGTCCTCATGTTCTTCAAGTGGGCTATGTGCTCCCTCTAATCCATTGAGATGAGGCATTTGGGTCGCTCTTGGGGGCCCACTTCCTTTCTATCCCCCACTTGTCCATGCACATGTGTAAAAAGATGGAAACATCTTAAGTGAGAATCATGGCCTTGGTATAAAAAAGTGGATCAATCCTTGGCCATATATAGACTTTGAAGAGGAGCTTCTCATGTGAAGTAAGATTCTTCTCCTTTGTTGATCTCATGGCACTTGAGTGCATTTGTTGTCTAAAATGTGTCCTTGGATGATGGACTTTCCTTGCCCAAGGCATGCCATGCAACCCTCTTTAAGGCGGGCCTTGCTTTCTTCAATGGGCCGAACACATATCCTAGGTAACACATGGTGTTGGACTTTAGATCTTGCCTTTGAATGTGAGTCCAATCCCATGGGTTTCCTAGATGATAATTTGGATTTTAATGGGTAAGGGATAGGGACTTACCTTGCCAAGCTTGTAGGATTCAATGGCAGACGGTACCAGGGGACGTCGAGTGATTGACGAAGATGATCCTGCCTTCATCATCTGTCGAGGGGACCACATGTGTTCCTTGGCTATGGAACATCAACCTCTTCCTGCTATCAAGGGTCGAGGCACCAGGGATCACTGGGACAACTGGGTGAAGGATCCACAGCCCTTGCTTGAACGAGTACTGGATGGTACTCCTTTTGCTGGCCTCCTCACCTTACGTTTTCATAACAACAGTGCCAACCGCATGATGCTCGCGGCCCTTTGTGAGAGATGGCGGGATGAGACTCATACCTTCCAGCTCCCTTGTGGTGAATGGGGAATAACTCCCCTGGACACTTATATGCAAATAGGCTTTCCGTTTCATGAGACATTTGTTCCCCAAGTTAGCTCCCTGGCTCCCATTGATTCCACTGATTGGCTACGGCTCGTTGGTGATGTCCCACCCGAGGACGAATTTCAAGGCCATCAAGTGAAGATGCGGTGGTTTTACAACACCTTTGCCTCCGTCATCCCCACTACTGAGCGAGAGGCCCTCCATAAAGCACGGGCCATGATCACTTATGCCTTCGGGTCCTTCCTTCTCTGCCACGCCAATGAGAGGGTCGATCCTAAATTTCTCCGCTTGGTCGAGGATCTACACCACCCCTACAATTGGAATGGGGCTATCCTGACTCATGTTCTCCAAGGTCTGGATAAGACCTGTCGGCATAGCCGGTCCTTTACCGGTTTCTGGCTTGTTGTCGAGGTATTTCTTCATTCACCTTCCTTGAAGCCATTTGCCTTCTTTCTCTCTCTGATCATTAGATGTGCTTTTTCCCAGACCTGCTTTTATGACCATTTTCCCCATCTCGCGCCGAGGATGCGGGACGATGTTGAACCCTCTTTGTATCGCCACATGTACTGGCACCAGCAAAACCGTCAGAGGAACTCCCGAGTTTCTGGGGATAATTGGCGCGCTGACATAGACGGGCTGACCATTGATGACGTAAGTATCTTACTTTCCTTACCCCCCGTGTTATACTGTGACTGATCGTGGTGACCTCATTTGCTGCAGCTCGCTCGGATGCCGTATGCCAGCTTCCCTCTCTATTACACCCCCCAGCGTGTGGAGGCATATGACGCTTCATGTCTCCATATCATGCTTTCCGACGCTGAATCTTTTCAGTGGTATCTGGGTGAGAGGTTGCTTCGGCAGGTCACCGGGGTGGCTCGGGTCCCTTGTTTTGCACCTCCTCTAGCTGCTCAGATCCCAGCTGATGAGAGAGCTGAGGCTCTCGTGGGCCAGCCTGGATTTCGCTTCACGATCCCGGATCGTGACGATGATGAGTGGTATTTGCTGTACGGCCAGGGGCCTCTACTTCCTTCGCTCTATGTTCCAGGGGGTCGTCGCAGATATGCTGGAGGCTCGGTGACTGCTCCTTTGATGGATCTTTATCGTCGGGAGCGGGACTAGAGGAAGGACGATGACGACTATGTTGGCGACTTGTAGCCTGCTTGGGTATTCCGCTTTGTATGGCCTTGCTCTTTTTACTTTTATCCTCTTTTGTATCAAGCTCTTTTGAATGAATATACAATCTTTGACTTGTCTCAAATTCCTTGATGATGTCTGGATGTTTTGACCTTTGACTTGTTCCTTAATGATTTGTGGAAGATGAGACTTCTTAACTGCATGGATGATGACTTGAACGGTTCAGATTGCTTGATTAGGCCTTGTGGGCCCACTTGGTGATTAGATCTTGGATTCTGGCCCTTCTTTTGATGATCAAACCTTTGACCTTGCTACTCCATGACTTGCGTAGGCTTTCCAATGGTTTGGATCCTGATGATCTAGCCCTTGAATGGTTCAGATTGATAGATTCGGCCCTGTAGGCCCACTTGAAACTTTGGGGCACCTCTTTTGATGATTTATGAGGCTAAGAAGGCTTCTCATGGTGTGGATGATGGCTTGAATGTCTCAGATCGCTTGACTTGGCTTTGTGGGCCCACTTGATGATTAGATCTTGGATTCTGGCCCTTCTTTTGATGATCAGACCTTTGATCTTGTTGTTTGATGGCTCATGTAGGTTCTTCAATGGTTTAGATCATGATGATCTAGTCTTTGAATGACTTGGATTGCCTGTGGCCCCCACTTGATCCCCTTTCCTTCTCTTTGACTTAATCAGACCAATTCTAGCCGTTGTGCTTCGTGATTAGACCGGTGGGGTACCTTCTATATGATCTTGATCAACCTCAATCGAAATCTGGAGTGGTCCGGAGCCTTGGGCGGCCCCCAGGGTGCCATCTGCTGACGTGGACTGTCAACTTCACCTACCAAGAACCCTGGAGCCAATCCCGCGGAGAGAGAGGGAGCGCGTCCGTACGGGCGGCCCGGAGCAGGCCTCCCAAGGCTCGCCTCTTGAGCGGCCTGGGCTATCTCGGGTTCGGACATTCCTTGTTGTCTGTTGCTGCTGTCCCCACATTCTCTGTAACATGCCTTTCGATTCCAGCCATGTTTCCTCTCTTTGTCTCATCTTTTCTTCTCTTTTTGTCTTCTTCTCACTTTGTCCTCTCTCAAACAATGGATGGTGGAGATTCAAGGGCTGTAGGGACTGTTCATGATGGGTCCCACACTTCAGATTTTCAAATGAGCTTTGATAAAGGGGAGATGCCTTTAATGGATGGGGTAGATGGGGCATTAAGAGGGGGTATTGATGAAGACTTAAGCTTGGTGGTTGGTGGAGCTTTGAATGGCCCCATTAATGGCAGCCATGCTGAAATTCCATATTTGAATGGGACTTTGATTGTGGGAGGAATGGATGGCATGGATGAGATGGAGGATGGGACATAGGTGAGGCTATGCATCCCTTGAATGTGGGCCATATGGATGATGTGATTGATGGAGGAGATGGGGTCATGATGGACATAGATGGGCTGATCTCATGCTTGGATGGGATGGATGGTTCAGATAATACCTTTGACGGTTTGGATGCTCTTGATGAGGGTCAAGATGTGCGACATACTTGTTTAGGTGGACTTGATGTGATCATTGATGATGTCCCCCTGATGATGGACGGTGTGGATGCCTCGATGATCCCTTTGATCGGCCAGGATGATGATTGGGTTCATGATTTCCTGTTGGAGAGGGCCACAGGTCCAGATCTGACCGTTGATTCTTCGATCGGGGTTGCCGGGACCCTTCTTGATGGTTCAGATGCATTTTTCGACGGTCAAATTGGCCAGGATGCCACGATGTGTGGTGTGATCTTCGCTGGTAGCCTTTTTGATGGGGAGTATCGTCCTTCTCCTGATCGTCGGTCTTTTGCGCATTCCGTTCACGAGGTGGGCGAGTCTTCTCATGCGGCTGAGGTTATGACAGTTTCAGATAGTGATGCGACTATATCAGACATAGCCGTTACTGAGGGTAGGTCAGGGGCTGTCGAGTCTGCAGAGGTTCCCGCTTTTCCTTCTCCTTCGCCCGTTGACCTTCCGATCCTTGATGAGTTGTCATTGATTTCTAGGCCTTTTGTTCTGGAGGGGGTACCAGTGAGGACTTGTCAGCTGCTTCCTCGTCCTTCTTGCTCGCCACGACTGCTTGCTTGGCTTGACAGCTTGTCAGCTTATGAGATTCGTGATTTGGAGTCCTATGGCTTCGGCAGTCTGATCCATATGGCTAGAGTTGATATTGATTGGAGGATGGTTGGAGCTACCTTGATTGACTGGGTCCCTTCGTTGAACTTATTTGCGTTCAACGATATGGAGATGGGGCCTTCTTTAGAGGAGCTTGCGCGCTTGACAGGCCTTCCTTGGGATTATACTCAGTATTTCTCGCCGAAGACGTCACCGAAGACTGCTACACCGCAGAACTGGTTCGGGATCCCCTATCTTGTTCGGCCTGCAGCCACTGGCCAGGATGCTGTAGTGTTCTCTTTGGACTTGCTGTATGATCTTTTTTCGGGTCTTCGGAGTGTGGCCGATCCTACCTTTGCTCGGAACGCACTGATGTTCTGTTTGATAGCTGAGGTGCTGTTCTCGGGATGGCACAGGTCCCAGACTCCTTTGCTTTTTGAGGTGATGAGCCGAGCTATTCGACGGCAGGGGATCATTTCTCTCATCTTGGCCGAGTTGTTTAATGGGCTGACTGACTGCGCCCTGGGCCGCACTCGTGTCCTTCGCGGCTGCTGTGCCTTTCTGCAGGTATCTTTTCTACACCTTTTTTCCTTCTTTCTTTGTTGGGAATTGTTTAGCTCTAGCTGATCTTCTTTTCCTTTTTGTGATCAGGTCTGGCTATGGGAGTGTCTTTCTTTGACCGTTCCTGTACCCCTTCCTGGCATTCCTAGCTCTGACATCATGCGTTATATCATGGAGTTCCTTCCGCATGCAGCTAGGATGAGCGAGCCTTTGTATCGCAGGATGTTTGCTGAACTTCGTGACTGGAACGTTCGTTGGGAGTCATCTTGGCTTTCACTTCCTCCAGTGCTTTGTGATGCACACCGCCTTCCTCTGATGTTGGTAGGCTTTCGATCTTACTTCTCTTATCATCCCATTCGGTTCCTCCGGCAATTTGGGTATGAGCGGGATGTTCCTCTTTTCGCTTTCACGGGTATCGAGCGTCGAGCGCTTCCATCTAGGTCCTCTGACTTCAGGACCCGGATTGATTGTTCTTGGGCGAGTTATTTGACTGCTGATTTGCTGGTTTTGAGCTGCGGACTTTTTCGATGGCGACCGCCCCATATCAGTACTGGGTTGCTGAGCAGTCTTTGTATCGACGTATCCCTTGCTGGCATCAGACTGTTGATGAGGATGAGCAGGATATCCTTGGAGATGCTGGCTCTTCATCTGGTTCATATGAACCCTTTGAGGAGCGCCCGTTTATCGATCCTGGCTTCCTTTTGGCCACTCATGGCCATCTGCTGTCTGAGATCTCTGCACTTCGGTATCATTGTGAGATAATGTCGAGGAGATTGGCTGCCGATCAGAGGTTGTCTGACGAGGAGACAGCGATCCGTACCCTTGAGCGCGATGAGGCGCATTACCTGCGTATGGAGGTGAGCAGGTTGAGAGAGAGGCTATCTTTTTATGAGTCAGAGGACTTACCTGATGTGGCCGAGGAGGAGGGTAGAGATTGATTGTGTTGGCCACCTGCACATTCTTTTTTGCATATATGATTGATGATTTTTTTTTTTTTGTATTTTTTTGAAAAAAGATGATATGACATGTGTAAAAGAAATATCATGCTTTTAATGAAAAAGAAGAAAACTTTTTGAAAATCTACTGTGCCATGAGTTGTCTTGTGAGTGAGTGTCTGGATTTTTGTGTCGGGATATAGGAATCAGAACTGGGGCTCGGCCAATGCTTTGACCGATGTCTCGAGATTTGACTTGTGTGCTCCTTTGGTTCCCTAGAGGTATAGGCAACAGAAACTATTGCCTCTTGAGATTGTCAGAATTTGCAGAGCTTTTCGCTCCTGACTGCACTTCTTCTTGTTCTTGAACTGTGACTGCTTGAACCGATCTGAACTGTCTGATTTCTTGGTACCTGCACTTTTTATTTTTTTATTTTTTTCATTTGAGCCATTTTTGCCTGTAGCGCTCTTTCGAGTTTTCACTACAGCTGGCCTTTTCCCGTCATTTTTGCCCGTGGCGCCCTTTCGGGTTTTCACCACGTCCCGGGTGTTTGATCTTGCCTGCCCCTTGGCAGCTATGCTGTTTTTACCCTTGGCGCCCTTTCGGGTTTTCACCAAGTCCGTTGTATGCCCACTGTTTTTACTCGGAGCACCCTTTCGGATTTTCACTCCGCCCTCTTTGTTTAGGCACACATTTTCTTTTTCTCTTTTCTGCTCTTTTTTTTTCTTTTTTCTGGATCTTTGGATAACTGTGGCGACTAGAGGTCGAGAATCCGTCGTTGCCGGCCGACGGCTGTCTTTCAGTCCTTATCCTAAGTTACGATGATAGAGCTGTTGGTCTTAGCTAAAGACCCTTCTGAGATGAATGGATGGATGACTGTGTTTCTTCTTGGACTGATTTTTTTTTCTTGGGTGCCTTGCTTTGGCTTCCCTTTTTCTTTCTCTTTTCTTCTTTTTTCTTTTTCTTTTGTATTCTTTTTCTCTCTTTTTTGTATTTTTCCCCCTCTTTTTTTTTGTATTTTTCTCTCTTTGAATCCTTTTATTTGAAACACTTGTTGGTGGACGGGAATGATTTCTCAGAAGTCTTAGCTTCGACCTCTTGACTTCAGCTCTATTAAAGTAACTCTTGATAAGGTCAGAATGGCTTACCCGTGAAAGATCTTCACGTTGTCGGCGTTGGTTGGCTCAGGAAGATCCACCCCTCTCATGCTGGTGAGTCTGAGGGCGCCTCCGGGAAGTACTTCTCTGATGATCAGTGGCCCGTCCCACGAGGGTTTGAACTTTCCTCTGGGATCCGAAAGGTGCGACGGTAGAATCTTCTTCATGACCATGTCACGTACCTTGAAGCTTCTTTTTCGGACTCTCTTGTTGTAAGCCCGAGCGATCCTTTTCTGATAGCACTGTGAATGACTTAGTGCACGCATGCGCTTCTCATCTGCTAGCTGCAACTGGTCGAATCTGGCCCGTTGCCATTCTCCTTCTTCGACTCCGCTTTCTAGTAACACCCGTAGCGATGGTATTTCCACCTCGACCGGTAGGACTGCTTCCATTCCATAAGTAAGCTCGAAAGGAGTAACGCCCGTAGCAGACCATACAGACGTTCGATAGGGCCAAAGTGCATATGGGAGCATATCTGACCAATCTCGATAGGTCACGACCATTTTCTTAAGTATCCTGACGATTGTCTTGTTTGCGGCTTCTACCCCACCATCATCTGGGGACGGTAGGGGCTTGATCGATGACGTTGGATCTTGAATTTGCTGAGGAAGTCATCCATCTTCTTGTTGACGAACGGGGTCCCATTATCTGTGATGATAGCATTAGGGATTCCATACCAGCATATGATGTTGTTCTTTGTGAATTTGATCACCTGAGATGCTGCAATCGTGGTGTAGGAGGCTGCCTCTACCCACTTGGTGAAGTAATCGACTGCCACAAGTATGTACTCATGACCATTTGATGCTTTGGGACTGATCTTGCCGATGATGTCGAGTCCCCACATGGAGAAGGGCCAGGGGGTGGTCAGGTTGTATAACTCTGATGATGGGGCATGGATTTGATTCGCATGCTCCTGACACTTGAAGCATTTTCTGACGTGCTGGCAATAGTCTGTCTCCATGGTGAGCCAATAGTAGCCGAGTCGTAGAATCTTCTTTGCCATCATGTGCCCATTCATGTGTGGGCCACAGATTCCTTCGTGTGTTTCTTTCATAATCTTTGCAGCTTCTGTTTCATCGACGCATCGAAGGAGGATGTGATTATAGGATCGCTTGTAAAGAATTTCACCACTGATGGTGAACTGGCCGGCCAAACGCTGAATGGTTCGGCAATCTATTGCTGTTGCTGACTCTGGATACTCCTGGGTTTCGAGATATTGCTTGATGTCGGCATACCAGGGTTTGTCAGGGGCGGCTTCGGCTTCTTCTATTTGCAAGCAAAAGGCAGGTTCTTTTTGAACTTCAACTGTGAGCTCCCATTCTGAAGCTCCTTTTGGTATCTCGAGCATTGATGCAAGTGTGGCGAGAGCATCTGCAAACTGGTTCTTGGCTCTGGGCATGTATGAGAAGGTGATTTCTTTGAATTCTTCGATCAGATTTTCAAGATACACATGATATGGTATCAACTTCTCGTCCTTGGTCTTCCATTCGCCATTGGTCTGATTGATGATGAGCTGTGAGTCTCCAAACACTCGTAGCTTCTTGACGCCCAAGATTATGGCTTCCCTTAAGCTAGCGATACATGCTTCGTACTCTGCCATGTTGTTGGTGCACTCGAATGCTATGCGCCTTGAGATGGGAATAGGGACATCATCTGGAGAGTAGAGGATCGCTCCAATACCGCTCCCTTTAGAATTTGCTGCGCCGTCGAAGAATAACGTCCACTCATCTTTCTTCTTCTTTTCTTCGCCTTCGATAAGCAAGAGATCTTCATCAGGGAAGAACGTCTTGAGTGGTTGATAATCCAGGAGTGAGTGAGTGGCAAGATGATCAGCAAGGGCCTGCCCCTTGATTGCCTTCTGAGTGACATAGGTGATGTCGAATTCAGACAGGAGTAGCTGCCATTTAGCTATCCTTCCGGTGAGTGCCGGTTTCTCGAACAAGTACTTGAGCGGATCCATGTGAGCGAGGAGGAGAATAGGGAATGCAATCATGTATTGACGGAGTCGCTGAGTTGCCCAGACTAGGGCGAGGCAAGTCTTCTCGATCGGGGAATACCTGGTCTCGTAGTCGGTGAACTTTCGGCTCAAATAATATATTGCTTGTTCCTTCTTCCCGGTCTCGTCGTGTTGGCCGAGGACACATCCAATGGCTTCTGCTGCTACCGAGATGTATAACAATAGTGGACGTCCAGGAGTGGGCGGCACTAGGACTGGAGGATTCATGAGATATCTCTTGATGCGGTCGAAGGCGACTTGGCAATCATCATTCCATTCTTTTGGAACGTTCTTCCGAAGGAGCTTGAAAATGGGCTCACAAATAGGTGTGAGCTGTGCGATGAAGCGACTGATGTATCGAATTCTGTCGAGGAAGCCACGAATTTCTTTTTCTGTTCTAGGAGGGGGCATCTCAATGATTGCTCTGGTTTTGGTCTCGTCGACCCTGATGCCATCCTCGCTTACCATAAAGCCGAGGAGCTTTCTTCCCATTGCACCGAAAACACATTTCTGAGGGTTGAGGCGGAGCTTGTACTTTTCTAATCTGTTAAATAACTTCTTCAGATCTTCAAAGTGTCCTTCAATTGTGCGAGATTTGACTATCATGTCATCCACAGATACTTCAAGCTCTTTGTTCATCATGTCATGGAATAATGCTGTCATTGCTCGCTGATATGTTGCTCCTGCGTTCTTCAGACCGAACGGCATTACCCTGTAACAGAAGGTTCCCCAGGGAGTGATAAACGATGTCTTCTCGCGATCTTCAACGGCCATCTTGATCTGATTGTAACCTGAGAAACGTCCATGAATGAGAAGATCTTATATCCAGCAGTGTTGTCAACCAGAGTGTCGATATGTGGCAAAGGGAAGTCATCTTTTGGACTGGCTTTGTTGAGATCTCGGAAGTCGATGCACATTCGAACCTTGCCATCCTTCTTTGGTACTGGTACGATGTTGGCGAGCCATTCAGGGTAGTTGGAGACTACCAAGAATCCCGCATTGTATTGTTTGATGACTTCATCTCGGACTTTCAGGGCCCATTCTGGCTTCATTCTTCGAAGTTTCTGCTTCACTGGCTTCATATCTGCCTTGGTTGGCAGATGGTGTACAACGAGCTCTTCATCGAGCCCCGGCATGTCTTCATATGAGAACGCGAAGTTGGACAATCTTGGAGCTAGGAACTCTATCATTTTCTGTTTCATCTCAGGTGGCAACAATTTTCCAATGCGTACTTCCCTAGGGATCTCAGGTGTCCCCAAGTTTACTGTCTCGAAATCATCGGCTACAACATTGGCTTTGGATTCGAACTTTTTGAGGAGATCCTCAAGTTCGAGAGCCGGATCATCATCTTCCTCGTCCCGAGCTTCGTCCAGACTCATGAGCTCAAAATCTAATTCGATGTCAAAATCATATGATTCGACTTCAAACTCATGTGACTCTTTAGACGAACTTGGCACACTACTGAATGCAGGAAAAGAAATGTTTTTTGGTTTTTGAGATTTTTCTGAAATGGAAATGCTAGATGTTTTTGGCTTTTGAAATTTTTTGATTTTTTTGGATTTTCGAAATTCATGGGACTTTGAACAAGTGGGCATTGCAGACCATGATTGAGCCCAACTTGTTCCAAAGTTCCGGTCGCTGTTTAAACAGGCATTTTTTTTTTTGGAAGCCAGAGACCTCAGATGGTTCTTTGGCTGATTCAGAAGTTAGGGGAACGGATGACCATTCAGGACCCCACACTTCCTCCCCTGAAGAGGTGGGGGTTGATGATTCGGGTGAAGAATCATGGTCTGGCCCAATGACCATGATTTCTCGCTGGTCGGGTTCAAGATCTGAGTCGTACTCAGTCCCTCCCGGATCACTTACCTCGCATTGCAGTTCATCTGGTTCTACGACTAGACACAAGTTTGGAATCTGGACATCGGACCAATCTAGGGCTGGCCACTTCCCTTTCTTGATCCAATGGATGGGCTGCTTCTGCCCCTGGCTGATGATTGATGATGTTGATTCTGCAGAGATGGGCAAGTCGTGCCCCTTGCTGATTGATGTTGAGATGGGTAAGTTGAGCCCCTGACTGGCTGGAATTGAAGTGGGCAGGTTGTGCCCCTGGTTGATTGATGCTGAAGTGGGCAGGTTGTGCCCCTGGTTGGGAGCATGTATCAGAGTAACCTGGTCCTGAAGCTGCTGTATTTGACTTCCTTCTTCGTCTTCATCATTTCCTTCTTCTTCTGGAGGCTTAGATGGTTCGAGAATCTGATCCCATCGAATGGGGGGCCACGTGGCCCAAACTAGGCTCATCGGGAGGCCTTTGTGTAGTGCAGTCGGTTGATTCCCTCCTGGATCTTTGCAAGGTTCTCCTGGCTTGACGAATTGGATGGGTGAGCACCGAAATTTCTTCCTCCTTTTGTCCATGAAGGTTGCCCTGTATCCGAGTCCCCATTTGCGTTGGTTATATATCAGCGGTACCTTTCTGGTCTTGAAGTGATTCTTCATTCGGTATTTGAGGCTCAGACGCTATGCCGGTGAAAAGACACGGTCCACCCTTATCGGTTCTGGATTGGCGATAGAGTTCACAGTCTCGAATTCGAAACTGTGAAACGGGATGTCTTCTTCAGAGTGCTGGATATCGATGACCGGGATGTCTGGTTCAGTGGCAGTAGCATTGGAAGGAATGATGAGCTCTTTCTCTGCATGGATGGAGATTACTTGATTTCCACAGATGTATTTCACTCGTTGATGCAGGGTTGACGGCACAGCTCCAACCTTGTGCAGCCAAGGTCGTCCGAGTAGCATGTTGAAAGAGGCTGATATATCCAGAATTTGGAATTTGATGATGGAGACTTTCGGACCTATCTGTACCTCTATGTCGACCTCCCCTTCCACTGATCGGCGGGTGTTGTCGAATGCTCTGACGCATATGGTGCTGGGTTGGAATGAAGAAGGATTGATCCCCAGACGTTCCACAGTCTTAAGTGGGCAGATGTTTAAGCTTGAGCCATTATCGATAAGGACCAGTGGGACGCAGAGGTCTTTGTATCGTAAGGCTATGTTGAGGGATCGCCCGTGATCTCGTCCTTCTGGTGGCAACTCATTATCGGTGAAGGTGATGGCGCGTGGAGCCAGGAGTTATCCAATCATCAATGCTATCATCTCTGGTGCCGTATCGGAGGAGACGTGAGCATCGCTCAAGGTTTTGGCAAACATTTCTCGGTGTATGCGAGATGTGCAGAGTAGCTCCCATACTGAGATTTGAGCAGGGATTGACTTGAGCTGAGTCGCCACATCGTATGCGGCTTCATTTTTGTTGCCGAGGCCTGAGAGAGCGCCTTTGGGATCTCCTCTGTTTTGATTATCTCTTCGGATGCAACGCCCATTGGGATTCATGTTCCCCACTTCCGCACATTCTGGATAGTGCCATGGGACCTCTTTATAATTTTCCTCACCTTTGCCCTCTAAGACCACAGGTTCTTGCGATGGTGCTAGTGTGGGTACCAGATCTTCCTCGTACGGAGCTTTTGCCTTGAGAACTACATTGTTGCCTGTGCTGAAGGGGTAATATCGCGGCTTGTCTTCATAGATCACATAAGGTCGTGGTCCTGGCTTGACTGTTCCTGGAGCAGGAGGCTCCCATGGAATGAATACTGGTCCTCTTGATATGGCAGGAGGTTTTTCTGTTCGTCCGAGCTGCCGTAGTGTGATTGACACGCCTCCAGGATTTACCCCTTGCAATACGACTGGCTCTACTGGAGGAGCTCCTTCCAAAACAATGGGTTCTTGCTGCTGATGAGTATGGTTTCTCCATGGCAAATTGTATTGTTCTTGAACTGGAGTGGCCCCTTGCAAGATGACGGGGCTCGTATGTGGGCTCGATGTATGATTGTGTTTCTTCCGGAATGACTGGTTCCCAACATGAGGGGCCGTAAGATGCCCCTTGCACAACTGGCACATCGTATGGAAGTGTTCCTTCGAGTACTAATGGCTCGGAGACTGAAGGAAGAAAGGGACTTGCCCCTTGCAAGATTGGAGGAGGATTTGTCGGCCCATAAGTGTAGGCATGAATGGATTGAATGGGGGAGAAGAAGCGATCGAGGCGTTCTCCTTCTTCTATGCTGTTGACGGTGGGGCCCCGAGACGAACTGGGGTCCGTTTGATGTTGAGGCAGAGGATTCTGAAGAATGTTGGTGGGAGCTGCTCTAGGAGTTCCAGGGGCCGAGATGACGATCTTGCCGTCGTCAATCAGATCTTGTATGGCATTCTTCAAAGTAAAGCACCGATCAGTAGTATGGCCATGCCCTTGATGGTAGGCACAATACTCATTTTCCCGGTAATTCGGAGGCAGAGGATGAGGAGGAGGCCTGGGTGCCATTAGAGTGAGTAACTGCTTTTGTATCAGCATAGTCATGACTTGACTAAGTGGCTGAGTAAGTGGAGTGAACTTCCTGAGCTCCCTGTAATTCTGCTTGTTCTGGTATGAGTATTGACCATTCCCTCTGAACTGCTGCTACTGTCGAGGTGGTTGTGGCTGTGGTTGCGGATTTGGTCATGGCTGATACCTCTGAGGTTGGTGCTGAACCTGATTCTGTTGATGCTGTTGATGTCCCTGTGGGGGAGCGTATTGATTACCCTGAGCAGTGGTGCTGATGTTGTTTACCTCTGTCGGGCGGGGAGGAGAACCGCTTCGGTTTCCATTCCCATATCCGATTGGTCTTCCCTCCACTCTGTTCCTATTGACTGGAGTGGCTTGATGAGGCCATGGGGAGATTGTCCCGGTACGGATTCCTGCTTCGACTTATTCTCCAGCACGGATTAGCTGTGAGAAGTTCGCATATGGATGCGAGATGAGATATCCAGATATGCCCAGATATGTTGAATGAACAATCATGGAGATTTGTTCTTCATCGTCGATAGGTGTCCGCATTCTGGCTGCCATAGCTCGCCAACGTCCCACATAAGCTGATAGTGTTTCATCACTCCTTTGCTTGAGAGCCGCGAGGTCAGCTCTTCTGGGTGCCATGTTGAGATTGTATGCAAATCTGTCAACAAAGGCCTGGGAGAGTTGTTCCCAAGTCCTGATACGATGGCAGTCCAATGAGGTGTACCAATCTAAGGCATCGCCCTTCAGAGATTTTTGGAACAAACGAATGAGGGCCCCTTCATTTCCTGAGATTGCACTCAGCTCTCCACAAAAGGCCTTGAGATGTGCTGTGGGACAAGTGCTGCCATCATATCTTTTGAATTTTGGTACCTCAAAGTTTTGAGGTACTTGAGCATCTGGGAAAGGACATAAGTCTCTGAACTTGGTCGAAGGTAAGTCGATTCCTTGTTGTCGCCGAAGCTGGTTTTGCAAGATCTGGAACTGCTCCCGCAACTCGTCCAGTCCTGAGTGATCTGTTCGAGCGACTGGTGCCTCCTGGAGTAAGGCACGTTCTTCTTCGGCATAGTGGTCGATGTCTTCGACCCTATGTGCTTGCTGAAAAGCAACCGCGGGTTGCTGAAATTGATTTGATGACTGAACTGGATTCTGATGATCTTGTGCTTGAAATGATTGTAACTGAACTGGAGACTGTACTGAAGGTTGACCTGGAACTTGCTGGAAATTAACTGGAGATTGCTGAATTGAAGATTGCTGGAAATTAACTGGATTTTGCTGAATTGAAGATTACTGAAAATTAACTGGATTTTGCTGAATTGAAGATTGCTGGAAATTAACTGGAATCCCATCGGCAGGGATGTGCTGGAATTGAAAAGTGCTCCTGTTTGCAGGAGGCTGAGATGCTGGGAAGTGACCCCCTTGTTGTGTATTCGCCACTGTCCGCTGATTGATGTGGGCTTGACACTGACCCCCATTGTGGGCATTCGCCAGTGCTGTCCCTGTTGCTGGAAATTGAATTGAAATCCCATCGGCGGGGATGTGCTGAAATTGAAAAGGGGTTCCCTCGGTGGGGACATGCTGAGATCTACTGAGACTGTTGTTTGCAAGATTGACTGGAAGCTGACTGGAAGTCCCTTCGACGGGAGTGCTCTGAGATGGCCCTGTCGTTGCAGGAAGGTACTGAGGAGGATGCCCCATAGCGAAGGGCTGAGATGGCTGCTGTCGGTAGTCTTGGGCAGACTCCGATGGTTGTGCTTGATTTGAACTGGAGGCCGGAGGGATCTGGCATGGTTGCTGAGACTGCTGAACTGGGCCAACCTGATTGTTGGCTGCTGCGGTGGCTTGTGCTTGCATGAATTGCAAGAGCATCTCTTGCATTGCTCTCATTCCTTGTGCCAATTCTTGCATGATTGGCGTATTATCAATGGGCTGTTGCGCTGGAGGTTGCACTTCGGTCATCTCAAGAGCAGGGAAGAGATGAGTTTCTTCTTCGTGGTCGGACATGGCTTGCTGTGCCCGAGTGCGGATTATGCTGCGGAAGGGAAGTTGTTTCCGAACACGTTGAGCCCGAGGAGGCGCAATGGTGAGGACTATACTCTATTCTTTTGGGTTTTGGGATTTTCTATTTTTTTTTTCTGGTTTTGGGATTTTCTATTTTTTTTTTGGTTGAATGCTATGCAGATGAGATTGTATGAGGATTAGTGACTTTCAAGTACGGGAAGGATTCTGTTTTTCAAGTCGGATCACGACTAGTTGGACTAGCTCATCCCCAGCAAAGTCGCCATTCTGTGGACCCTCGCCGTTTCCGCGCTCCCACACGGCATTTTCGTCCCTTCCCCTTTCGGGAAAAGAAGGAGAGGATGATGCGTGACTGCGAAATCGCCGTTTGTGCCACTGGCTTGCCTCGTTCTCGAGGGCTTGGTTTGGTTATCGTGTTAAGCTGGATATGTTTAAATGAGTTTATATAAGACCAGAGTCGCCACTAGCCAGTTACTTTGAATCCACAGTCGGCTAGACCCCGTGGAAACGTTAGAGAAGGGGATCCGAAGATTCCTTCCTCTAAAATGACTCCTTTTGATCTGCGGCCAGAGATTTAAGGTAAGGGATCACGGTTACAGGGTGGGAAGAGGTTAAGCACCCCACACACTGCCCGTACCGAAGTACGGTCTCTACTTCACAGAATCGAACTAATACTTGACAGTCTGTCTTAATCCTCGTACATTCTCATAGATGACATGATGCATGAATGCAGGTCTGAACAGTAAGAGTTTCTGATGGGCGGGTTCCAACAACGGGCAAGCCCAGAGCATACGCTTGAACTGACAGGTGCTTAATTTAAGACGTATGCAGTGTGCTTGAATAATCAAGGTGCTTTATAGTGAAGCATGAATGCAGGTCTGAACAGTAAGAGTTTCTGATGGGCAGGTTCCAACAACGGGCAAGCCCAGAGCATACGCTCGAACTGACAGGTGCTTAATGTTAGTGCACTTTTCTGTGGCATACTAGTGCACCTTGTTTGTCAATCACTTACAGCGGTGAGTCTAGAGTCGGTTGAGCCCAAAGAAGACGAAGACCGAAGACTCAAGATGTCCAGCTGCATCTAGGAAGAAGATTCAGGTATATGAGATGCCTTGGTGCCTTAACCTCGACCAAAACCTATCCCCTTTGTATCCTTGATGTCCTTGATCATAATTAGAACCCTGTAGGCATCATTGATAGGCCCTAGGTGTCCCATTTGATCAACCAAACCTTGGCCTTAATCGACAAGCTGAAGAAAGTAGAGATTCAGCACATTGTAGGGGGACCCAGGCTGGTCCGACCGGTCAAGACCGGTCGGCCAGCAGCCCTGCTGGATTTTCAAAGGCCAGCCGACCGGTCATGACCGGTCGGCCTTCACAAGTGAAGGGGTACAGCAAGGTGGGCCGACCGGTCATGACCGGTCGGCCAGTTTTGGCTTCCTGCATTGATAAGCCAGCCAGCAAAGGGGGCCGACCGGTCATGACCGGTCGGCCTGATGCATTTGGCCTGTCCAGTGAGGGGGTCCGACCGGTCATGACCGGTCGGCCCATGTGTTTTGGCCTGTGCTTTGTCTTCCTTCAGCAGGGGTGTCCGACCGGTCATGACCGGTCGGGGCAGGCCGTTTTATGGCCGTTTTATGACCGTTGGAGCCTCTTTTCTATAAATATGGAGCTCCATTCTTGGGTCATAGTGAGAAGTTTTTGAGAGCCCATTCCACACTTATCTTGTACATCATTTGGGGCCTCAAAGAGGAGGTTTTCAAGTCATATCCCTTGTGTTTCAAACACAAGTATGGGCATTCAAATGCTATCAAGAGATGACTTGATTCCTCTCTCAAATCTAGAGGTGTGACACTATTCCACATAGGTATATCCTTTGTCCAAGACCTCTAGAAGACTCTCTAGGTGAATCTCCTAGTTGGAACAACCTACACATCCCATGTATGAGATTCACCCATCCTCCTAGCACCTTGGGCATTTCAAGGCATCGCATGCAAGGTGTTTGATCGAATGTGGCTGAGGCATTGGCAACGCAACGGCGGCACGATCGAGGGAGCAAAGGGAAGCTGATTGAAGCATGGGAGAGCGGAGATCAAGCAACCCAATCCGGCGCTAAACAAGGGGCTCATCCGACAAGTAAGTTGTCTTATTTGAGAGTCCATTTTAGAGTTTGTTTGTCAACTCGCCTTAGGGACGTTAGCCGTTCCTTGGCCCGTTAGCCGGGCCTAAACTAAGTCTCCAAGGGGGAGCCTCCGACACGGGAGTAAACGTGCGATAAGGTTGAGAGTTAGCCTATGTCTAAAACTCCGGATACGGTTGAGAGGTGAACCGATAAAACCTCCGTGTAAAGGTTGAGAGGTGAACCTCATTTAAAACCTCCGATAGTGAATGCCGGTGTGCTCAAAGGGGTTGAGTACTTGAACCGGGAGTGGAGTAGACACGTAGTCGAACCACTATACATCATTGTGTTTGTGATTGTTCTTGAGCTCATTCTATCTTTGCATTGTTTGTTTAATTGCTTAATTATGAATGATTGATAGGAATGCATGCTAGGCACCTTATAGGCATCCCCACACAAGATGTACCTTCACTACTTGTGTAGACTTGAGCTCATTGATCCACTCTCATAAGTCTACACAAGATGCATAGGTTAGGAGCTTGATTAGTTGTATCATTTACTTCCTATGCATGCTTAGACTAGGTTTGTTTATTGCTTATCCTCTTGCTAGTCTTTTGATTGGACCCACCAAGGCTTGGAAGCCGAGGTGTTTTTACTTACAACGCTTATTTTGTTGAATTGTATTAGTAGACGAAAAGATTTTCAAAAAGGTCCTATTCACCCCCCCTCTAGGTCCATAGCCATATCTCCAAGTGTCTCTACAAGCGGTGAAACCGCAATTTCAATTGGTATCAGAGCGGGTTCCCCTTTAAGGGCTTAATTGCCTAGAGGTAGATCCTAAAGAGAAACTTGAAAATATGTCTAGAGAGGACTCTTCATCCGTCACTAAGCCTCCTTTCTTTGATGGGTCAAATTATCCATATTGGAAAGCCCGAATGCGCATCTTCTTGGAATCCATTGATTCGGATGTGAGGGACATGGTTGATTTTGGATATGAACCCCCAATGGTAACTATTTCTAAGGAAGGTGAGCCGGATGTTCTCAGGCCAAAAGAAAAGGCATTATGGACTGCTCATGAAAAAGCTCAACGTATTAATAATGCCAAAGGCCTGAATGCCATATTTTGTTCAGTATCGAGAGAAGAATTTGGTCGGATCCAAAACTGCACTACCAGTAAACAAGCATGGGATATTCTTGAAGTTACCCATGAAGGTACAAATGTTGTTAAAAATTCTAAACTCCAGCGCCTCTCCACTCTCTTTGAAAATATTACTATGGAGGAGGATGAAACGTTTACTGAATTTTATACCAAACTGAACAAAATCACAAATGATATGTGGGGCTTAGGGGATCCGGTTCCGGAACATAGGCTTTGTAGGAAAATTCTGAGATCTCTTCCGGAACGGTTCTCTTCTAAAGTCACCACCATTGAAGAGTGTAGGGATCTTAATACAATGAAAGTTGAAGAACTCATAGGTTCCCTACAAACCTTTGAGCTAGGCTTTAAAGCCCCCTCTAGAAGGAAAAACATCGCCTTCAAATCCTCTCACAGACACAAGAAAATCAAAAGTGAGACGGAGGATGATAGCGATGATGAGGATGATGAGGAAGAAAAATTGAACAAAAAATTCAAGAGATTCCTCAAATTTGATAGAGGGAATAGCCGTGACAAGAAGGACAAGAAGGGTGATAAACGTACAGGAAAATCATCCATACCTTCTTCCGTCCGTTGTTACGGTTGCGGTCGTCGTGGCCATATTGCCCCGGAATGTCCGGAAGGGCCTAAACCAAAAGGTAAAAAGGCAATGGCTGCCACTTGGGATGATACGGAGGAGTCCGAATCTGATGATGAGAGCCAACATAATGATCTTGCTCTCTCGGCCTCCATCACGACCCCTTTACCAGACTATCTAGGAGGGGATCCCAACCGCTATCCCTTCTAGAAGGAGAAGGTGTTCCCAACCCCTCACCTCATGCTACATTCTATGAGGGTGTTGAGGAATTTTGCTACCCTTTGGCTTTTCAAACTTATCATGGTTAGTGAGGGTAGCTAATTATGCTTTTATTGGTAAATCTGAGGATTTCAGCCTCATTTATGTTTTAATGGGCAAATCAGAGGATTCCAGCCTCAATCGTCCAATTTTTGATGATTTAGCCTTGCTTTTATTTAATATATTTGCTTGCTGGATTGTCATCCTGCTTAGATTAGCTAATCATCTTGAGTTTTATGCTTCATGTATGCTAATCTTTGCCTAGTATTGGTCTTGATATACCACTAAGGGAGGATGGTTGATTGGGCTATAAGCCCTTTGTGCTTCATTGCAAATGTATATCCTTGACCAATTGCATGATTAATCTTGCCTGAATAGTCACATTTCTTGTTAATCATGTTTCTTAGCTTGCTCCATGTATTTATGATTCATGCACCCTATACTCTCCGTTTTAGCATGTGCTTATAGTTATAACTGCGACACACTATCTTCTCTTACCTTAACCTTATTGGTATATCATTAAGGGGGAGAGAATAGTTTGTCAATTGCTAACAAAAAGGGGGAGAATGTTCAAATCCCACCAAAACTAGTTTGCTATGTTTTGTGATGCAGGGATTGACAGGTTGTGGGGGAGCAAACTGAAGAGGAGCAGCTTAGTTTAGGCATGTCAAGAGTCCTGTATTTTATGTTTTATCTATGTAATCTCTTGCTCATGTAATTTGTTTTGGTAGGTTAAGTTTTTGTAAGTAATTGACAAAGGGGGAGATTGTTAGTGCACTTTTCTGTGGCATACTAGTGCACCTTGTTTGTCAATCACTTACAGCGGTGAGTCTAGAGTCGGTTGAGCCCAAAGAAGACGAAGACCGAAGACTCAAGATGTCCAGCTGCATCTAGGAAGAAGATTCAGGTATATGAGATGCCTTGGTGCCTTAACCTCGACCAAAACCTATCCCCTTTGTATCCTTGATGTCCTTGATCATAATTAGAACCCTGTAGGCATCATTGATAGGCCCTAGGTGTCCCATTTGATCAACCAAACCTTGGCCTTAATCGACAAGCTGAAGAAAGTAGAGATTCAGCACATTGTAGGGGGACCCAGGCTGGTCCGACCGGTCAAGACCGGTCGGCCAGCAGCCCTGCTGGATTTTCAAAGGCCAGCCGACCGGTCATGACCGGTCGGCCTTCACAAGTGAAGGGGTACAGCAAGGTGGGCCGACCGGTCATGACCGGTCGGCCAGTTTTGGCTTCCTGCATTGATAAGCCAGCCAGCAAAGGGGGCCGACCGGTCATGACCGGTCGGCCTGATGCATTTGGCCTGTCCAGTGAGGGGGTCCGACCGGTCATGACCGGTCGGCCCATGTGTTTTGGCCTGTGCTTTGTCTTCCTTCAGCAGGGGTGTCCGACCGGTCATGACCGGTCGGGGCAGGCCGTTTTATGGCCGTTTTATGACCGTTGGAGCCTCTTTTCTATAAATATGGAGCTCCATTCTTGGGTCATAGTGAGAAGTTTTTGAGAGCCCATTCCACACTTATCTTGTACATCATTTGGGGCCTCAAAGAGGAGGTTTTCAAGTCATATCCCTTGTGTTTCAAACACAAGTATGGGCATTCAAATGCTATCAAGAGATGACTTGATTCCTCTCTCAAATCTAGAGGTGTGACACTATTCCACATAGGTATATCCTTTGTCCAAGACCTCTAGAAGACTCTCTAGGTGAATCTCCTAGTTGGAACAACCTACACATCCCATGTATGAGATTCACCCATCCTCCTAGCACCTTGGGCATTTCAAGGCATCGCATGCAAGGTGTTTGATCGAATGTGGCTGAGGCATTGGCAACGCAACGGCGGCACGATCGAGGGAGCAAAGGGAAGCTGATTGAAGCATGGGAGAGCGGAGATCAAGCAACCCAATCCGGCGCTAAACAAGGGGCTCATCCGACAAGTAAGTTGTCTTATTTGAGAGTCCATTTTAGAGTTTGTTTGTCAACTCGCCTTAGGGACGTTAGCCGTTCCTTGGCCCGTTAGCCGGGCCTAAACTAAGTCTCCAAGGGGGAGCCTCCGACACGGGAGTAAACGTGCGATAAGGTTGAGAGTTAGCCTATGTCTAAAACTCCGGATACGGTTGAGAGGTGAACCGATAAAACCTCCGTGTAAAGGTTGAGAGGTGAACCTCATTTAAAACCTCCGATAGTGAATGCCGGTGTGCTCAAAGGGGTTGAGTACTTGAACCGGGAGTGGAGTAGACACGTAGTCGAACCACTATACATCATTGTGTTTGTGATTGTTCTTGAGCTCATTCTATCTTTGCATTGTTTGTTTAATTGCTTAATTATGAATGATTGATAGGAATGCATGCTAGGCACCTTATAGGCATCCCCACACAAGATGTACCTTCACTACTTGTGTAGACTTGAGCTCATTGATCCACTCTCATAAGTCTACACAAGATGCATAGGTTAGGAGCTTGATTAGTTGTATCATTTACTTCCTATGCATGCTTAGACTAGGTTTGTTTATTGCTTATCCTCTTGCTAGTCTTTTGATTGGACCCACCAAGGCTTGGAAGCCGAGGTGTTTTTACTTACAACGCTTATTTTGTTGAATTGTATTAGTAGACGAAAAGATTTTCAAAAAGGTCCTATTCACCCCCCCTCTAGGTCCATAGCCATATCTCCAAGTGTCTCTACAAGCGGTGAAACCGCAATTTCACTTAATTTAAGACATATGCAGTGTGCTTGAAGAATCAAGGTGCTTGCAGTGAAGCAGGGGGGTTGGAAGAAAAGTAAATGTTGCACTTATGCTAGATGCAAATGAGATGACGCTGGAAAAAGAGTAAATGGATGGACGGAGGTGTCGCAAGGGTTGGCTTCGAGTGGCTGGATTAAGACTTGGATGGCTTGGGAGGCTTGGACCAGTGGTCAGGCTGGGCTGGACCAGGGCTAGGCTCTCCTCACTGGGGCTCTCCTTGGTGGAGGAATGGGCTAAAGGGGAAGGAGGACTCGAATCGCACTCGGGTTGAATGGACTTGAAGGGATGCTGAAATGAGAAGGGGAAGGGGGTATTTATAGCAGCGGGCAGTGGCATTTCACGTAAATATTTTTGGGCGGCCCGCTGTGAAATTGCGTCGGGTAGCCTAACACGACACCCTACGCATACGCGTGCGGAAGCTTGAGGAGCAACTAGAATTATGGCTGAACCTATAGGAGGGGGGTGAATAGGACCTTTTTTTTAAAAAAAAATCTTTTCGCCTACTTTAACAAATCAGCAAATTAAAATATGTAAGCGATTAACACTTTGGCTTCCAAGCCTAAGTGGGTCCAATTAAAAGACTAGCAAAAGATAAAGCAATTAACAACCTAGTCTAATCAACTCATGTGGACTAGAGAGGATGGATCAAGAAATGCTCAAGTCAACATGAGGAGTGAAAGTACATCTTGTGAGTGTGGATGTGCCTATCAAGTGCCTAGCATACATTCCTAACTAAGCATTCATAATTAACAAATTAAACTCAATGCATTAAAGAGAAATGTGCTCAAGATCAATCACAAACACAAGGATGTATAGTGGTTCGACTACTTGTCTACTCCACTCCCGGTTCAAGTACTCAACCCCTTTGAGCACACCGGCATTCACTGGGGAGTTTAAATCTGGTTCCTCCCAACCAAGGTGTTTTAACTCGGATCCACCCAACCGGGGAGTTTACAGGTTCCTCCCAACCTACACGTTTGCACCCGTGTTGGTGGCTCCCCCTTGGAGACTATGTTTAGGCCCGACTAACGTGCCAAGGAACGGCTGACGTCCCTAGATTTTAGGCCCAACTAATAGGCCAAGGATCGACTGACGACCCCGGGGCGAGTTTGTCAAACAAACTCTACACTCAACTCCCACAGGGAATTGAGTGGATGGACTCTTAACAAGACAACCTTACTTGTCGGATTGAGCCCCTTGTTGCGCCGCTTCGGGTTGCTTCTTCTCGCTCTCCCGTGCTTGAATCAGCTCCCCTTGTGCTCCCCCGATCTTTGACGCCGTTGCTTTGCCAAGGCTTCAGCTCCAAGATCAGCCACCTTGCATGTGATGCTCCATTGGAGATGCCCAAGGTGCTAGGGAATGGTGAAACCTCTACAAATGGTAGGAGATGGGTTTCCTAGAGGAATGCACCTAAATGGACTCCTAGGTAGTGTTTAGACAAAGGATTTAACTATCATCAAGGTGTCTAAACCCTAGGAATCAAGAGGGAACAAGTCCTATTCTCAAGATGCCATTGAATGGCCCAAGCTTGTGATGAAAACACAAGGAGAATGGCTTGCTATAGGTTTGGGATAGAGCCTCTAATGATCTCTAGCAATGGTGGCTTCTATCTCCTCAAAATTCCCTCTCATGGCTCAAAAAACGAATCCCCCTTTTAAATAGATTTTCTTCCAACGGTCAAAAAACGGGCAGATTCGCGCATCTCCGATTGATCGGAAGAAGTTCCGATTGATCGGAGACCTGTCCGATTGATCGGAGACAAGTCCGATTGATCGGAAATCTATCCAGTGAAGTCTCTGGAAGATATTCCGATTGATCGGAACACTGTCCGATTGATCGGACGGACCCCTTCCGATGGATCGGAAGACTGTCCGATTGATCGGAAATATGTCCAGTGGATTTTCAAGGTTGCTGGAAAAATTTCCGATTGATCGGAGATTCTGTCCGATTGATCGGAGCTTCTGTCCGATTGATCGGAGTCCTATCGGAGCCACTGTCCGATTGATCGGAGTCCTATCGGAACACCTATCGAAAACTGTTGTTTGAGCCTTTTTTATTGCAGCAGCTTCCACCTCTTAAATTAGTCTATCTTATCATGTTTTTCATGGAGTTTTAAGACTAATAATGATGACTAAGGGTATACCTAGTTGGTCCAAGTCATCTAAGAGGTTATGGGATAGGTTTTGGTCAAGGCAAGGCACACCAAGGCATCACTTTTACCTGTTTCTTCTTCCTTGATGCAGCCGGTCCGTCTTGAGTCTTCGTTCTTCGTCTTCATTAAGCTCAACCGACACTAGACCCACTGACCTAAGTAATTGACAAACAAGGTGCACTAGTATGCCATAGAAAAGTGCACTAACACGCTGTGGGCCGCCTGTACGGCCGTTCCTCGATTTCCAGCGAGGTACGGTCGTTCTCTCGGGGCTGCTGTTTGGCTCGGTGGGTCGACTCAGTGAGTTGACTCAGCGGGTCGACTCGGTGATTTGACTCAGCGGGTTGACTCGACGGGTTGACTTGGTGTTTTGACTCGACGAGTTGACTCAGCGGGTTGACTCAGCGGGTTAACTCAGCGGGTTGACTCAGTGAGTTTGACTTTTTTAGGATTTTTTTGACTGGCTTTTTTTATGAGGAGTTTTTCAGGCTAATGTTTAGGACTGGGTTGACTGGGTTCAGGCTTGAACTGGGCTATGGAATGGGGCTTACAAGGGTGAGTTTGGCTGAGTTTGGACTTGGGATTTGGGGGTATGGTCCTCCATTCATCCAGCTATCTCTACCAACAGTGTAGCCGAAGGTAGGGTGTCTACACCGACTTAAAACCTAAAACCTCCAGAAAGCAAGATCGCACTCAGGGCTCCCATTTTGGACAAAGCATCACCTAAAGATGACCCCTATTAAAGTAGCTCAGACATCTAATTTGTGGTTATCTAATGGACCAAGGAAAAGAAATGGTCAATGGTCCACCCACAAAGGCAGACACAATTTGGATGGGCTGGATTGACATCTACACCATGTGTACAGTTGACGAGTCGCCAACATGTTGAAAATTCAATAGGAATGAAGCTCACCTACGTACGAGATTGGGAATGAAATAGGCAAGCTTCACAGTGTAGGGCCCACCTTGATGTATTTTCTATATATCCAAACCGTCCATATGCTTTCAAATCTTATTTTAGGAAGTGATTTAAAAATTGGGCAGATCTAAATCACAAGTGGGAAATACCAATAGAAACAGTGATGAAAAAACATTAAAAATAAAAAATCTCTTGCAAGCAACAAAAGTTTTGATTAATCTGATCTTTCTAAATTCTCCTAATCCAAATCTTCTTAACATTACCAACATGTTGGATTTTAAATAAACATTACTAAAACCTTACAATGGACCATTTGAAATTTTTAATGGTGAGGCACTCAATTACCGCACATTTCTTGGGTTTTCACAAGGTTAGCAAGTTGCGACTCAATTTTCACTTAACATTTTGGCCTAGTTTGAAACTCTAATCCATTCATTCTATTCTACTCATCAAGATCTTTGATTTGATTAGTCACTCGTCTCGATCGGGTTTCGGCTGAGAAATATATTGGGCGGAAGAAATTAATCACCCATTTGAGATGCCGTATCTTGCTATCAAACGGTCAAATTTTAGTGAAATTTAATATAAACATCTAAAATAATTTACTCTTCAATCATTTAATCTCAATTTTTTTTTCAAAATTTTAATTTTTTAGGGCTTTTCAAAATTTTTTTACCAAAATCTCTCTTTTTCTTTTTTCTTTTTTTACAAACTTCTCAATTTTTTCAAACTTCTCAATTTTTTTTTCAAAATGCCAATTTTATTTTGAAGATGTCAAATTTTTTTTTTTTTATTATCAAAATCTCTTTTTTTTCTCTTCAAAATCACAAAGTTTTCTCTACGGTGTTTTCCACCTTTTGATTGAGGATTGAAGGTTGATCAGATGATCGACAACACTTTATGTCGTCTAATCGTTGATTAGGAGGTCGATCAAGAGCTGGTTAGTGATGTGCATCGTTTATTTGTTGATCGAGGTTTTAATGAAGTGATCTAAGGTGGTTTTTACCGTTAATTGATGATTAGATGTTGATTAGATGGTTGACAATTCTTTATGTTGTCCGATCGTTGATGAAGTGATGTGCATTATATTCGTCGCAAATAGTCGAAATTGGTGTTTTTGTGACGAGTATAACAAGTCATCGCTAAAAGACACTTTTTGCAACGACTTTTATGTCATCGCAAAAAATCACTTTTTGCGACGCACCCAAATCGTTGCAAAAAAAGTGACTTTTTGGGACGACTTTTGAAACTCATCGCTCAAAGTCATTCCCGCTCCCGCGAAAAAAAATGCGCGAGAAGTTTTTGTGACGACAATTACAGTTCGTTGCTAAAAAGTTAACTATTAGCAATAAGTTGAAATATAGTCGCAAATAGTCTAGCTTTTTTAGAGTTTTTGCGACGACAGTTGCAACTTGTCGCTAGAAGTTGACTATTAATGACGATTTGAAATTTCGTCCCAAATAATCTACCTTTTCGCGATGAAACCGCATTCGTCACCAATAGTTTGAAATGGTGTTTGCGAAAAATTTAACAAGTCGTCGCAAAAAGTAACTTTTAGCGACGAATTTTGTGTTGTTGCAAAAAATACTTTTTTTTTGCGACGACACAATTTTTCGTAAAAAGTCACTTTTTGCGACGACTTGTGAAACTCGTGTGAAAGTATTTGTGACAAGGTTTTACGACGACAATTGCAGCTCGTCGCAAAAGAGTTAACGATTAGTGACGATTTAAAAAGTCATCGCAAATAATTGATTTTTGCGATGACTTTCAAACTCGTTGCAAAAAAATCGACTTTTTGCGACGAAATTGGACTCGTCGCTAAAAAATTCATGGCAAAATGTCTAATTTGTTGTAGTGTCAAATATGAAATGTTTTCATAGCATGGACCATCCTACCGGTAATTAGAATATCAATGGTTCAGATCACTAAATCATGGGCCCACTTGTCTAAACTGAACTCAAGATGGAATGCATATTCATATAATTAGCAATGGAATCCTTTAAAACATCTCTTGTACTAAAATGTGTAAAAGAATGTGAACTTGTGTCCAAAGTTATGTGGAGCCATCACAATGTTTATTCTATGTCCACTCCATCGGTTCGTGTTATCCTTTGAGGACATGAGACCAAAGATGAGGATCACCAAAGTGAGGATTAAATGCCTACCATTGAAACCATCATGGGGTCGCAGAAGTTTTGGAACAGGGTTATATTTATATTTTACTTCATCTAGCTGGGAATCACCTTATGAATGGGTTGGATGGCATCTAAACATCATGGTGGAACCAGAAAAGTTTCAACGGTGTGTCTCCATCCCCACTGTTTTTGTGGTATGGCCCACTTGAATTTTGATATCCCTCTTGTTTGGGCTAATATCCTGAAATGAGCCAACGAAATGGTTAGATGGAGTGGATATAACACAAAAATCAAAATGGGCCCACCATGACTCGAGTTGTGGCTTTTCCTACTCTAATTTAAAATCAGACTTATCTTGGGTTACTAGGGTCGCAGTCTGGGTTGGCCCTATTGCGATATGTTTTCCAAATCCACACTAACCATCTGATGAGTAACCCATATTCAAGCCTAGGGCTAAAAACCAGCCCCATCGGTGATTCAAGTGGACTATAGGATGAGAAAAAATATACAAGGCGATAGCTACCTTCCAAACCTTTTCCCTTGGGTCCCTTGTTGTGGCCACTGTCTCTCTCACCGGGTAGATAAATTGAATAAACAAACGGATAAAAAAAATAGTTCTTAGAAAATTAAAAAAAATTGTATTGAATACTTAAAACGAACTTACAATGTATATATATAATAAACTAAACCCTAGGTAGAATATCAGACTCCAACTCGAACTAGAAGACCTAGAAATCTCGACTTACTATAAATAGTAAACGCACTATTTATAGAAGTCTCTCAATCCTACTAGAACTCATGAGTTTTTGCTAAAAAGTTTTCAAACGAGCCTAACCACGTTGTTCTACTAATTATCCAAAGCCCTTTTCATGTTGGGCACAACTCCAAAAACCTTTCGAATCAAAAGATATAATTAAAACAAAACTTACTAGATATAATTAAAACAAAACTTAGTATAAATAGTAAAATTGAAATAAAACTAGGCTAATGATCGTCAATCTGGTCGAATCTCGCAATTTTGGCATGGACAACCTGGCATAGCAGGATTGGTTGGCTAAAGTATTCGAGCTACCCAAAATCATATATTATTTGTCCAGAAACTCATTTTGGATTGCGAGATATGACCGTTTTATGGTCCTAATAGTCTGGATCACTTCCGACCCCAACTGGTCTTCTTTTGGTTCATCTGGGGCCTTGAAATGGTTGGCGACCCACTCTACATCACCCACCTGAATCATTGATGGGCTGACGTTTGTGACTCAAGCTTAAATTTTGGTGTGGAATGTAATATTTTGAGCAGAATTTATCTTATTATTACGGTGGGATCTCCCAATTGTTTCGGTTGGTGTGGCTCACCCGAAACACATGTCAGCCTAGCCTTGTGCCTAACATGCAATATTTGGAGTACATACTATGGTGGGGACCCTCACCAATTGTTTCCCTCCCCACACCACACGAATCAGTGGAGCTTTAACTCTTACTGTTAAAAGCTCTCTAAGGCCCACCAACCTGCTTGTAAGGTTACATAGACCTGTATAAAGGAAAACATATATATCATCTTGATCCAAAACTTCGGTGGCCCCAAAAAAAAGTTTTCAACGGTAGGCTTTAAATCCCCACTGCTTCCTATGGATTTGTCCAATCAAGCCTTCCGTATGCCTCCTTTTTAGGCTCATGATCTAAAATGATCTGTGAAAATAGATGGACGGTGTGGATAGAATATAAATCACAGTGGGCCTCAAAGAGCCCTGACATAACCGTACGTCTCTAGCTACCTCCTGGTGGAATCAGATTGCGTACAGTTACTCAGTATGCTCTTGTTATACTGAGTAAACTCTGTCAGGCCAACTGTAAATGTATGTGTCTTATCCATGCCGTCCATCCTTTTTTCCACCTCATTTTAGGGGTTTGGCCCAAAATTCAGGCATATCCGAATCTCAAGTGGACCACACCATAGGAAATAGTAGGAATAATGGTTTGCACCATTGAAAACTTCCTAAATCTCAAAGTGATGTTTATTTGTCATCCAACCTGTTCATAAGATCACACAGACATGGATGGAGGTAAAACACAAATATCAGATCGATCCAAAACTTCTGTGTACCCCAAGAATTTCCCAACGGTACACCTTTAGTTCACACTGTTTCATGTGGTGTGGTCCACTTGAGATTTTTTTATGCTTCGTTATTGAGCTATATATCTAAAATTATATGGTTAAATGGATGGACGGAGTGGTAAAATACATAAATCATGGTGGGCCCCAAAGAATTTACTCAGTACGTTAAGCGTAGTGAGTTACTCGCTTCCGGACGGGCGAGGATTTCCTCCTTGCGTAGGAAGTTCCTGCACGGGGAACCAAGGTGGGACCCAAAGTGATGTTTTTTATAAATCCACCCCGTCCATCCATTTTGGGAGCTCATTTTAGGATATGATACCAAAAATGAACGGGATCCAAGACTCAAGTGGGCCGAAAACATGAGGATTGAACGTCTACAGTTGAAATATTTGTGGAGCCACACGAGTTTTGAATAGGATAATATTTGTGTTTCCAGTTCATTCCAGTAGTAGTGACGTTATGAACGGTATGGATGTCATATAAACATCACTGTGGACCTAGGGAGGTTTCAACGGTAGTAATTTACCTACCCGCCTTTTCCTTTATTTAGGCCCACTTGAGTCTTGAATCCCGTTTATTTTTGTTCTCATGTCCTAAAATGAGCTCCTAAAACGGATGGACGGGGTGGATTTATCAAAAAAATTACAGTGGGCCCCACCTTGGTTCCAGCACAGGAATTTCCTGCGCAAGGCTTTCGCTGGAATTTCCGGGCGCGGATTTCCTGCGAAAGCCTTGGACAGGAATTTTCTGCATTGAGAACTAAGGTGGGCCCACAGTGATGTTTTTTGATAAATCCACACCGTCCAGCCGTTTTGGGAGATCCTTTTAGGATATAGAAACAAAAATGAACCGGATCCGACACTCAAGTGGACCTAAAATGTGAGATTTGAACGTTCACAGTTGAAATATTTGTGAAGCCACAGGAGGTTCGAATCAGGATAATATTTGTTTTTCCAGTTCATCCCAGTAGTAGTGACGTTATGAACGGTATGGATGTCATATAAACATCACTGTGGACCCCAGGGAGGTTTGATGGACAGGGTGGATTTATAAAAACACATCACTGTGGGCCCTACCTTGGTTCCCAGCGCAGGAACTGGCTTTCGCAGGAAATCCGCGCCCGGTAGTTCCTAATTCGGGCCGTGCTTACGAATCCGGATGCTGGAGAAGTACCTCCTGCGCTAGGAACCGGGGGAACCGCACCAGCTTCACCGACAGTAGGGAGGCTCACTACTGAAGTGACGTCATCACATTTTTTTTGGCCCCCACTATGATGCATGTGTTCTATCCACACTGTCTATACATTCGGATAGATCATTTTAGGGTATGAACCAAAGAATGAGGCAGATCCAAAGCTCAAGTAGACCCACCATAGAAAACAGTGGGGAGAGTGATGCCCATCGTTGAAACCTTCCTAGGGCCATACATGATGTTTATTTGAGATCTAACTTGTTTATAAGTTAACACATACATGGAATAAGGAAAAACACAAATATCAGCTTGATCAAATTCTTCTGTGGCCCAAAGAAATTTTTAATGGTAGGTGTTCAATCCCCACTGTTTTTCGTGGTGGGGTCCACCTGAGCTTTGGATCTGCTTCATTAATTGCCTCATTTCCTAAAATGATATCTAAAAATGGATGGACAGTGTGGATGCAATACATACATTACAGTGGGGCCCACAGAACGTGGTGACGTCACCTCGTAGCGAGTCTAGCGAATCCGCGTCCGGGTGGGAAGCGGACTGCGTGGTGTCCTACCTTGCTGGTTTGTTGACGTCACCAAGCTCTGTGAGCCCCATCATGATGTATATATTATATCCAAACCGTCCCTTCATCTTGCAAGATCGTTTAAGGCCTGGAGCCTAAAAACGATACAGATCCAAAGCTCAAGTGGACCATAACACCAAAAACTGTGGAAATTGAACATCTACCATTGAAAACATTCTAAGGGTTGCAGAAGTTTTGGATCAATCTGATATTTATTTTTTTACCTCCATCCATGTCTGTGTTACCATATTAACAGGTTGGATGTCAAATAAACATCATGATGAGGCCTTATGAAGGTTTCAATGGTGGGAATCATTGTTCCACTGATTTATATGGTGTAGTCCACTTGAACTATGGATCTGAATCATTTTTGGGCTCATAACATAAAATGATCTTGCCAAATGGACAGACGGTGTGGATATAATACATACATCAATACATCATGGTGTCCCACAGAACTTGGTGACGTCAACAAACCACTAAGGTCGGTGGGGTGTCACGCGGACGCGGTTTGCCTGCTTACCTTGTAAGCAGCGACTCGCCAGTGACGGTGCTCTGTGTGCCCGAATCTGATGTATGCATTTTATCCACGCCGTACATCCCAAGAATGAGGCAGATCAAAATCTCAGTGATTGAATGACCACCATTTAAAACTTTTTGGGGCTACAAAAGTTTTGGATTAAGATGATATTTCTTTTTTTCCTCCGTCCATGTCCTTGTTGGACGCGGATTGCCTGCAAAAGCCTTTCTCAGGAATCTCCTGCGCTCGGAATCTGGGTGGGGCCCACCGTGATGTTTTTGGAAAATCTATGCGGTCCAACCGTTTTGTGAGATCATTTTTAGGCGTTGCGACAAAACGTGAACGGGATCCAAGACTCAAGTGGGCCGTACTAAAGTAAAAGGTGGGTAGGTAAATTCCTACCGTTAAAACCTCTATGAGGTCCACAGTGATGTTTATATGCCATCCATACCGTTCATAATGTCATTCCTACTGAGATGAACTCAAAATACAAATATTATCCTGATTCAAAACTTCCGTGGCCCCACGAATATTTCAACTGTGGAAGTTCATTCGTCACGTTTTCGGCCCACTTGAGTCTTGAATCCCGTTCTTTTTTGTCGCAACGCCTAAAATGATCTCACAAAACGGTTGGACAGCGTAGATTTCTTACAAACATCACGGTGGGTCCCACCCAGATTCCAAGGCAGGAGATGCCTGCGAAAGGCTTTGCAGGCCATCCGCGTCCATCTAAGAAAATTTTCAATGGTAAGCCGTCAATCACCACTGTTTTCCTATGGTGTGGCCCACATGAGATATGGATCTGCCTCATTTTTATGCTCATAATCTAAAATAATAATACAAAATGGATGAACGGCATGGATAAAACAAATACATTACTGTGAGGGCCAAATAAAACTGTCCAATAGCCACGTGGCTATGCAATCCGCGTCCGTATCACCCCACAAAGCTTCTTCCGTTTGTATATAAGGGTATGGTGGTAAGATCTCATAGAGTAGTCGACTTCAGAAATCAGGGATCAACACTTCAAGTTGTGAAGGAAGAAGTGTTGAAATATTTCAGATTTCATGTGAGTTATCCTCTCAAACTCTCTCCATTTTGTTTCCAGATATTAATGAGAAAATTGTTGTATTTTAAATAATTGATTATTAATTATATATTTAAAGTTTTAAAATTATTAGTAATTATAATAGATATTTTTAGAATTTTATTTTTAATGAGATTTATTTGTCTATTGTATATCCATGCTGTTCATCCGTTTTTCGATCCTATTTTAGTACAATAGCCCGAGAACGAAGCAGATCCGAATCTCATGTGTACCACACCAGGGAAAACAGTGCTTATTTAAAACAAATATTAGCTTCATCCAAAAATTTTGTGTACGATACAGAGTTTTTAATTACCAATCGTCACTTTTTTCTCTATTGTGGTCCACCTGAGATTTGATTCTACTTCAATTTTTTTACTGACACCATAAGTTGAATTGGAAAAACGGATGGACGCTGTGGATATACAATAAATACATCACAGCGACCCACGGTCAGGGCCGTACTGGATTGCGTGAGGTCGGGGCGCACCTAATCCGCTACCGCTGGGAGAGGAAAGTTGCGTCCTGGAGTTCGATTAGAAATAGGAATTTTGACAAAAACTGCCTTGTGCTCCACATGATGTTTTTACTAAATTCTCTCGGGGCGAATAAATTTAGGCAAAGGGCTAAAACACCAGCCGCGATTCATGCCTGAAGTATGTGACCCAAGGCTAAATTCTGGTTATGAAATGTAATGTTTTGAGTAGATTTTACATAATGGGCAATGTAGAAATTTACCTACTCTTTCCTTTAGTTGGCCGAATTACGATCAGCCTATACCCATATCACATGGATTTCATGTGAACGAATCGGGATGTCTGCTCCTGGTCGATGCTCTATGGCCACACCATGTTGTATTTCATCCACGCTGTCCATCCACTTTTCTAGATCAAATTATGACATGAACCCAAAATTGAGGTACATTCAGATCTCAAGTGGACCATATCACAGAACTGCGTTGATTGAACGCCCCCCAATTAGAAACTCCTTGGGGCCACAAGTTTTGAATATATTTGTTTTTTTCCCTTCATCGAGATTTGTAGATTTAGATCTTCCTAATTTCTGGGATCAACTCAACTTGGAAAAATGGATGGACAGTGTGGATAAAACACATACAACCGTGTTGGACGTCTGGTTTCTCCTCATATAAGAGGAAATCCTGCTTATAAGTAAATATAAGGTTTAGCTTATTTTTGAAAGAGAAAAAACTTTTAACTCGTTTGCTCTCTCTCTTACTCTCTTTTTAGAAATCCCAAGATGGAGTATGAACCTCATGCCTCAGATGATCAATTGAGCGATGTTGAGTCCGACTGGTATGCTCAAGCTTACTCCTGCGAGGTGGATCCTGAATCCGATTTTGAGTCCGCCTCGTATGCTCAAGATTACTCCTCCCCTCCATCCTCCCCTCCATCAGTATTCAACCGCTTACAGAACTTAAGAGAGGAGGTACAATCTTCCAACCTTTGGGAGTCTAATGAGACGAATGCCACAAGTTCTCTTGCTTCATTGTACCGACCTCCATATGAGATTATTCATAAAGGAGACTTTCATCATTCAAAAATTGATGCTTCCATTGAGAATAAGTGGTTGATTGTAAACATACAGTCCAAAGATGAATTTAATTCCCATGTGTTGAATCGTGACACATGGTCCAATGAAGCACTATCACATATCATTCGAGAGAATTTTATCTTTTGGCAAGTCTACGATGACACAACTGAGGGAGAAAAGGTAAAGAATTATTACTGTTTAGATTCTATTCCAGCCATTCTTCTACTAGACCCTATCACTGGTCAAAAAATGAGATCATGGTGTGGCGTTATTAAAGCCGAGAGTTTTTCGGAGGATCTCATTCAATTCATGGATGAAAGACCTCAAGAAGCTCTTCCTTCAAAAAGTAAAAACAAATTATCTGAAACTGAAGCCTCCAACAATGAGGAAGAGACAAGTCGGAATGAAAAAGAAGAGAAGCTGTATCCACCCCTGCCAGAAGAACCAAAAACCCCAGAAGGAAATGTTTGTAGAATTGGACTACGTTTTCCAGATGGACGAAGTTTAAAGAGGAATTTTCTTTTGACTGATAGTATACAGCTGTTATGGTCATTTTGCAATTCTCAACTCAAAGAAGGAGAACTGCAGCGGCCATTGAAGCTGATGGTAGCAATTCCAGGGGCATCAAGGGTTTTGGATTATGACAGAGAGGAGAACTTCAGAGAATCAGGGCTCTCGAATTCTCTGATTTCAGTTGATTGGGAATGAAGCAGAACTTAGAGAGAATTATGTTTTTTTTTTTTTTTTTTTTTCTTCAATGTATCGCTTGGATATATTTTTTTTTATCTTATTACTTTAAAGTTTTTAGGAATTCAATTTATTTGCTTCTTTTCGATGGTTCTATATCATGTTATTTGGGCAACAGTCCAGGTGACCACAACGCTACGCCTATTGTGTGAGACATTTTAACTGATAATGTTGGCAGTAGTATGATGATCTGGAACAGAAGTCAGACTATTCTCCTTATCAGGTGGGCCACATTCTTGTGGAAACAATGGAATTGATTGAGTTCACTTATGTGGGTGGGCCCCAAAATACTCATTGAATGATCATATTCACCGTAGATTGACAATTTCACATATCTTGCATCCATAATCATGGAACAGTGGAAAATCAAATCCCGCCATGTTGCTATGTGAGGTTTGTCCTACTGATGGAAATTGAGTTCAAGTAGAAAAGAAACACACAGTAAAAATAGGTGGTGCTGTAATAACTGATTTTCGAAACATTAGCAGACCAGTTGGATATGAGATCGATGGCTCTACCATATTCCGTTCTCCTGGCTCTACCATATTTAAGATCTTCTTTCTATGGCCAGTATGTGTTTTACACCAGTGGAACCATTTGCAGCAGTTTTGGCCCAGGTAACGCCTAAAAATCGATCAAATCCGTACTTCCTGCCATGTATTTTCCTAATCTATCCTTTGATAAGGCAACTGCAAATGCACAAAGAAAGTACATATGATTGCGATTTATGTACCTATGCATAATAGAAAACATGTGACCTATGCCCAAAGGCTGACCTGAAATTGATCAGGCCATGAATGTGAAGGCAGCCCAGCCCATGAGCTAAGCTATTAGATCCAAGTCAATCCAAATCCAGGCCTTAACACCCATATACATAGCTCAAGTGGGATACTGAGTGAAGATAACCTCGTTTCAACATTTGAGGTCTTGGTATCGATTCCAAGGAGGATGGCTAACATTGCGGTGTGACTGAAAGGGGATGTGCGTACTCAAAAAAATAAAAAAAAATAAATAAAATAAAAATCCAGGCCTTATTGCGTCTTCACCTTATTTATTATTGTTTGACTGGGATCTGTCCTAAACATATATATGCACAGAATATCTTAACAGAAAAAGTTGCAAGAATGCTTCCTTCTTACTAACCTGTCACATTCAGCCATCCATTTGGATATCACCAAATAAGTTACTTTTTAACTTAGGTTAAGTAATTAAGTTACATATACATTTTTTTTTTTCATTTTAGGTAAGCATCTTTGTAAAAGCAACTTATGTTTCCAAAAGCTACTTATTAAGTAATTTTTTTTTAGCTTTTAACTCATGACTTTACTACTCTCTCATGGTCCATGTCAAAGGAGGCTCTCTCACAGTCTATGTCCTATGTGGTGGATTGCCCACATTAAAGGTGGGGCTCACACGGTGGATGGGCCACATAATAGGTGGGGCCACATATGGATGGTCCACATCAAAGGTCGGCCCATGAAATTAAAAAGCCACATCCAAAGCATGAATGACCCACTTCGAAGGTGGGGCCTACATGATGGACGGTCCACATCAAATGTGGGCTCTACATGATGGGCAATGGACATTGAAGCTGGGCTTCACATGATGGATGGCCCATATTGAGGTGGCCTCACATGATGGATGATCTACATCAAAGGTCGGCCCTTAATGATGAATGATCAATATTAAAGGTGGGGCCCACATAATGGATAGTCCACACCAAAGGTGGGCTCCACATGATGGGCAATTAATAATGGTGGGTCCCACATTATGAACGGTCCACGTCAAAAGTTGGCCCTAATTATGAGTGGCCCGTATCCAAGGCAGGCTCTGCATGATGGAGTATCCGCATTAGTGGTGGGGCCCACATAATGGATGGTCCACATCAAAGGTGGGCTCTACATGATGGGTGGTGCATATTGAAGGTGGGCCCCACATGATGGACAATGACATTGGTGGTGGGCCCCACTTGATGGATGACCAACATTAAAGTTGGCCTTAATTATGAGTGGCCCGTATCCAAGGCGGGCTCTACATGATGGAGTATCGCATTAGTGGTGGGGCCCACATAATGGATGGTCCACATCAAAGGTGGGCTCTACATGATGGGCGGTGCATATTGAAGGTGGGCCCCACATGATGGACAATGACATTGGTGGTGGGCCCCACTTGATGGATGACCAACATTAAAGTTGGCCTTAATTATGAGTGGCCCGTATCCAAGGCGGGCTCTGCATGATGGAGTATCCGCATTAGTGGTGGGGCCCACGTAATGGATGGTCCACATAAAGGTGGGCTCTACATGATGGGCGGTGCATATTGAAGGTGGGCCCCACATGATGGACAATGACATTGGTGGTGGGCCCCACTTGATGGATGACCAACATTAAAGATAGGCCCTACATAATGAATGATGCATATTAAAGGTCAGACCATAGTGATGAATGACCCACATCCCACATCAAAGGTGGGGCTTACATGATGAATGGTCTACATCAAAGGTTAGCCCCACGTGATAGATGATGGATGTGAGGGGTACCAAACCGACTTGAGAGATAATTGCTTATTATGCTGGAAACCAATTAAACATGCTTTTCTACTTTTTAGTTAATAAATATGTTGGTTACTAAACCTTACTTATCGGCTAAATAGGTAGAAACGAAGATAAGTTACTTACAACATAAGTAGCTTATCCAAAGTAACTTATGATCCAAATGCCTCCTAAGCAACATCAAATTACTAAACCATAGACCGATACAACACTTTAGATTTAAAACTCACTAACTTGACTCAAAACTCAGCTAAGTCAGCTTTACTTAGTGAAATTTTAAGCATAGTATCTCTGCAAAACACAGTCTAGCAGTGATTAGATCCCAAGTCAAGAACACTCATCAAATCAACTGGACCACTGCACTAAGTCAATGTATTTCAAACTCACACCCACTCATAAGTGGGTGATGTAGGATGTGACACAGATACATTCCTAGAATGATTGGACTAAAAGAAGGCCAAACGAAAGAGAAAGTAACCTTCTGATCTTGGCCCACTCCTATGTAGGGCATGGCGTAACTGGGCTGCAAACACACTCGATTTGAAAAAATTCATTCTAGACAGGGAGAAATTTCCTTTGAAGAAGTTCATCCTGAATAAGGAGAAATTGTGTTTAAAATGTGAACCATAAATCAACCATAACTTTTTGTCTGAGTATCATTATGGGACACACAACTTATCAATCTTTACCGCAACAAGCCATTCAGGGTAAATCGAGTCACATCAATCTGTTTTGCAAGAAAACACATGGTTCCTTTTCAAATCAGAATTTTAGGAAAAAATTACTATTTTTTATAATTTCGATTTTTATGATATTTCTTTATTTTTAAAGTTTTAGATTTCAATCTTTTTTAAAGACTGATTGTAATCATGACAAGAATGCTCCAATAAAGTTAATTTAAGAATTTTTATTTTTGACAAAACTTACTATTTCAACTAAGTTTTATTCTAATTGAATTAAAACTTCTAAAAGGTTAGAATTTTGCTATTTTTGATAATTACGAATTATGATTTATTTTTCTTTATTAGTGATGTAATCAAGCAATCCTACACATTATACATTATTGAATAATAAAATTTTGCATTTTTCTTTTTATCTTGTGGATTTAAAATAACCTTATGGATATAAAGTTTTGCATACTTGAGGTAGACGGTGATCTTCCCCCTCACACCCTTCCCTACATTAGAGGGTGAGGCACACTTAACTAGCATGCCGTCAAATATGTTGTTGCTTAGCCCTACATTCCACATCTCTTGTTAAAGCTATTATTTTGAACTTATAATTACGGGTTTATTAACAAGCAGACCCAAGGGTAGCCTTAGTTAGATAGGCAAATTATTTTAAATATTTTAAAAGCAAGTCGATTTTCAACCAAACTATAGGCAGGTATTTGTAATTAACCATTTTTTTTCAACATGACAACTTTTAGCAAAAACTACAAATGAAAATGCCCCCACTCCTCGTTCTTCTTTTTCTTTTCCATTTTTCTTTAAAAAAATAGAGAAATGAATTAGAAATAATACTGGAAATTACTTTCAGTATTTTCTCTTCTTTTTATTCTTTAGAAAATTAAAAGAGAATTAAAATAAGAAAATATCAAATAAATAAAACAACTTATGTCACGGCCAAAAATTTAAAACTTGAGTACAGTGGTCCTTATCCCAAGTTGTAGGGCATAAACGAATATTTAAGCATTCATTCATCACATTGACATTCCAATCATCATTCATTCAAACAAAATCATAATTAAATCATCCAAAACATGATGAAACCAGCTTAAACTTTAAATTAAAATTTATAAACTTCATAATCCAATTCCACTATCACTACTATATTCTTCTTATCACTCTTTTAAATTCATTTCAACTAAATGAAAAAAAATATATAAACTAAAATCTAAATCTAATGGAATAGCAATCTTGGTATTCTTCATCTTCAACTCCTCTCATCTTGAAAACTTATAATAGTAGTTGATTTGGGTGAGATAAAAGCCCAGTGAAAACATGTCCACAATGAGTTTGATACAAACTTGAGAATGGTAAGTAAAGCACGATTTAGCATATAATAAGATAAACTATCAAGATGCCATGAGCCCGAAACATACACAATGGATGCAAGTAAAACATATAACAAGATGCAATACTAAGATATAAATTTATAAAATAAGTTTGATGTCATGATGCACGAATCATCCAAGACATGTAGTCAAAGGAACCCCCACTTGATAATCCTGCAAAAACATTCATCATTGCTATATAGGCCAAGGAAACCCCACTCGATAATCTTACTAAAACAATCATCCTTACCATAGAGGCCAAGAGAACCTCGCTCAATAATCCCACCAAAACAATCATCATTGTCATATAGGTCAAGGTAACCCCTCAATATTCTCACTAAAATAATCATATTTTCCATATAGTCAAGGAAACCCCTGCTCGATAATCCCACCAAAATAAATAAATTAAATTTAATGCATTCCATTATGAGGCAGACAATTAAAAAATTAAGCGCACCATGATTTCAGTGCATCTAAGCAATTAGTTCAAACACTCATAATCATAATGCATGTAAACATAATTATAGATTTAATTACGAGACAACAATGCAAATGAATGATATACTTGTTAAAGCACATTCATGATTCAAGAAATTGCACAAGGCATTGATGCGCAATATAAATTCAAGAAACGTACATCACAGATCAAGATTCATAGAGGTATCAACAAAAGGGCTATGATCATCAATGGATTATAACTATAAAAGTACATCAAAACTCAGGAATTTAAGGAAGCAAAGTCGAGGGAAAAATCTCTGAGTCAGAAGGAAAGAAAATAGCTATTCCCAACTAAAAAAGAAAATTTTCAAAGCAAAGAGGGCTAGACTCGACATAAAAGGGATAAACCCGAAACAAGATACTCATGACTATGTGATTCAAAAGTGGAAAAGATCCCTTACTAAATATTACAAATCATATAGCAAGGAAAGGAAAAACATGATATTCAAGTTGAAAAGCATTGAGCTAGAACTGAAAGGAAGAAAATCAAACTAGAGTGAAGAATCACTCGCATGTTGTCATTGTGGAACTTGACCAAACCTGGCCCGAACTGGCTCGACTCAACCTTGACTCAGCAGAAACTCAACCTAACTTGTTGTGACTCAGTTGTACCCAAAGTCTCTCCTCTCTTTCTTAGATTTCAACACCCTCACAAACTAACCAAAACAATGTTAGACTGGTTCTTGCACGAACCTGTGCACCCAAACTTTACTTAACTCATTCACAACTTGATGAGTCAACTTGACTCTCTCTCTCTCTCTCTCTCTCTCTCTCTCTCTTCTTCTTCTTCTTCTTCTTCTCCTCCTCCTCTTCCCTCTCTCTCTCTCTCTCTCTCTCTCTCTCTCTCTCTCTCTCTCTTCCAACAACACTTGTTGAATTTGAATTAGAAATACAATGAGTCAACCAACTCGACTTCTCTCTCTCTCCCCTCTCCTCTCTCTCTCTCTCTCTCACGGCTGCTATTAAGGGATTTCTTTCTG